>ML681994.1:37878437-38013936 GCA_007922195.1 Podocnemis expansa
GGAATCCCCAGCACCAATGCTCCTGCCAGGGGTGTGGCCGGGGTAACCCCGGCCATGCCCCCGGCAGGAGCAGTGACGCCGGGGATCCTGGGGGTGTGGCGGGGTTACCCTGGCCATGCCCCCGGCAGGAGCGTCGGCACCGGGGATTCCGGGCCGGAGCTTACTCCGGCCCCGGCAGCAGCGGGCTCCAGCTGCGCGCCAGGGCCATGCTGCCAGGTTTGGCGGCAGCTGGGGCTTTAAAGCCCCTGGGGTGAGGCACCCTGCCGCGCCTCTCCTGGCGGGTGCCTTCAGGGGCCTGCAGGCACCCGCCAGGTGAGGCGTGGGGCTGCGCCGCACTCCGCCCTGACTCAGTCCTCAGAATTTTTTCCATTCACTTCTTATGTCTGGCACTTAGAATCATAGGCTATGTCTACACAGGGCAGGCTTGTTTTGAAACAAGATGTTTTGAAACAACATGTTATTTCGAAACACCTTATTTCGCAGGACAAAAACGTTGTCTGCGAAATAAGGGAGCGAAATAGCAGGTCCACACTGTGGACCTGCAGGCACCAGCGGTGTGCGGCGCAGCCCCGCGCCCCCCCCCCCCCCGGACACCCCTCAGCACCCTGGCCAGGGTGCTGAGGGGGGCTGCCCTTCCTCCCAGGGTGCTTAGCACCCTTGGAGGAAGTTCACATGTTTGCTTGTTTCGAAATGGCCATGCGTCGTGTGGCCATGTCACTTCTTATTTCGAAACCACCTCTGTTGTTTCGAAATAAGAAGTGTGTGTGGCCATACCCATAGAATCATACGACTGGAAGGGACCTCACGATATCATCTAGTCCAATCTCCTGCTAAAAAGCAGAGCCACTCCCTCTAATCATCCTAGCCAGTGTTTTATCTACCCAGGCCTTAAATGTTTCCAAAGATGGAGATTCAACCACCTCCCTAGGCAACCCATTCCAGTGCTTCACTATCCTCCTAGTGAGAAAGTCAGCCACCCCAGCTACAGCCTGAAACCATTGCTCCTTGTTCTGTCCTCTGTTACTATAGGGAATAGCCTAGCTCCCTCCTCTTTGGAGCACCCCTTCAAGTAGTTGAAGGTTGCTATCAAATCCCCCCCTTAGTCTTCTCTGCTGCAGATTAAATGACAAGTTCCTTCAGTCTCTCCTCGTAAGTCATGTGCCCAAACCCCCTAATCATTTTTGTTGCCCTCCACTGGACTCTTCCTAATTTGTCAACATCCTTTTTGTAGCATGGAGCCCAAAACTGGACACAGTATTTCAGATACGGCCTCACCAGCACTGAATAGAGGGGAATAATCACATCCCTTGATCTGCTGGGAACAATCCTACAGATGCAGCCCACTGTGCCATTGGCCTTTTTAGCAACAAGAGCACACTGTTGATGCATATCCAGCTTCCCATCCACCTTAAGCCTCATGTCCTTTTCTATAGTGCTGCTACCTAACTGATCAGTCCCCAGTCTGCAGCAGTATGTGGGATTTTTTCGTTCTGTGTGCAGGACTTTGCACTTGTCCTTGCTGAACTTCATCATATTTCATTTGGCCCAATGCTCCAATTTGTGTAGGTCTCCCTGAAACCTATTCCTGCCCTCCAGGGTGTTTACTATTCCCCCCAGCTTGGTGTCATCTGCAAATTTATGGAGCGTGCAGTCTATCCATCATCCAGATTATTAATGAAGGTGTTGAACAGAACTGGCCCCCGGACCAACCCCTGGGACACTCCAGTAGTTACTGGGTTGCCAATTAGACATTAAGTCATTGATCCCTACCCGCTGAGTCTGATGATCTCGCCAGCTTTCTCTCCACCTTACAGTCCATTCATCCAAACCATACTTCCTTTGCTTGCTGACAAGAATGCTGTGGGAAACCATATCAGAAGCTTTGTTAAAGTTGAGGTATATCACATCAACGAATATTCCAGCATCCACATATTCCATCATCTCATCATAGAAGGCAATCAGGTTGGTCTGAAACTATTTGCCCTTGGTGAATCCATGCTGACTATTCTTGATTGCTCTGTTTTCCTCCAGGTGTTTCAGAACAGATTGTTTGAGGACCTGCTCCATGATTTTTCCAGGGATTGAGGTGAGGCTGATTGGTCTGTAGTTCCCCGGATCCTCCTTTTTCCCTTTCTTGAAGATAGGCACTTTATTTGCCTTTTTCCAATCATCTGGAACTTCCCCCATTCACCACAACTTTTCAGAGATAATGACTAGCGGCTCTGCAATCACATCGGCCAACTCCCTAAGCACTCTCAGTTGCAGTTTATCCAGCCCCATAGACTTGTGCACATCCAACTTCTCTAAGTAGTCCCTAACCTGATCCTCCATCACTGAGGAATGGCCTCTTTCTCTCCATTCTGTGTTACCCAGTGTAGTGGCCTGGGAGCTGACCCTGCCTGTGAAGACTGAGGTTAAAAAAAAGAGCACTGAGTACTTCAGCCTTTTCTGCACTATCCACCAACAGAATACCTGCCCCATTCAGTAAGGGGCCTACGCCATCCCTGATCCTCTTCTTGTTACTGATATACTTGTAGAACCCCTTCCTGTAATCCTTCACATCCCACGCTAGTTTCAACTCAAATTGTCCTTTGGCCTTTCCTCTTCTTGTTACTGATATACTTGTAGAACCCCTTCCTGTAATCCTTCACATCCCATGCTAGTTTCAACTCAAATTGTCCTTTGGCCTTTCTGATTTTATTCCTGCAGGCCTGAGCAATAACTTTGTATGTCTCCCTGGTTGTTTGTCCAAGCTTCCATTTCTTGTAAGCTTCCCTTTTTTGTTTCAGCTCAGCATAGAGTTCTCTGGTAAGCCACGCTGGGAGCCTTTCATATGTGCTGTTCTTTTTGCACATCGGAATAGTATCTTCCTGTCCCCTTGGTAGGGTTTCTTTAAAATACAGCCAGCTCTCTTGAACACCTTTCCCTTTCAGATTAGCCTCCCAAAGGATCTTGCTCATCAGTTCCCTGAGGGGGAAGGACTCAGGCAGTGCATGGGAAAGCAAGACTGCACTCCAGGACACACACCACTCATCGCTCCACCTTTATCCCTCTGCTGCAAATATGCATTGTAATATCCTTGATTCATTGAAATACCTTCCTCAAAATATACATTTTTCCATAAAGACACACACTGTTAATCCACCAAACTTGAGACCCACAGCATTATATTAAAAATATTATCTGTTTTTCTTTGAAATTTTTATGCTTATCTACTGTATTATATATCTACCAGTATATTTAGCTATCCATTTTACATTTTAAGCACATTAGGGGAGATATTGTCTTATTCTGTGCTTTGGAAAACATGGGTCACAATGATGATGCTCTGAAAATCATAACAGCAGTGGTATCTTCTGTGTTAACTTCTGTTTTTGAATCTTGTGCATTCCTAGTCTTCCAGAGAACCATAAAATAAACTCTGAGCATGAGGAACTAAGTAAAAAAAAATTAGTCTAAGCAGTGTTCCTAAATCTGCCAAATGCTAATTGATCGCTGGACTAACACCCAAATTGTACAACCAAGCTTCTCTTGATCTATGGCAATTTTATTTCTCTATAGCAGCAGAAATAGCTCACTTCCAAGCCAATGACTGTTTATTTCATTTTTGCTGAAAACAAGGGATTCCCCAGCCCCCACTCCTTTTTTTGCGTATGTGTCTTAGACAAGCTCTAATGTCTTTAGTATGCTGGGCATTTTGAATTCATACTTCCTTGCCTTATACTCAGGCTCAATTTTTATAGAGGTGGCACTGGCAACTTATGAAAAGGGAACTTTAGGGGTACAAGGGGCTTTTCTGTATGTAAACAGTGAAAAATTCTTGACCTGCACTTTCTATTCCAGCAGTAGCCCTGATATAATTTATGGAGTCAGTCCTCTCTGACGTCACCACTAGAATCAGTCATGCACTCTAGGTGTTTTTCCAGTGTATCCCCAATATTATTATTAATCTGCATTTCACCAAATTCCTTTGTGCTATGAACTCAACAGACACACAGTAAAAGGCAGTCCCTGCTATGGATTTAAATCCTAAATAGACAGAAAGAGATTGTACAGGGGAAAGGAATTCCTCTTTTTATTCATGGGGACCTGGAGAGATTTCTCTCTCTTAAATCACATGTTTGAAGTTAAGCATCTGCTTAAGGGACAGAGCTTCAAAGGTGTTTAGGTTACTAAATTCTGTTGCCAATACTTTTGAAGATCTGCTGCTAGAGGTTTTACTCAACCATAGCCCAAAAGCCACACAGGAAGTCTGTGGCAAAGTGAGACTTGAACCCTGGCCTCATGAGTCCCACTCTACTGTTTTAATCATAAGGCTCTCTTTTCAGTCTTTTGAGGTAAACCAAAGAATCAGGTTCATTTCATCACATTAAATGAGCTTATTATCTTAAATCAAGCATTCAGTATTGTGGCAGAGATGGAACAGAAAGTCCAAGCTAATATGGAAGCCCATTTGCCTCTGAACACAGTTGATTCACTTCTCTTGAGCTAATGTTTACAAGCTATTTAAACCACCATTCAGTAAGAAAGTATTAGTTTTCTGTGACAGCATTACTTTCACTCATATTTTACTTCCCTTAGTTCTGCTTCCCACTTCTCTGGCCTACTATTTAATTTGGCAGGCCAACACGCTCATAGGCTCAAATAGTCTTCCTAGCCTTTCAAGTTTTATTAGCTGCCAAAATGTAAGTATACCTCAGAAAAAGGAAAAAGAGAGACCTGCCATGTTAATGTATCTTATTCATTAATCCTCTGAGGAAAGATTTCTCTTGGTACTTTCTTAAATAGTGAGTTCTGACTCACTAACACATTCTTTGGCCTAAAATAAGTCATTTTTTCTTTAAAAGGCTGAACTAAGAGCTTCTTTGCAACCTGCTATACAGCCTTTCACAAGAAGCAACAACTCACTGAAAGAACAGAGAATGCTAGAGTCAAAAAGTAAAAGCTTGTAGGAATGATGTACTGGATGGCTTTGCTAAAAAACAACAGAACAGTCCACCAGGTTCTGCAGAAAAGGACCTGGGGGTTACAGCGGATGAGAAACTGGATATGAGTCAACAGTGTGTCCTTGCCAAAAAGGCTAACGGCATATTGGGTTGCATTTATAGGAGCATTGCCAGCAGATTGAGGGAAGTGATTATTCTTTCCTGTTCATCAATGGTGAGGCCCCATCTGGAGCATCATGTCCACTTTTGCCTCCCCTCCCCATACAGGGAACAATGTGGGCCAACTGCAAGTAGTCTAATGGATGGCAACAGAAATGATTAAGGGGCTGGAGCACATGACTTATGAGGAGAGACTGGGGGAACAAGGTTAATACAGTCTGCAGAAGAAGTCAGAAGAAGTCAGAAGAAGAAGTCAGGTCTTTTGTTTTTCTTTTTTCTTTCCCAAGCAAACATACATAGGCCCCAAAATACCTTCAAAACTCTGTTGGATACTAGAATTTATTAAATAAAAAAAGGGGGAACTGCATAATATATCTGAGTTTTTAACTTTTCAAGGAAAGGGTTCTCTTTGTACTTAAACAGGACAATGACTCACTCGAGTATTGTTTTTTTAAAAAAACCCAAAACTTGAGTCCACTTTAAATTCTTCAAAAATTTTGATTTTTTCAGGAGTCTTTACAATTTTCTTTAGTTCTGATAAGAATCACAGAAATATAGAGCTGAATGGGACACTGAGAAGTCACCTTCTCCAGCCCTCTGTATTTCAGCAAGACCAAATATTGACCTTCTCTGATAGGAGTTTCTTCGATCTTTTTGAAAACATCCGATGATGGGGATTCTACAACTTCCTTCTGAAGCCTATTTCAGTGTTGAGCGAGCCTTATAGTTAAAGGTTTTCCTAATATTAAGTCTAAATCTCCACTGCTGCTAATTAAGCTTCTTGTTCTATCTTCAGTGGACAAGGGGAACAATTGATCGTTATCTTTTTTATAACAACCTTTAACATATTTGAAGACTGTTATCAGGTTACCCTCAGTCACCCCAGTTTTTTCTAACTTTTCCTCATGGCAGATTCTAGGTACTTAACATACAAATAAATGACAGTAATAATACATCTGTTGCAAAAGTGTTTCGGATAGTTTCAGTCTAAAACATTGGCAAGGTGATTCATCATATGAAATGTAGTCTTGCTGAGGAGCTCAGCCTATAGACAAGAATAGAGAAATGAAGAAGCCAAACTACAAGTCCCACGAACTGCTGGATGTCTGAATTAACATATTATGGTTTAGGGGGAAAATATTTTGATTTTTTGTCCAAAGACATTTTAGGTTCTGATGGTTTATTTTTAATGGAAAATTGAATTTTTCTGTAGAAAGCAGACTCTTTAAAAAATACTCGTTCAGTCAAAAAGCCAACTTTCCACAGTTTCAATGGAGAGCTTTCAACCAGCCATAATGTTTTAACCACCCCTAATAATAATAGAGAATAGAACTAATTTTGGCGCATATTACACTGTGTATATAACAAGAAGGTACAAACTGTGAAGAGTTCTTTCCTTTTAATGGCTCTGTGGGCTACCAATTTACCCTTCATATGCTCTCCCACACATGTATATCTGGGAGAAATGGAAAATAAGGCAGCAGTTATGCATACTTTGTTTCATGCATGCCTTCCTTTCCTTGCATTGATACTTTCTATGGAAATTAAGAGTACATTTATTTTGGCATGGACTCACAACTCTTCTGGAAGCTTTAAAAATCAGTCAGGCAGAGCCTTTCATTTCATCTACTGTGTTTATTTTATCAATTTACTTCTGTTAAATTTTAGCTCATTGCGATGTAAAACAAATACATTCCTTTTTTTAAAAAAAATGATTGAAGCAGTTTAAAAACCACTAAACAGCTATTTTAGTGGAGACTGAGGTTTCTCTTTCATGTGAACAGCACAGTGGCTGGGTACTGAGGCAAATATTTGAAAAATAAGTTAACTTTAGGACACTAATTTTGGGTTGCAAACAATCAGTTCATACTGTTTCAGATGTAATTAGCTACCTTCTGTGTGTTTTAGATCAACAGGTATATTGATTCCTGCCCATCTCCAATAATAACCAACCAGAGAAATTAAATAATTACTTTGTCAAAGTAATGAATACAGGGTAAGTGGCACAATTCATTTATAGAAGCTCAGTTCCTCCTTACAGACACTATCAACACCTCTTGTGACATTGCTGAGGTTGCCAGAATATTATTCACAGTTTGACTGGACAGAATGGCACATAGGACATAACTCTACTGAACATAAAGGTAATAATCAATATGAGAAGATAAATAATACTTCAAGTGGCAAGAGATGACCACAACTGATCTCTGGACCACAGGCTGCCTTCATTCCAAATAATAATCAGGATGGAGACATCGCTAGATCCTCTCTGACTGGTGCTGGGTATGACTTGGCTATTCCACATACCATGACATGGAGACTGGCTATGGCCAATAAGTCAGACAACTCTATTCTTTCTGTAATGAAGCACTGCAATCCCCAATCTTGTAGTTGCCAGATATGAAGACAAAACCACCTGCTACTAGTCTATTTACATTTTGTTTGCAGATTTCACTTGTAAATTGTCTTGCCACTAAGTGCCACTAAAAGTCAAAGAGGCAGGCGCTCACTTTCCTGGGCAGCAACCTAGAAACACATTCCATTTTCCAGATAGCCTCATTTGATGTCCAGAAGACAGGCAGGAGGTCAGCAAAAGACAGGCTTCATGGAGTGTATGGCCAACAAAGACCCTTTGTCACACACCTGAACACACTCAACGGTGTGGTCAAATGATTAAAGATAACCCCACAATATTTGGTGCTGGTTTGATTCACCAAATCCCTTTATAGATTAAAAGAATAATGTAGGGTTGCCGGGTGTCTAGTTTTCAACCTGAAAGTCTGGTCAATAAGGGGACCTGACAGAGTTTGGTCAGTGATACTTAGTAATACAAAGCTGTAGTAGTGACCATACACCAGAAGTCCAGTCACCTGTATAAAAATCCTCGATCAGCTTCCAGTCCACTGCTGGGAAGATTAGAAGAACAGCTGCTGCTGGAGCTGGAAGAGTACTCAGGAACTGCCCAGGGTAGGGGTCTGCAGCCTGTGGCTCTTTGGCTGCCCTCTTGTGGCTCTGGACTCTGGGCACCCTACCACCATCAGCGGACCCTGCAGATGGCCCATGGCCTTGCTCTGGGCATCCCTGCCACTGGGGAACCCTGTGGGCAGCCCATGCCAGCCTGCGGGCTCCCCACCACCAGTGGGAGACCCAGCAGGGGGCCCGCTTCTGGTTCTAGGTTTCCTCTATCCCACTAGGGGACCCTGAAACTGGCATTATGGTCCAGCCCCCTTACCCCACACCAGAAGGCTACAGCCATTGTGGATCTCAAAACACTTGGGCTATGTCCACACGAGGCTTTTAAATTGAAACAATGACCGTTGTTTCGATTTAAAAGTTGTCATGGGCGAACGATGTTTCATTATTTCAAAATGAGGGGCCCCTGTCATTTTGAAATAACAAACCTTATTTTGAAATAGTAAAACCTAAGCTGAAATAGAAATAGCCGTTATTTTGAAACGGTTGTTTTGAAATAATGCCGTTCAGACATGTTATTTTGAAATAACCATTATTTCAAATTAACACTTTTGTCATTCTCCTTCCCAGGGTGCCTTCCTTTTTCTATATATTGGGTGGGGGCATGGCCCAGGGAGGGGGCCATGTTGCCATACATCCTATAGTGCTCCTCTTTTGATTCGAAATAGCAAGTCCTGTGTCTGGACTTGCAATTTCGATGTGAGGTTTTTGCTTATTTCAGTTTAAATTAATTTGAAATAACAATTTTATTTCAAATTAGCTTATTTTGAATTAACTTATTTTGAAATAAGCATCTACGTGTGGACATAGCCTTGGTTATTAAAGAAATTTCTGTCAGCCCCTGGCCCAGGGGGAGATACTGGTAGCTGGTCCCCAGGGAGAGCAATCCTGAAGGGTGTAGCATTTGAGGAATGGGCCAATAGCAGGGCTGACTGCTTGGGCCCCTTCCGAAACTTCTTTGTTCCCTGCCCCTGAAATATGTCCCCCTCCTGCTCAAGTCACCCTTCCACTCCTGGAGTATAGCTCTCCCTCCTTCGTCCTACTGCAGTCAATGCCCATCCCTGGAGTGTGACTCTACCCCTTGGCCTGTCCCAGTCATCCATTCATCCCTGGAGTCCCACTTGGCTTGTGGGAGAAGAAGCAGAGACTAATTGGAGGGAAGAGAGAGGAGTATAATGGGGTTTAGATGAAGGAAAGCGGCAGAGCAGGGGGTGAAGGAAGTTGTGGTGCTCAGTGTCCCGTTTTCACAAATTAGAAAGTTGGCCACCCTAGCTGACTGAAGCAAAACTTGCCCACACATCACTGGGGGACCACAGCTAGTGGAGAAAATAGCTATGGTAAAATGGGACGTGATACAGAGAGCCCTGTAATTCCTTCTGTAAGTTCCCCATCTTCAAAGCATCTGGCAAAGTGGGATTTTCTCCCATGAAAACTCACGTGATAAATAAGATTGTTAGTCTTTAAAAGCGCCACAAAGCTGCTTGTTTGTTTTGCTGAGCTAGACTAACATGGCTACTCTTTTTTAACCCTCTAATTCTTCCAACAGCCCAAAGATCCCCTACAACCTACTTTTAGAGAAATTCAGGAAGGATCTTAGATTATCTTTAATTCCTTGGGTCCATTTGCCTTATCTGAAAACCTTCAGTTAGAAAAGATCCTGGATCATCACTGGGAGTCTTCCTCCCATCTGCAGTTATTTACTTCCAGAACATATTATTGTTAACCCTGACGGTGGCTGTTTCAGGAATAGATTTTGCCTATTAGACACAGCCCTATGCAAGGAATGGTACAGAGCTGCAGATTCCAAGGGGAGCTGAGAAACAGTTAGTGACTTTGAAAGAAAAGTCCCTTTCTGAGATCCCCAATGTACAGGGTGCAACCTTCTTTAGGACTGTGCAGCCCGCTGCTTCTGACATGCCTGATCTGTTTTGTAGGCCAGTTCCTGAACTCAGAGTGAAACATGTCCCCACTTCCCTTGCAGCAGTACAAACCTGTTAGGGTGCATGGAGTCATCTATTCCTCTGAGTACATGGACTGCAGTTGTCTTGGGGAATGCTGTTTATGTCCTCCCTTGTGTCCCTCAGCACACCTATGCTAGAGCTAGGGACCGTCACTTTCTCTGCTGTTTTTTCAATCCCAATAATTTAAGCAAATCATCCAGTGGCTTTGAATTTGTGTTTGAATTAGATAGTGTTGGTTTCATTGGAATCTAATTTACCCTAATCTAAGAGCTATGACAGTATTATAATGCCATGAGTGATAGCTTCACACATCCAAACTTCTGAACAATTTGGGGTGATTTTATATAATACAGGCTGAAAGCAGGGATTAGGACTGAGGCCAATTTCTAGAATAGGTGAGGGTACAGTTGTTTGAGGCCAGCCCAAGAAAGCCTGTGATGCATGAACACCTCTTAAGGATATGTCTACACTTACAGTGGCAAAATCGCCACCACCAGCCTGACATTCCGGGCGTGATTAGCAGCGAGTATGAACTTGCTGCTGTGCTCTGGAAGTTGGTGCCAGAAGTCCTACCCCCTAGAAGACATAGCTGAAAGCCGACCACAAGCCATTTGCGATCGGCTTTCAGAAGTGTGTCTTGGAGGCTTAGAAAGTTGCCGGCAGATACACAAGGCATTTTACATGTATTCGACTGTCGCCAAAAAGCCCTTCAAGTGTATGCTAGGGCTCATGAATTAGCTTAAACTTGGGTTTCATTGGGAGTACTGTAATGTCAAATTAATTCCTGTCTGTGAGCTCATTCATTCAGGCTGTTCTACCTTCCTGCTTTGGTTGATGACATTCAGTCCTGCAATAGCTAGCCAGGCAGAGAAGAACTCCACTTTGTGGCTTGAAATCACCAGTTGTTGGGGCTCTTGACATGCAGCTGGGAGTAATCCTCCCGTGGACCACCTGACCATTATTTGGCTAAAAGCAAACATAGATAGCAATGAGATAAACAGCTGCCACATGTTACCAAAGAATGGTACTCTGTGACTGGACTGAATAGGAGAAAGGATGCAAGTGATATAGAATTAGAAGGGAACATTTGCAAGAGAACAAGCATTGTAAAGAGAACTAAATGCACTCCTTGCCTCCGTGGTAAAACAAAACTGTCTTAAATCTAGATGAAAAATGAAACCTACTAGTGTTAGGTCTCAAGTATGCAGCTGAGGAAAGCCCAGGTGATGGCTCTGCACCATCTCTTGCAATTTTATTTATTTATTTACACATTTATTTTGGAAAATCTCATGATATTTGGTGCAAGGGATAGCTACAGGTGTGCCTAGGTGGGCACATGTCCACACAGTTGGCCAGCAGGTCCACCCATCTACTGCATTGCCTGGCAGTGGCACAAGCTTGTTGCCCTGGCAGCAGGCAGCCACAAGCAACAGTGCCACAGGTGGTGGAGCAGCTGTGGGCAAATGGGCAGGGGAGTTAGCTCCCCCTCTTGCAACTCTGGCCCTACAGCAGGGCCTGGACTGCCTCTCCCCCCTCATTTTTCCTCATGTGACTGGAAACAGGACTGGCAGGGCCCATCCTGAAGAGTAACGGGCTCAGCCAGAAGGCTGGGACTATCTATGCCTGATTTGGTGGTTTTCTTGACATTACACTTGGAGTCATGTGATTATATCAGAATCTCATTTTGGTTTTTGATTTTTTTTTTTTTAACAAAAGCTCTCAGTCTTCATGGCAGCAAAGAAATGCTTAAAAACATGAATCTCACAGGCTCAAAAACAAGAAGGCAAATAAAAAGAACTTTTTAACTTAATTATTCATTCAAATTTCAAATTTTGGGAGGTGATTTTTGCATGATGCATGAGTTTTGCACACTTGGAGTTGATAGTTTTCATTTCTAGCTCACCAGAAAAAACAGCAAACCCCCAAAATAATGGCTTTGTGAAAATATACACCTCACATTCCCCTACTTTGGGAAAAAAATTTTAAACCAAGGTTACTTCATTTTAAAAAGAAATGATAACATCTAGCAAAAAATAATTATATTCTGGTTGGGGCAGAGGATAGGAGATGGGACAAAGCTTTTTCCTTTTCCTCTTGGGCAGCCAGAGGAAAGATACATAATGTCTCCATGCACAGATTAGTTTTTTATTACAGCGCCTTGGCACAGCACATTATATTTAACAAGGATTATTTGGAGCTTTTGCTGCATTTGACCTTGTTGCATGTTGCATAGATATCTAGAACGCACCTGTTGTTTAAGTCTGTCCCCTCTCAACTAACTGTTTGGCTGGGACAGGCAGCAGAACAAACACAGTTAAACAGAAGTCATTATCTACAGTGCATTAGGAGGTGTCCTTTTCTTCTTTCAGAAAAGATTATCCCTGTTGCTCAGACCCAGCGGCTCTGTTCTTAGCGACTGTGCCCAGCACAGCATGCTAATAAAGACTGACAGCCTTACAATAAATAGAGCCTTCAGACAACTAGCAGAGCTATTCTGCGGAAAAGATGCAGAACTTATATTAACAATTTATATTTAAGTGTTCTTATTTAGTCCTAATGGTTTGTATTTAACCTTCTCACAACCGGATATGATTCTTGATTTGCGTTTGTTTAGGTTTTTGTTGTTAGGGTTTTTTCCCCCCATTTCCAAGGTATAATTATATGTCCCTTTGTCACAATCAGGGCAGAGACAGTCTGACCTATTGGTCAGAACAAGAGCTGGCACTCGGATCAGCTCAGATATGCCAGGGAGCCAAAGTCTGAGGCAAGCCAGAGAGCATCTAAAAATCAGGTGTCAGGCAGAGTCAAGTTACCAGGATATTAGCAGTGCAGGAGCAGATATTACTAGGGAAGATGTCCAAAGCAGGGTAAACCCAGTTGCATGGACAACTTCCTATTCCTGTTCTTGGTTTAAATAGAAGCTGTGGATCAGTCAGGATCTAGCATTCCACCAACCAGATCCCTGCACTGGAGTCCTCTCTCTGCCAGAGGTGAGCTTCTATTGCTGACAGCTTTTAGCAGATCTGAACTTATGAGCACTTAAGTTCTCCTATGGACCATGGATGAAAACCTGCAACCCCCAATACCTACTTCCTTTTGTTCTGGCTTGAACATAGAATGAACACCTACAGATTTGGGACCAGATTCCCATCCAGTATAAATCAGCATGACTACACTGAAATCAGTGTAGTCTTACCTATTTACTCCACATGAGAACCTGGCCCTTGAACTTTTGTGACATTGGACACTATGAGGAAACACCAGATGGAAATTTATCATCCAGTTTCTTTATTTTCCTGCTACTTTTATATTAACCTCCCCAATAACTGAGTAATATTGAACAGAAAAAAAAAAACTCCATCGGATTTTAGCCACCTTACCTTGCATGAAGGGAACAGAATAGAAAAGAAAGATGAATCCCTGAGTAAAGAACAACTGGGGTATGGAAGAATGTGATTACGTTTTCAATTTCATAAAACCTACACGTTTTCAAGGATCTGATTAATTAACCCCTGAAAAATTGCAGGTCCCAATCTTACAGCAAACTCCACCTTGGCAGCACCCTGTTGCCTGTACAGAGACCAATCTTTGTGGGCACATGGGTCCTCCTGTAGGCAGTGAATTCCAGGGAAGGGCCTAAATAAGGGGCCTCAGATTATTTTCAGAATGTAGTTTGGTTAATCACTTTTTCTCTCATACTTGGTCACTCTGATGGCTTGCCCTGCAATTTGCCATTCCCCATTGCATGAGTAGCCTGCCTTCTGCAATTGTTTAGCATCTCTGTGGCAACTACAGCAACGGATTACATGGAAAAGTGATTTTAGGAAGATATTACATTTATTTTGATTTTCATTTAGAGAAATTTTGCAGCTGGAACTGAAGTGAGGTTGTACCATGTGATTAGCCAGACCACACTTCAAGAACTTCTGGTTTAAATGATTACTTTTGTTATTATTTAACTATTTTTGCCTAATGCAACTCCTGAGTCCTTATTCTGCCATTATGCAGGCAAAATAATCCTGGGAATCAATGGGGATGTTGTCTGTGTAAGGACTGATTAAAAATGAAGTAGGGACCTCAGGATTTGTCATGTTATGGTTCCATATAAATTTATAGGGCATCAATCATAGCTGTAGCTGAGCTTCATGGACTATAGGTGTCAGGTTTATTGAATAAATAAAAGAAACAAGAACAGCTGCATGTCTCACAAGGAAGAGTACTAATTGTCATCAGCTGTAGAGAAGATCCACAGGAAAGTTTGTCTGAGAAATATTTCATCTCCGTTCATGAAAGTTTATAGCAGAACTCTAAGATCAATATATTTTATACTACATTGATTATAGATCTTATCATTATAAGTGCACTTTTATTGTGTACTAAGATCAAGATGCAGAAAACTTAGGAAGCTGAATGTTAAACTTAATCTATGTTTGTGTGGGTGCTTGTATTTTTGTAGCAGGTGTGCTGTTTGTAAATATATATAGTTCTCAGGTGATGATACTGGACTGATGCCATAAGGAGGATAGACATGGTATGTATTTGCATTGTTCTATTAAAGGATAACTACGTTTTGGCCCATTGGGAGAAGTATACCTCCGGTCAAGTCCTGTGGCAGTATGTGGTGTGCTAGTCATAAGATGTGAGAAAAGGGCCCCTGCACTGACACATCTACCAAAGTTAATTGATTGGAAATTCATTCAAAATCAATAAACCATGGTTTTATAGAAGTAATTCTAAAAATGCATCAAAAGGCGTAAAAATATAGTGAATGTACCTTTTAATTTTGTAATTATTAGGCATAAGCATGATCTCAGAAGAATACCACCTCATTATCTTCATTAAAAGAGTGCAGTGTTGTCAACGCTCCCAATTTTGCTGCAAGTTTTGTGTTCTCTATTGTTTTCTTCTTAAAATCTCAGCTTCTGGGATCAGAAGACTACATGAGAATCTCAGCTTTCATTTAAAAACAGAAGGCAAATAAAACCAACCCAAAAATATTCCTTTTGTGCTTTACAATGATGCAGACATTTCTGAAAGTTTGGACCTGGTAATAATGAAAGTGCATAACCAGTTTAGAGACAATTTATATTCATATTCCTGCATATGAAGTGAATTAGAATTTGTACACACTATTATTTTCTTGTTTTCCCACAACACATAGGTGCCAGCACCCCATTGTGTCAAGTGCTGTACAAAAAGACAGTTCCTGCCCCCAAAGAGCTTACAGTCTAAAACAAGACAGCAACAGATGAATACAGACACACGTGGGAGTTCAAGGAAACAGTCAGACAATATTGCCTATATGGACAAGACATACCCAAGAGGGAAGGAGGGGTGTGACCAACAAGCAGCGTGATTAGTATAATCATGGGAAATGTCACATTAGTTCCAGGATTATTTTTCCTCGGATGAGATTACTTCCTCCCAGGGTCAGTTAAAATGGAAGAGAAAGGTGGCGGGGGCGGGGGGGCGGCAAGATATTGAAGAAGTGGTTAAGAGAGACAGGCCTGGAGTGAAGTTGTGGTGAAGGGACCACTGCTGTATATTTATATTAGGGAATGGATGGAGCTGGAGCAGAGTAATTCTGAAGCAGTGATGAGTGTGCAGAAAGCATAGTGGCATGACAGCAATGGTAATAGCAGTCAATGACAATAACAGGTGGGGCTGAGCACTAAGAGCATCAGACATCTATTTCTTTGAAGTAAGCAGTCTGATTGGCATTATGCCCCTATTGCTCTTACCTGCTTTGGGAGAGAAGAAGAGCTAGATGACTTACTTCTGAGTCTTGTGTGAGTTACAGCTGTAGCCTGACCATCAGGTGGCAGTGCAGGCTGGAGGAGCAGGACTGGGGTTCAGGGCTCTGCCCTTGTGAGAGAGGAGAGCCTTTTGGCGCTTCATTCCTGACAGTGTTTCCTGTACTGAGAGAGAGGTGGAGGAGGAGTCACAGCCTCGCTATCCTGTTTTAGAAAATTAATTTCAATTTTTAAAAAGTGAAATGACGTGGGAGGTTCTCCTCCCTCTCTGGCCCCAAAGGCTGCTGGCTGCCTCCACTTCTCCATCTCGCCACACTGTGGTGCTAAAGATGAATTTATACCAAAGAATTGCTTTCCACAAGAATTCCTATCTGGAATAATGCTTATTATTCAAGATAATACCATGCTCATTCATTCACTTGTTCTTTAACATCATAACCAAAGTCTAACGTAACTCCATATTGTAACTAAACCTCTATTTTAAATTGTTTACAGCCTAAGTTTTGCTGAAACTTCATTTAGATGTGTTAACTTAGTTTGGATGTGTGAATAAAGGGAGTGTGTGTGATAGGATCAGGCTTCAACGCCAACCTGTCCTGGTGACAAACTGATGGCACTACCTTAATGGTGGAAGAACAATGCAGACAAAGCCTGTAAAAGCAAGAAGAATTTGCCCTAGAATGAACGGGACCAAAAGCCTCATCAAGAACAAGATCAAAGCTGCATCTGCCATTAACTGATGACTCATGGTCACACTGTACCCTGAGGCAGTGTGACACAGCAAGATCCATGGAGTAACAGACATAAAAGGTGGGTGAGACTGTATAGCTTTGGGCAGGGGTATTGCTCGCCTGAGAAAAGGGTCAGAGCCTGCCTCCCCCCCCCCCCCCCGTGCAGCCCTGCCCCACCCCAATCCAATGACAGTGCGCAATCCGACCCCAGCCATGGTCTGCCAGCAGCAAAAAGCCCAGGCTCAGGTCTGGCTTCTGCTGGATCGGGCCTGACGGGCAATCAGCCACTGGCTGGCAATAGTAGGAGTCAGATCCAAGCTGGCCAGTGGTGGGCAGCCCAGGCCCACGTCCAGCTCATGCCGCTACTGCTCCCATCCACCACTGCAGCTGGGCCGGAGATGTGGGAGGAACTGTAGCCCCTCTGGCCCTATGGTAGTGAAGCTACTGGCTTTGGGATAATGTTCTGCACAGCATCCAAGAGTGTCGGTACAAAGCTGTGTACCCAATAGAGATCCTGCTATTCCTCATGCCCAAATGCCCTGGCCAGGAAGCTGCCATGAGTAGCGAATACCAGCCATGAACTCAAGGTATGATCACAAGCAACAATCAGGACTTGTAACTATGAATGACTAACAAGTTTGTTTGTGTGTGTGTGTGTGTGTGTGTGTGTGTGTGTTTACATACTAGATATTAGCTATTAACATAATTGTGTTTTTCTCATAATAACTGTGGCATATTGCCTCATCTCCCTCCATAAGATCCTGCTAGTCTTTCCTTTTTCTAAGTACAACACCATTGCACCCCTCTTGTGGATTGCTAAGGCCCATGAGAGGCAAACTGCACAAGGTTTGCTTCTTCTTTCTCAGAAAATCTCCAGAGCAGAAACTGAAGAACTTATTCAGCTTCCTTTCTGAAAAATTCCAGAGGGGTAGCCGTGTTAGTCTGTATATAGCAAAAACAGCAGAAGTCCTATGGCACCTTAAAGACTAACAGCTTACTTCAGGCATAAGCTTTTGTGGATTGCAACCTGCTTTGACAGATGCACTTCAGATGGATTGCAGCCCATGAAAGCTTATACCCAAAGAAATTTGTTGGTCTTTAAAGTGCCACAGAACTTTTGCTTTTTCTAAAAAGTACATGATGTGTCCATTTTCACACCTGCATGAGCACATTATACACAGGGATATCCCTGTGCTGTATAAAGTATGGTGAGCAATTTTTTTGTATTGACATACTACTGGTAAGAGCTAAATGCATTTTCTTTCTTCACTGGGCCTCCACTATGTATGGATTCCAATTGTTTCCTAATGCTCTCAGCTCTTCTTTTGCACCTATGCTGCAAAACATTTTGGGGATGCATACTTGTTTTTTGGTGCTAATATTGATCTAGAATTTATTCTGGTTTTAATATATATTTCTCTGTTGTCACACTTGGTCTTCTTTGAGTAAGTGCTGTTCAAAGCCTTGAATTCTGTTGAGTCTTTTCCTCTTTTTATTCAACAATCCAGTTATTTATTATGAAATTTTTAGACTCATGAAGGTGCTAACATGCCTTACCTTCTTTTCTGTTCTACTCTGCCCAAGAGCCATTAACTCCTATTAATCTCTACTGAGACCATCAATAAAATGCTAGACAAAAATAATACCAAGAGTAATGGTTTGCTCACGTGGAAATATATTTGCTAGAAAATGGGCAGAGATCATAGACTAATAGCCAGGAACATAAATGAAGTATGTAGTGTGCACTTTGTGTTATTTACACAATAACAGAGGCAGGAATCTCTCTGTATAGAACATACCATATCTAAGCAGCAACTGATTACACAGATTCAGTTGTGCATCTGATTAAAACAGTGAAAAGTCAATAAAGAAATAGCATTACATTATCTATATGTACTACAGGTAATTTACTTGCTATGATGCCATACAATCCTATTGCATGTAAACCCCATCCTTTTCTAGGAATTCTTTGCTTTGGTACTTTACGTAGAATGGAAGGGGAAAGAATGTATGAGATTGCTCTCAGAGCTAGATTCTGATTGGCTGTAGAGATTTAATTAACATATCACTAGTGATGAGAAATGAAAATAAATTGTTAGTCCAAAATCAGAAAATAGCTAAATTGTAAACAATCCAGCATAGCAACAGAAGTTTCTAAATGAATAGGAAGATTAAATGATACGTATTATTACAGGAGAAAGAATATGATCAGTCCACATTGATTCCAAGGTGCCTTTTACACTTTTTAACACTGATATATTATGTATTTAAGCACAGCCCCATAGCTAATATGCTCCAAGAGTCAAGGGAAAGAATTGTGACAACCGCCCATGTTCTTCTGAGGTCAAGGGATCTCCTACTGTCCCTTGCCAATAACAGATTGGTTCCCCTCTTCCACCATCAACGCTCTCAGCTACACATGCTGGCCCTCTAAGGGGTGAAGTCAAGGCTCCATGTACATTCCGTCCTTCTTTACCTACTTCCTGATCACACATGCGTTAGAAGGGAAGTAGAAGCCCTGTGGAAGCTGTTCTGTCATTGAGATCCAGTGACACAATTCAGAGAGGCTGCACAATGGAACTGAGATGATTCTTGGCCGCTTATACTCCTGCATGGCAGGAAGGCTGGGCCCCAGTTATGTCCTTATTGGAGAACCAACATATTTTAAACAAAGCCAATAGTCACTTGCTCCTCCCAAAATCATTCATCACTGAATTACACTATCATTGTACTGAAGGGGTAGCAATATTAGTCTAGTTCAGCAAAAGAAACAAGGAGTCTAGCTGCACTTTTAAAAACTATCACTTTTCTTTTAATCACATGAGCTTTCGTGGGAGAAAATCATACATCATAGATGCTTGAAACTCCCAGTGATCTCTACTTCTCCATCTTTAAGTGTCTTATAAAGTGTGATGTTCTCCCATGAAAGCTTATACTATCATTGTACAATCACTTCATTGTGATTTGGAGCCAAAAAATAGGAATAAACTGATAGACTTTTCATCTAGTCACATAATTTAACTGCCATTTATTCTAAAGGACTACTGTACATTTACTAAAATAAGATAGTAATTTAAAAAAAAAACAAAAAACCAACATATTCTCCCTCTCCCCAATGCCAAAGTTTGGAAAACCTGGAAATCATTACTCTTCTATTTTTATCAACAAGTGGTTTAAAACATGTTTTTGAGAACAGGGAGCCATGATGGGTAGTTGGTGCTAGTGCAAAGGAGAAAGGAAAGCTAGCATTTATTTATGATGGAGTCTTGCCTAAATGGTCACTACAGGCAAGAGGATGTTAGGACTCCACTTCTAATTAGAAGTGCAAATGCCACAAGGTTGCATTCACGATCATGAACCACGCCCTTCAGATTTGCTCATTACAGGTTTGCAGCAAACCAATCCCTGATGATTTTTAGTCTTTTTTCCACCCATTACTTCCAGGCCAGGAGTATTATTATATTATATGTCAGGTTGATCCAAAGATTAATTATATGTTAGAGATTTTCAAAGGTACAAATGGGAGTTAGGTGCCCAATTACCACTGAGTTTCAATAAGAGTTTACCCTTGAAAATGTCCTGCCTCTGTGCGTGCAGGTGTGTGTGCATGTGTGTTTGCTGCCCTCAGCTAGCCATGAAGAAATCAATATCTCTGTCGATCAAGAAAATTTTTGCTGTAATTGAGGGGAGAAGAAAGAATTGCATATTCCTTTTCACCTTGTACTACAGTGATGCACATCTAAAAATAAAAGTATATTATGCACATATAAAAGATGAGATAGGTCACAGCTGTAAATTTCAGAAGGTCTGATTATTATAATTATTATTATTAATCTGATTAATAATAACTATAATAATAAAAGGATAAAAGCAGTACATAAATGACTGTCATCAGGAAGACAGGTTCTGGTTTGCTCCTAAAATGGTTTCAATTCCTGAGAGCAATTTGAGGCAAAGTCTATAGAAATTAAGAAAAGATTAGCCATAGAGATTGCAAAACTAATATATTGTACTATTATTTTCACATTGTGTTGAGATGGGATTTTTTAACCTATGTCAAATGAAAATTTCTGATCTGATATCAGTAACATATGGAAAGAAGATGGGCATGGGTCCTGTATGCTTTTCTTCTCACCTGAGTATACTTTTGTGTTCCGAGAAGACTGCAGACTAATCTCCAGTGAATATGCCAGGTGCTCACTGATAATTACATCTAGTAAATGAGTCTCTTCCGAATTACACAATATAAACTGGGCAAGGTAGTTTCATTTGACTGTAATGGAACCTTGACTATAAGGGAACCTAGAGAGCTTAAAGGAAGCATGCAGGTTTGCTGACAGACCATGCTTTCGATGGCCTCATGGAATTCAGAATGCCTTGTTCACTGGTGCAATGGACTCTAACTCTCCTTACCCAATTTCATTCTCATGGGCAAGCAGGGTGTACAGATGATATACAAAAGATGAAGTAATAGAGAAGGCTAGATGTCAGAAATTTCCAGTTATATATTAGAGCTAGCTGAAAGATGACAGTTCTGTTTCACAATTTAAGGTTTTGAGTTTTGTTTTTATTCTGCATTGGAACAAAACCAAAACCCTTCTAAAGTCTTTACAAAATGGCATTGTATTGAAATGTCCATTTTCTAGTCAGAAAAGTTCAGGTATTTTACTGCAGTATCTCTCAGGAAGTAACTGGAGCCTCTACCCAGGGCCTCAGAACTTCCCACCGAAAATTTTGTCAGATTGATAATTCTGCAAAAACGTTTCAGCTTCAACAAAACTGCAGTTCAATAAAAACTTGTAGTCAAAAAAATGCTCCAACTATCTCTATTTCACATGATGGCTTTAAAAAGTTTTATGACAATGCTCAGGTGTCCCTCTTTATAAGAGACATTACTTACTTAAGTCTCCTTTATGAATGATTTTTCTGTATTTCATTTTTGGCCCTTTTACACAGTCTATTCCACATATGGGCCTTGGAGAGCTGTTGTGCCTTGGAGAGCTGTTGTGCCTCCTTCTTAGACCAATTTGAGCAGTCAATAGCATGGGTTCTAGACTGTTTATGCTTGGTTACAGTCAAGGCTTTTTTTCCGCCTTCAGAATGAGGCATTTTAATTTCTCATTCATGAAAATAACTCATTGCAGAATTGAGTTTTCTACAATGGTAGTGGTTAGAACTCTATTTTGTGGGGACAAGGACATCTTTTCTGTTTGAGTTTCAGCCACTGTTACTTACATAGTTCTGACAGGGCTGAATATATTTCAGTCCACATGCTATGAACTGGCCCCATGTCCATTTTGGCTAATTAAAGCCAACAGGGAGACAGCCACTAGCTTTCTCTGTAAAAATAGGATACCTGGTATGACCAACAAGTCACTAGGCAGACCCCCACTCCAGAAACTGTCACTTGTGATATTGATAGTCTTACCAACAGTCAACCAATTTCAAGTCTTCTGGTTTTAGGGAAAATCATTGATGAGTCTACAGCAAGGAAGTTCTCACAGGAGAGGTCTGAAGGCCAGGCGTTTGCTTGGTCCTGATCACACCACTTTCAATCACAGTTATAGAAAAGAAATTAATTAAGTGGCATTAGCTGATAATTTTTTTTAGCAATGTGTCCATGATGACATCATTGGTTCTATTAGCCACCTTCTACACTGTTGTTTACACTGCTGTGGTCTCTAGCAGGCATGGATGATTTAGCTATAGGCTAGAGTGACTTCTTTCCTTTCTAGATAGAAGATTGTCATGATTGTTTTTTCCACTCCAAATTATTGACAGGTTGACTGACTGAACACCATATCAGACAACTGGTTTGTAATCTCACTTTTTCATCTTATTCCTTTCTCTCCATCTCTATTTCTCTTCAGTCATTCAAACAACGCTTCCTCTCATTTTTGTTTTCTGTCTTAAATTTCCCTGCTCTTCTCTTCTCTTATAAAACACATGAGGATTATGTATGTTGCTTATCCTGGAAGTCAACATGTTGAAGGTAAATGCACTCCTGTCTCTTTCTACTGCTATGGATTATCCAGGAAGTTGTGCTTATGTATTTTAGAGCTGTTTGTAAATGTTTCAACAGAACTTTTATTTGTTAGAAAATGTCATTAAACCCAAAACTATCTGCAAAAAAGTCAGTTTCAATGAATCTCTTAATTCAAACTTTTTTTGAAAAAGATTTTAAAGTTGTCAAAACACCCAATTGTGACAGTTGAACAGAAAAGATTTATTTTTCCAGTTCAAAACAACTTGCCATTTCAAAATTTTAGTTAATTTATGCCTATAACAGTTAAAGGGTATTTAAAAATTCAAAATCAAAATGAAACATTTTGAACTTATTTACACAAAACATTTTGATTGGATTATCACTTCATGAAAATGTTGGAGACATCTCCTTTACATCCCGGTTCCCATGGGGGGGGGATTGAAATCTCAAACCCCTGCAGAATGGGAAATCCCTTCCCACCCTGCTCCAATACGCACAGAAACTTCAGGGCTGAATAACACCTAAGTCAATAATATAAGGGAAAAAAATTGTCTATTAAATGATGAAGAGGAAGGGTTATTAATGTTTGAATTCTAGCTAGAACTCTTCAAACCCTGGAAGATTCATGAACAAAATCTTTTAGTTTGCTTCATGAGAGGTTAGAAGTTTGTAACCCCCCATTGACTTTCTTAATAAAGCATCACATGTGCTAGCAAAAAAGTTCCTAGCATACATTTTAGGAGATCCAGTTTAGCATAATCCCTACAAGTGAAAAGGGTCTGTTTGAAACTAAGCACATTTCCACACAATCCAAAAAACCTACCACAACTATGATGCTGTTTACATTTATTATTTTTCTCTTCACTGATGGTTCTCCCCAGTTCACAATCAGTTCTTATTCAAACATTTATTTCTGCATAATTATGAATTATTAATATAATCCGGTGGTAGATATGGTAAAGGTGATCAGCCAATCAGCATGCAGCAAACATAATATATTTAAATCTCTTTGATAATAGGTTCTGTTTTCTAACAGAAAATCAAAGTACTGTCTACCAATTTATAGACCTAACTGTTAAAATGATTTCTTACAAGTGCATTTATTATAATAAAGATCTTTGTAAGAAGCTAATTCAGAATAAGAATTATAATTAGTTTAATTTGTGGAGGTGCAAAAAGATGTACCTTAGGGAGGAAAAAACTTGATAGTATTTCCATTCTAGTAGAGGGTTGTAAATTTAAAAAAAGCAGAAGCCTCGTGGGAACCTTTGCAGTTCCTAGGCCTCAAGGTCACCAGCTATTGGTAGCCATTTTGGAATCTCTCTTTCCAAAAAGAGTATCCTAGTTACTTTTCTAGATTCAAACAGAAAAGGTGACAAAAGGTACTCCTGTATCCACACCACAAGCATAATTATAATAATCTTAATAAAAAAAAAAGGATGCCTTGAGAGATATTATAAAATCATAATTTGCTGGTCATAATTGTCCCGATAAAATGTGTGTGACAACACTGCATATGACATTACAAGATTCCACTGTAGGGCGTTATTAATTCGTATTCCAAACCACAGCCCTACTCAGGCAGGAATTGCAAAATAAGTCTGTACTAAACAAAGAAATGTGTGTTCTGCTTAATTTGCATTTAAGGAGTAAACAGAGTCATCAAGTGGGAAGTAGAGACAAAGGAATCTCAGACAGGTGAGGAAAAGCAGCAGGGAACATCCTTCTCCAGAGACCTTGTATATCTTAGGGTGTGTTCACACAGCAGTCTTATTTTGAAACAACAGAGGTTGTTTCGAAATAAGAAAGGCCATGTTCACACGATGCACCGTTGTTTCGAAACAATGGGTTCCGTTGTTTCGAAACAACGGCATTGTTTGAAACAACTTAAACCCCCTGTGGGGACGAAACAACGTTGTTTCAAAACAATTGTTTTGAAACAATGTCGTCTGAACATGTTGTTTCAAAACAACAGTGACTCGTTTCGAAATAACTGTTGTCTGAACATGCTATTTCGATTCCTGCTATTTTCCTTAATTCGAATTAACGAACTGTTAATTCGAATTAACTTATTTTGAAATAAGGCATTATTTCAATACAACTTGTATCGAAACAACTTGTATCGAAATAACCCCGTGTGTGAACATAGCCTTAGTGTCTAGCTAGACGTGTTTTACAAAAGAAAGACTGAAACTATAAAAAGGGGAGAAAATATCTCAAGACCATCCTTCTCACTCTCCCTTCCCATCACATTCATGGTGCAGAAGAAACAAAAGAAGCATTTGTTAGACACTGGGGTAGGGCTTGACCTAAGAAGTTTGACCAGTAAGAATGCTGAAAGCATGTAGTAAGAAAACTTTGCTTTGACATAGTTTGTTAATGTAGGTACCAGTTGTGTTTTATCTTCATTCTTCTTGTAACCATTTCTGACTTTTATGCCTCAGTACTTTTATTCACTTAAATTTGATCTCTTTGTAGTTAATAAACTTGTTTAACTGTTTTATCTATTTCAATGTGTTTAAACTGAAATGTCTGGGAAATGGTGTTTGAGATGGCAAGTTGTGTGCATATTATTCAACTTTAAAGAAATAAATATTATATGAACTTGTACTGTCCAGGAAAGGGCTAAGCAGTTGATAGACACTTCTGAGGGAAAATTGAAGAGCAGGAGTTTGTTGGAATCACCCTACCACAGGAGTCCCAATCCCAAATCATCAGAAGGGTGGCATAAGGACTAGTACATTAGCCCGAGGGCCTCACTGCCAAAACCTTTTCAAACAACAATATAAAGTACAGTCAAAATGAAAAGTAACATATATATGCCAAGAGTAAGTAAGAAAGAATTATTTCCATTCAAGATGGAGGTATCATCAGGAAGACAAAGAGTGAGTAAGTAAACGCACTTTAGATTTGGCATTATCAATTATTTGAGAAATTCTAGGTGTCTTTGTGGATCATAGGAAATAACTTTAGGGGCTTTATGAAGCCCACAGGCCATGAGTTTGAGGCCCCTACTTTACAGTATAAGCAAGGTACAACTGGTTGGCTGCAGCACATGCAGACTCAGCTCAGAGTGACTTGCATGGTGAAAGCTGTTTGTGAGTGTTCCAGGCTGGAGGCTACAGCAGCAAATCACTGTAAAGAACACCATAAGCTAGAAGGCAGGGATGACATAGCTACTTATTAACCATTGTATCCTGGTAGTCACAGGAAGCTAAGCTTTAAAGAAAGACTGTAGTAATTTACTTTTCAGAAGACATTTTTACAAGATGGTGACTGAGATTTTGCAGCCTCTGTAAGGACCCTTTAAGCCCCATGCTCACTTCTGCATATCCATTAGCATTATACTTGTCAAGAACTATACTGTTCTGCTATTGAACAAATTGTAAATTCTCCTACAGCTACTGAAACTGAACTAGAAACCAGTCAGTATAAAACTGATATTTTTCAACATCTACATTTTCAAAAATGACACTGTACAGGGATTTTTTCACTCAACCAACTGAGCATCAGTATGCTGAATTACTACTGTTATGAATTATTTGAGTGTAAGAAGTGTGCTCACTACTGTACAGCATAAAGAGGAGACAAAGTCCCTACCATCACTGAATACGCAATCTAAACCCTAATTACCAGATTATGCATGGACACTGACCACCAATTGATCACTTGTATAATTTTTGTTATCCTAATTTAGGCAAAAGTGATTTACACATATCACATACCACTTCTCTATTAACAGACAATGAAAGTAAATCAACATACATCCTACAGACAATGAAATCCATAATACTACCTCAGCTGATAAGAACTGGTTAACACTTTTCTGTCGTACAAATTTCATGTATGTAGTCTTTATACCTTTGAACATACTAAGGTCCAAATGTGTGTGGTATAGGTGCAAATGCTGCCCACTCCCATAATCTATAGAGTCTTCTGGTAATAACTAAAGAAACTTAAATCCACCAAAAGGAAATAGGAGGTGGAAAATACTCTCACCTCTACAGCTAGCTGAAGGTCTGATAATGAAAAGCAGCCCCATGAATCCTCGCATGAGAGCCAGGAACCTTTAGTGATCAATCCTTCAGTAACTCTGCTCTAGCTAATGTTTCAAGTCTGTTAGAGAACTCCAAAGTTGGGTAATCCATTCAGGTTCCCATGATCATTATAGTTAGCCACTCCAAAAGTAATTAGGCCTCAAACAAGATAGCTGATGAAACACAAACAAAAACGTTGCCAAATGGTCATTTCAAGAAATGATAAAAACTTAAAAGGCAGGTATATGTTGTCTTCTTGAGTGTGGGTGTGAGGGTTGAACTATAAGGAAAACACACACTATTTTTATTGAAACCTCTTCCTCATCATTGGAACCACTATTCGGTATAGAAAACACCCTCATTTTCAGTTTATATATATTTCTTTTAATATTTTTCTGTGATCATTTCTGACATTTTTATTGTTTCTTCCAATAAATGCTTCCTTGATCTTCCAGGCTGATTGGTTTATAGTTTCATATTTCAGTGTTTCAGATTTTCAATGTTTCAATATTCAATGTTGATCTCATAACAGTGAGATTGTATGGTGGCCAAGATGGTCTGATACTTAAGAACTAAGCTCATGTTCTATTTATTATTTGGAAAAGGAAAGAGTTGAGAAGGAAAATTAATGTGTTAGTTTGGGTTGGCATACATTAACTGCAAACTGGCATATTCAATCAGTTTACAATTAATTTAGGAAGCCTTTAGCCACCACATCATTAAGTAATAATGCACTTCAGCCTCAATCTCTGTAGAACATCCTCTGGCATTTCACCTATTGTGATTTACTACCTTTTCTGTACATTAAAGACCTATTAATTTGCATAGCCAGTGTGCTGGGGCACTAGCTGAAATTTATTTTTGTTCATATCCAGGTGGATGACTGCTTGGGAGAATGATCTCTTTGCTTAGTAAATTAAAGGTTTGGTAAATACAAGGTTAATTACTGTACATATTCTCTGACATCAGAAAAGAGTTATGGGGAGCCCATTTTTATATCCTGTCCTAACTGGAAGTCAGTGGTGTGCCATTTCTTTATGAACTAGAAGAGAGCTCATGAGCAGACCTTATTTGCATAGATAACTCTATTGGTTATCAGTTCACACACCTGCTTTCCTAATATGATGAATTTTGGCTTTGGGGGGTTAAAATTCACCAATTCAAAGTCCTGTATGCAGAGGTAATAAAATATTTTATTCTTATTGTACGATTAAAGGGAGCAGAACTGTACTTAACATGTTCTATCATAGGGGTTAGCCCATGAAACATTGCTCACTAAGTGTGAATAGTGAAGTAACTCCAACCAAAAGTCACAGATGGGGTGAAAATAGGTATTTACACCCAGTGGTAAGGACTCTATAACAGATTCCTAGATGCCATTTGGCCCATCCCTTCCAGCGTTTAAAGAATGAACTGTTTAGACTTGTTTGAGAGTCCTTGCTTTTTCTCATTGACTGCTAGAACCAAAGTCTCTCTTATGCTGGTTGACGGGATTGATTTTTTAGTCTTAGACATGATGTAGAAAAGGTTTTCCAGTGAAAGACATTACTGAGTAGGCAGCAGCAGTGAGGTTGCCCATTGCCTAGTGAAATCACTAGCAAATGAGTAGTTAGTAGAACCTTAAACCATACTATTACAGCTAAAGGAAGAATGGTGAGAAACCCAGCAGCAGCATCAAAAGCATCCCCCACCCAGGAAAACCTAGCAATGTGGTTACTAATAGCAGGACTAGGTTGTCATGACCTTATAGAACCACATTGGACCAAGGACACAGCACAGCGGCAGCTAAGATGGCAGCAAGAAGTTAACAGTGGCAAACAATAGCAGGCGAGGCATCACTAACCCCACCCACATCAGAAACTGGCAGTGAATCTACCTGAATGCACCCTGGACTCGGGAACTCTGCACCTTGGACAACAAAACCTGACTGGGGTACAGTGGAGAAAAAAGGGGAGTGATGTGTCAAAAAGACATTTAGTCCACTGCACTTTTAGACCACAAGGTGGAAAACTGAGGAAAAGCACTGCTGTCCAAGATACTGCAGGGCAAGTATTTTGGTTATTGTTTGCATTCCTTGCTATTGTACTTTCCCAAATCAATACTTTTTTCCCTCTGTCCTTAAACATTTTGATTGTTATACACAGAGTCTGTGCTTGTGACTGGGAAAGTTATTGCCAGTTACTGGCTTCCAGCAGTGGTGCTTAATTTTCATGGGTTTCTGGGTAAAGGCTCGGTCTGATTTAGTTCTGTAATTTTAGGAAGAGCCGCTAGATATGGAACCAGTCTATTGTTGCTGCCAATGCCACCTGGCACAAGGTCACATAATGTGTAAGGCAAACAATGTCACTTACCTAGAAAATTTTCCCACATGAGGATTCCTTAAACTGATCTCCTGTATGTCAGACATAGTTGGGGCTTTCTTTTGTTTGTTTTGTTTTGTTTCAAAAAATTACATTCTTCAGGCAAAGAAGTTATAAAAATATCCAAGTCTGCTAAAGCCCACAAGTGCAGTGGTTTTTAAACTCTTTTCCTCAGGACCCTGTTGAAAAAAATCATTTATGCCCAAGACACAATAATTACATCTTTGAACAATGCATTCCAGTCTTTTGGTGGCAGCAGTGGCGGGGGGGGGGGGGGGCGGTAGAGGGCATGACCTAGTGCCTGAGGGTCTGCAACACAGTACTGAGTCCCTACCCTAAGTTTGAAAACCACCGCACTAGTGGATCATTTGACTTTAGATATAAAGATTTTAAATTCTGGACTGGGTAGGAAGTCAGTGGCAATTTGACAGCAGAAGTGACATGCACCATTGTAGGGCCAGATCCAAAGCCATTAATATAAAATTTCCACTGACTTCATAAGCTTTGTTGAGGGCCTAAATGCATAGATTATAGACTATTTTATAACTCAAATCAATTTTTATAATTTCAGTTGCTATTACAAGATCAGTCTTTGAGAGAAGACATAAAACTAAGGCCTTGATTACGGGTGGCGGGGCGGGGTGTCACTAAAAATCACTTGGCAGTTGCCTGCTTATTAAAAATATTGGGGTAATGTCCTATTATAAATTGATTAATAAATCAGTAGGGTTTGATTTCCAGTACACTCATTAATCATCCTGCTGGTTTCCCTGCTCAAGCTTACTTATAGCCTAAAATTCTGATTTAATAACACTTAATCAGAGCTAGATATGGTTTGGAGAACAGCATGGGAATCAAAAGAAGCTTCACTGTAAGGATTTGATACACACTGATATATTTTGCAGTGAAATGCGCTTGAATCAGAAAGTTTGGTTTGTTTGATTTTTTATGGAAAAGGGGTAAACTTGGATTAATTTTGTTAAGTACCTTAAATCTTAATAACGTTTAGTATCAAAGCCACACACTTTGGAATTTGTCTTTGTTTTGTGAGCTAAATGATGCACTTGAGAAACCTAAGGGTATTATGTAGGAAAATTATATTTTTTTCCAAACCTTGTACTTGGCTGCTTTACAAATGGGAAGACAAAAATGTAGAAAAATGCTGGTGAAATCCTTCCATGAAAACTTATGACTTTCATAATGAAATGAAATGTGATATCGATATTGCAAAATGAATACATTTCTCGGAGGGCTTTCTTTCTTTCTTATCTACACTGGGGGAAAAAAACAGCCTTATAGCAACTCTTTTGCAATGAGTGGGGGAGGTTTTCCTGGTGTCTTAAGAAATGTCTAAGGCTATGTCTACACTTACAGGTGAATTTGAATTGATTGTCATCCACTGGAATTCAAATAAGTGCATGGACATGCCCACTTTCCTCAATTTGAACTGAGGCACTCCTCAGTTCGAATTGAGGAAAGCAGAGTTTGAATTGGTCAAACCTGCTTTTCCATCAAAGTCAGGGTCAATTTGAAGTGAGTAATTCCAATTGACATAATGAGGCCAGGTCAATTCGAATTCACTGTTAGTTTGAATTAGCCACAGCTTGATTTTCCCCTATACAATAGTGCCCCCTACTGAATTCAAACTAGCAAGTCCTGTTCATGGGCATGCCAATTTAAATTGGATTTTCTAGTGCAGCCATGTCAATTTGACTTGACTGAATTTGAATTAGATTTGAATTGGTCAATTCGAATTCAGTAATTCAAATTGAAATGCTCAGTGTAGACATAGCCTAACTGGGTAGTAAATGGAGGTTAGATCACATGAGCAACACTAGCAACAAACACACATGTAGTCCCTGCTTACTACTCCATTCACTTCTAGGGAAGCACCTCCTAAAGGCTGATGTAGCTGTGGTATGTCGGACAGAGTGTGGCTGGGCACAGCTAGCAAGATGTGTTCTTATCAGTGTTGTTCTGTGTCTGGCACTGACATTAGTTTGGCTGCGTGTGTGAAGGCACATCTCCTCAGGATTACCCTGGCTCCAACCTCTAAGTGGGAACTCAGTTAGCCCAGTGATCTAAAGCCCGGCTTGGCTGTTAAGCAGGAACTCAGTAAGCCTGGTGATTCTAAGCTGAGGTGTTCCTTTGGTTGGCACTTTGGGTTACTCTGGCTCAAATCTCTAGTGAGAACTCAGTTAGCTCAGTGATTTGGAGCCCAGGCATACTCTGTGTGTAAGAGGTAAACTAAGGCAACACTCACAATCAAGGAAATTAACATGACCACAGATCCTTGTAGAAATGAAGGTGCCAGGCTAGGCTTTATTGCAACGTAGCACTGTAGCAAACAATCTATATCATCAGATTTGTTGGCAGCATCAATGCTCTCAGAATAGCTCAACTGACAGCAGGAGTTGCTGTCACCCCTTTGGCTGCACAAAGTCTGAGCTCTAGGGCTCCTACTTTTATATCCTTACCTGCATTTACACTGATTGGTCCATGTCCCCCTTTTATGATGCCACTCATCAGTTTGATAGGTCCACGCATCCCTTGGCATCATGATCCATCAAAGTGTCATGGTTTAACCAAAATCTTACCTTTGCAAGACTTACTTATATATATAAAACATACCTCCTTATCTCTTTTGGCGTTCGAGAGACCCAATAACATCTTCCTCCAAGTATACTTCACTTTTTCTACTGAGTGTTGCAGTTTCAGCTTGTTTCTTGCCAATTTTAGTGAGGTTGGACTTTCACAAACTCTCTCTGGTTGGTACCTTCAGTTCAGGCTCAGTGTACGTTCTGTTCAGTCTCCATGTTTTGGATTACTTTGTTAGGCGTTGGGCAAGTACCTAGACACTTCCACTTATCTTTCCTAATCTAACCTTTTACTTTCTCCTACAGTAGCATCTTATATACTTGTGAATCTATCCTCACAACAGCTCTGTGAAGCAGGGGGGCAGTATTTTGCACATAGACACACTGGCTGTGTTCTCACACAGGGGGTTATTTCGATATGGTTGTTCCGAAACAACTTGTATCGAAATAACACCTTATTTCAAAGTGACTTATTTTGAATTAGCAAAAAAGTCACTTCGAAATAAGGAGAAAAGCTGGAATTGAAATAGCAATTCCAGACAACAGTTATTTCGAAACGACTCACCGTCGTTTCGAAACAACATGTTCAGACGACGGTTGTTTCGAAACAAGTCGTTTCGAAACCACCATTGTTTCAAAACAACACGTTCGCATGGTGTTGTTTTGAAACAACCGTTGTGAAACAACGTTGTTTCGCCCACGGACTAGGTTTAATTTGTTTCGGAACAACGGCTTCTGTTGTTCCGAAACAACCATGTGTCGTGTGAACAGCTGAAACATTATTTTGAAACAACCTCTGTTGTTTCGAAATAAGGAGGCTGTGTGAACACAGCCACTAAGATCAAGATCCTGACTTGCAGGTGTTGCAAAGGTTTAACACATCAGAAAGAAGGTACTAATTAACATACCCAAGGTCACATAAGGAATCTGTGACACAGCTGGGAACTAAACCGAGATCATCTCAGATCTATTGCAATCTTTAAACTATCCTTCATAATCCTTGCAAAGGATTAACAACTCTTATGTCAAGGCTCACTCTTCGATCCACAAGCTGGTTAGCTTTTTCTCTCAGTCTAGCTTATGGGAAGAACTTGCTAAGAAAACTGTGAGTTTTACAGGTGACAACGCGATCTCTTTTCCTCCAAAAGAATTTCATGTCATCCCCAGATTATAGGATTTGGGCTTTATTTTACTGAGTCCTGCACAGGCACCTCTGAATTGAGAAATCTAACACCACATGAATCCTTAAATTCAAGAAGAAGGGCCTCTTCTGGACCTCCAGTGGATTTACCTAAGTTTTGTCCTCCCCTAGAAGCAAAGTAGGAACCTACTTGGTGAGAACTCATTCCTTAATTTCTTAAATCCCAGATTCACATAGAATCCCCCTGTATCTGGGGTCTAGGTGTCTAAATCCCAGTTTTAAGCACTACTGTGATCCAGAAAAACTCAGAAAGAACTTAAATTCACTCAGTGCATACATTTTCACTACAAATTTCTCCAGGTACTTAAGTTTCTGTCTCTGCTTATGTGCTTTGCTGGCTCACTCTAGGTGTCAGCCTTGAGGTAGGCCTCTGAAGCTCCACTGCAATCCACAAACTGGGGGAAGAAAAGTGCTCTTCCAGCTATCTCAGTTATGAGACACTATCTGGCAGGTGGTCTCAGAGCATACCTATTGGATTGGGCCCCATTCAAACTTTGGCTGAAGCAAGATGTGGTGCCATGCCATCTGTGCCAAAAATGTAACTTTCTGCCAGTGGATAAAGCACTCCTCTAGTCTGTGGCAAACTTAATTCTAATTCCTCCTCTGCCAGAAGAAGTGAAAAGGATTTGAAACAGGGCCTTCCACCTCTCAGGAAGATGCTGAAACCATGGAACTCCGAAATATTCTCATAGGGGGTACAGCTTAGGGTTCACCACTCTCAATGGGCTCTCCCATTGGCTAGCAAAGATAGTTTCCTGCTCAGAGTGCTGATTTTTCTGGGTGGCTTTCTTAGGCTGTGTTCACACACAGGGGGTTATTTCAAAACAACTTGTATCGAAATAATGCCTTATTTTGAAACAACTTAATTCGAATTAACAGTTTGTTAATTCGAATTAAGGAAAAAAGTTCAAAGTGAAATAGCAGGTTCAGGCAACAGTTATTTCGAAACAAGTCACCGTTGTTTTGAAACAACATGTTCTCACGGCGTTGTTTCGAAACAATCGTTTCAAAACAACGTTGTTTCATCCCCGCATGGGGTTTAACTTGTTTCGAAACAATGCCATTGTTTCGAAACAACCATGTGTCGTGTGAACAGCTGAAACCTTATTTCGAAACAATCTCTGTTGTTTCAAAATAAGAGGGCTGTGTGAACACAGGCCTGGATACCTGTATATGTCCCTGTATTATATAAGGAGCTTAGAGGCCTAACTGGAACTTTGTGGATCCCATTGTTACTCCAGTAATTTTTAAGTTGCCTAAAAGTTAGCTGTTGCAACCCTCAGTCAAGCACTGCCTAAATCAGGGGTCTCAAACTCAAATCACCATGAAGGCTGCAAGAGGATTACCATGGTAGCCCAAGAGCCACAGCACTGAAACCTTTCCATACAACAATATTGCAAATATCAGTAATGATTGTATCACTGCAGGCCACAGGCAAGAGCTTTAGGGGCTGCATGAGGCTCACATGCTGCATGTTTGAGATCCCTGGCCTAAATCCCTTAATAGACCTAGTCTTAGATACCTAAACGAAGTATCCTGACTTCCTCAGATCATTTTATAGGCCACCTACACACACTTGGAGTCTTTTTTTGGTCCTTTTAGCTCTCTATTTGTACCTTTTAAATTTATTTCACTTGCTGTTTTCTTGGATAGTGGCCTTTTTAGTGTCAATTTCAGTTTGAATGCTGGAGGAGCTGAAGGTTCTAGCTTCCATTCCCTCCTTTTCTGGTCATTAATCATCATGAAGTAGTCCTTTGCTCACACACTCATTTCCTGCCAAATGTCTTTCCTGACTTTCACCTCACTTAGAACATAGTTCTTTTCTCAGCTTCTTTTCCAGTGTCAAAGCAGAAAAAGAGAAACACTTCAGTACTGTTTGGACCCATTAAATCCAGTAATACGAAACATTAAGGCCTTTAGCAAACAAACAGTTTGAGTCCCCTCTTATCTTATGTTAAGACAAAAGAAAGCTTTCACCACCTCTAACGCTGTCCTGGTCTGATGAATTAAAGTCGGTAATTCCTGTATCTTAAAGAACAGCTGTGTTCTTTTTCCCAGTTAAACTCAAAGTTCATCCCAAGCATGCCAGTTATTGGGCTGAGTAAGATGAGGCCTTACTGAGACTTTTATAGTGTGGTCACTCAGTGTACATCTATAATTAAATGCCCATGGCTGGTCTGGATCAGCTGACTCAAGATTTCAGAGCTCAGGCTGTTAAACTACTGTTTAGATGCTCAGGGTCAACCTGGAGCCTGAATTCTGGGACCCCATATGGAGGTGAAGGGCCCAGAGCCTGAGCTCTAGTGTGAACCTGAACACCTACACACCAGTTTTACAACCTGAGGCCAGAAGTCTAAGTCATCTGACCTAGGCCAGCCATAGGTGTTTAATTGCAATGGCATACCCTTAGTTTTCCCTCTTCATTTTTCCAAACAATCTGCATCATCATCATCATCATTATTTATTACTGTATATCACAAAAATTGCCAAATCAGGGATGGTAGAAAATATTTCCTCTCTCTTTATCAAATTAGAAAACTCAACATTTTGAATATTTCTGTTGAGCTCTACAGATAACCAAACAAGTGGGGACAATTTTTAATGAAAGTTCATCAAAAATTTTCCCAGACATTTTTCAAGTTTTGAAATTTCCAATTATAACCAGCTCTAGTTCAGGAGCTCCAGTCAAGACCAGGACTCATTGTGTTAGGTACTTACACATACTTCTAATAACATGGTCCCTTCCCAATCAACCTGTTACAATCTGGTTTAAGATAAAATGAATCCAGTAAATGTTATAATCAATGTAAGAAAATGGAGAAGGAAGAACACAGCGGTAATAAGAACACACAATGAAAAGATTAATGATAACTGTCTCATTGTTTAGCCATAAAAGACAAGACAGACCTAGAAATGCTCAAAATGTATCTCAGCATCCCATGATGCATTTTCCTTTATGAGCAACTAAGGGAATTTTCACGTTACTCAGCATGACGTGCTTTTGTACAATCTATGTGCAATTCAGTTAATTCAGGTATGTGATTTATTAAGCAAATAATTCACACAGGAAGCCATACTAGTATATGGAAACTGAAATATCTTTCTTGGGAAATGTCATGGGCTTACATAGCTATTCATATCAAATTGCTGAAATGCTTTTAATTAAAGACTAGGCAATTTTAACAAGCTGTCTTCCTAAAGGGGGTGTCTTGACAACCTCAAGCTACTAAATGTTAACATTCATTTAATGTAATAAATATGTCAACAGCAAAGAAGGCTTGTCATGTAGCTGAAGAAATGAACAACTGGTAGAATTAAAAAAGACCTTTATGGATATTAAGAAACAATGAGACGAGAAACAAATTTTCTAGCATTATATTTCAAAATGGACAGCCAAAGCTTAGTCATTTGATTTGTATGATTCCTTTCAACAACTGGTTAGAATGTTTTGAATTGCCTTATTTTGAAATTTTGCAAAGTTTCAATCTGTTCCATAATTTTACATTAGATCATATACATAAATTTTACATTGCTTGCAGTTTTACAGCAATGTTGCCAGCTTTCACTCTTTACCACAAGCCTTATGCTATTAGATTTTTTTTTTAACTGAAAGCCTCAGCTCTCTGAGACAAGTGATTATGTGAGAATTTCAACTTTCACTTAAAAGTAACTTTTTAGTTCTCATGGTTGCAGCAAAAAGGGTGGACATGGGACCCAAATGTACCTGAGAAGACCAAAAACCTGAAGGCAGGTAAAAAGAACCCCCAACTTTAGAAAAACCTCATTATTTGTAAACAGGTCTCATTTTTGGAAGCTCATTATTTTTGAACTGGTGGAACTGGCAATATTTTGGCATTGTCCATTTCTATTAAGGGAGTGCTCTGTTAATTTAAAAGTTTGTCTTAGTAAATGAAAGGATGCATTGAAAATTTTCATAAACTCACCTGAGTCAACTTTGCTTTAATAGAATGTACAGTGCAGATCACAGAAAGATGAATGTGCTTAGGGCTAGTGACTGTCTCTTACTATGGCTTTGTACAGTGTCTATCACCTAATTGGAGGAGGAAGAGGAAATGAGTGCTTATAATACTCACCATCGTTACCCATTGGAAACACATGATTTCTAAACCAGGTTTGGGGTCCCAAAAATGCCATGGAGCAACAGTTCAAACAACATTGGTACAAAGCATTCTGAGTATTTTGGGGATAATCAAACATACAGCAAAGTGTCAATACTCATCCATCGGCCTGGTATTTCCTTCCTATGGTGTTTGACAAAGAGGTTAATATTTGAGCTGGAGAGCTAACAAGCTCTATTTCTGTGGCCTTTCTGAAATGCAGTTCTTCCAGGCAGGTAATTAAACAGCTGATAAAATAAAGCTGCTTAGGGTCATCTTGGTGACTTCATGCAAGCCATAGGTGACGTAAACTATTCATCTATAACATAACCCTTTGGGATGAGGATTTGCAATAACAGCATGTTGTCCCTGAACCTCAATTATCTAGTTTATAAAAAGCAACATAATTTCATTCCTAAAGATAGCCAGACCCAGAGGGGAGAGAATTAGCGTGACCTTGAATGTAAAGCTGGCATTTGGCTCATGGATCAGTGCACGTCAGTTAATGCAGGGAAGTACCATGGGCATTATCTGGACCTTGCTGACATAACTAGGTAGTGCTATAAAAGCCAGATGAATTCATACAATTAAAGGCAACACAAGGGAGGGAAATTAATAAAAATTAAAAATAAAAAACATCCGAATAAAGATTTTTTTTTATTTTTATTTCTGTTACCAGGGAGAACAGGATGGCCTTATCCAGGAATGAAATGCCTTTTTCCTTTTATTTGCAAAAGGATGGAATATGTTCCTATTTATAAGAGTGAATCGAGGATACTGTATCATATTTTTAAGTGCTTGATTTTAAAACTGATTCCCTTTTTTGTTTTTGCATAATGCATTTGAAAAAGAATGCTTTCTTCTACTGAAAGTAGAATTGTTTTATTTCTGTTGTCATTTTGTCAGCTGATGTCAAGGCATTTCCAGCAAATACTCTGATTAGAAACAGAAGAGGAGCAGCTTGGAAACAGGTAATGTAAGTGACAAGTAAAGAAACAAAGACAAAAGGAACCCTTGAAACCCTACTTCGAAAAACAAAAAGATGACACAAAATATGCATAATATTTAAAAATTACTTGGCACTAGGCCACCTTAATCAACTTGCTACAAAGGAAAACTATATTTTAAATACTGAAGGGAAACAGTGATCAAGTTTTCCTATTAAGGGGGAAATGGGAGCTCTCTCTTTGTGAGCTCTAATGTAGTGACCTGTTATAAAAACACTGAGCACCAGGTCTGCTTTCACTCATCGAGGACTAATTTGGAAACAATTCCATGTAAGGCAATGCCCTGACACTGGTTTTAAACTAGTGTAAGATGAGTGGCCAAAGACCTTAAAATAAACATGAAGTCCTGTGGCACTTAAAGACTAACGAATTTATTTATTGTATGAGCTTTCACAGAAGAAAATCTCAAGTCATCAGACACTTTGAAAATGGGGGAACTTACAGAATTGGAGGAAAGAAATGCAGGGAAGTGTAAGTCATGGGAACAGGTCACACTGTAACAGTAAATCAAAGCAGTTGTGAAGATTCAAACACTGAAGAATAGCATACAGAGGAAGATGAGGTCAAATCACCTGTTGTAATCAAAGAAAAATCCAATGTCCCGATTAAGTCCTGAAGCAATGCACCCAACTTTGCAATTAGTAGATCATTAATGGAGTGATCAGGAAGATTGAAATGCTGCCCTCATTCTCCCCTGTATGCTGTTCCGCAGTGTTTGAATCTTTGTAACTGTTTTGATTTGCTGTTACAGTGTGATCTGTTCTCATGACTTACACTGCCCTGCATTTATTTCCTCCCATTCTGTAAGTTCCTCCATCTTCATAGCATCTGACGAAGTGGGGTCTTCTCCCACCAAAGCTCATGCAATAATGAAATAAAAATAAATAAATTTGTTAGTCTTAGTGCCACAGGACTCCTTGTTTGTTTTATTGAAGTAGATTAACACAGCTCCCCCTTTGGTATAAAGACTTTAAGTGTCTGTCTCCTATTCCTTTGTGCTGCTTTGGCCTGGCAAAGGGAGTTAAAACTGAGCATGTTGACCTAACTGGAGATTCCTCCCGGACACAGCAATCTCCAGCTAGGGTAAAGATAGTTCAGCTTGCCACTGTAAGTGGGGGGGTGGACCCGCTATTGTGGGGAACTTCCCAGGCTTGCATATCACCCCGATGAAGGTGGGTAGCAAAAGGATCTGAGTCCCTGCTCCCACTTCCTTTACACCAAGGCCTGCCTGACCTCAAAGGCTCCCCTCCCAACCTCCTGTTTGGAGGAGTCCCTGTAACCCCGACAAGGCTGGGCCCCAGAATTTCTGGGGGACTCGACCCCACTCTTATCGTGGTCTCTCAGGACAGGGCTAGGGTGTCCCCACTCCGGGGTGCTGACCACACTGACCACTCTTCTGGCCCACCAGTCACTATATACAATTCATTTAAGCACACAGAAATAAAAAGAACCCAATAAGAAAATAGAGAAAAAGTGGAAAAAGGTGAACAGTAAACCCTCAGTGTCACTCCCTGGTGTGGGGGCACTACACATAGAGTCTCTGGACCTGAGGAACAGTCTCAGTCTGTCCTCCACGTTGCAAGCCCTCTGCCCAGGCCTGGCTGCGACTGGATGATCCAGGGGGCCAGATGCAGGCTCTGGCTGTGGCCACACGTCCCCAAGCTCCAGAGGCAGGGACCTTCTTCCAAGCATCAGCCCCCCCTTCACTGTTCCCCAGCTCTCACCACACCCAGCTCCAGATGGCTGCAGCTTTGGCTCCCAGATGCTGCTCAGCTCCCGTGTGGCTCTCTGGCGGTGCTCCTCAGGCTCCTCTGGTCCTCCTGCCGTCTGCACAGGTCAGCTCAGCCCCTTGGCTCCTTCTCTGGCCTCCTGCACCCAGCTCCAGACAACTCCAGCTCCAGCTCTGCTTGGCTCTCTGCTGGTCCAGCTGCTGTGGGTCTGCTCCACAGAAATCAACTCAGCCCAGCTCCCTTGCCTCGGTTCTCTGGCTCCCAGCTGCTGGCTGCTTAGTGCTTCCTCCTTAGCTCGGCCCCCCACACACATTGGCTTGCCCAGGCATGTCCAGCCTGCAGTTTCAGCTCAGGCGTTCTCAGTCAGTCAGGCCATCCTGGGACACTGGCCTCTCCCACTGGCCCTGGGGCTGTCTGTTTCAGAGTCCTGCTTCCAGGCGGGAGTGGCCAATCAAAAGGCCCATTCAGTCTCAGTAAGGATCTATCAGTCCCCTTACATTCCCCCCTGCTAAATCTCTGCCACATCCAGGGTTTTTGGAAGTGGGATCATCTCCCACGAAAGCTCATGCAAAAAATAAATCTATTGGTCTTAAAGTGCCACACAACTGCTTGTTGTTTTTTTTACAACAGCACATTCAGGTCCCATATCAACAACATTTACATTTGCAACAGCAGTGGCAAGTTAAACAAGAAATTTAAGAATTAACAGAATAACATCTAACACTTTATAGCATTCATAACATAATCATCTTTAAATCTAACAGGTGGTACACCCTTAGTAGCCCTCTGGGACCTCCTTAAGACTGGTGGTTCATCACCCACATTTTCTATCCTCGTGCCCTCGGGTAATCCTGGGTCTGCTTGGGGTGTCTGAACATTTTCATCATGGTCTGGGGTTGTCCCACTCTGGTCCCCAAGGTATTCAGTTTGTGGGACTAGAACCATCCCCCCATTGGTTTCAAGTTCCTCCTGGCATTTTGGCTTACGTCTCCTCTGGTCCCTCACTGGGCTAAGGGTGCAATGTTTTAGCTGGTCCCTATGAACTATCCTCTGAGGGCCTCCTCGTTCAGGCCAGATAGTGTAAACTGGCAATTCAGAGTTGTTGTGAGCAACTACGATGTGGGGATTTGATTCCCACTTATCCTGTATTTTATTGTGCCCCCAGTGTCTACGTTTACAGACCAGTACACAGTCACCAGGCCTGATGAGAGCCCCACTACACTTGCAATCATAGGTCCTTTTCCTACTTTGGGCTGTGTCCTTAGTTGTACTGAGAACAACTTCACATGTTGTCTTTAGCCTACTGTGGACACATTTAACACAGTCATCAAAATCAGTGACCTCATTCTTAGAGGGACAGACTACCACTACTATGGTAGTCAACTTTTCCATTGCAACTTTCTGGTGTAGTACAGGGTATTGAATGCAGGGAAGAGGTAGAGTCTCAGGCTTCTCTAAACATGACTTGGGCCAGAGCTAGTTCAAAACTGGCTTTGAAATTAGGGGAGCTGCAACTCCAAAGGCCAAATTCACCACTGGTATAAACAGTGCAGTTCTACTAAAAACAATGATATTATGCGCCCATATATATTCATGGTACATTTGCCCTGAGGGACACATTGACTTCAGGGACTCTGGCTAGCTATAAGTTTCTTTCTCATGTGAATGTGATGCCAAAAGGTGATTAGGGAGCCAGGATGCTTTCTTTCTTCATCACTGAATCTGGGTGAATAATGAAAAGCCTCTCCAGCAACATTTACCCTCTGGAGCTTACTCACAAGGTGTGTATTGCATGGCAATATTGCATGGCAGTGGAGACTTGCTGCCAGAGTCATTTCCACCTGTAGCAGCTCCCAGAACCTTCAAAGAATGCTCCATTTTAGAGAAGGGGCTGCGAAGGAAAGTGAATGAACTTTATCTCTAGTCTCCCGCAGAATCCTTGCAAGTTGTCAGAATTAATTGTGAGCATGCCACATCCATACTTGGCCCCACTCCTTGCCTCTACCCTCCTCCACCAACAAATACCATCGAATCCTGCCCTATGCACAAAGCCAAGGATGAGGGATGGTGTCATATCAGTAGTTAAGATAGATCTTCACAAGAGAAATAGTGTAGGTCTGTAGCTCATGTTCTTGTCTAAGGATTGAAATCCATTTCATGAGAGCAAACCAGCTAAGGGCCAGGATTATGTTAACTATACATTATTATTTATGAAGTAGAAGGAAGATGGTCTTGTGGCTATGAAACCGGACTGGACTCAGGAGACATGGGATCATATTAAGCTCTGACATACTTTCTGTGAAACCTTGGGGAGATCATTTAGTCTCCCCGTACCTCATCTATAAAACAGGAACAATACTACTTCCTTAGGGCTGTGACATCTACTTAGATTGTAGGTTCTTCGGGGCAGGGATTGTGTCTTGTTATGTGTTTATATTGTGCTTTTCACAATGGGGTCTAGATCTTGGTTATGACCTCCAGGCTCCCCCCAAACTACTATGAATAAATAACAACTCAGTGCTTTGACTCTGGATACAGCAGAGATGAAGTCCAATGGCTGGTGGAAGTACACAGATGGCATCACTGGGACTGTGCCTTGTCATTGTAAATGGCTTTCAAAAAGCTATTTAAGATTTAAAGGAGAATTAAATGGGTTACTGGGAGCCTTCAGTTCTGCCATGTCTGTGGTACAAATGGTTTTAGTAAAGGCATATACTAATGGGACATTAGGACTCATGCCATTCCAAGCTATGTACTCATTATACGATGGTTTGAAGTACCTTGAGAGACCAGAAATGCCTCTCTGACTATTCTGGCTCCTGCTTGACAACATGTTCCAGCTAATTGAACTGTTTCTATAATTTCAGCAGAACTAGAATGTGAAATCAATAGAGTATGACCAGATAATCTTAACTGTAAAGCAACAAGCACGCAGCAATTATTGTAATCAATGGGACTACTCCAGTAAGACAACCTTCAGCCTAAGCAAGACTGGCAAAATCAAACCCTAAATAAATAAGTAAATGACCAGTGGTCAATGTTTCCTGGATAAAATGAACAATTTAAACCAATTTCAGCTAACTGCTCTACTTGAAGATTCAAAAGTGGTAGACAATGGGGTTGTTAGATAGGACTTAGCTTCCCTTGTGTCTACACGTATATTCAAATGTATTTTCATATTATACAAAAATAAAAGAATCCCCTGCTAAAGGAAAGCCTAGTCTAGAATCTTTTTAAAAGCATAACTGAATGAGTCAAATGGAAAGAATGTACCTGTTGTGAGCTTTTATCTTCATACAGGAAGATATTACACAATTTTCAATGGAAAGTATGTAAGAATGTGAAGGTTTTCTTTAAATAGATGATATGTTGGAAAGTTCTTTGCACTGACATATGTTAAGTACATTGTGCCACAGTGAATGATGTACTGTATTCTGAATAGGGGGGAATAACAAAAGAGTCATGTCTGTCTTTCCACTAGAAAGTCAGATTTTATCTTTTTTTTTTCTTCTCCTCCAAAGACAAGTGCAAGCCACTGCGTTCAGGTAAATAATCTTATTATAAAATCATCTTGTTTCTGTGTCTTTTTTTCCTGGGGAACGGAGAAGGGGAGGGCCTCGGCCGGGGGGGGGGGTAGGGAGATTTGATTGCAAACTGTTCAATCCTGGGAGAGATGGTCAGAATTTCACTTAAAGGGTTCCACTGTAGCATGTCCTTCCATGTCCCCACCTATGCTGTGGCTGTTAGCCACATTTTACCCCAAAATGTAGCTGAGAATATTTGCCTGTTTTTTTCTGTTACAAAAGCTCCCTTCAGTTTGTAAAACTAACATAAATATCATGCAGCATTTCACAATTTCTGTGCTTAATTTTTTATTTTGTTGAGGTTTGTTTTGCTCAGATATGCAACATTCAAGAAAGTGTCATAAAAGTCAAGTACTGTTGCTTTCCTCTTGTTTAATTCACTCATTCATAATTTCTTGAATATATTGTGCCATTTAAAAAAAGAATTAATCACATATTAACTCAAAGGCGCAAGCAAACAAACTGAAGACTCAAGAAACATAGGCAGAGCTCAGCCTAAACAGTTTTCTTCTAGACTGAGGAGCTTGCTTCCTCCACAAGCTGGGCTGGACTGCAGGACATGGACTCCTACTGGTGACTCTGCCTGGCATGCTGGGATGCAGGGGAGAGGCTACTGCCGCTCCCCTGCAGCCCGTGGCATGCCAGACTAGCCCACATCTCCAAGATTAGGAGAATAACTTCTTTGCTTGACAAGAAGAGGCTGAGGACCCCTTTTCTAATTACTGAGCCTCCATTACCTGCAAAGCACCGGATATGAGTATAGTAAAGTCTATATTAAAAACAAAACAAAGCACACATTCAACTGTAAGACTGGTAGGTTGCTCCCAATTATCTCCTTAAATAGCTAGTTTTATTGAAAGGGAAGTAACCCTAGCAGTTAGGATTAAATAAACAAAGAGGAAGGAAATGCTAAGGCAGAGTGGGGAGTCTGAAAGAGATTGAAGTAGATAGGCCTAGATCCTGCTGGTGCTCTTCCCGCCCCATGAAGCAAGAGAAGACTGAGCTGTGGACTGCAGAATGTGTAAATAATAGTAGGGGCTGTGGCTGCTAGTAGACAACAATACAATGGTGGTGGCAAAGGAGTGATGGTGGTCTATAATTAAGGCCCACTTAATGTTCTCTTACTTATGTATCCCAGAATTGCATTAGCTTTCTTTGCCATAATGTCACAGGGTAGCTCATGTTCAGCTGATTATCCATCATCCCCAAATGCTTCCAGAGTCACTGCTTCCCAGGATAGCATCCGCCATCATATAAGTATGGCCTGCACTCTTTGTTCCTAGATATATGTTTACATTTAGCTGTATTAAAACAAATACTATTTGCTAGCATCTAGTTTACCCATGTTCTTTATTTTCCACACCCTCAGCTTTGAATCATCTGCAAACCTTATCAGTGATGATTTTATTTCTTCCAGCTGATTGATTAAACTTTAAATAGTGTAACCCACATGCCTAAAACAGGCTGTCTCTTTAAGAGACCTAGTCAGGGTGGATTACTGTTGCTGGGCAAATTAGCTGCCCAGAAACCAGAAGTTGCTGGAATTAGGCAATGGTAGTACTTTCAGCATGCTCCACAAGTTTCTGATACTGCTGGAGTGTGATGCCTGAGAGGAGCAGCAGGGAGAGGAGCAACCACAGAGAGCTGCAGAGTCCATGTGCTCAGTGATTGAAGGAGAGGAGCTGAGCCATGAGTAGAGTGGAGGATGTTTTGTCCCTGCTTTGAACTATTTTGCAAGGGAGTTTTCTGTTGTGGGACTGAGAGCTGGTTGACCAGCAACCTGACTGCATGGTGCTGGTTGAAGAGAAGAAAGAAAGGACTGCGTGGATTCCAGCTGAAGATTCCTGCAGCCAGAGAAGATGAGGATGGCTTCTGTTTTCTACTCAAGTCTCAAGGAGTTGACCAAAGACTGCAATTGAGATAAGGATGACTCCACCTGAACTTTGGGACTCTTCGGTTTCTTACTGTTTTGTTTAAATTCACTTTGGTTTCTTAGGATAAGATTTATTAAGTTAGTTAATAAAGTTTATTGTTATGTTTATTCTGAGTAGTATTTTGTTGTGGGATTGGAAATCTGAGCAATCTTCCCAGTGAGTCCTGTACAGACTGGATCCTTGCTCTCCAGCTGCTTTCTCTAGGGGTCTATCTCTGGAGGGGGGCAAGTGAATGAATTCTAGCCCAGCCTTGCAGATTACAATACCACAAGACCAAAATGTATGAAAAATTGGGGAATCTGTTTAACCTGTCCTTCAAAACTTCTAGTGATGGGAATTCCACAACCTTTCATACATCAGGTAGACTAAGGCACTTCGCAACATAATCATAATTAGTAGGATTGATCGGTGTCTGTTATTTCAGGCACAAAGTGGCCACAGCACAAGTTAGTGCAGACTGTCTTGTAGAGCGTGTGGACTTCTCCCTTAGTGCAGTGACTGAGTAAGAAAAAATGCATAAATACACTGCATTTGTTCATCCATAGTCTTGGAAATCACCTTTGAATGTGCACATCACCTCTGAATGTGTACAGGAAGGGGGGAAATATGGTATGCTGAAATCCTATAGGGGAAAAAAGACCACAGTGGCTATGTCTACATGTACATGGTTAAATCGATTTAACTTGAATTGATTTAACCAAATCAATATAAACATTGTTAAATCAATTTTACAGGTCCACACAAATAAAAACCAAATTGAACTAGCATGTCCGGACACGAGAATTGCTAGTTTAATTCAGGAGAAGGGCACCACGGGAGGTGTGGCAACATGGTCCCCTCACTGGGCCATGCCCCTGGCCAATCCCATAAAATTAGGAACTGACCTCAGCTCCCTGTCCATTGTGGCTGGCAGGAGACTGTGAGACACAGAGTATGGACACTCCCTTGCTTCCCTGTGAGATGCTGCCACCAGGTGGTCGAGTGAGCGTTTGGCCGGCTGAAGACCCACTGGTGGTGCCTCCTTACACGCCTTTACCTTGCAGAAGAGATGACCGCAGAGGTCATCAGTGCCTGTGTGGCCCTGCATAATTTTTGCGAACTGTGGGGGGAGACTGTTGCTGCCATTTGGGAGGCCAAGGCACTGCTTATCAGGCACAGGCCCACCCCACCACATCCCTCTCTCGCCTGTTCTGCCACACTCAACCCCTATCCACTTACCCATGCTCTGAACCACACCCAATAAAAACAGTTACTTTCACTGATATGGTGTAACAAGGTTTATTTAACATAAGGTGGGGGGTCAGGATAAAGAAGGGCTGGGGAGGCAGTAAGGGGATGTGGAACTTTTGAGGGAGAACTGGGGGTGGGCATCAAAGTGGGATGGGGGATTTCAGTGGGGGGTTGGAGAGTTTGGATGGGAGGGGAGTCCCTATGGGGGCTGAGGAATCCCCATGGGAGCTGGGGGGTCCTGGGGTGCAATCCCGTGCCCCTGCCCATGGCCACCCTGAGTCCAGGGGCACCTGCGGCAAGGGACTTGAGGCTCCCTGCATGGACCTCCTTCAGCTGGTGGGGGGACCATGTGTGCAGCACCGCAGTGCTCAGGGCCTGAAGCGCGGTGCTCTGGCGCTCCATTGCCAGATTTGCTGCTCCAGCGTGGAGGCCACGTGGTCATCATCACTGGCCGCATACTGGAGCTGGCGGATGGCAACATCCTGACGATGGGCCTGCTGCTCTCTCCAGGCCTTTGCAGAGTCCTCTGCCTGCTCGCCCAGCTAGAGGAGGCTTGCCGGGATTTCATCTTGAGGTCGGTGGCCCTCCTCCTCCTCTGTGTAGGGGTAGCTTGGGGGGTCCCTGCAGTGGCGCAGTGGGTGGCTGTGTGAGCTGCTGAAGGGAAGCACAAAACAGGGTTGGCCCTTGCTGCCTGCTGGCCTTGGGTGTGTGCAGCCTGTCTGCATCACACACCTCTCCCCCAACTGTCACCTGGATTGTGGATCTGGGTCCTATGGGACACTGCCCCTGAGGTGTGCATGGCCTCATGGTGCCCACAATGGTGGGCCGCAGTCAGCCAGGACTTGGTCCGGGGACTCTCCTGAGGCCACATGCTAGTGGTGAGGCCTTTATGCTCTCTGCCCCTGATGCAGCCACATCTTGGTACTGCCACCCCCTATTGAGCAACCCCTGCCCTGCATGGGCCTGTGACCCTGGTGCCACATGTCCCTCGGCAACCCATGCCCATGGGAGGGCCTCCGCATCCCCTGTCCCCATGACCTGACTGTCCCTGTGCCGCTCCTCCCTCACTGTCTGTGACGTGGGCAGGCTCAGCCCTGCTCGCATGTAGGGGAGAGGAACACACACCAACACGTGCTCCAGATGTCTGTCTGGATGTCCCTTCCTTGGAGTTGGACTCCATGGGGGTTGGCACCTCTATATGCCCCTCTTCCTTTTCAGGGGTGGCAGGGAACAGCTCTGGACTCCCCAGTGCAGCCTCTGGTGGTGGTGCTGTGACACCTGGCTGGCTGGTGTCACCGATGTCCAGGGATGCCTCTGTGTCAGTATCACCTCCCTTGGGGTTGTGTCCTGGGGGAAGGGGGGCTGGCTAGAATCGACAGCCCGAGCTGGGAAGCCATTGGGCTCTGCCCCCCCAGGAACTCATGGAGCTCGTCATAAAACGGGCAGCTGGCAGTGCTACTGCCCCTGGAGCAGGCGTGCCTCCATGGTCCAGGCATGGTCCTGCTGAAGGACCTTCACCTTGAAGTGTACCTGCTCCATCATGCATGCATGGCCCTGGGCAGACAGTTCTGCGGCTATGTCCGTGTATATACATCCCGGTTCCTGTGCCTGGCATGGAACTGGGCAAGGATGTCCTGCCTCCTCCATATGTGGAGGAGGCAGAGGACTTCCTCGTGCGTCCACACGAGGGTGTGGCATCTCCCCTGTGTGGCATCTGGGACACGTGCTGCCATGTGGCCTTGTGGCTGCAAGTACGCTGCCTGGCAGGGGCAAGACATGGCACTTCCTCCTTCCTGGTGCTGTGCACCCTGGGAGGAGGAATGGCAAACGGTGCTGGAATCGATATAAAAGTCGTTTTGAAATAACACGTCCAAATGGCGTATTATTTCAGTTCAACAGCTGTTTCTCTTTAAAGTAGGTTTTAGCCAATTTGATCCAACGGTTCCTGAATCAAAATGATGGAGCTCATCATTTCGATTCAGGAGAGCATCGTGTAGACCAAATCTTTTAAAATCGAAATAACCAACATTATTTCTATTTAAAAGTATGTGTGGACATACCAGTAACTTCCAAGTCGAATGTAACAGAATTATGTTTTGCAGGATTAGCCATCACAGAAACTGGCTTCAGGAAACCAACCGCTCATCTTTCCTTCAAGTGCTGCTTCCTAAAATAAAGTTTCAATCAGAAGAGACTCCATTAGCCTTTCACTTATAAAAATATGAATGCAGATCTTGTTTTAGTGATGAGCTAACAATGAGTTTGGTGGTTTCACCTGATTCCCTGGGGGAGGAGGCATTACATTAGCCTTCATTATACCTGCATTATTAAACCAGGGAGGAAACTAATGATCTCTCTTCTGAATATGTTCATTCTAAAATTTTACCAAATGTTTTCAGTGAAGAGAAGCAGAGGGAACCAGCGGAAAAAAAAAAATAGGCTGAAGCATCTAACGAAGTGGGATTTTCTCCCACGAAAGCTCATGCGAAAAATAAACCTGTTAGTCTTTAAGTGCCATACAACTCCTTTTTTTTTTTTGCTGGACTAGACTAACATGGCTATCCCTTTGGAAATTGAATTATGATGAGTGGTAATTAGTTAACTTTATAGGGAAACATGTCTGATATCATAAACAGCTGACAACTAAGAGGCTCTGTGTGGGTGCTGCAGTCCTTTCACCTGTAACCCTTCTGCTTTCACACCTACACCAAATTGCAGACAATTATCACTAGTACAAAATTTAGAGATGAATACACATAAGACAGGGCTGAATATCTGATAGTTTTAGGCTCACTCAAAACCCATCATAGCCAATCTTAGCTTTGAATCAGGGGCAAGAGCATAAATAACAGTGGGTGGCATAAGCTCACGTCCTATCAAGTAGCAGTTAGCTGTAATGGTATTCTAATCTACGTAAAGGTGTCATGTGTTTGTCTATGAAATTGTATAATAGTCAACATCATTACTAATAAAGAAGAGTATTATAGGGCACGAATATTGATTAGCTAAGTTCTAGTAAAAGAATCACACTTTTACCAGAAGGAAAGGAACTATCAGGATTTTCCACCAAATAATTGCATCAGGCTCCTTAGAAGTATAATGATTGTGATCTGAACAGATGTGCAGTTTCGCTCTGTTTCCTTGGCCTTTTCTGAAGTTCACTTACTCTAGACAGGTCATTAACTGCTGTTAAACTAAAGCTACGCTTGAATGAGCTGAATGGATGAACAGGTTCTCCAGGAACTGCAACAACTTTGATTCAGATACTGGCATCAAAGTTAGGTCAAAGACTATATGGGCAGTAGTGCGACATTCTATAAAAATATGCTGATATGCCAGGAGCAATGTCTTCCTTCTGGGAGAAACTGAAATCCACAGGGAAATAATGAGAAATTCCATGATAACTAGACTAGTGTTTTTGGTGTCTGGATCAGTGCCTAATACTGCACAGTTCTACTATGTAGCAAACACAAATAAAAGTAACACATTATTCTGAATGAGCTATAGAAAACACACACAGCAAGAAATTAATTCCAGGAAAAAGGTAAGACAGATCTCTTGCTTTCTAGGTAAACACTCTGCTATTGAACTAAAAGAGAAGGTGTTACCTCAAATGACCTTGTATTAACAGCTATTAGCTGCCCTGTTTTAAGCACCAGAATATTCTTGGATTGTTAGGCTTTGTGCTACATTCCAAAATAACCAGCATGAAATAAAAATAATCTCATTTTCTGCAGAGAAACATAAAAATTAGAAATTAAATAGATTTAAGCTTTCTTATCCACCTGTGCATATCAATATTCTTTTCCCTCCCTGATTATTTGCATTAGGATAGGACAGCAAATATTCAAGATAGGGATTTTAGTGTTGATTCCCAGCTCCCCTATTTCCTCTGATTTTCTCTTCTCCATTCTCTTATTTCACCTGCACAGAGGACTTTGAGCCATCCTTTCTTTTCTATATACTCCTTCAAGAACACACTATAGTGTTGGGTCTTCCAGTCTCTTATATATCTAATTTTCTATTTGTATGTATATTGTTACCTCACCTCAATATCTATGATGTCTAACCCTGAATTATTTCTTTTATTCCATGTGAGAATATCTCTGACTTTGATTCACGGGCTTAAAAAAATAGCAACATAATTATGGTTTTCACAGGTGAACAATAGGACACTGTCACATTCTGTATCTGTATACATCAAACACATCAGATTGTTATATGAGAACACAAAGCTTCTCTGATTTTAACTTTCTAGGGGCCTTTCTTCTAGAGTTAAGCAAACCTGTACTGAGTCATTACTCAGTGTGGAAAAGTGATGGAAGTTTACTGAATTTCAATTTAGAAAGAAACTGACCGTTTTTGAGATTTTTTGTGAAAATTTCCCCCATTTTTTAACGAATTGTAGAGTTGATGAGAAGCTTGAAAATACTGAAATCTCAGGAAAAAAAATGACTTTTAGCAAAAATTGGGGGAAAAGATTTTACCAAAGTTTTGTGATTTTTTTTATTTTTCCCACTCGATCAATGTAGATACAGCATGTTGTATAAGACAGTAGGGAAACTAGGAAACAAAACAGTGAATATATAAATCTCTCCACTTAATCAAGAGTTTTAAAATAATAGCCAGAACAATTTAAAGTAATATTTAGCACTTTTTATCCATAGATCTTATGCATGTGATTTCAATGGCAGTTAACTGCCAAGACACTTTAGAAAATCTCTCTAGGCATTTCTCTCTTTAGGCATTTAAAGACCTTTAAAATCTGGCTTTTACAGTCTAAATTGGGGTGGCAAAATACAGCCCGGGGGCTACACCCAACACCTCTGTCCAACCCACTACCCCCCTTGCATGCTTTCCGGTACACCTCCACTCAGCCCATACCTGCTAGCTCTCTGCAGCTCCCCTGCCCTCCCAGCCAACTTTCTGCTGCTACCCCCAGCCCCCTAGCTGGCTCTGTGTCACCTCCATCTCCCAGCCATATCTCTGCTACTCTTCCCCCCTTCTCACCCAGCCAGCTCTCTGCTGCTCCCCTGCCAGCTGTCTGCTATCCCCTGGCCCCCTAACTGGTTCTGTGCTCTCCCTCTCCCCCGTGGCTCTCTGTTGTGGCGCCACTCCTCCCTCCCCCGGCTCTGCACCCTAGCCTCAGCCCTGGGGCCGGCTCACCACCACAGCACTGGCCCACCTGTCAGTATCATTGTCCATCCCTGCTCTAAATGCACAAGACAGACAAAGACTGAGGCAAATAAAGTATTATTTCCCATCTGTGAAATAGGGACACTGAAGCACAAAGAGATTAAGGCTTAGATTCATAAAAGCGTTTTGAATCCTAACTTGATGCCTTTGTGAATCTCAGACTAAGTGATCTGCAAAACAGGAAGTTTTTATCCATGCTTGGAGCTGAGCCAGACTCTAGAGTCCCAGTCCACCATCTTAATCACTTCCTCACTAGTTTACAAAAAAATCCAAAATAAAAGCTTGCAAAATCATAAGTAACTTTGAAAATTTTGGTCTGAGTCAATATCTCAGCTAGAAGTTAGTAGCTGAGATCTATATGGCTTGCAGTTAGGGATAAGAAAACCAGCATATATCCATTAATCTCCAACAAAGACTAAATAAATACAAAACCGTAGTCCAAGTTTAGAACTGAACTTTAATTGAACCTGAGGTTATGAATTATGTGGATAAATGCTTTGACACTTATGTTTTCTCTTGGGGAGTGGAGCTGCAAATGACTATTCTTCTTTGAGTGCTACTCAGATACATTCAGAAATAGGTGTCTCCATGGCAGAGCGCCAGATTGGTCAGAACTTTTTGCCCTAGCCTGTCAGAAGAGGGCAGGTGGCCACAGCCCCCCCGTGCCACCCTGTGGCTATACATGTGGCCGCCGCCCGGCCCCTCACCAGTTTCATTTCTTCCACCTTCACATCGGTTGTGGAACTGCCCGCTCCTTGCGTCCACAAGCAGCCTGTCCTTTGTTCGCTGTATGAGCTTTCCACCTGACTGGGAGCACTTATTTGTGGAGTTAGTTCCACCGAAGAAGGTCTCCCCTCCTGGGCTGGAACATCGCGCTACTCCATCGTCCACCATGCCGGGGTTCAAACCCTGTGCTGAATGCGGCAAGGCCTTCCCACAGGACGATCCCCATGAGAAATGCCTCCGGTGCCCGGGCAAAAGCCACATGGTCACTGCATGCTCCATCTGTCTGTCCTTCTAGCCAAGGACAATCAAGGACAGGGAGCAAAGGCGCCGTGCCCTGGCCTCCAAGCAGGCTCAGCACTCTGCTTCCAAGGCTTTGGGACCTCCTCTGGCACCACGTGCCAGTTCAGCACCAGAACCCACCCAGCACCGTGCTGACAGGGGCCACAGGACAAGCTCAGTACTGACCTCAGTACCACGGTGCTGACACAGCCCCTCCCAAACAGGGCTCTTCCTGGGACTGGTCATGTTCGACCTCAGTACCGGGGGTGCTGACATAGTCCCGCATCTTCAACATGGGGCTCTCCCCAGGCCCAATCAGGGTCAGTGACCCCAGAGGCAGTGGAGGCTGCAAGGTGCTCCTCCTGCTCCCTACACCTCCCTCCCTGCCGCTGGTTAGAAGGGGCAAGCCGGCCTTATGTTGAGGGCCTGGGCCCAACACAAGCGGCACCGTTCTCCTTCCCTACCACCGGCGCCGGGCTCCAAAGCTCCAGAGCCCATCACTCCATCGGGTCCCAGTACTGTGGAGCCATCTCCTCAGCAGCATATCACCCTGCCATCCAGTACTGCCACCTGGATCCCGAGATGTTTCCCCTTGTTCCAGCCCAGGGGAAGGGGCTTCAAAGGGCTTTAAACAGCCTCGGTGCTGGAAGTTGGCGCCTCTGCCCTTCTGGTATCACCCTCACGAATGGTCACCATAGGAGGCACCTGTGACCACGCCACTACCACACTTGGCACCAGGGACAGCCTTAAACCCAGTACCGTCCTCTTACATGGGCAATCTGTCGGCACATTTTGATCCTCTGCACCATGTTTCAGCCCCCGTGGGGATGGAGGTCCAATCCTCCAAGGCACTCTCCAATGCCCTATTCGGTCCCGTGTTTTCCTCGGCAGAACCAGTCATGGTTCCCCTCCACCCTAGTGTCTGGGACCTGTCCTCCTCCCGCTGGCAAAACCCAGGTTCCATCTCCCTGGTCTCAGACATGGCGGGCCTCAAGTACAGGGTCCCAGAGTCAGAGTTCCCCTCACTCACTCACCACCCAGTCCCACCTCATGCTGTTGTAGAGGCAGCCTTAGGCCTGGGACAGACCCCCATGATCTCCTCCCAACATCAAGGGATGCAAGGGAGTTAGAGCTACTGGGAAGGAAAGCATACTCTTCCTTGGTCTTCCAGTTGCGGGTTGCGAACAATTAGGACCTAACAAGCAGATACATGTTGGACATGTGGGAGTCAATAACCAAATTTAGACATCTACTCCCACCCAAGGCCAGGGAAGAGTATGATGCCTTCTTTGAGAAAGGTAAAATAGCCTTCCAGAACCTACTTTTGTCAGCCTGGGACGCAGTGGATAGGGCAGCCCACACTATAGCCCCAGTGGTAACCCTGCACTGTGCAGCTTGGCTTTGGGAAGCCAGAGTGCCCCTGGCCTCTCAGCAGGTGGCCCTCGATCTCACCTTTGGAGGCAATTCCCTCTTCCCACAAGAGACCTCGGCTGTCTTGGGGACCACTCGTGACCCCCGGGGGGTGTTAAAATATCTTGGCCTTCTCCCAACAGGGCCTCTTTTACGTCCTCCAGCCCCATAGGGCCCCATAGTAGGCTGACCCTCCTCCCTTTCCTCACTAGTTACTAGTCAGGACTTAATCCTTACCATCACAACTTCAGTTCGAAACCCACCTGGGGGAGCTTCCTAGCAAGGCCCTTCCCCATGCAACTGCGGGGAGAGATCCCGACCGGTCAATCAGCGCTACTGTCTATAGTCACAGCCATGCTGTCTACCATCCAAACTCTGCTGTGCAGTGCCCTCTGCCTAGGTACCAATTTTCCAAGTTGACAGACAGCCTCCCCTCCCCCTCTCCCTCTCCCTCTGGGTGATGGTGGACGGTTCAGAGGTTAAGTGGCCTCTCTTCCTTTGAGTAGAATTAAGGTTGGGCACATATCCACACACTCCTGTTGTTCACCCAAATATGTCAACACCTGAGGGGACTTTACCCCACCCCCCATCACCCTCCTTGACTACCATAGCAATCACAATGGGGATCTGCCGTCAAAATCCTGTGGGCATCCCTTAAAGGATAGTTTTTGCCCCAGAGCACTATCACGCCCCGTACACAACACCTTGGGCGGCAGCTCCTTCACCTTTCGGGAGACAAAAGGGTTCACAGAATGCACTCCAGACATCAAAGAGTGTATCTCTCTGTCGATCCCATCTCTGAACTAAATGGGGCCCTTCCATTTATTGCAACTATTTCCATACAGGGGAGCATCACTCCCACACGCTTCCCCCTGGACAAGGTACTAACATTCCACCCCCCAACCAGGTGGTCGGGGGCCCCCTTGTTGACCCCTGTTTCTTTCCCGTCCTCTCCCCTGCCCTGAAAGTGGTGGGGTAGGGAGACCCTCTCTACCCTTCTTATGTGCCGCCCTAAGCCCCTTCCAATTGTCACTAACGAGACCAGATTAAACATAGCTCACATCTGACCGACCCCATCCAAGGCCCTAAGGTACGCACCTCCAGCTCGGGATATGGCAACCCTTCCTGAACCCATAAAGCAGGCATATTGTTTCCGCCTGTCAATTATCAGACATGTGGACCAGAGCCTGTGTAGGGACACAGGCCTTAATAACTCGATGAAACCCCTATACTCGCTACTGCCAGCTGGTTCAAAGTGTGGTGAACGACTTGCGGAAGGGTCACACCAACTGGGCCCCTGCTTCGTTTCTGACTACTCTGATGAACAATGCTCCTTTTTCCCTCTCTGGGCCTGTCATTCACAGCCACCCGGAATGCGCTGTGGAAACCAAACATCTGTACACGGGGTCTCTTTGATGAGGTGGACTGGTATTACTTTCCCCTCCTCTTTCTCCCCATCTCTAATGCACCCATTCCCTCTCACTCAAACTGGGGGCTCTCGGGTCACGGTCATCAGAGGAAATGAAGTAATAATACTGATGTTCCTCTCCCACCCCTTTGTCACTTGGTCAGAGTTGAACACACTCGTCCCTCCTCCCTAAACTCGCACTCAAAGCCGCCCAGGCAGCTTAGCAAGCAGGCAAGACATCTTTATCCTCAGAGTCAAGGGTCTACAGCCAGTGAAGGGCACCCCAGCTGGACTCCACAAGTATGGTCCGTAGACCACCCCCGTAGGCGGGGTACTAGTCTGGTCCCAATCATCACCTTATCTACCAGGTGGATCTCTCCCATAGCTCCTCCCCTATGGACGGCCATAGTGCTGTGGTCATCCCAACCTAGTTCCAGGACAACCCTGTTCAAGTGTCCCTCAGGTACAACTCCCTCTTCCTCATCAGGCTTGGAGGGTTCTCTAGCCCTACTGGTCGCTTCTTGGTTTTTGCTTCTGTCCTGGGCAACTCCTAAGGGTCTTTCTCACTGGATAAACCTCATATGACACCCACCCCGATTTCGACCAGCCACTGAGAATTCGGGAGCGAGCTATCCCCTGATAGATTTCACTCTCAGGGTAAGATCTAATGACAGTAGTAGCATGCTCTCAGTAGATGCTGCAGATAAATTGGAAGTCTCTTTGAGAAGATGGCAGGATGTACACCTTTGGGGTGGCAGACCTTCACACTGTCCCCGTGGAGGACACTGCTGCCTCTTCCAGTATATCTCGTTTTCTCCCTAGGTGCCCTTCCTACAGGAGCCTCAATCCTGACTCACACCGTTGTCCGTCACCAGACCTAAGGTTGGCGCCATACCGGTTGGGCTCTTTCTGGTGGTACGAGGTCATGTAAGCCAATGTTAGCCTAATCCTGTAGGCCACTGAGATCTGGCACCAGGGATTATCATACTTATGAGCCTACTCCTGGGCGTAGCGTAATTACAATTAGCTTCTCGCCCTATACTCCTTCAGCTGTTCGCCACCACCAAATCCGGGAAATAAAAGGGGGGAAATAATGACAATATTACTTCCTTGTGTCTTCACAAGATAATCGATACTGACAGTCCTCTTCAACAGGGACCGCCACAGCATCATCGGTACGCTCACGTAGGCCTGCAATATGTCCATCAGGTTCACAGGAAGTTCCTTGCCTGGTCTGCGTTGTATAGGGCTGTTTGGCAGGTTAGACACCTTCCCTTCCCCATGCCGATCCAGATGCCTCATTCCCAAATGTGCTGTATCAGGTCGTCAGCTGCCACCGCCAGCTGTTCACACTTCCCCCTTCCTATCTAGGACAAAGTAACTCTCCTAGTCCCTACCCTCCTCTGGTAGTCGATCCCTCCTTCAGACACCAAGCACGCCAGGTCCATGTCCTCATCGGGCTCCTGAGCCGCAAGTGCTTTACACTGCCCAACCGAGGCAAACACAGTTTACCTCTCCTCTATCATTTATCACAGTGTTGCTACCCACCACTCCCAGCCCGACAATCCTACAGTTTTCTGAAATTCCCTGTAGGAGGTACACTAACTCGTCTTGCTGCCAGAACACTAACCCCTCTGGCTCTCTCATGCCTCTGCCAATACGCTTTTAGGCAGAACAGTTAAAGTTGCATTTCTCGACTATAGCCATGAAGCAAGCATTGGTAACACATTTACACGTACAGTGACCTCAGGTCCTCCTGCACAAATGCGACAATTGGCGCTCAGACAAACTGGGCCTACTTCTCTCCACTGGGTTAGGTCCTGCAATCCCAGGTTACCCTTGCCTGGATGATGGTCCTTAAATTGGTTCCTTAGACCTCTCGAGGACCTTGCTCATTGGACACCTACCCACATCAGAGATATGCTGTGCTGAAGGCGGAAGAGCCAACTCCACTTGCCATCCATCAGCATGGCTAGCAGTCACCTATTTCTGAATGTATCCAAGCAGTGCTCGAAGAAGGATGGTGGGTTACTTACCAGTAACCATCTGTCTTTGAGATGCCCTTCCCCCATCCCCGCTTTTGTAGTTGGCAACTCTTAGGAACTGGGGAGGGCTGGATGGCAGCCACATATATAACCACGGAGTGGTGCAGAGGACAGTGGCCGCCTGCCCTCTTCTGACAGGCTAGGGCAAAAAGTTCGACCAATCTGGTGTTCTGGCACAGAGACACCTATTTCTGAATGACTCTGAGCAGCCCATCTCGAAGAAGGATGGTTACTGGTAAGTAACCCACCGTTCTTGTGATACTTCCAGCTTCCAAGTCGAAGTGCTAGAATCTGATAAAATAATCTCATCTTATGGGTGTTTACCTAAACAGGATCTGAACTCCAAGTCTCAGGAGCTTTGGCCGTTCTTACAATCCAGTGTCCCAAATGCTAAGCAGCATGATCATCGGTACTTGTTTAAGCATACATGTGCAAACTATGGAGGCTCTAAAGTTCTCCCTCTTCAAAGAAGCAACTGGCCCTAATGGGAAGGCTAGTAGACTTTCAATCAAAAAACCACCAAGAGAGGCTATCAGATTGCCTGGTGCTAAAAACTACAATGTGGTATCTGGTGACTTTCTAATAAAAACAAATAAGCAACAAGATTTGAATATATATACAAATCTATATACAAATATATATATATACCGCCTTCCACACAACATCTACTTCCTTCCTTCTCAAATTACAGTGAGCCAACTTTTGCACTGGGGTCCTGATCCAAAGCCTATTGCAATCCATAGGCATCTTTCCATCAATTTCAGTGGTTTTTGGATGAGGCCCTGACTTACATTCTGAGCAACCCTATTAAACTCTTAGTAAAGTGTGTCTTAATAAGTAATTGTTAAAGAGATAAGCTTTAAGAGGGTGTCTTAATAGCAGTACATTGCCTATCTCAATACTCATTTGGCCTTCTATAATAGCTAAGCACCTATTTGTTTCTCATCACCTACCAGAACAGAGCTGACTTTATAAGCTATGTTACACATCTTCTGAATGCATTACTAACACATTTAATACAGCTATCTGGTTAGTTCCGGAAAACTAATACAGAGACTATAACGTACCCACAGCAGTGTAACCAGAGAGGGGAGCACTATCTGAACTGGTGAAGCAGCTGTGTGTCATTGCTTGACAATACAAGGACTGAACCCAATAAATTATTGCAGCTGACAGCTTGCATTTTGCATCAGCTAGAGGAATAACCCCTACAATGGGAAATGAAGTAATATTATCTTCTCTGATAGCACAAATGATTAAAGCGAGACCTTCAGATGGCTATGTATGATAAACCGATACCACATCTTGCTTTTTCAATCAGCTACTATTAGGTAATCCTCAGGGATGTTTTCCAGTATATTTTTTATATACTAGTCATGCAATTTATTATTTCCATTTATCTAATGCACCTATCAAAATGTGCCAGATTAATGAATAAATTGTATATAACTCACTTTGTACATAAATCTAAGATGACACGATTTAATCTAAGTACTCCCCAATCTGCGAAAACTATGACTACCTTCAGTCAATTTTTCTTTAAATAAAAGCCTAAGTAAAAACACACAATCTTTGCAATGTGCTGTGAAAGCCAACAAATTAGATTTTGTTGGAATAAGGAATGAAGAGATCTCCAAAGATTAGGTTCCTCCACTCAAAATGCCTTTGTGCCTGCTGTCAAAGACACAAATCTAGAGACTGTCAGCCTGTGGTCCTCAACTGATCTTAGCTGTTATGGTATAACAAAAAGACAGAAGGTGTCTTTCAGATGTACAGCACAAAGGTCTTCATATTTGAAATAAAACAATTTCAAGCGTGTCAAGAAATGAATTGAAAATCAGTGAAGTTACTAAGCCCCAATGCAAGAAGCACCACTAAGTAAATAGGAAAATACATTCTACACTAGCTGAAGTTTCCAGGTGGTTTTCAAGTGCATCCCTGTAGACAGACATCACACCATGACACCTTTAATCTGAATGGCTCAAGGAGGGGAGAAAAGTATGTATCTGAAAGATGACTGAAAATAGGAAAAAGTACTTTTGGCTACTGTTGCAATCTAGGCATCTAAAAGCAGTGAAGGCTCCAGCAAGATACCTCTAGACTGTGAACTTTAGTAAATGGAAGGAGTGCATATTGCCTCCTCAATTTCTTCACATTACTTTCTCTAATGAGTCTGCAATATTTTGAATATCTTCAGTCAGCTAACTCTCATCTAAGTCATCATGTCAGTCAGATCCTGGGAAGGCCAAGAAACCATGCCATCTGGGTCCTATAAAACAGAGATATGGAGCTGAGTGATGTTAACATATTGATAGCAGTGCAACCTATATAATTTTACTATTTCCTTTGTGGAACAAACAAACAAACAAACAAGGAGTCTGATGGTGCTTTTAAAGACTAACAAATTTATTTATTGCATGAGCTTTCAGAAGTGGGATTTTCTCCCACAAAAGCTCATGCAATAAATAAATTTGTTAGTCTTTAAAAGCACCACCAGACACCTTGTTTGTTTTGCTGAACTAGACTAACACGGCTACACGTTTGGAACAATTTCCTTTGATGAAGTTGTATACAATTGAACAAGAGGAGCAAACAGACTAGTCTGCAGTACCGTACAAGAGAGGTCCCTATGAGCAGAGGAACAATCACCCTGAAACTTCTCTCAGAGAAGAAAGAATGGTGCCCTCAGAGCATCATGCCAAGTTCCAAATGGGCAGCCATGTTAGTCTAGTTCAGTAAAACAAATAAGGAGTCCTCTGGCATTTTATGGGATTTTTTCCCCACAAAATCTCATGCAATAAATAAATTTGTTAGTCTTTCAATGCCACAGGACTCCTTGCTTGTTTTACTCAAGCATCATGGTGCCTTTCCTTTCTGGGAACCATAATCATGATAACAATACTTCATGGATAAAGGATGCTGGTAGATTTAAAAGATTAGCACAGACACCTGCCATTAATTTTCTCTGCCAGAATATATAGAATCAAAAATCAAAGAAGGAAGTCAAAATATTTTTTTAAAGAGAGATCGTATTATATGTGTGCACCATAAGATCAAAAAAAGCTACACAAATGCTAAATCAACTTCTCACCAATATTTGCCTCTTTGCATGAGCAGCACTCCAGCAATATTGGGGATGCTTGTGACAGGCTTCTCCGCGTTTCTGGTCCAGAATGCCGCGGTGGCCCCTCAGATTTCCAGTCCTGAACCCTGATTCACACCTCTTTGCCGAGTGACTACTTACTTATTATGTAAGTCCACATGAACGTTTTGCAAGTAACTGGTCCCAGGCAGTGAGTATATGCCCTCTGGCTACTCAAGAGACAGTCCCCCAGTGATCTCCCCCAGCCCCAGATACCACGGTGGAAACTCCTGTCTTACAGGGATTGGGACCTGCTCCCAATCACTATAGTCTCACATTCATCTATTTAACACTGAAATAGATCATGCCCAGCCTCCCTCCCTCACATCCTCTAAAGTCCACAAGGCTTTAGATAAAACAAATGCTAGTTTATTGATTAGGATATGATTTTAAGTCAGTATATAGCAAATCAATGCACAATTAAGTTATAAAGGATTCAGAGGTGATCACAAGAAAATAAAAGGTATAAAAACTACATACTATTCTACTAACATAATTCCAAGGCTACTCTTTAGTCTATTTTCATTTTCTTACCCATAAGACTGAATGTTTGAGTGGAGTTCACTCAGGCTTGGCCCTCCTGGCTATGTGGGCAGATTCAGTCTCTTGGAATTGCTTCTAAGATGGTGTTTCTCTGGCCCAGGCCAGCAGCTTTTCTCCTCTCAAAGTGTCTGTATTCCTCTTAATCCCCTTCTGCCCCTCCCTTTCTGTGCTGAGGTGGTTTTTTTGCTATGCACCTCTCTGGCCTTTGTGCAACTCCACTGGTTCCGTTCCTCCCTGAGCCATGAAAACATGCATAATACAGTAGGAAACATTATGGATTTTCTCCCAGAAAAGCTCATGCAACAGATAAATCTGTTAGTCTTTAAAAGTGCTGCAGGACTCCTTGTTTGTTTTTCATAATAATCCTGTAGAAAACGTTATGAGCATTCATAAAGGAACCTTTATATTGGGCTTCAAACCATACAACTGCATTGGAAAAGTGAACAGAAATATCAGATAGATCATAGTCCAGAGATGCACAGATGTGTATCCTGTGACAGTGCTTTTGGGGTTTATATGCTATTCCTTCTCCACGAGGAATGCAGACCCCTATAGAAATACAAAATATGTAGGTGACATCTAGCATCTTGCTCATGCATATTGCATGCATTCATTCATGAACTTTCTAAAATATGGTAGCCTGAGGCAGTTTACACTGCTACTTGGTCAATCTGCTGGGCTTCCAAAATGCATTCTTTTTTTCATACATAGGTGAAGTCTTTTTTCCCCTCAAGTCCAAGAGCATACCAAGGGCCAGTTTTCCTTCATATATACAATGATGTGAGTAAAAACAAACAAACAAAAACCTTTGCATGCATTGGCATCTCACCAGTGCAAAAAAAAAGCTATACAAGTGAAAGAAGAATAAGATCTCCCAAAGTAAATCTCTTTCAGGCTCTAAATTGTTGAGTTTGGATTATAAATACTCCCATCATTTGGTAAACTTGGATCCAGGGTGCATCTGTAATGATGAAGTGAAATGCCAAACAGACTGAGCTCCCTCATAATACTCTGTGAGTACAAAGGACAATGAAATCCCTGAAAGACTTGACAGTTTTACCTAAGACAAAAAGATACAGTTCCACGTGTAATGTGCAACATCTTCTTGTATCTTGAAGACTCCAGAGGGTGACAGGACCTGGCTGCAAATATTTACTTATCTAAGGCAACTGGCAAGTTTTCAGTTGTTTCCACTTTATTATTCAATATTAATTTTAACTCATTTTATTGTCAAAGGTCTTAACATTTCATAGCACAGATGCAGACAGTCATGTGTATAAACAAAAGGTAAAAATGATGAACAAGACAGAGCACAGGTCCTCTACCTAGAAACATTAACAAGTGTCTACCTAAGCAGCATAAAACCTGTATTCCTCATTCATACCCCACACCTTTAACCCTTCAGAGAAAGTGAAAAGATATGAAAGTCTTAGAATCCTCCCAGAGCAGGGAAATTCACTCGGGATCTGAAGATTTGTTATTGTCTTCTATAGGCAGAGAATGATGCCTTTATTGTTTAACCCTAATTGGACCTTGTGATGGGGCATGGGAAAAGGCTGGAAGATGAGCATCTGGCTGGAAATGGGGAGTGAGAAGCAGAGCTTTGTGGCCCTTCTCTGGTTGTGAGCAGCATGGAGAGGTCACTGCAGTAGAGCTCACAAAGAGGTTCCCCTTAATAGGGCATGAAGGAGAGGCAGATGTACAGTAAACCCAGGGAGGGATTGTGGGAGAGGGCATGAAGCAAGGCCCAGAGGTGCAATGAGAGCCTGAGGGTAGCACAACTTAGCAGCTCACCATCAGGTCCCTGGACTGGAACCCAGAGAAGAAGGGTTAGGGCTGGAGCTTCCCTAATGGTCATTGGAAAATGGCATGCAGAACACCCTGATACAACAGGGAGAAGGATGATGGAGTTTGGAATTGGCCCTCCAGGGAGAAAGCCCAGGAAGGTATTATTCTGCATAAGAATAGGACTGGGTGAAGAACCTGCAGAGTTGTAAAGTGGGTAAGAGCAAACAATTATGTTTAGTTGAATGTAGTTTAATGGATTCTGTCCAGACCAGGGGATAGGACTGAAGCTGGCTTGGCTGGAGGGCCGCATCATGAGAAAAAGCAGACTGCGTCAGGGCTTGAGCTGCTGTGAATGGGGTGGTCAAAGAAGAAGAGTCTGCTATGCCATGCTGGGTTGGTGTGTCTTGGTCCTCTACAGGCCTAAATGTCACCTCCCCTTACACTTGTTCTGAAGCACAGCTTTGCTTGCTGGTTACTCACTGAATAAGGCATGTGGGATCAATGCCAAAATATCACTCGACATTCTTTGTGGACAAGCACCTATAGTGTCATATTGAGACAAATTACAATCCAGATAATCTATATTTCAAAAGTATCTCACAAGGACTAAGCTAGACATTGGGACAGGAAAGATACATGCTCTCACATTCCCTCAGTCCAAATACAGAGGATTGCCAAGACCAGTTGTAATGAGGTGGGCAGGAGCTTTGCTGTATGCTGGCAGAACCCTTGTACCTGACCTTGTCTGTTTTGGCCTCCACTGAAACCTGAGGTCATAAACAATGCTATAGGGGAGAAGTCAATATAAGGCATTTTACCCAGTACGTTTGCCTCATAGGCCAGTAAAGCCTGTAATCCAGTATGATACTAGCAGCTCTGCCTCCCTATGAGGCAAAATGATGGCAGATGGAGCCTACAAACTGCAGGTGCCAAAAGAGGTTATCCAGGTTAACTAGAAGTTATCCCCTGCTAGAAGAGGTTATGACCAAGCATAAAATGGATATCATCTCCTGTTACACAAAAAACAACAGCAGCAACACATAGAAGCATCTGTAGAACCACATTTATAATGAATAAAATAGAAAAGGCTACATCCCCAGCTGACAAAATTCAATGTAAGCACAGTGACTGTAGCGAAGCTGTGCTGATTTATATAAGCCGAGGACCAGGCCCCATATAGCATGCAGCAGAAAGGCACACTCGCAACAAATAACCTGGTGATCAAAGAGAGCAGTATCATTTTCTTTGATTAATATCCTTCTTCTGGAATCCCTGCCTGCATTCCTACTGGGACAGACCAAAAGGAATTAGTGAAGTATAATAAAAGTAAACAGGTTTCTACTGCCTGGAGGAAATTCACACTGTGCCAAAAGATTATGGGGGAACACTCCTGAAGAAAATTTTAGAATCCAGCTACATTTTAAGTCAATTGACAGGAAAAAAATAATAAATTACAAGTGTTATGCTGACTCGCTGTTTATATACATAAAATCCAAACATACCCTTCTCATACCAATGTTTACTTTTGCAAGTGGTCTCCTACCAGCCAAGTTACATATTTACTTTTACATACCTGACCATGTGTAGGATATTTCACATCTTTGTACACTGGCTTTGTATATCGGATACAAATTTATTGTATTTATTGTAATTCTTCACACTGCAGCCAATGATGATGTCACCGAAAGAAGGTTATGATTGCAAGTGGGAAATAAAAGTGTGATCAAATATGCTTCCAGGTAACAATAATCATTTATTTAGGCAATTGTCCTAGTAAAAGAGAATGTAATAAAAGACAGTGACAACAGAGTACAATTCAAATTAAGCAAAATTATATCTAAATGTATTAATCTTTGAAGTTTTCCATGACTTGTCAACAGTTCTTTCAGCAAATTGTCCTCTACAAATTGCAACTGCAAGATCATTAGTCAGCCATATCTGAATGATTTTTCCCGTAATTAAATCAAATTTACTGAATATTTTTCCTTCTGTTAGATTATAATATATTTGCATCTAACGGTTGCCAATTTAGACTGTTTCGGTTATAAATAGAAAGAAAATGTGGCATAAATTAACACTGGTATGAAAGTCTAATATGTTTTCCCTCCAAGCATAAAGCAACTTACTTGTCAAAGCAAAATTAAGTTGCATTGCATACAAGTAGGAGCCTGAAGGCTTTCTGAGGTAAAAATGTGTTTATGGCATAGAGTTAGTTTCATGGAGTTCATGAAGTGTGAGATGTGTTATCCAAATGCCTTCCTATGTTAACTCTTAATTTAGCTGCCTCAGCTAAAACCAGAAGGGAAGACACAGTAGTACGGAGCCTGATGCAGGTTTACAACATAAGTTCCAGGCAGGTTTGTATAGCCCATCTGTCCAACCACATCTTCATTGCTATTTTTAGACATGCTCATTAGATTATATCTAGTGTGGATATGCCTACCTGAGCTGCAATCATGTCTCTGACTGCAGTGTAAACATACTCTTCTTGATCTTCATCCATGAGAAGCAGCATATAGGATGACAATGTGGCATCTGCTCTGGGGATTTCTGTGTAACTGGAGCCAAAAGTGACCCATATGTAAGTGACAAGGCTTGTACTCAGCACATCCTGTATTTTAAGGGGACCTCCTAAGTAGGTAGGGGCCATGGTACATTGAAATTCCCAAGTGTTGCCTGCCACTGTTTCAAATGACATGTGTGAAGCTGCTATCACCTGGCCTTTTCTCTGAACTCAGGAACATGTCCATGATGAGCTGCTTCCAATAAAGCAATTATTATATATTCTCTGAGAACTGTGTTTAGGAATACAGGTTGCTCAGGAGTTGGAAATGAAAAGAAACCATTCATTAAGTCATACTAGGTTGGTAGGTTAGTTCTGACAGTATTGAATATTCATGCTTTGTTCAATTTTTCTCAGAATTTCTAGGAAGATAATTACAGGAAAATATGTGGGCAAGGTAACGTTGTATCTCTTATATGAAAAGACACCTCTCCACAGAAGAAACAAATGAGGGAAAAAATGCAATTCATCTATACCAACCTAGGTTCATTGGACTAAAGGAAAAAAATGGACTGGATTCAGCTTTCAATTACACTAAAGGATACTTGGAATAATTTCATTGACTTCAGTGACAGGTGATGTAGTAGGCAGTCTAGCATGCCTTTTCCAATTTTGACTTCTCTGATTCTTTGGCTATATGTACTTTGTGATGTTTTGTGACATCCTTTGGAAATATCTGGCATTCATCTTCATTAGTGTATGTTGCTTTCTACAGTTTAAAAAAACACTCAGTCCCAATACTAGTGTAACAGAGATCAAGAACTGTCCCAGAGTTTCAGAAACAGTTTTCTGATGTTCTAGTTTTTCTGCTGAAGTATCACAGAACAATAAGATACAACACAATGCATCACACAGAAAATATTTCAGTTACATGACTAAATATATCACACTGCCCTGTCCAAGAGTCTAAACAGCAGACGATCTTCAGAAGAATGAAAGGGCACAGTTTGGAGACTTATTATTCCTCTCCTGTGTATTTTTCCATTAAACAGAATATATGATGGAATAAGTTAGTTGCTTTCTCGTATTGGCTATTCCAATGAATTCATTGTAACTCTCTTTGTCCATGGGATCCATCATCAGCTGTGCTGAGGATGGCCCAGATGCAGGTCTGTGGGGAGGAGGAGGAGGAGACAAAGGTTCTTATCTATCTTTTTATCTTCCCTGATCCTGTAGAAGTTGAGACCATATCCTAGCCCTCCATGCAAGTTAATGAGCAGACAGAAGACTAAATTTATTTTACACCTTCTAGAATGGTTCCCAAGGGTTGCACTGGTAGGTTCTGTTTCACACTCTCCTACAGCCGACCCCAAAAGACCCACTTTGTTCCACAGAGTTGTGGGCTAGGAAGGGCTGAGGTAAAGAAAGCTATGCTGGCTTTAAGCCTGTCTCAGACTCCCCTACATGAAGGGCATCCTCACCTGAATCTTAAGAAGAATTTTAAGGTCACTGCATGTTGCTCCACCAGCACAAAGAGAACTTTTTTTGATGCATCTCTGTTTTGTCTAAGGAATATCAGGCTCTTATGTCATTGTAACAAGTAACACAATTTTTCAGTCAGAATCTAGAGATAAATTTTTAAAAATGTAGAGAAATTCTGGTGGGACTAGATGCATGTCCATGTGTTACAGAAGGCCAAGTTAGATTTTTTAACTTTGTACATTCAACTAGTAGTAGATGGGACTGTGGCCCAGGTGACACTGCTGATGGCTCCTCTGGCAGTGTAGCATCAATTGTGCTAGTTTGATTGAGCACCTGTAAAGATGCACTCAGTCGGATCCAGAATTATCTGTATGTCAATTTGTTAAGCCCTACCCAGCAAGTAGCATAGCACTGATTCAACAGGAAGGCGTTCCCTGTCAACTCAGCGCTGTGGTGACCCTTTAGTGAGTAGGCATTAGGCAGGTGAAGAAAAATATTCAAGAAACTTGCAAATCTCCCTGCAACTGCTGCTGAAGTACTCCCACAGTTTAGACCAGCCCTCGGAGATGTCCATCTTGTCCTCATTAGGAAATTGTCAGTTGCCTCCATTGCTTGCATCCATGCCACATTTGGCAGCAGCAAGGCCCCCTGTCCACAATAAAGGATAATGAATAAAGATAAGCTCTGTGTAGTTCAAAAGCTTTGAACTCACAGAAGTTGGTCCAATAACAAACATTATCTCACCTCTCTTGGCTGCTGTACATCCTAGGATCAACATGGCTACAACAAGAGTACACACAATATACATATTTAAGCAGTTCCCAGAAAGTGAACTACCATGAGTTCATACCTATTTCTCAATGACTAATTGAAAATCCTCTTTATCTTGTCTCTTGAACTAGGGCCTCTGTCCATACACAACTAACCTCCCTCTCCCAAGACACTTTATAAAAAAAGGGGGGGAGTCAAGCATATTTAATGGTGTTATCTAAGGAAGTAAAAAAACGAAGAAAACATCACAGAGATCCCGTGCTGGCATAGCACATTCAGAGTCATACTTGACAGTTGTAAAATTATACCTGTTAGGTTAAAAAAAAAAAAATCTGTCTCCATTTTGTTTCTATTGCTTTTCTCAAGAAACCTGTATCAGCTTCAGTGCTTAGCAGCTGATCAGTAATGCCTTGACTAGGAGCATGTGATAGTTTTCCTGAATAGCTACAAATATGCTCTCTGCTGAGGACTAATAGCTGGCACATTAGGCTGCTTGGTGAGTGGTGGCAGACAAACAAAAATGTTTTCAACAGACTCTGATTTCAGTAAAGACGTGGAGTTTTTTCTCTCTCTCTCCATTCTGCTTAGGGCCAGAGTTCTTAAAATAGTTTTCAGAGTTTTCCCCATTACCCATTTTGAAGCCCAGATGTCTGAAGCAAGCCAGTGCAGCTGGTGGAGATCGCTTCGTGGTTAAACAGCTTCCCTATTATTATTTTGGAAATTTTTGGAGCTTTGTAATTATGCTTGTGAAGGTTAAAGTACTGGCAGTGGTGTAATCTAAAGACTTCTCTCGCTTGCTTGCTGGCTCACTCTCATTTTTCTCAACAGGCCAAGCAATGTCGGGTAGCTGTAGAGTGTATTCTGCAGTCCTTCCTCCACTCTTTCCCCTCCTTATTGATTTGGTTCTGGAAACCTCACTAATGCTTGCATTGGGGTATGGGATTGTTTTCTCTATAGGCTGGATCTGAAAGCATCAGGCTTCTAGTTCACACAATCCACGGCATTTAAAGCCTGAGTAAGACAGAGCCTATGGAATAACATTGCTTTGGCTTGCCACAGAGGTAGAACGTATGGTTTATGATGAAAAGATATGGTGTTTCTATTCGTAGAGTTTCCTTGTGACCATTCCAAGTGCATACGGCTTCCCCGTCTTGGACAGACAGGGAGTTTGCCTCCCTAAAATAACAGCTACCTTGAGATTTGTAGAAGCCCACACCTCCACAGCCACCACTTAATTACATCAAAACTCTTTGGAGATTTGCTGTCTCCTGATCACCCTCATGGAATATTTGCTTTTGAAGACAGTCCTCTGAAATACTATAATTCTGCCTTGCTGAACTTTGGCTCTAACTATAGTTTCCACACTGCTCAAAGTGGATGATAAGGTGTAGAGCAGTCCAATCAGGCCCTTTTAGAACACATAGCTCCCACCTCGTGTACAAATGCTCTGATTTGCTCTTACTGTATGACCTGGTACCATGTCTTACACTCCCTTGCATTTATTTCCATCCCATTCTATAAGTTCCCCCTCTTCAAAGCATGTGACAAAGTGGGATTTTCTCCATCGAAAGCTCATGCGATAAATAAATCTGCTAGTCCTTAAGTGCCACAGGGACTCCTTGCTTTTTTTCCACTTCCCAGTGCATTAGTAGAAAGGGCCTCAGTAGAACTAGAGTAAAGATGAAGACAGCATTCCCAGATACAACTGCTCTGGCCATGGGAATGGAGGGACAATGAGGCCCTCAGAATTGGAATTATGTAGTTAAAGAAACATGAATATGCTAAAAAAAGCACCTCAGTTTCAATGTGAAGTATAAAAATGTTTCAGTAAAGTCTGTTAAAAGGAAAACAAACAAGGACTCCTGTGACACTTAAAGAGTAATGTTCTGATGAAGCAGGATTTTCTTCCATGAAAGCTCATGAAATAAATAAATTTGTTAGCCTTTAAGTGCCACAGGACTCCTTGCTTGTTTTGCTGAACTAGATTGACACGACTCGCCCTTTGGAACTTATTAAAAGGAAAATATATTTAAGAGCCAAAGGGGAGATTTTCAAAGGTGCAAAGTGCATTTCGGCACAGAATGCCCATTTAAAGTTATGGGAAGCCTACAGGAGCGAGGCACCTGACTCCCCCCCTTTATGACTTTGAGAAAGCCTTCAAAGTCACTACTAGCGGTGGAACCGCTTTGATTTTGACAGAGCTTTGCCAACATACACTAGTAGAAAACTTTGCTCTAAGAATGCAGCTGGCCTGTCTCTGTTTTTATTCAAATTCCCAAGGTCTTTGATGGAATACAGGCAAATTCTGCACTGATTTATAGATCTTATGATCGACCTCGCCCTCTCTTCTCTTCTCAGCGGCACCCTATTTGGGTGAGTGCTGATGCTGACACTCATCACATGTAATCAACGGGCAAGCACATGGTCTGTTGTCAGCCACAAACACAAAACTATTTTCCTTAGTCAAATATGTCACTTTCTGAGAAAGCGAGAGATGCTAACATTCAAAGATGTTATTTTCAAAGGGTTATAAGGGAGTTTGAAAGTAAAAGGCAGTTGGGAGTCTGAGTTGGGTACCTAACTGTCTTAGATCCTTTGAAAATCCCACCCTAGACAAAGACCCTTTGGCTGTGTACCTTCTGTAGCACTCATGCAATGACTTTTTTCCCATTATGATCTTTTATCTAAAGACGCTCGTTACCTCAACCATCCTCAAGTGTACTAGTAAGAAAAATTGATTTCAAAATGTATAACAGATGCACTTCAGAGTTACATCTTGTGATAAATGAACAAAAATCGTCTGATTTGTTTTCATCAGCCCACACCATCATATTTTCTGTTGCCCATGAATAGTGATAAACAAACCATTCTGGAAAAAGACATTCTAGCCACTCCTTCAACCCTCTATCTACCCCCAAAATATTCAAAATATTCAGAATGTTTGGAGCAGTTTGAAGTATCCTCCCTGGTCCCTGACTATCTCCCAGTCTCTCACTTTACTGTTCACAAAAAGATCTCTGGCACTAAAACTTCCAAACCCAGTTATCTAAATGGTTCTTCCTTTTGAACAATCCACAACAAGAACAGATCAAAATATTTGCTGTAAATAAGTTATCTGATCAATTTAGTTCTGGTTCTCATTCAGAAATGAACCACAAATGATTTTTTTAATTTGTTTGTTATTCATTATTGTCTGAATGGTAGGTTTTGTTTATAGACTGTTTGCTCTCTTAATGATCTGTTATGCGTGCTGTAGTTGGTTTCTCTTCTGTCCTCTGGATGATTTAAGTATCCTAGACAGGAGTTCTTGCTGTTTACAAGTTCTGTTAATTATCGTAATTATTCCATGAATCCTTTGTGTACTTCTTTTTCAAAATCACTCTTCCTTTACAAATACTTTTATATATTTATCCAGAACTTGCAGTGCTGTTGTGGTCTGCAGATGTTTTTGCAAATAAATCTAACCAGCTCAGATGTTTACAAATAAGCAAATTAAAGGGACTGAAAAAATCAGAAGAGAATTGCACTTTTGGGGAAAGTATTTGCAAAAACCTTTATGCTGCCTTTATTTTTCATCCAAATCCAGTATTTCTGCAGGCTTAGAGGTTTTCTTCTGCTTTCATTGTTTTATCCCATTTTTGCAAACAAGCCTTAGGAGATAGACCTCTCCTTGCCTACAGATAGCCCACCCAATCTTAAACAGATACTCACCAGCAACTACAGATCTAACAACACAAACACTGAAGCAGGCGCACACCCCTGCAACAAGCCACGCTGCCAAGTCTGCCCACATATCGGCACAATAGATACCATCATAGGTCCTAATCAAGCCTGCTGCTCCATCAAAGGCTCATTTACCTGCTCATCTACTAATGTGATCTATGCCATCATGTGCAAGAAATGCCCCAACACCTTATACGTTGGACAAACAGGACAATCACTGCGCAAAAGAATAAATGAACACAGAGCTGATATCAGAAATCACAAAACAAAGAAACCAGTTGCTGAGCACTTCTTTCTAATCACTCAATAAATGATTTGTTAACAACCATTGTCAAAGATGTGCTCGGACATCAAGACTTCAAAGAGAAACAGCTGAACTCGAATTAATATGCAAGCTAAATTCTGTGAAAGCGGGACTTCATCAAGACTATGGGTTCCTTTCCCATTACAAAAGGTAATTTGACTTCAGGCTTCCCGTGGTTTGAACCTAACAACTGCTCTGATTTGCTGTTACTGTATGACCTGATCCTATGTTTTACACCCCCTTGCATTTATTTTCATTCCATTCTGTAAGTTCACCCATCTTCGAAGCATCTGATGAAGTAGGATTTTCTCCCACGAAAGCTCATGCGAAAAATAAATCTGTTAGTCTTAAAGTGCCACACGACTCCTTGTTTTTTACACTCTGTAATCAGTCATGCAATGAATTCTTTATTGCAAAGATAACCCAACTCTTCTGATATTTTAATAGAGTACTGTGCCAGTCTAACTGCAACATTTGGGCACAATATAATGTTTTGTTTACTTACAAGAGAATAACCTGCAGGTGGCTCTACAAATGATTCTTAACCAGAGATTCAGAAAAGAACACATTTTACTTGTTCTACTTCTAAAAAGAATCGAACCACAACTGACAATAAGCATTTCTTTCAAGTGCAAACTACTTATACATTCAGATAATGAGCATTTGCAAGATCATCTACAGCAGCGTTATCTGCTGACTCCAGGTAATGCTACAAAAATGAGATATCAAAACTTAAACATAGCCTTACATGGTTTATCTCTCTTTTCCTTTACCTTATTTCAGCCGATTTATTTATTTATTTATGCATTTTGCTAACTTATCTTCGAATTAAACAACCGTAACTTGAATTGTAAATAAGTCAATTTACCTACCTGTCAATATTTTGATGGCAGTTATAGGAGACTCAGATATTTCAGTCTTGGTCCATACCAGAGGTGGTTTTGCACAAGAAGAGAGGCAGTCTCTTAACTAACCAGGTCATAAAGGCCCATTGACAGCTTAAAAGATTGAAACCAACATGAAAATTAAAATCAGCGGTTCAGATCCTGGTGCATCAGTGTAATGGGTTATTTGTGTGGAACACACCGTAGTAACAGGGAAGTTGCATTCTGCACTAGCACAGATTCCAAAGAGTCTCAAGATACATTCCCTAATCCCATGCAGAGCACATTATATTAGTACAATCTCAGGATAACAAAGGCAAAAACTGTATCCAAGAATGTAATAATAGGTACTGTGATAGCAAGACACATAAATGGTCAAAAGAAAAGATGCCTTGACCACAACTGCTGTCTGATCAGCAAACAGAAACCCCTAATCCAATAAGACCACCAAGATGTGAATCTGCTTTTGTGATAAATGGCAGATGCAATCACTCAGTCAGGGTATCAATATAATCCTTGTCAATTCTTCTGGTTGCCTTCTTCCTTGTACTAACGTTATGGCAATCTTGTCTGGACTTAAATGCAGAGACACCAAGTCCCTAGCCAAATCTAATCTCATGGATTAAAAAACACAATCTTCTTGCTTCCATGTCACTTAGTTCTCAGATATTTTAAAATGTCAGTGGAAAAATTCACCCCTCTTCACAAAAAGCAAATAACTTGAAGCATTTTAAGAAATATATTAATGGTGGCGTGTTTCAAAAATAACCGCTGAACCCAAATCATTGCTGAGAGGACTGCAGAGGTATATAATTATTTATGACAGATTTCAGATTTTTTTCTCCTAAATTATGAGTGCTAGATAAAGGCCAGAGGGGTATAATGAAAAGGAAGGAAAGTGAATACAGGAATAGTTCTTCTGAGGAATCTGGGCTTCATATGTCACAATCCTAGGTCCATAATAATGTTTAAATGAGACTTTTGGCATAAATAAAAAGACTCGTGGGAGGATCGCAATTCCACTTGGTGTCATTTAGCTCTTGCATCCACTTTGGCTCTGATTCCAAGAGCTGAAAAAGAAGCAAGGAGTCCTGTGGCACTTAAAGACTAACAAATTTATTTATCGCATGAGCTTCTGTGGGAGAAAATCCCATTTGGTCAGATGCTTTGAAGATGGGGGAACTTACAGAATGGGATGAAAATAGATCAGGGGAGTATAAGACATGGGATCAGGTCATACTGTAACAGCACATCAAAGCAGCTGTTAAGATTCAAACACTGGGAAACTGCACATAGAGGAAGGTGAAGTCAAATCACCTACTGTACTGGGAAAAGAATCCATAGTCGTGATTTAATCCTGATGAATTTTCTCCCATGATAACTCATGCAATAAATAAATTTGTTTGTCTTTAAGTGCCACAGGACTCTTTGCTGCTTTTGTTGAACTAAACTAACACGGCTGACCTTTTGGACTTGGCAAGAGCTGAAAAAAGCTCATTGAATGCTTGAGATCCACAGCCACTGCACTGAATCATTGACAACTGGTAGAGACAACAAAGAACTGAAGGAATGAAAACTGAAGTGAATTTGGGGGGCGGGGAACTAATGCATACCTTAAACATACTTTTCAGCTCATTGATGGAAAAACTGAAAACTAAATGCAAGAGGTGGTCAGAAGTTGAGTGATATTGCAGTGAATGGCATCATTCTGAATACATGACAGGAAACATCTTTTAAACTCAACAGCATAATCATATAATCCAGATCTGTTGTGGACAATTTGGAAAATTGTTATTTTACCCTGAGCTCTCCTTTCTGCTTGCCTAGGCCCTGATTCTGCAAACACTTGAAGACATGTTAAATTTTAAGCATCTACAGAGCCCCACTGAATTTGGTAGGGCTGCCTGCTTAAAGTGAAGCATGTGTACAAATGTTTGCAGGTTTAAGGATAACAGTTCATGCTAAATTTGGTAAGTAAAATGTGGAGAAACTACAAGTACTTGGTAATTTATTGATTGTTGCACTGGATAGCAGATTACTGAATGCAAATTCAGTTATCTAGATACATGCTTCTGACATAAACAATGGAATGTAGACTTTACAGGTAGAGACAGCTTGTGGTATCTCTTACCATGTTATATAAAACCTTGCACCATGAGTAGCTGGAACTCCTTGCAGAGGAAGAGGCTGTTTTGTGAGAGCAATGGTGTGCAAAATCTGATCCAACATGACACATAAGAATGATCTGTGGCCACAATAATAAAAATACATTTGATTATTCTAAATAATAATTAACAAACAGGGGCTTGCCAGGTCTTTCTGGGTGGAAAGCTACTAATGCCAACACTGGCAGCTGTTGCTGCCCCTGAATGAATGTGCTGGGGGGAAGTTAGATTAAAATTCCAAACTCTGTTTTTGGCACAGAGGAGCCCAAACCGAAACACTGCATCCAAACATCTCTGATCTTCATAGACTGGGATGGGTTGAAGTCTGAATGTGTATCTTATCTTAATGATTGCAATTGGGCCCCATTTCCATGGGATTCAATCCGAATAATCCAAGCACCAAACAGTCAAATTAACCCCACAGGAATATATCTGGATATTACTTTGAAAGGTTAAATACCATGAACTTTCAATAAAACAAGCTCTGAGTACAAGGCTTTGAACAACCATTTTATCTTCTCAAGGATTTTTTTAAAATGTTCTAGTCCAGGGCTGGCCGAACTTATGGAACTCAAGAGCTGCACAAGTTGATTATTAAAACTTCAAGAGCCTCACTGAGGCATATAGCCACATTTTACCTACTTCAAAATTACTGAGTGTAACCCTTCTGCCAGTGCAGGCTGGCAGAACAAAGGCCGGGTTCTATATCTAGGGATTTCCCAATAATGTAGCAACACCAACTGGCTCGAGCCCCCACCCAGATTTCTGGGAATCCTCCACTGTTTCCTGGGCACCCCAAAGGGGTAAAGCTTCCCCACGCGCATGCACAAGACTGAGTGTAGTAAACAGAACTTTTAATAGTAGCAAAACGGAGTGTAAAAGTCCAAATAACAGAAATCAGTGCTGATCTCACTAGTCAGTACAGAGCAAAGTTCCAAACAACCCACACCGTATAACAGAACATACAAGACTTAATGGCAAAACTGGCACTGAGCTGTGGAATCAGTACTAACTAGGCTCCAAACCAACCCTAGGGTACATAGGGAGTGTCTTTCATGCCAGCTGTCCACCGATGCCATCTACTGGTCACTCACTCCATCCTCTAGAACTGTTCCTTGGCTCCACCTAATGTTCACCGGCTCCACCCTCTGGTCACTCACGCTGCCCAGCTTGCCACTGGCTGCTCTCACCATCTGCTGGCTCCGCCCTGTGGTCACTCACACTGCCCAGCTCGCTGCTGGCTGCTCTCAGCATCCACCAGCTCCAGCCACTCTCTCCATTTGCTGCTCCTCTTCAGTAACTTCAGCTCAGAGAGGGGAGTTCCCTCTCAGAGCATCTGCCTTTCTCTAGTCACAGCAGCTCTTAAACATCAGGTGGCATGCAAACACCTACTATCCTTAACATAACAAAGGGGCCTCAAAGAAGCCCAGCAAGAATTTTAATTTGACAGGGGGGCTGGGGTGAAACAGGAATGCCTCCAGCATTTTGCTCTAAAAGGAGCTAATGCAAAACCCCAACCCTTTCTTCCCTTTTTCAGGCTGAAATATGCAGTCACCTTTTTTACAAGCCTCTTTTTATTTAAGGGTAGTTTTTACCCTTTAACTAATCCAGACAGATTTGAAACAAACAGACAGTAGCAATTTACAAACAGACAGTATTTTATATTTCCCTTCAGTAGAATTACAGATACTGACAGATTTGTGAGCAGATTAACCCCAAATACCATTCCCCGTTATGCTCTGCACCCAGTATACAAATACCATGCTAATAAAGGACTCATGCAGATTAGTTGCTCCCCTTCGGAAGCTGTTACGCATGGCTCCTAAGCTTGCCTAACATAAGTTTAAAATTCATTGCACGCTTTGATTTTATCATAAAAAGAGGGTAAATATTGATCCTACTTATGTCAGATTCTAATAATTACTTAAGGCTACCATGAAAACTAGGCCTACCTAAACTTTGCTTCTCCTTGCCCTCTCTGACCGTGCCACTTCTTCTCCCTGCCCTCTCTGACCCCATCCCTAACCACCTGGCCCTGATGCTGGCTCCCCCAGACTGACCTCCCCGCATGGCCCCCTTACGTGGGTGCTCCAGTGGCTAGGCACAGGCTGGAGCTCACTCCCATCACTTTAAGCCCTGCCCAGGCTGAGCATCCAATATTGCTGCTCTGGCAGCTAGGCACAGACTGGGACTCCCCCCTGAGCATGCTCTGAGAATGCTTAGGGTGGGAGATTTTAAACTGCTAGGTTGGAGCTGCTTCCCTCTGGCTTTCTTCTGCAAGCCACTCTTTCTCATTCAAGAACTGCGTGCAGCTCCCTAGCTGCAGGTTGGCCACTCCTGTTCTAATCCAAAGAGGTGAGACAACTGTTACACTTTTTTCTATTTGTATGCAATGTGTTACATGAGCTTTTAAATGTCTCCTCAGTCTACATGGTGGCAGGTCTGGGAACACTCCATGGGAAATAAACTAGATTTTTAACAAGTCCCAGTAAAAGAAACCAAAACACCATGCCCCCATTTATTCCGTATTTTAAAGACAAAGAGGAGAGAAGCATCATCATATGGCTAAGGGACAGACTTTTAAAGGCATGTAGGCACCTAAAGATGCAGATTCGTGCCTGGTGGGATTTTTGGATGTGCCTAACTCCCATTGATTTAGGCATCATTAGGTATTTAAATATTTTTCAAAATCTGAACCTAGAAGCCTAGGACTTTGCAGTTCTTAATGAGTGGGCAGGAAGTCTGCTCAAAGATATGCATTTTTACAGCTCTTTATGACTGAGGCCAGGTTTCCTTTGAGACGTGTTTTTAGCAGGAGTATGTTCTAGAGGCGAAGGTCCTGCTGTCACATATTGTAAGTTTTGCCACTGGGATAGCAAGATAAAACTCATTTAATATTTCATAAACATAGTACATTTTGCATTTTACCCTGGAGTCTCCAGGCAGCCAGTGAAGAGAGAGGAGTACAAATACAACACATTCTCACTGGCTCATTCCACTTAGAAGGCAAAAACTTGCTCTAACTGGATTCCCTGAGGAGCTGTAACAGTCACATCAAGCTAATTAACCACAGTTAGATTTGAATCTAAGAGTGAGGTCACCATTTCATTTCCAGAATTAAACATATAAATAAAAGATGTCCACAGAAGCAATCTGGGAATGTTGGAGCTGAAATAAGTCTGATAATACCCTGAGACCATAAACCACTTCTACAGTGGCAGGGAAGAAACTCTCAAATGATGGGTGGTTGGTTGCTATGTCTTCAAAATGCTTCCCATTGCCAGTTAGCATTATTTTCATCTTGCTGGGGTTGAGCTGCAGCCATCTGCCTTTTATGTTCCTTGCAAATTCAACCAGAGGTTGGGATTGCCTGGCAAGTGCCATATCTGCAGGAGAAGATGGAGATATGCAGATAAGTTTCATGCCCTCTCTCCCCCCTGGAGTTTTACATTAAAGCTGAACAGGACTGTGTCAAGTGAGGCATCACCAGTGAGAGCCCTCATAAAAAAGCTTCCAGCACATCCTACTGGAATGCTCCTCAGGGAATGAGTAAGAGCATTCTCAGGCAATTGCAGCCACATTACTAGGTCTTGCTGTCATGTTAGGAATGTCTAATGTTCTGCTTCTTTTCTGAAGAATGCATATTCCAAAGGAAGCCATATAAATGAAGAAGACCATGCTATTGCTGCTGAATTTCCATTACTCTCTTCAGTTCCTTTACATATTGACCTAGAGCAGGGGGGTCTCAAACTCAAATCACCATGAGGGCCAAATGAGGACTAGTATGTTAGCCTGAGGGCTGCACCACTGAAACCTTTTCAAGCACCAATATTGGAAATATTGATAGCAAGAGTGCCATTGTGGGCCACAGAAAATAACTTTGGGGGCCACATGCAGCCCAAGGGCCATGAGTTTGAGACTCATGATCTAGAGATACCACCGGATGATGCTTCAACTGAGCCATGTTGCCTTTGGCTGTTCTGCAGGTATGCATGACAGAGCAGAAGGTGCAAGCAGCCCTCTCCTTCTACTTGTTGTGTTCCTGACCACGGTGGTAACACTTGTGCCATCTAGTGAGCAGGGGCTATACAGGCTGTGAATCCCTGACAGTGAAGGCCCCCCAAAGGGGAGGAAAGAAGATGTGTCATGGCAAAGTTGACTGTGTATGACATGTAGATAGTATACTATATGTCTTGAAAGGGAGTTCCAGTCTGCACACTCTGCCTGTCTGCTGAGGAGCTCAGAAAGGAACCCCACCCCCCCTTCCAAGGTTCTCCTGGGATAGTGTGACTCCACACTGTGCTCCAACCAGAGGATGTGCCTAACTTGCACAATAGTTCAGTCTGATTAATCTGTGCTGTCCTGTGGCCAAAACAAATGATTTCAGTTCAATGAATGTCTCAGTCTTAGTGTTTCAGAATTAGAGACGTCCCTAGAGGGGCACCTAGGGGTGTGGGGCCCCCTTCAACACCCCGCACTGGGGGTAGGGCCGGCCGGCCCAGGGGAGGGGCAGACCCCTGCGCTGCCCCCCCCATGCTGGGGACCAGGAGAGTGGGCAAAAGGGCGGTCCGCCACTGCAGCACTGCTGGTCCGCCCCCCCGCCATGCGTGCTGCTGTGGGCTTCCTACCAGAGCAGCAGGGGGAGGCAGGGGGCAGTGATACCGGCTCCATGCTGCCTCCTGCTCCCTCCCTGCTGCTCCAGCACGGAGCCCAGAGCAGTGCGCATGGGGGGGGGCGGGGGTGGACCGGCCTTTTGCCCACTCACCTGGTCCCCGGCATAGGGAGGAAGCAGTGGGGCAACCACGCAGGGCCCCCAAAAGCATGGGGCCTAGGGCAGCTGCCCCTCCTTAAGGATGGCCCTGTTCAGAATGATATCGCATGCTGCATGAAGGGCTAAAGACTGTCATTTACATTGCTGGATGGTATCTTTGTTTTAAACCCAGATTGATTAAAGTGGGATCTGTAGTTTATTTGTTTTTTCTGCAAAGGTATAGCAGCTGCATAGAGAATATTTCACCATAAAGAACTAGCTGATTCACTGCATTTCTCTTGGGTACAGATTATTGTCTCCCCCACTCAACCTTCATAAATTAGGAAAGAAACCTGAAAAGCAAGACAATACACATTGACTGGTCATGTTTTACAGCAAACATTTGGGTCCTCAGAGTTCCAGTCTGTAGCTAAAGAGCATCATAAGGAAAAAAGCAATACTCCATGCCAATGTTCACTGTAAGCTGTGCGACCATGCAGCCCCCTTGGAGCAGAGGACACTACTGGCCACGCACGGCCAGCAGCTAGCGGCCCTGCCCTGCTGGAAGACTCTGTCTTCTGGCCGGCTGAGAGCTCCTCTGGAGCTGGGAGTTTTTAAAACTCCTGCCAAGAGTAGCTCTGACATAGCACGCTCAGAACATCTGAGCATGCTCCGTCAGTGCTTCTCCAGACGGAGGAGCCATAGCTCAGCTGCACCGCTCCAGTGGCTGAGTAAAGGTGTGGAGGGTTAGGAATCCAGCCAGCTGGGGAGTTACCAGAGGAGCAGGTTAGAGTGGGAGGAAGGGGATTGGGCTAGCTTGGGGGGCCTGGCTGGGAGAGCAGTGGGCAGAATCGGGTCAGCTAGGGGTGGGGAGTTGAGTGGGAGTGGGCAGAATTAGGCCCGCGTTGGGGGGTGGGGCAAGGCCCACGCAGCAGTTGCTCAGCTGCCTCAGGGCCTTAGAGTGAACATTGCTGCACACCCTGTTCATGAAGTGATGTAACTCCACCAATTTCAACAGGAGCCAGCCATGCTTCACTGCTGCAGTGGTTTTCAAACTTAGGGTTGGGACCCAGTAGTACATTGCAGTCAGAGCCGTTCTTAGGGGATGGCAAGTGAGGCAGCCGCCCTGGGCCCTGCACTTTGGGGGGCCCCGTGGGGCCTGCACCGCTGCCCCCCCCACAGGGACCTGTGCAAGCCCTGCACTCCCACAGCGAGCCTCCAGTGTTTTTCCCCCCGGCAGACACAGACTCACTCAGAGCCTGCTGCCCCTCCACTGGAGCATGCAGCTGAGACATTAGCTGGAGGGGAGAGGGAGGTTTAACCCTTTCCTCCTCCAGCAGATGCCAACAGCACCAGCCCAGGGAAGACACACCCAGGTAAGTAGTGGGGGGGTGTCTGGTGAAACCCTGAGCCTGAGCCAAGGGGGGTAAGTGGCTGGGGATGCCCCTCCATCCCCCGGGGATCCTGGATCAGGCCAGCACCCAGGTCAAGGGTAGGCCTGGGGATCCAGAACTCCCCATGGGCCATGGATCTCACCAGGCCAATGTGGGGCAGGTGGCCAGGGGTCAGGCCCACCTGGGCCTATTGTCAGGCCAGTGGCCAGCCTGGAGGGGGTTGGGGGGGCCTGGGGATCCAGGGCTCTCCCTGGGCCCCAAGTCACATTGGGCTAGTGGGGGGCAGGTAGATCAGGGATTATGCCCCTCTTGGCTCCAGGTCATGCTGCTGGCTAGGCAAGAGGATGGAAGGCAGGCAAGGCCCAGGACTGACCCTCCCCACCCCCCAGCCCCAGCCAGGTGGTGAGGCTGGAGGGCAGGCTGGGCCAGAGTTCCCCCCAGCCCAGGCTGCCAGGCCAGGGGCCGGCCTGGGCCAGGGGTCATCTCCACCTAGCCCAGGGGCAAGGCTCAGGGGCACCAGGCAGGCCTGGCCAGGGATCCTGAGTGATCATTGATCACAAGCCATTTACAGACCATGACTTTCGCTTTGTGTTTTGTTCTTTTCTTTCTGGGGTGGATCTTTGCTTTTGTGGGAGTTGTTTGCATGGCTTAGCCATTAAGGTAGCACTTGAATTTCATCAGGACAGGCTGGTGTTGACTGATTCCAACACACACACCCTTCGTTCACACATCTTGTTCACACATTTAAATGAAATTCCAGAGTATACACCTAAAACAAGTTTTATCAAGAATACAAAATGGAGTTCTAAATTCACAACATCCAGCTTTGTTGGACGTTAGTTATAATGTCTATTAAACTGAGTTAGTTATTTCAGTTATGATATTAAAGAACAGATAACAGTGTCGCCTAGCAGATCCTTTAAAGGTACCTTCAATTCATTGTATCTATCTGTGTCCCTACATTGTGGCTACAGAAGCCTGGCCCTACACTAGCAGGAAGAATACAGTTAGGGAAAGGAATTCCTTGAGTGAAGTATATGGTATTAACTTATACATATTGCCAGTTTCAAGTGATCAAAAATCAAAAGAATGGCAAAAATGTCTTTTTTTTTTCTTTTGGCCAAAGATTATACTATGTTTTTAAATTAATCTCTTGATGTTTGAATTATCCCTGCCCATCCCAGGGTGAGTAGGTAGCTATTAGTGTTGCCTGCCCATTCTCCCACAGATAGATACTGGGTAAGTTTTCATCTTTCTACCTATCTTTTATATTTGCTGACTCTCAAGTTAATCTATGGAACTTCCTGTGTCTTGCCTCCTCAGAGCTCCTGGGTGATCATTGTAAATGGCTGATGATCAGACATGACTTTCATCTTGTATTTTGTTCTTTTCATCCCCCCCCCCCTTCTGGGGTGGATCCTTCTTGCTTTTCCCATCCTGAGTGAAATGGACTTGTTTGCCTCATGGGTTCCATAACTTCCCCCACCTGGTTTGCACGCACCTGTAAGCGGGGACCAGGCCAGAGCCTTTTTAAATTTCCTGCCCTGCAGCATGCCCAGGCGTTTGGCCTAGGGCAGGAACCAGAATGAGAAATTGTAGATGCTGTGTGGCCTTCCCTGGTGCCTGCCACCCAGCTGCACTTCTCCCCTTATTCTCCTGACACCCCACTCTATCCTCCCCTGCTCCCCACTCTCTTGCTGCCACTCAGAAGGGGAAGGCAAGCATCACAGCACAGTTCATGGGAGGGGTGGGATCTATTTAAAATTCTTGGGAACCACAGCAGTAGATGTGTCTGGTATGGGTTGGCAGGGTGGCATCTCACAGCTGGGCACAGAGCCATGTGCCAGCTGCGCACCCTAGTGCATGGGGAACCTATGGAAGTTGGCTGGAAGTCCCAGGGACAGTATAATCCATCAGCCTCCCTCCTACTCCTATTTGCGGAGCTTCTTGGCTCCTGATATTCAGCAACAGGAACCTGGAGGGGTTAGGGAATGATTTGCCCTGTCAGACACTCCCCTGGGCCAGCTGGCCCCGCCCCTCAATGCTGGGGGGATGTGGGGGCCCTACACAGGGTGCTTCGCCCAGGGCCCCACAGCCCTCTAGGGACAGCCTTGATTGCAGACCTTCAGGCACTGGGTCGCGGCACGCCCTGCTGCCACCACCAGAAGAATGGAATCCATTGCTCAAAGATATAATTTGTTGGGTCACGGGCATAAATCATTTTTTTCAACTGGGTCATGAAGAAAAAACTTTGAAAACCACTGCACTACTGGACGGTCACATCTCCTTTTGGGGCCTTAAGCTTCTAAGCACCTTCAGCTTCCAGGTTTCTTCAGTTTTCCCAGGTATTAGAAAAAGATAGAATTCAGTGGGTTTGTTTTAAAGATTGATGCTCAACAAGTCTAATCTGTGACCCACTTTAACCGCTACAGAAACTTTATCTCAAACTAGACTAGAATCCTGTGAGAGCTTGACTAATATATCCACAAACATATCCACCCTCATTTGTTCCATCACCAGCCTTTGAACAAAACAAAAAAACCAAGCATCCATTTTAGTAGAAGATTTCTTTTTTTCTTTTAATCTCTTATTTTTCTTATATTTTGCCTGTTCAGTAAATGAAACCATCAAGCACAAGTTGCCTGAAACCAGATTTGGCTGCATGCTTCAAATTCTGAGTGAAATGTCATAAGTAATTCATTTAAAGGGTGGCATGATCGCCGAGGGGAAGTTCAGCCCTCAGTAACAATCATAAAAATAATCTCAGTACTTTTTTTTTTATTACTAGCACCCTGAAAATATTAACAGAAAGATGCCTTTGTGGAAAGCATGTACACCTTTGTCTTATTTTTTAGTAAATTGCAATGGATGAAATGGTAATTATGTTTCAAGAGTCAGCTGCTTTTTGAATCGCCCAATGAGTTTCTTGAACATTCAGGATTTTTATTGCTTTTTCCCCTCCTGCAGAAATAAAATCCAGTTGAAGGAAACTATGGCCCTTTAAAAGTAACCTGATTCTAGTGGAAGCTGAGGAGGAGCAGGGACATCTATAGTTAAATGGTGTTAGTGCCCAGCTGCAGAGTAATTTTACTGGGGAATATTTTAAATGCCATGTATTCTTCAAAGAAATGGGAGCCTAATGAGGTTGGAGGGGCCTGGAATACTGCAGGTTGATGAATGTAGAGTTCTCATGAGGTATGTTTACACAGCACATTAAGCAGAGGTCCATACAGCCCATGGTTCCAGACTCTGTTTCCAAATTGCACTTGGCCACCCATACTGCATTGAAAACCCAACTTCACAACATCCATATTATGCTATGCAGACGACTCAAGTCAGAACTTCAGCTTCTGGGGTGTATTACTGCTCTATCCAAGATTCACAGTGCCCTTACCAGTTGAAAACTCTCTAAGATTTGTTTTATAGTGGGCTTTGGGAAAAGTTATCTTATGAAAGATAGGGATATAAGGAGAAAGTTAAAACACTTCCAGGTGGGGTAAGGAGCCATGTTCCCTGTAAGCTCCGCAGCCGCACAACCACCAGCCCCCTGCCACTGCCCGGTGCAGGGGACACTGCTGGATGTGCATGGCTGGCAGAGTCCCTATCCAGCCATAAGACTCTGTCTTCTGACCGGCTGAGAGCTCTTTCGGAGCTGGGAGTTTTTAAAACTCCCGCTGAGAGAAGCTCTGACGGAGCATGCTCAGAATGCCTGAGCAGGCTCCATCAGTGCTTCTCTGGTCAAAGGAGCCATGGCTTGGCCATGGCAGCCCAGTGACCAGCTAAGGGTGTGGAGGGTTGGGGGGCTTACCAGGGGAGCAGGTTAAGGTGGAGGAGGGGATCGGGCTGGCTCAGGGGGGCTGACCGGGAGAGCAGCAGGCAGGATCAGGTCAGGTGGGGGGGTGTGACTGGGAGAGCGGGTGACAGGATCAGGCCCATGGGGGAGGCCCGCGCAGCAAGCAACATAAGTTGCTCAGCCGCCTCAGGGCCTTAGAAGGAACATTGGTAGGGAGTTCCCACTGTATCAACCCACGGAACCGGAAAACAGATCTGAGGGATCAGACTGCATCATTCTGAAACAGAAATGCAAAGAATCACGGGGTTATATTGTCACCACCTGTGATGGGGAGTTCAAACTTCACACTGGGCGAAAAGGGTTTAAAGAGCTGCTCTGGGCTCCCATCAGCAGAAGATGCACAGACTGGACACAGAAGTAAAATGGAACAGAACAGCTTGGAAGAGAGCAGACCTGCAACTTACAGTTCCTGAGAAAAGCACTGAGGGAAGGCAGGATCTTTCCTCACAACAACTGCCTGAAGTTCTCTCCCTGAGGGAAGTGTCGTTGCAGGCCACAGGAAATAGCTTCAGGGGGCTGCATGTGGCCCATGAGCCATGTGTTATAACAACTTCATTTTGTAGGAATAATGTTCCAATTTGTCTAGGAAGGTAAAATCCCATGTTCCTGAATATCCTGTCACCACACAACCCACCAGTACATCCTACTTCAGTTCATGAATCTGCCCTTGTAGTCAAATGGAGTCTGTATAAGTACAGATGAATATCATTTGCAGATTGTATATTCTTGTTCTCCTAGCAGAAGACAAATTACAGGCACATGAGGCTTGTCAATGGCCCAGGCACAGTCCAGGAAGCCCATTCTTTGAAATCTAGCAGAAGTTTCAGGAATACTGGTAATGCCCGCCACCTTTGGATACATCAGAATCCTGATTGCCTCACAAACTTCTGCCGCAAACAACCCCTAGAGCTGATTTTTCCAGTTCCAAACTGGTCAGGCATGGAGCTGTGGCAGTCTGAGTTAGGTGGTCTCTAGATGCAATAATGATCCACTTCTGGACTGGCATGGCCTCTCACATGTTGGTGTCTGGATGCTGGAGGTTTGGAGTAAACTGATCACAGATCTCTAGGAATATCTGTTTCTTCATGTGAAAGTCCTCAACCTACTGTTGATCATTCCAGGTCCTCATGGGGACAGTGGTGGCCTTGCTCCATAATAGTTGGCCTAAAGAAATCTGTAGTTAAAGTAACAATAATGAACAGCATCTCACCCAGCATGTCAGTATCCCACTCTGAGAGCTACCTTCTGAAATTAAAAACTGTCATCAAAATTTTCACCAGCATTGGCCAGATGCCTGATTCCTGACAGTGTAAGGTGGAAAAGGTCTTTCTCTGAGTCAGGATCCATGTTTATGGTTTTGGCTTCTGGGAGTGTGTGAACAGAAAATGGCTCAGCTGGATGTGTTTGTGGGCTAAAACAATCCAGAACATTTCTGGTCAACTCCTATTGTTTGCCCCCTAAAGCTATTTCCTGTGGCCCGCAACGACACTTCCCTCAGGGAGGGAACTTCAGGCATTTGTTCTGGGGAGAGATCCTGCCTTCCCTCAGTGCTTTTCTCAGGAACTGTAAGTTGCAGGTCTGCTCTCTTCCAAGCTGTTCTGTTCTAACTCCTTGTCCAGTCTGTGCATCTCCTGCTGATGTGAACCCAGAGCAGCTCCTTAAACCCTTTTTGCCCAGTGTGAAGTTTGAACTCCCCCACTACAGGTGGTGACAACATAATCACGTGAATCTTTGCATTTCTGTTTGAGAATGATGCAGTCTGATCCCACAGATGTGTTTTCCCAGTTCTGTGGGTTCATATAGTGGGAACTCTCTACCCCACCTGGAAGTATTTTAACTTTCTCCTTCTATCCCTGTCTTTCATAATCTTGACAATAGGCATACTAGGGCAAATAGATTTGAGACACCCATTCACTACACAATCATCAACGATCAATTTGAAATAATAGAATCATAGAATCATATGGTTGGAAGGGATCTCATGAGGTCATCTAACCCCTTGCTAAAAGCAGGATCACTCCAACTAAATCATCTCAGTCAGGGTTTTGTCTAACCAGGTCTTAAATGTTTCCATAGGTGGCGATTCCACCACTTTCCTAGGTAGCCCATTCCAATGCTTCACCACCCTCCAAGTGAGAAAGATTTTCCTAATATACAGCCTCGACCTCCGCCAACTGTAATTTGAAACCCTTGCTCCTTGTCCTGTCCTCCGTTACTACCGAGAACAGCCTAGCTCCCTCCTCTCTGGAGCACTCCTTCAAGTAGTTGAAGGGTGCTGTCAAATCCCTATCTTCTCTTCTGCAGACTAAATTAGCCAAGTTCCTTCAGTCTCTCCTCATAAGTCATGTACCCCAACCCCCTAATTATTTTTGTTGCCCTCTGCTGAACTCTTTCTAATTTGTCAACATTCTTTCGGTAGTGTAGAGCCCAAAACTGGACACGGTATTTCAGATCCAGCCTCACCAGCACCAAATAGAGGAGAATAATCACATCCCTCAATCTGCTGGCAACACTCCTACTGATGCAGCCCAATATGTCATTGGCCTTTTTGGCAAAAAGAGCACAATATTGACTCATATCCAGCTTCCCATCCACCATAACGCCCAGGTCCTTTTCTACAGTGATGCCCAGGTCCTTTTCAACAGTGAAATATCTACATATATAAAACTGTAACTCTGACTTTTAGTACAGGATCTGAAGGACATATGTACAAGAATTTTAATAATATTTGTTATATAATTCATTTGAAAAATGGCTGATAAAAATGAAAAGATTATTTAACATAATTAATCAAAACATCTTCAACTAGGTTAAAGGGGTTTTACGGCTATGTTGATATTTTACAGGATTTCTTACATTTTTAAAGCTCTCTTTATAAATCTTACATAATATGACAATGCAGTATTATAATCTTCTTACTCAATTCAAGGTCAACTGTTCAGACAGTCCTGCCTCACAGTAAAAAGAGAATTTTACAGTCTGTCTTACTTTCCTCCAAACCCTTTAAAACCTCATGCCAATAGTGGCAGTACCTTGCTACTTTCCTGCCATTTAACTATCCTTTAATAATTTTAACTACATATAACTGAGCTTCAGAAGTGTATTTACAAACACTTAGTCTAATTCCAAGTGACTTTCCAGTTCCATAAGTTCATGTCACTTTTCATCTGCGAGTTGGAAAATTCACTCAAATGGCTGAGGAATGCTGCAATTTGTACAGAAACAATTATGCACATAAAATAAGAGTATTTATAATTAAATCACTTATTCTCTATTGTCATTTTCCTGTTTAAAGCATTTCAGTCATCTAAGCCCTGATTCAGGAAGGTATTTAAGTATGTATCTAACTTGAAGCATGTCTAATCAAAATTCAGTGCCCATGGGATGTTCCAAATGCAAGTAGGAATTGATAGAGGCTGGTATTTTCTTTGATGCAATCTTGTTTATTTGCAAGGGTGTGTTGGATCCTGCTTCTCCAAATGGAAAAGCACCCAAGAACAAGAATATAACTTTCTTATCTTACAGCCCTGTGTCTCTCTGTTCTGCCTGGTTTCAGTTTTTCTTTGTTCTGACTTCCCTAACTCCTCACTCCACACATACAGTTACACACTACCCAATTGAACTCTTTGCCAACTTGGTGCTAGATTCTGGCCTTGTCATATGTGTGGCCTCTTAAGTGTTTTTCACATCTATCTTAAGAGAAAGCTGTGTTCACACATCAGTCTGAATAAGGTTTTTACTTAATCTATAATAAGGTTTCACTCAGTTCTTAATGCTACTTGTGCTTAAAGTTCAACACATGCTTACGTAAATTCCTGATTTTTAAGATCCTACATAAAACAAGAATCAATAGTTTATGACTTAGAAGAACAGACATCACAAACAGGAAAGAGTCAAAATGAACAGTTTGAAAACAACCAAGAGGCTGAAATTTATTTGCATGAAATGTTCACTGAACAGTGAAGAAAATCATAAAAATCAAAGACTGCTTAGAAACAGGAAAAAATGGGCTGAATTCATTAGATAATTTTAAATTAACAACTACAACAACTCTACTGTAACCAGTATGATTTCTGCTTAAAAGAAAAATGATGGAAACACAGCTGTAAGAATTATAATATCTAAACGCATGATGTGGTTTTAAAAGGGTGCACTTGGTAAAGGTTAGTCTCTGAACAATAAACCAGTTTACATATAAATAGATAAGAACTCCTGCTCAGCTGACCTAAAGGAAACTGAAGGTTCATTCTGGGATGTTTTGAATACATATCTATTTGTGGGAGAAATGTCTATGGTTAAGAATGAAGGACAGTTCTGATTAAAAACAGATCTACTCATCACAGTCCTTTAAAAACTAGCATAGTCCACAACCTTTCTACCCAGGGCTTCTAATGTTGTTAATACAAATATAATTAAGCAGTAGGAAAATTTCCTATTGAGGCACATGGCTTGTTACGACACCCATATATGGCAGATGACTTTCTAGTGGAAGTTCCAAACCAGTAGCCATGTTAGTCTAGTTCAGTAAAACAAACAAAGAGTCCTGTGGCACTTTTAAAGACTAAAATTTTTATTTATTCAATGAGCTGTCATGGGAGAAAATCCCACTTCATCAGATGCTTGAAGATTGGGAATTTACAGCAACTTACTGTAAGTTCTCCATCTTCAAGCGTCTGACAAAGTGAGATTTGCTCTGATGATAGCCTATGCAATAAATAAAATTGTTAGTCTTTAAAAGTGTCACCAGACTCCTTGTTTGTTCTTCTAGTGGAAGAAGATCTAGAGTGTGGGCTGAGCAGTTCTGAGGTTGGAAACCCATGAGAAGACAAGTCTAGGGAGAAGGTCTGAGATTAACTTTATGTTGTATTATTTATGTTACTAAACTAAAGCCTAGGAAGGGAACAAGTTCACAGTATGTGGACTGTGTTCAAGAGTCTGCTTGAAAATGTCATGTACTCATATGTGGTGTCAGGAGGCATGAGGTTTTTTTGTTTGGTTTGTTAGTTTGTTGTTTTTTTTTTTTAAAGAAACTTTTGCAAAGCAGGTATAAAAGAGGAAAATGGAAATAATCCTTAAGTGGATACTGAAGCAGCAGAAACCTCAACAACAGGGCCAGCACCTGCAGTATTCGGCATTGGTGCAATTCAAGAAGGACCAGTAAGAGCAGGCAGTAACACAAGTTGGCTAGGAGTAAGATCATGCAATAGACGTAGTCAAAAAAAAAAAAGGAAATACCTTTTGTTAAAATTTTCATGAAAAAACCATCCCTGTTTTTATAAACATTTTAATGATTTTTTTTGCATGAACATTTTCAAAATACTGATGATTTTGTCCATGTCCACCCAACAACAGATACAATAGAGACAGTAGCAGATGTTCAAGAGGTCCATTAACTCAAATAAACCATTCCGTCTAGCTCAGGGGTCTCAAACACATGGCCCATTGGCCGCATGCAGCCCCTAAAGCTATTTCCTGTGGCCTGCAATGACACGATTGTTACCAATATTTGCAATATCATTGTATGGAAAGGTTTCAGTGGTGCGGTCCTTTGGCTACCATACTAATCTATGTGCAGCCCTGTACTAGTCCTCATGTGGCCCTCATGGTGATTTGAGTTTGAGACCCCTGATTTAGCCTTTGTCTTTCTGAGAGAGGATCAGATGTTACCTTCAGTATCTTCCTACTATCTGTTAAGCAGGCAGCTTTTGCTATTCATTGGAAGGAACTTGAACCGTCTTTTAGTGTTTTTCCTACCATGAGAGGCTCAGATTATATACTGTGCCATGAGTGAGGATGCTGCCACAAATTACAAGGCCATCAAAGCTTCCATTTTGTTTTGGCTGGGGATCTTGGAGGAGACAAAGCTTTCTTTGTGTATTTTCATGGTCTCCAATAACTCTGGCAACAAAAGAAAATGAAAGAACAGATAGCATAACATTTAATACTATCTTTCTGGGTTATTGCTAGTTGCTCAGTTTACATCTCATATGCAGTTATTATCTGAAAGAGAGGAGATCTCCAAATACATTGTCCATTCTTTTAACCCATGAAAAGCTTAGAACTAAAAATGCCAGCAGTGACCTCTCCCCAAAGAAGTCCCTGGGTAAATGGGGCCTTCAGGGACAAGTGAAGTATGGGGACAGGAAGACATGCAGCAGGGGTAATTCTGCACCTTGCCAATTCCCCGTGGAAGCAAGCCCAATATAGGCTGTGGCAGTAGGGAACACAAGTTAGAGCAGCCTTGAAGGTTTCCTGCAACAGAGATTGAACCAGTCTCTGGAAATCCAGAACTGGGGAGGAACAACCCATTTCCTTTCAGAGCCAATGTCAGTCATGCCATCAGTTCTGGAATGAATTTTCTCCTTTGTGTTAATTTAGGGTACAGAAACATTGGGGAGAAAAGATGTAGCCACTTTCCAACCTTACATGTGCAGTAATTTCATTTCAGTGCAAAGAATTATTGTGTAACCATTCCTGTACACAACATATACTTTAAAAACTGAAGCCACATTCTGAAAGCTGAATAAATATTATGTGGGGAACCTTTGACACAATGTTTTTTAAGGAAATCCCCCCTTCCAAAATGCGATTTTTGTCTTTGGGTGGTTGGTAGAGAAAGAAGAGAGTGTAAATTTATTATATTTAGGCATCTGATACCATTCATGGTTAATCTGAAAAGGAAGTTAAAAGGGATAGGTAAAAAGATAATTTTTACATCTGTTTATTAATATTTGATTCTTTGCTGATCAGTTATGATTCATAGATTGCTATTAAATGCTATATAAAACAGAATACATTGTATAGATACTATAAGCAGATGCAAGAACAATCTATTTTGCCGTTCACTGTACATGTCATGAAAACAATTAGTGCCCTCATGGCCAAGATGGCTTCTGCTCCACAGGCTGTTCTGACTAAGAAAAGGCATGAACAGGAGGAACTCAGCAGGAAAACTCCCTTCCATGAGCACCTGTTCCAAACCCTCTGGCATAAGCTCACCCACACTGGAACAATACAATGAATACAAGAAAGGGAAGCGTTTATTTAGAGAAGGACAAATGGAGAAAAACAAGGGGGGTTGCGAGTGGTTTGATAAAACAGGTTTACATTCAACAGCAGGCCTTACAGGCCAAGGAGTATTACAGTATGAAAGGGCAGACACCAAGGAATGCATCTGCATGTTCAGAAATCTTGGGCAAAGTTTCAGTCCAGCAGCGAGTCTTGTGTGCTTCCGCTCATCTTTGGCAGCAATAAACATTCCCCAATAAAAGCCTCCAGTGCCCTCTTCTGCTGTTCTCTGCAAACCCACATGGCAACAGTCTCTCCACTTACCATGCAACAGACTTATTCCCAGTGTGAAGTCAGTCACAAGTCCCACTGCTCACAGTGCCATGCAGCTTTGGACAACAATGAACTGGATACACCTCAGGTTTGTCCTTCCTAAGTAATTCCCTTCCTTGGAGTTCTTCCTGGTTCCTGTCCTGGGACATTTCTAGTCAAACACTATCTCTCTGACTTAAGGCATATTCTCAGCTGCTTCTCTGTGCAAGATACTGTTTGTTGTAGTCCTGTCTTCTAGTCTGGAGCTACAGATACACACATCCTGCCAGTCTCCTTCTGCACATCTTTCTCACTTGCACTCTGATGGTGCTCAGTCAGGCTCTCCAGGTGCAGAGGCAGTGTCTGCTGGAGGCTCCATTACTTGTCCCATAGAGACAGACACAATGGGGAGCTGCACCAAGGCTCCCTTTCCCCTCAACTCCCTCTTCAAACCCCCCATGGACAGCAGTTAAAGCAATTCCTGAGCACTGGTAGCTGGAGAGTTAACACTGTTTGACTTGACCTTTTTTACCCTCCAGCTAATAATGTGACTCACCCTTCTTTGCATGTGTATATATACCTACCATGGTGCAGTTCTCACTTCCTGCATTTGAGGAAGTGGGTTATAGCCCACAAAAGCTTATGTCTTAATACATTTATTAGTCTTTAAAGTACCACAGGAGTCCTTGTTTGTTATGAAACAAAACTACTCGAGATTGTTAAGTACAAAGTAGGGATCTCACAAGACTGGGCAACAAAGTGGCAGATGAAATCCAGTGTTAGTAAGTGCAGAGTAATGTCCATTGGAAACATCCTCCAAATAACAGATATCTAATGATGAGATCTAAATTAGCTGTTATCACTCAAGAAAGAGTCACTGTGACTAGTCATCTGAAAACAGACATTCAACGTGCAGTGGCAGTCAGAGTAACAAAAGCAGACATATATTGGTTTAGTTCAGTATGGTCATTCTTACATTCTTGTATTTTCTGGATTCAGTTTTATGTTCTTGTCCTGGAGTTGCAGTAGAAAAGCTAGCAGCTTTCTGTCATGGTGGTGTCCTGTTTTGGTGGCTCTGCTCCCTTCTCCTTCAATGAGAATATCACCAGTAATTATTTTCACCCCAGGCAGCCCATTCATTGCTTGTGTAAGTCTTCTCTGGAATACCTCTGTAGCTGGGTTTATGCCTATTGGCATGCATAGATATCTGCAGAGACCCAATCATGTTACAAAGGGTGTCAGCATTTCTCCGGGCTCATAAGCCAAAACCTATTCTTCATAGAACAGACTATAAAAATCTGTCTTTGGAAAGTCCTTGCAGGATGTTGTCAGTTGCAGGGACTGGATAGTGGTATCTTTTCAATTCCCAGTTCAGTAACTTTGTATCTATGCAAATACATAATCTGCTTGATAGTTTCTTCACCTCCACTCGCATGTTGCTTGTCCATGCTGTACTGGCCTCTCCAGGTACTTCAGCACCCCACTATGTGGACTTTTGAGGTACTTGGGTTTTGAATTACATAATGCTACTTGAATTTTCCTTTGTGGTAAGCACATAAGTTTCACTTTCAGGTCCACTTCAAGTCACTGCTTTTCTTTGAGACACTTGTCATTTAAAAAAAAAAAAAAGAAGAAAAATCCCATACAAATTTTAAAATTGCCTTCATTGTCCATGAGACTCCCTTTTGCTTCTTTCACTGCAGTTACAAAATCAGTTGGTGGCTCTTTCACATAGCTGTGATCATGGGCATATGTGCCATAAGCACTAGCACAGTATATTTCCCTCTCTGACATTTCCCTTTTTGTGGTGAGAGGGAGACCCTCACTCACATCTGTCTCAAGTGTACCACGTTGCATCCTCTTTTCTAGCTTCTCCAGAGCCGCCTTCTTAGGTTCTGACTGCACTTTTTCCCACTTCTCTTGATATTCGCACACCTTATCTGTGGCCCCATGAAGTCACGAGGCCTCCTCATCAACTACCTTTGGACTCAGGCCTATGGACCACCTTTCATACCTGGAGCCGGATGCTGGATGGTGAGGTGCTCCGTGGTTCTGAGGCCTATTTCCAATCCTCTCTTAGGTCACATATCCAAGCAGAGTTTTTTGGGCCGCATCAGCTGGCCTCCTGGACAACTTTCAGGAGTGGTGGGCATTTTTCCCATGAAGGGGCACATGTGCATGGACACGCACAACTTTTTTGGCACCAGCACACACACATTCACCGGCAGCGCATGGCAGCAGGGCTCGGCAGCTGAGATCCAAGCAGCCAGCGGGCTAGGAGGCGCCCTCACTGCCCAAAGCCCATCGGCAAGCATTGTCTCTGAGCCCATGCCTCTCGCGGTGGCCCCAGGCTAGGGAAAGAAAGACCAGCTGCCATGACAGGCTCAGCTCAGAGACAATGCTCGCCGTGGGACTTTGGGCAGTGACAACACCTCCTCACCCCCGGCTGCTCAGATCTCAGCCTCTGAGCAGAGCAGTGCTTCCGGGCGGCAGCAGCACTGGCAGGTGCGCACTGCTGGGCAGCCAGGGAAGAGGTGGAGCTTTCTTGCTTTCTTTCTCTTTCTTTTTCTCCCTTCCATCTTTATTTTTTCTCTTTTTTCTTTCTCTTCCTTCCTTTTTTCTCTCTTCTCATTTCCCTTCCTTCTTTCTTTCTTTTCCTTCCTTTCTTCTTTCCTTTTCCTCTTTTCATTCTTTTTTCTTTCTGTTCCTTGCTTCTCTTTCTCTTCCTTCATCTTTCTTCTCTCTTCCCTTCCTTCTCTCATCTTCTTTCTTTTTCATTGTTTTTTAAAAAAACTTTAAAAATTATTTTTAAATAAAAAGCTTTCTAAAAATTGTTTAAATTAAAAATCACACAAATCAGTTAATGAAACACAACTAATTAATTCTATTTACAATAAACACATTTTAAAACATATTCATTTTAATAAACACATTTTAAAACATAGGCCTATTTTGTGCAAGAAGCAAGGAGTCCTGTTGCACTTAAAGACTAACAGATTTATTTATCGCATGAGCTTTCGTGGTAGAAAATCCCACTTCATCAGATGCTTTGAAGATGGGGGAATTTACTGAATGGGATGAAAATAAATGCAACGAAGTGTAAAACTTGGGATCAGGTCATACAGTAACAGTTAATCAGAGCAGTTGTTAAGATTCAAACACTGGGAAACAGCACATAGAGACAGATGAAGTCAAATCTAATCCAGCTGTTTCTCTTTGAAGTCTTGATGTCCCATCCACTATCAAGCCAGCTACTCCATCAAGGGCCCGCTCATCCACTCATGCGATTTATGCCATGTGCCAGAAGTGCCCCCACACCTTACACACTGGACAAACAGAACAATCTCTGTGCAAAAGAATAAATGGTCAGGAAACTGACATCGGAAATCACAACACTCAAAAACCAGTTGCTGAGCAGTTCCATCTTCTGTGCTTGAGAAAAGCAATGGGACATGAAGACTCCAAAGAGAAACAGCTGAATTAGAAATAATATGCAGATTTGATTGTGTGGAAAGTAGGATTAAATTGGGACTATGGATTCTTTTCCCATTACAACAGGTGATTTGACCTCACCCTCCTCCATGTAGTGCTGCCCAGTGTTTGAATCTTAACAGCTGTTCTGATTTGCTATTCCTGTATGACCTGATCCCCTGTCTAACACGCCCTTGCATTTATTTTCATCCCATTCAGTAAGCTCCCCCCATCTTCAAAGCATCTGATGAAGTGGGATTTTCTCCCTTGAAAGCTTATGTGATAAATAAATCTGTTAGTCTTTAAGAGCCACAGGACTTCTTCGTTCTTTTGCTGAACTAGACTAACACAGCTGCTCCTTTGGAACTGTTTTGTACAGTACGCAATTGTAGTTTTGGTAAAAATGGATAATAATGCATAACTGTAAAGTTGGACAAACAAGTTACCATAAGGTAAAATTTCTGCTCACAAACTAAAATTTTCGCTTATGACATCCTAATCCTTAGAAGGAACATTGCTCTGAGACCATTAAAACAGCTTAAATGCTGTCAGTGATAACTAGCTGTCCTCCCTGTGAACTGTAACTCTGCATGTAGAACACAGATGAGGGTATTAGGTAGAAATGTGACAACTAGGATCAAGATTGAATGTAACTTTGGTCTTGGATTATTTGAAAGCCATGAATTAGTTTCTTTTGATTGTATAGCAATTTGGCTAAATGCTAATTAATTTAGGTGTTTTTTATGAATAAAACACAACTTTAAATAACAACTTTTATTAATTTTTCATTGTTCTAGATTTTTCAATAATTTCTGTTGCATGAGATTGCACACAATTTTATTCAGAAAAAGTTTTGCACATGGGTTGAAAATTTTGCACACAAGCCGCCAAACCTTAGAGTGAACATTGGTGGTGGGTGCTGTCTGGGGTTCTCTGATTCATGTCCTCTTCTGGTTCCCTGCTTTTTGTCACTGTGGCCCTCGTACTCCTCCCTGTTTTGCATTAGTTGTCCCCCAGATTCTGTTGAGCCCTGAGTTCAGTAGCTCCTCGCCTTAGGCTGGGGGAGAAGCCTTCAGATACAGGCAGACCTGTGCCCACCTACTCCCAGGAACTCAATAGGTACAGCTATAAAATGCTGATGCTGCACCTTGATCAGATTCATGGCTTTCTATGGTCGTGCTTCCCAAAAAGAGATCTGTGGTGCTTGCCATCCACCAGCACATAGTGCAATGACAGTTAAGTATTTTATAGGTTAGTTACAATGAAGCCACATTTTTCTGGGGGCTGTAATACAGTCTTTTTATATGTTATTAAAATGTGCCAGTCAGTGTCCTAATCCAATTCAGCCTCAAGGAATCACATTGCAGGAGACCCTGCTACCCTGCTGCAATAGCACACCATACTTCCCTGTTAACATGGTTGTGTCATAGTTGGTACTGTGTATTGTCCATTCGTGCTTTTCTGTCCTGACAGCTTTTATTTGATATGCTCTGGGAGAGAATCATGATGTCACCACCACTCTCTGATGTGCCATCTCTCTTGTTCAAGTCTGATGGAATCTTTCTGGGACCTTCCTTTGCTTTTGCACACACTGCTAAAATGGTTCAATTTGCCATGTTCCTTGCTCGTGATGGGTGCTTCTCCTTTGACTGCTCATGCTGTTTCCCACAGTAAATGGATCCCTGACCACCTTTTCTCCTTTATTGTTGTCTCATGAATGTGTTTCTGGCAGTATTGCACCTCCACGGGTTTTCATCCTTTCTCATGAAGCTTCTTCTACATACCCATGTTTAAGCATCTGTTGAATGTCAGGTCACCTTCCCAAAGCAGCTGTTCTTTCAGGTGGTGATCCCAACTGCCAGAAGCTATGCAGTCCTGAATCAGGGAACCTGCCAAATTCTGAAATTGCATGGAGCAGCCAGTGAATGTAATGTAGTAACATAGGAGTCTATCCCCTTGAGGATGGCTAACTTTCTAATTTGTGAAAACAGGACAATGAGCTCCAGAACTTCCCCACCCTCTTCTCTGTCTCTTCCGCACAGGCAAGGCTGTAATGACGGTGGGGCAAATGGGGAAACCCAAGGCAATGATTTTCAGAGGGCACCAGATGACCCTACCTGCCCTGAAAAGGAATGTGCCTTCAGTGAAGGCACATTCTTCCTGGAGCCAGCCTGGGGCTGGGGGAGGTCATCTCCCACCCTGCTCCCAGCATGCAAAGTCTCGTCAGGTGCATGCTGAGGGAAGGAGGAGAGAAAAAGCCTCTGGCCAGCCACGTGGCCAGCACAGCAGCTCCAGCCTCCACCGGACCCATGACCAGATAGAGAAAGGCACAGACATGGTGTGGCACCACCTGTCTGATCAGCAGGGGTGAAGGAGGCACCTGACCAGCCCCAGCTGTCTAGTCAGCAGGGGAGGCAAGCACCCCCCAAACCCTGGCTGGCCGGAGGGGGAAGCACCCATCCGGCCCCGAATGACTGGCCAGTGGTGAAGGCACCCCCCAGTGGCTGGGAAGGCCCCCCCCCCACTGGGCCCCTCACCACGCTATCCCGGCAGTGGGGGAGGCACCACCACCCGCCAGTCTCTGGAGACTCGGGTGGGCCAGCAGGGAATGTGCCCACATGGCCAGGGGAGTGGGGCCAGATCTGGCTTAACTCCCCACCACTAGCCTGGATCAGGCCCCAGGCCAGATAATGTCCCAGGTTTTGGGGGGCACCCTTGGAGCTACTTGCCCTGGGCGCCAGAAGGCCTAGTTATGGCCCTGTCCTCAGGCTCCTCCCCTTTCCTTGAGGTGCCATCCCCTGCTCCTCTTCCTCCCCACCAGTGCTCACCCTGGTCTCTGTACTTCCACATTCAAAGGAGAGCTGTACTATAGGCATGAATAACTAGGGCAGGGCAAGGGTGGGAAGAGCTGCACCCCTCAGAGTAGGGGGATAGGAGGAGACGCATGCTCTCAGAGTAGGAGCATGAGTGGAGCTGAGCTAGAGAAGGAAGAACCATGCTCCTGGGAGTTGGGGCAGAGCAGTGGTGAGGAGAGCTGTGCCTGAGGAAGTAGGGAGGATGAGGGAAGGGAATGCTCCTGTGTACTGGAGGGGTGGGAGACAAGATGAGGGGTGTAGTTCTATGCTTTGGGGTTGGGTGGGATGACTGGGGCAGGATGGGGGAGCCACTGGTACCTCCGCTCCCTTTCAAACTGGTCTGTAGGGAAAGACCTGTGTCACTCTGAAATTTCATTCTGCTTCATGTAGCAATGATACCGTAGGGTTAATACTATGAGGCCTGAGGCGGTTGTGAGCTTCAGAGTGGTACAGATCCCTCTGCCTTGTCTCTCAATAAGTAAAAAATAAACATTTTATTTTCCTGCTTTTATCACCCTCCTGAATGATAAGGACTGTGTTCACCTCAAACTTCTCCTTCCACTGGGTTTTTCACTGAACTAAGTTTGTGCCTGGAAAATCCAAGTCTCTGAGGGTAGTCAGACTGAGTTCCATGACTGACACTGCCAGCTACTACACCTGAAGTCGCTGAAGTTTACATTTTGGAACATAAAAGTCTCATCCAAGCCCCATAAAGTCACTTGAAAGACTCTTGTTAACTTCAGTGTGCTGAGATCAAGTCCAATAATAAAGGATACTTCTTGTTCTGCTCCTTTTTGGCTTTTTTAAGAATTCTAGGCCAGATTTGTAAAGGCATTGAGGTGCCTAAATATCTTTTAAAATCTCTCCCTTTGCAGTTTCTATTGCTGCCTGATGTATAATGAGGTAAATTCCCATTATATATTTACAGTATATTGATTTCATAATATATGTGAAATGAATTGAGACTACAAAGTTGAATAAATTAATAGCAAAGGAAAGCATTTCAAATTTCCTTCATTATAGAAAACAGGGCAAAGAGATTCTTGATCTCATTGATTCAAGCTTATCCTATGTCAAGGAAGAGTAAACTCATTATCTTAACAGAAGAGTTACAAGCATTACTGATATGTCCAGAGTGAAGACAAAGGAAACCAACAGACTGATTTAATCCACTGTAACTGACAGAATGGGGAGCTGTAGCAGTATTTTTCCTTAATGCTGACTTTGTACCACACCATATTATGTGTCATAACATCCAGAAGGCATTGGACTTGACATTATATAACACAATTTGCCATAGCACAATTGACTGAGCATAGAAGTTGATTTTACCAATAACAACAATTGAGACTTAGGACAAATCAAGTACTCTCATTACTGACTGCTTTGTGCAGCTTTTAAGCATCTCTACTGTTTCAATGAAATCTTATGTGCTGGAGAATTAACTACTTGGCTTGCTCTATTAAATTACATAAGGTCCTGACTTTTTGCTATTTTATGTTTCATCCCTGTCACTACATAGCTGAAATTCTGAAGTAGCATGTACCTAAAACACAACTAAAATCCCTCTATTTTTCCATGCTTTAATAACCAAAGTTAATCTCCACATCTGACACAATTACTATGCACAGGCCAACTGAATTTTCTACAATTAGTTGTTTGGCTTCTTTTTTGTCAAATACTGTTAATTTCATCAAACTCATTTAAAAATATTCCTTTTTTAAAATTTCCTGTAAGACTTTAGAACAAAATTTTAAAAAATACTTAATATTAGTCTAACTCTGCTCTAACTTGTGCCATTGATTTCAATAGGAGCAGAACTAAGCTATGGCAGAGTGGAGAGAAAACAAGCTTCTCAAGGCTTTTGCTATAAGTGCACTGCTGCCTAGGCTAAAGTAAAATATATTACCTGGGCCATATAAAGCAGGGAAAGAGCCACAGCTGACAGCACTGATTAGGCCCTGCTAGACCCTGACCTGAGATGACAATGATAACAGCTGCGTCCCTGGCTGGGAGTTGATAAATAAGCCTGCTGGCGGCAAAGCCAGGCCAGGGTGGAAAGTTGGAATTTAGTGTGCTTCTTGGTGTTGTAAGGGCAGGAGCCACTGTATCTCAGGATTTACAGGGGATTGGCTAGGAGTGGCTACCACACTTTGTACTGTTGTAAATAAACCAGCATGGGTGTTTGCACTGGGAAACTCTTTTGATTCTTATTATTTGGAAGGGGGGGATTTCCCCTGAAAGGACTAGGGGCCAGAGGTGGGTGCAGTTGCCAACACAGGCCAATAGTGAACACTACTGAGAATCCCACACTTCAAATATTTTCAGGGCACCCTAGCTTCAAAATTAATCACTGCAAACCCTCCACACACATTTCCTCTGATCAAATATTAGACACTTCTCTTTAAAGTTAAAGTTTAAACACAAAATGAATTATTCCCTTCATTGTTTGTAACTTATCTTACCCCATTAAGAAAAAGCCAGTGAAAATATTTTGTCATGAACAGTTAACAAGTAATGCATATAAGCTGGCTGGTAGGTTAGGAACTTAGATGCATGTTAACTCTTTATTGTGTAATTTCATCATTATTATGTGCTGAATACTGTGTGGGCATAGGGCATCAATCACAATGGAATAATTTCTGGTTCAAAACCAACCAACCAAACAAGGAGTCCTGTGGCACTTTTAAAGACTAACATTTATTTATTGCATGAGCTTTTGTGGGAAGAAAATTCCATTTGATCAGATGCTTTGAAAATGGGGGAACTTACAAAATGGGAGGAAAATAAATGCAGGAAAGTGTAAGTCATAGGATCAGGTCACACTGTAACAGCAAAGGAAAGTAGTTAAGATTTGAACACTGGAGAACAGCAGATAGAGGAAGATGAGGTCAAATCACCTGTCATAATAAGAATAAATCCAATGTCTTTATTTAGCCCTGAAAGAGGAGTACCTAATTTGCATATGATTCCAATTCCACAGTTTTCTTTGAAGCCTTGATGTGTTGTTCATTTTTTTGAGCACAGCTAATAGCAAATCAACAATGGCATGATCAGGAAGATTGAAGTGCTCATCTGGTTCAAAGTGTTTTCTGGTTATCTCAGTAAATGATCTGTTGAAGGTGAAAATGGTGTTGACCTGAAAATGATCATAAACTACATATTTTCTACAAATTAAGACTAGCTTTAAAATTCTTCTTTTAGATACATCAAAATTTAATAAATGTCGTTTGAAATTCAAATTGTGCTTTCAAACTGGATTTCAAGATGGGTAAACAGTGGCTGTTTGGATAGGTACCTAGTTTTTGCTTCTCAAAGTTGATCATGGATTACTATTCAAGAGCTACAATACCAATGCCTACAGCACTTGAAAAAAGCTCTGAATCAGACAGATGATTGTGTTCATCTGCATCAAGTCTCTCCCTATTGGTTAGCAAAGCTTACTAGAAAACAAATTAAAAAACAAAGATTATTATATGGGGTGGTCAGTACATAGGATACCAGATGCATGGGTTTCTTTCTTTTCTGGCTATGCATAAATAACCTTGTGAATCTGGAGTTGGAGTAGCACAATTTATCTAACAGAAATTCAGTTACTCATGAATAATTTGCCTTTCAGTATTCATGTGAAGAAAACAGCTCAACACAAGGCTTTTTGTATTAAAGCCATCAGTGATTCACAGTATCATCATGCATGATATGGGCTCATTATGTGAGAGCAGTCATGCATGAAGATGCATGAAAATGGCATATGAAAGACTACCTTCAAGAGTCTGTAGCTAGTTCTTATAATGATTATTACATAGCTTTGCCAAACTTATACTGAGATCAGCTGTGTTTTCTACACATGTATCTATCAATGGTAGTTTGACTTTGTAAGGAGTTGGAAATATGTCTGTACACTTTATGAATTCTGTGTGAAATGATGAACCCTATGTGTCTTGGTTGGGCTGCAAACTCTGGTCTGAACTTGATATTTTTTTCTTCTCCATGATCTCTTGGACTCTATTTGGGGTTGGAATTCTAAAGGCTGACAATAAAAGAACAAAAATCAAGGATAGTTGATTCTTAAGTACCCAGACACTGGAAGTTCATTCACTTCTAGACAAAAGATGGTCACTGCCCAGAATAGCTGGTTTAGCAGAAGGGAAATTGCCTTGCAACTAAGTCGCCTGAGGGGTCTGTGTTCATGCTGGGAAGAAGGCCAGATTGTCACCTGACAATAGGATCAAAATTTTAAAAGGGCAGAGGCTGGTTTGCATCCAGTTCAGAAGGGAGAGGTCATCCAGTGCGTAGCACTCATGGAATAGGTGGACTCTGCCTGCTTTCCTGAGCCCAGATGGCTCCACAGACTCTGGACAACCCAAGTGAGTCAGAGCCTAGCCCAAAGAATGCCATGGAGTGGTGAGGAAACTCAGACAGGGACATGTGTTTAGGGTTTATTGAGCTATATGCTCCTGTACTTCACACGATTAAGTATGAAACAGCACAAATGTACAAAACTGTGCAAAGTATCTGCACTTTGACAAGTTTACAATTACTGCACGCTCCTGAGAAAGTTAAATGGTGAACCAGAAGATTCAGACCTTTGAGGCAGAAGTTTAGGAAAGGGGCCATATTTAAGTAACTAGGGTATCTTCTTGGAGAAGGACAATTCTTGTCCTGAAGGCCTAAGACAGGGGGATTGAGAGGCTCCATTGCTGAGCAAGGGTAGCTGATTCTGATTTGGGGCTCAGGAAATGTGCCACAAAGGCCAAGAGATGAGTCAGCAGCTTGCAGCACTGAGGGACTAGAAGCTTAATACATCCCAGGGGATCCAGAGCACGAAGACTTGGATTCCCTCGTAACTGTCCCAGTGGGCCAGAAGGGACTATCACATCATCTAGTCTGATTTATATATTACAGGCCACTGATTCCACCTAGCACCCACACTAAATTCAACAGCCAACATTAGATCAAAGTGTTACAGCTCTCAAGAGGCTAAACTTGTGTGCTGTAGACAGAAGATAAGACAGACCAAAGTACTCCAGTCCTGGAAACCCCTGCACTGGCAAGGAGCCCACTTCCTGCACAGGAAGAATACTTGCCTCCCACAAAGTCACTGCCAACCTGACCAGAGGAAAAATTCTTTTCTGACTTCTTATATGACAATTTGTTAGACCCTGAGCATTTAAACAAGAATCAACCAGCCAACAACCTGAAAGGGGGAGAGAATGTTTGGTGCCACCTCAGAGCCATGTCCCATCCCCATAATATCTCATCTCTAGCTGTAGCCACCCCTGAGAGTGCACAGGAAGGACAGTGAAAAAACCCTCCTTCAATACCTCTGGGGAAGACAAAGGAATGCCTTCCTGCTCCTTGGTGGTGATCAGCAGAAACCTTAATGCATGAGCTTTAGGAACATAAGATAAAAACTAAAAGTAAGCCCCAGGGCTTTTGAGCCAGGTCCCCCACCATCACAAAGAACCCTATCACAAAATTGCACTCAGGATTTTGTTCAGCTCTTTTAAAAGTAACTAAATTGTTTGCCCTGACAGCTCCTATTTATGAGGCTGTTCCAAAACCTCATCCCTGTGATGGTTAGAAACCTTCACATTTTCCATTCTGAATTTCTTCATGGACAGTTTATATCTATTTGTTCTTGCGCCAACATTGTCCTGTAGCTCAAAGAGCTCTTCACTTTCCCTGGTATTAATCCCACCAATGTATTTATAGAGAGAAGTCATATCCCCTCTCAGCCTTCTTTTGGTAAACTAAACAAGATAAGCTCTTCCTGTTTCTTTTTGTAAATTAGACCGTCCATTCCCCTGATCATCCTAGCAGCTCTTCTCTGCATCTGTTCCAATTTAAATAAATCTTTCTTGAGTATGGGTAACTAGAAGTGTACCCAGTGAGATCTTACCTTGCTTTGTACAATGCCATTAATACTTCTCTCTTTCTACCAGAAATGCCTTATCTAATACATCCTCGACTTCCATTTTTCCTCATAGCGCTGATATTTCAGTCATCTGCTGATCTTCATTACTTTCTTATACCTTTGCTCCCCTTCTTTAGGGACAAGTAGTCCACTGAAAAATCATCTGAGCTTCTACTTGAACATCTTACCCAGCCGAGTTAAATAATTTCAACCCATCCAATAGGAATCTAACAGGATCTTTCATCCTGACATGAAGCACAATTGACACCTTGGATCCTTCTGCCATCAAGATCCTCTTCAACCTTATGTCTACATCTCATATCCTTCCTCTTGGTTGACCCACACACTCATCTATTCTCTGCATCTGGTCTGGTGTCAGGCCTATCAATTCTTCTGAGTATGGGATCCCCAGTCATATAGACCTGACTCTTCCTGGTGTTGGTATGAACCTATTTTAAGTAGTCTCTCACAGTGATGTTTACATCATCCTCTTTTTCTCTTAGGGTCTTGTCCCTGGCTATCTCTATCATATTCTCCCATCCTCTGCAGAGAATGGCTTCCCTTCTTTTCTTTCTTGCCACCCCTTTGTCTGCCTGTTTCTCCTCCTCATTTCCAAGTGAAGCAAGTCTCCTACTCAATTTGATTTCATAAAGACCAGCTGGTATCTTTCTCTGCCTTGTCCTCGTGGTTCCATTCTTCCATGGATGACTCTCCTCCTTTATCAGTATGAGTTTAGGGTGGATTCATTACTCATGAATGATGAAGATGTGAGTTATCAGATCCTAAGTAACTGCTGATAAAACTTTCATAGCACATCAACATGTACCCTATATATGATGTGCCTAAAAATGTTATTTTCATGATATGAGTTTTATAAGATTTTATTAGGACTATTTTTCACATTTCTCTGCCTGAAAAGCCAGTTACATAAGTTACCATGAATGAGATCCTGACCCAACAGGGTAAAACTCCCTTTGTCAGTGATGAAACTCCCATTCACAACCCCCAGGGCCAGGATTTTACCACAGAAAACCAACTGTACAGCAGAGCAAAGGGAAGTCCCTGGTTCTGGATCTGAACTTACCTTTAGAGAAACCATATTTATCTTCCTAATTCAAGTAGTAGTAATAGTAATTTTTAAAGATAAGGAAAAAGGTATTCATTACTTAGTAAGAAAGTTAAAGAGAAAATCCTGTTTTATGTCAGAGAAATCATTTTTTTCATTAGTAATGAAATTAAAAACCACTATTATTTGGTGGATGGAAAATGTAGCAGTTTTCCATCAATGAAAAGTGCATTACACTATCATAGCTGGTGGATTAGGAAGTTAAACAAATTGGTAATACAAATCCATTGTTATAACTTTGTATAAAAATTCACATAGGTAACTAGAAGCCAGGAACATATGTTAGACTCCAGAGGAAGAGAGTGTTGAGAAAAATACACAGGCACAGCAGCTGAACAGAAAATTATTGCACTAAGATCGCAAAAGTCCTTATAGTATCATAACTATTTATTAGTGTTGTGGTAGCATGTAGGAAGCTATTCAGGGATCAAGATCCCATTGTGCTAGGTAGTCTACAGACACAGGAGAAAAAGGTCATTCCTGCCCCAAATAATTTATAGTCCAAATATAAAACAGGAGAGAATGAGTAGATAAAGACGGACATGGTAGGTAGCAGGAATGGGAGATCAGGGAAAGGATACAGTAATTTTTCCTGCTCTTCCTTAAATACCAGACACATGATTCTGTTTTCTATAAAGAGCAGTTCTTACCCTAGTTTCCTTCTGCTTTGTACTAATCTTCTCTGATTGTTCAAAAGTCAGTCTAGTAAAGGGCCCAAATCCCCCAGTCATGTCAAAGAGCCCATTCATCTCTCTAACTCCTAACCACATGCCTGCCATGCCTTATTGTGTAATTCTCCAATCAGCTTTCCTACCTCCACCCCCACTCCTGCTTCTCACAAGGGTGGTTCCTGCTTAACAAGGAGAGCCACATGAACAACTCTGCTCCATAATCTTGCTTGTGACTTTTCCTCCCATTTTGACTTTCTTTTGAACAATAAAACATTGCTTTAAATGTTCATTTAGGATAAAAATGTCACTACACTCTACATTAACAAAAATCAATACCCAGAATATTACCTCATTCTTCAATAGCCCCCCATATCTGAATTTGAAGATCTGTGCATGTTTGCACAAATATATTTGTTAAAATTTGGTAATATATTACACAACAGTTCTTCCATTTTTTACTTAATTCTCATTAATCTTGTTTGAATCTTCACCAAAACTATGATGTTAGGCTAAATAAATTCTTCTTGAATTCTCATTAAATACTATTTTATCTGATTCTTTGACTAGCTTATTAGCATACTTGGGGGCACATACTCAGAAAAGCCCATATAATTTAATAGAAAATAGAACAAAGCTGTCAATTTTGTTCTTTGTTTGGTACAAACTGTAAGGTATAATTAGTAATGATCTAACTTTTAAAATGTTCATCAGGTTGTTCTAAATTGCCACTAAAAGTATATAAATTGATTAGGCAGCTTCACATGAGTTTCTATGCATGACAAATTTAAATTAAAAATATGAAGAGAACAGCTTTTTAAAAAACACAAATTGTAGAACATTTGGAAACACACAACTGAATTTGCATATAATCAATTAAATTTTCAATATTGTAATTGCACAGCATCCACTATTATAATTGATCATAGTAAAGATCTGCATGGTGAATCAAAAGAAATATTAAAGGACATTTCTTACAGCAGGCTTGTATTTGTCTATGAACTTTTAAGTGTAAGATCTGTTTTACACCATGAAAAATAATTTCTCAATTTCTTTTAAAGCATGAATCTATGCTTACTGTCCAGATAGATCAGAACTACTATATACTGAAAACAAAATATTGTTTGGATAAAACTGCTAACAAGTTTAACTTGAATTGCATTCAGACAAAGTCTTGAAGAAAATGAACAATAGCCATTAAACTGCAAAATTAGTCTTTTATTTGTAAATAATAAAGTTATTTAATCTGTTACCACATATGACGTGTTAAACGTAATGTGTACTGTCTTGTTCATTCACAAACTAATCACAATATATATTTCCTATTATATAATCACACTTGTGGTATAATTTTTAAAGTTGAGTCAGGACCTAATTTGTAAATCCCTAATATCTGTGTACATAACATCACAAAAGAGCCTTTTGTAGACCCCAATGGAGGTTACAGAGATTTTGGATTTGTACAGTAGTCATTTATTAACCCATATGAAGGAAAACTTCTCTTAACATTAGTTGGTATATTTTCTCTTAACTGACAAACTCTTTGGAGGCTTCTCTGGCATGGGAATCAACCTGTCTTCCTCATGCAGCAAGGTGCTTCTGTAAAATATTTCTCATGCTGTAGGGATTAAAGGTTCACTGCAACTGCTTCTTGTTGTGCCTTCCCATGCAACACTGTTCAGACCATCAAACATGAGCGTCACTGTCCTAGGAAAAGACCCAGGGCCCGGGCCGGGGCCTGTGGCCCCGTCCCCACCCCCTGGTCCTGATCCGGAGTCAAGATCCTGGGTTCGTGCCACTGCTAGACCAGCCCCGAATGCCTGGCCGGGACCAGGGCTGGGGCCGGGGCCAGGAAAGGTAGTGGCTGCTGAGTGTGGCAGGCCCCAGGGGAGGCAGGCACTGCTACGGCCAGCCCAGCCGCTGATGCCCAGCCAAAGACAAGGCCAGGAGAGGCAGGGGGCATATCAACCATTTGGGGCACTGCCGCCAGGACTCGGGGCATGTGGTCCCTGTGCCAGGATCCAGTGATGCCCCTGCTATGGAATGACCATCAGAGGATCAGAAAGATATCCATATTCTCCTGCTTTTGTGAATTAACTCATTTGTATCTTTTGCCAGTTATTTCTGTCCCTTAAGAAGAGTGCTAGTTCTTCAGGTACTTTTTGTATTAACGCTGTCCCAAGAAATGCCCTATGATTGCTTAGTAAAATCTTGAGAATAAGAATAGAATTAGAATCATGGAATCATAGACTCATACGGTTGGAAGGGACCTCATTAGGTCATCTAGTCCAACCCCCTGCTAAAAGTAGGACCACTCCCACTAAATCATCCCAGCCAGGGTTTTGTCTAACCAGGCCTTAAATGTTTCCAAAGATGGAGATTCCACCACCTTCTAGATAACCCATTCCAATGCTTCACCACTCTCCAAGTGAGAAAGTTTTTCCTAAAATCCAGCCTCGACCTCCACAGCTGTAACTTGAAATCTTTGCTTCTTGTTCTGTCCTCTGTTACAGCTGAGAACAGCCTAGCTCCCTCCTCTTTGGAGCACCTCTTCAAGTAGATGAAGGGTGCTATCAAATCTTCCCTTGGTGTTATCTTTTGCAGACTAAATAAGCCAAGTTCTTTCAGTCTCTTCTCGTAAGTCATGTGCCCCAACCCGCTAATCATTTTTGTTGCTCTCCACTAGACTCTTTCTAATTTGTCCACATCCTTTTTGTACTGTGGAACCCAAAACTTGCCACAGTCTCCCATGTGTGGCCTCACCAGTGACAAATAGAGGGGAATAATAACATCTCTCAATCTGCTGGCAACACTGCTACAGATTCAGCCCAATATGCCATTGGCCTTTTTGGCAACAAGAGCACATTGTTGACTCATATCCACCATAACCCCAGGGCCTTTTCTCCAGTGCTACTACTTAACTGATTGGTCTCCAATCTGTAGCAGTACGTGGAATTTTTCTATCCTAAGTGTTGGACTTTGCACTTGTCCTTGTTGAATCTCATGACATTTTATTTGGCCCAATGATCCAATTTGTCTAGGTCTCCCTGAATCCTATCCCTGCCCTCCAGCATGTTTACCATTCCCGCCAGCTTGGCGTCAGCTGTGAATTTACTGAACGTACAATCTAGCCTATCATCCAGACTATTAATGAAGATGTTGAACAGAACCAGCCTCAGGACCTACCCCCAAGCACTCCACTAGTTAGTGGCTGCCAACTAAACATTGAGCCATTGATCCCTACCTGCTGAGTCCAGTGGTCTAACCAGCTTTCTATCCACCTTATGGTCCATTCATCCAAACCATACTTCCTTAGTTGCTCACAAGAATGCTGTGGGAAACTGTATCAAAAGCTTTGCTAAAGTTAAGGTGTACCACATCGACGGATATTCCCACATCCACGTATCCCATCATCTCATCATAAAAGGCAATCGGGTAGTTCAGGCATGATTTGCCCTTGGTGAAACCATGCTAACTGTTTCTGATTACTCTGTTTTCCTCCAAGTGTTTCACAACAGATTCTCTGAGAACCTGCTCCATGATTTTTCCAAGGATTGAGGTAAGGCTGATTGGTTTGTAGTTCCCTGGGTCTTCCTTTTTCCCTTTCTTGAAGATAGGCACTATATTTGCCTTTTTCCAATCATCCGGGACCTCCCCCATTCACAACGAGTTTTCAGAGATAATGGCTAGTGGCTGTGCAATCAGATCAGCCAATTCCCTCAGCAATCTTGGATGCAGTTCGCCCAGCCCCATGGATTTGTGTACATCCAACTGCTTTTAAGTAGTCTCTGACTTGACCTTCCATCAGTGAGGGCCACTCTCCTCTCTGTTCTATGTTACCCAGTGTAATGGCCTGGGAGCTGACCTTGCCTGTGAAAACTGAAATAAAAAAAGCACTGAGTACTTCAGCCTTTTCTTCATCTTCCACCAAGAGGATATCTGTCCCCATTCAGTAAGGGACCTGCACCAGCCCTGCTCCTCTTCTTGTTACTGATATACTTGTAGAACTCCTTCCTGTAATCCTTCACATCCCATGCTAGTTTCAACTCAAATTGTCCTTTGGCCTTTCTGATTTTATCCCTGCAGGCCCGAGCAATAACTTTATGTCTCCCTGGTCATCTGTCTAAGCTTCCATTTCTTGTAAGCTTCCCTTTTTTGTTTCAGCTCAGCATAGAGTTCTCTGGTAAGCCACGCTGGGAGCCTTTCATATTTGCTGTTCTTTCTGCACATCAGAATAGTATCTTCCTGTGCCCTTGGTAGGGTTTTTTTTAAATGCAGCCAGCTCTCAGATGTCTTTTCCCTTCAGACTAGCCTTCCAAGGGATCCTGCCCATCAGTTTCCTGAGGGAGGAAAAATCTGCCTTTCTGAAGTCCAGGGTCTGTGTTCTGTTTCTTTCCTTTCTTCCTTCAATTTGGATCCTGAACTCTACCATCTCATGGCCACTTCTGGCCAGGTTGCCTTTCACTTCTACTTTCCCAACCAATTCTTCTCTGTTTGTGAGCAGCCCCTAGTTGGTTCCCTTAGCATTCGTACCAGGAAATTGTCCTCAGTGCTCTCCAGAAACTTCCTGGATTGTCTGCACACTGGTGTATTGCTTGTCCAGCAGATGTCAGGGCAACCAATGTCCCCTATGAGAACCAGGGCCTGTAATCTGGAAACTTCTGCTAGTTGTTCATAGAAAGCCTCATCTACCTCCTCCTTCTGGTCTGGTGGTCTATCGCAGACACCCACCACGATATCACCCTTGTTGTACTCTCCTCTAAACTTAAGCCATAGACTTTTCAACAGGCTTGTCTCCACTTTCATAGTGGAGCTATGAGCAGTCATAAAGCTCTTCCACATATAATGCTACTCCACCACCTCTTCTTCCCTGCCTGTCCTTTCTGAACAAGTTATACCCATCAAGGCAGTGCTCCAGTCACATAAGCTATCCCATGGTGTCTCTTATTCCAATTACCTCATAGTTCCTTGTCTGTGCCAGTAACTACCAATTCTTCCTGCTTTTTTCCCAGGCTCCTTGCATTTGGGTACAGGCACCTAAGATACTGGTATGATTGTTCTACTTTCCCCTGCCAATTGTCTCTATTGTTGCGTCTTCCTCCTTGGAGTTTCTCCTGGTGTTCTCCTTGCATACTCACCTCATGTATTAGGGTTCCATTATGACACATAAGACCCTGAGTAGATTTACCACCCCTCCCCCAGTTCTAACTAAAGATTCCCCTTTATCCCTGCTGTTACAGTCCCAGTTCCCCCAAGTTCCATCCCTTCCCTCAGGTCTCCCTCATTGTGACTTACTTGTGGGCTTTGGTTACCTTCCCCCTTCAAACCTAGTCTAAAGCCCTCCTCAGTAAGTTAGCCAGTCTACGTCCAAATATGTTCTTCCCCTTTCTCGTTAAGTGGAGTTCATCTCTGCCTAGCATTCCTTCCTGGAACAGCATGCCATGGTTGAGGAAGCCAAAGCCCTCCTGGTAACACCATCTTCGCAGTCAAGCATTCACCTCCGGGATGTCTGTCTCTGCCCAAGCCTCTACCCTTGACCAGAAGGATCAAAGAGAACACTACCCACACCCAGAAGTCCCTCACCTGTGTTCCCAGAACCCTGTAGTCACTTTTGATCTGCCAAGGGTCACCTCTTGCAGTATCATTAGTGCCCACATGGATGAGTAGCATGGTGTAGTAGTCAGAGGGCCAGATGATTCTCAAAAATGCCTCTGTAACATCTCAGATATGGGTCCCTGGAAGGCACCATAACTCCTGGGATGCCATGTCAGTGCAACAGATGGATGCCTCTGCCCCCTTGAGAAAAGAGTCCCTGACTACCACTACCCTATGTTTCTTCCTGGGTGTGGTGATTGTGGTCCTCCCAGCTCGAGGGTACATGGCTTCTCCTCTTCCAGGTCATCCTTCATTGTCAGGGCTACATAACCAGCTGCCAGTGTCCTCCCTCTGCCACTGCCATCCCAGCCTTCTCCAAAGGTGTGGCAGCAGTCCTGTAGATAGTTTCCTCAGCCTTGGATGTCTCCTCATGGATGCTATCAAGGAGTTTCTCCAGGGCATGGATATTCCTGAGCCTCATCACCTTCTCCTGTAACTCTCCCACCTGCTTCCTGAGTAATTCCACCAGAAGGCACCTTTCACAATGAATACTCTCCCCAGCCTGATTGTCTGTGAATGGGAAATGCAGGCCACAGTCCCTGCAAGTCCATACCAGGATCTGGATAGAGACCTCCATGGTCAGAATATCTGTCTGGATATAGGCACAGATGAAAGAAACTGAAGCAGTGCTGGCAGAAGCAATACAATTCTTCCTTACCATAGGGACCCTCGAAAAGAAAACAAAAAAACCCCACACCGAACTCCTTCTTACCTACCTCCTCTCAAACTCCCCTGTTTGCAGTCCCTGTTTGCAATTCACTATGTCCTATTGATTTCAAAACTTGTGTACAGAAGGAAGTGGCTTTCTTTTTTCCTTCTCTTACTCAGAAAAAGAAGAGAAATAGCAGCAGTGCCTAGGGGAAGTCAAAGCAATGTACCAAACCCAATGTGAATATAAAAGAATCAATATATCATTTCAGGGAGAGCAGTATGTCCTCGAAACATTCTTTGACACCACCTCCACTATCCTAGCCGCCCTTGCCCCTCCCACACTCACACATCAAAAAACCAGATGGACAATATTCTTTGGCAAGCATTGAAATAGAGCATTAGAAAGTTATTCTATTAGATTAGAGGAAATGACAGAGAGCTGTGTCAGTAGAGATAGATTATTCATAGTCTCTGGCATTTTTGGACAAAAAATAAGGAAGGAAATAAGAAACTGGAAGAAGCAGTAGAGATGATGCTAGAACAATCTGGCCCCTCTGAAGGAGATGCGGTTGAGATCACTACAATTCTGAGTGGCTGAGAAAGTGTTTAGGTGTCATTGCCAATCTTCCCACAATGCTGTCAAGTTGCCATGACATTATGGTTATGGTACAAAGCAGTCTTAACCATCTAATGTTGTGCTATTCTATATAGATTCTTAAAAAGCTCCTGTCCTGTCAATATGGTAACTGAATGACTGCTAAATAAGGACTCTCGGAGTCTAAACTCACTATCATTCACTCTTCTATTGTGTGTTTTTATATGTAGACAAGAATCTCATTTAGATTCAGCCTCCAGCAGTAAGCCTCCTTCTCAAAAAGCCAGTTTTGGAACTATTCAAAATGTCCTTGGATGCCAATCAAAAACTGTGGAATGAACTAGTAACAGATCTAAGAATCCACAGGCCACTTTCCATTCCAAATATAAGTTACATTGCTTTGAAGTTGCCTTCAGGAATGAAAATGCATTGCACATCACATCATAATAAAAAATTTTAAAAATTGCTAATATCCACGCACTAGTTCTGACTTGGGAAAAGGCAGGAAGATAAAGAGAAAGAAACACAGTTGAGGGATATCTATTATCCTAGAATCATAGAAATGTAGGGCCAGAAGGGACCTTGAGAGATTGAGGACAACTCTCTGCACTGAGGCAGGACCAAGTAAACTTGGGCCATCTCTGACAGGTGTTTGTTCTTAAAAACCTCCAGTGATGGGTATTCCACAACTTCCCTTATAGTAAGAAAGCTTTTCCAAATATCTAACCTGAATCTGCTGATTAAGTCCCATTATTTTTTGTCCTACCTTTAGTGGACCTGGAGAACAACCGATCTCCATCCTCTTTGAAATAACCCTTAACATAATTGAAGCCTATCAGATTCCTCTGTCTTCTTTACTCAAGACTCAGCATGCTCAGTTATTTTAATCTTTTTTCTCAGAATTCAGGTTCTATAAACTCTTTTATTATATTAGTTGCCATCCTCTGGACCCACTCCTATTTGTTTACATTTTTCCTAATGAGTGGTACTCAGAATTGGACACAATATTCTAGGCATTAGGAGAACTAACCCAGACAATATCATGGCACACCTCATGGCTGAACTTTGTGTTCACCCAGAACTATTTCAGATTTGAAGATAATTTATATCGTGAAATCAATGGCAATGCTATGGGTACCCCCATGGATCCACAATATGCCAACATTTTTATGGCTGACTTAGAACGATACTTCCTCTGAGTTCGTCCCCAAGTACTGCTCCTCCACTTACACTACACTGATGACATCTTCCATCATCTGGACCCATGTAAAAGGATGCCCTTGAAGATTTCCACAGAGATTTCAACAGCTTCCACCCCACAATAAACCTTACCCTGGAACACTCCACACAGGAGATCTATTTTCTGGACACTGCAATGCAAATTACTGACAGACACATAACACCATCCTCTATCAAAAACCTACTGATTGCTATAGTTACCAACATCCCTCAAGCTTTCATCCAGGGCACACCACAAGATCTATTGTCTACAGCCAAGCCCTGAGATATAACTGCATTTGTTCTGATCCCTCAGACAGAGGCAGACACCTTCAGGATCTCTATCAAGCATTATTAAAACTACAGTACCCACCTGGGGAAGTGAAGAAACAGACTGAAAGAACCAGGCGTGGACCCCAAAGTCAACTACTACAGGAGAAGCCTGAGAAAGAAAACAACTGAATGCTAGTGCTTATCTCCCCCAACTCAAACCTCTACAGCACATCATCAAGGATCTACAGGCTAGTGTAAAAGATGATTGCTCACTCTTTCAACCCTTGGGACACAGCCCCCAACCTTAAGCAGATACTAACCAGCAACTACAGACCAAACTTCAGAACCATTAAAGCAGGAACATATCCCTGCAACAAACCACGCTGCTAAATTTGCCCACATATCTGCACAAAAGATACTGTCACAGGACCTAATCTAACCGGCTACTCCATCAAGGGCTCATTCATCTGCTCATCCCCCAATGTGATCTATACCTCCATGTGCTGGCAATGCCCTCCACCTTATACATTGGACAAACAGGACAATCTCTGTGCAAAAGAATAAATGGACACACATCTGACACCAGCAATAACAACATTCAAAAACCAATAAGGGAATGCTTCAATTTCCCTGCTCACTCCATTGATGATTTGTTAATAGCCATCCTTAAACAAATGGATTACAAATCAATGCTTCAAAGAGAAACTGCAGAATTGGAATTCATATGCAGGCTTGACACCATTGCCTTAGGCAGTACCATCCTCAGGGTGGTGTGGGGCCAGGGACCAACTGGCCTGTACAGGCACCCTTGACTCGCCCCCCCCCTTCCCCACTGCTTTCAACTTTGTGCCAAAAGCAATGGGGGGCGGGTGGGGAACAGTGTGGCCTCGGGGGAGGGCTGTGGTTTGGGTCCCATGCTGCCCTGTTCAGGGCAGGACAGTGTGGGGCCCTCAGAGCCAAAGGGCTCATGGTGATCGCCCCTCTCCCCCTGCTGGGATGGCTCTGGCCTTAGGGTTAAATAGAGATCTCAGGGTTGGGGGGGGGGTTATTACAATGATTTAACTTCATCTCCCTCTATCTGCTATTCTTCACTTTTTGAATCTAAACAACTGCTTTTATTTGCTGTAATAGTCTGACCTGCTTTTATTTTTCTCCCATTCTATAAGCTCTCCATCTTTAAGCATCTGATGAAGTGGGATTTTCTCACACAAAAGCTTATACAGTAAATAAATTTGTTAATCTTTAAAAGTGCCACAGGACTCCTTGTTAATGTTCCATCTGAGGTCTCATCAGTGCTGACTAGAGAAGGAGAATTATCACCCACGTCTTTCATCTGACATCCTAGAATAATATTGTCGTTTTCTCAAATTCATCACCTGGTTGACTCATATTCAATTTTTGATCCACTTTAAATCCCAAATACTTTTCAGCAATTATTCCCCATTTTGTAGTTGTACATTTGATTTTTTTTTTCCTCCAAAGTGTAGTAATTCAATTTTATCTATATGGATTTTCATCTTGATGATTTTAAACCAGTTCTCAATTTATCCATGCTGTTTTGAATGCTAATCATGTCTCTCCAAGGTGCTTGCAATTACTCCCAGTTTGGTGTTATGTGCACATTTTATAAGCAAAGAGGATGAACCCACCTCCTACAGATGCTACCAGAAAGGATGGCAGATCTCTCACTCTCAGTGAATGAGAGAAGGCTGGCTTGTGCCAGGAAACTAAATTCTACTGTTTGTAGGCAGAGTCTCTGATGGAAAGAAGGTCTGTACCTGGGAGCCCCATGCATTTGGGAAGGAATGCAGGAGGAAGTAATTTGGCCTATGATTCTCCATCCTGATGGAGAAGTCCTGTAGTGAGCAGGAAGATTCCCGCTCAGTCTGGGCCTGTCCGGTCAGGAAAGTAGAGTAAAACTGTACTGCAGCAAAAGTTGCTGCATAGCAGAACATTCTAAACAGCTGTACCATGAACCTGTGATGAGGCTTAAGGGGGGGACGGGACTGATACCCTGTGAAGAAGCTATGGGGAATGCCTAAGATAGGCCAAAATAGGAAGTGTTCAAGGGAGACAGGAAAAGTTCTGTGTAACCAAGTCTTAAGTGCTTCTTAAAATACCCCTGAACCAGAACCCAATGGAGAGGGAGGGCCTGAGTTCTCCTATTGGCCAAATGAGGAAGGTGGATGGGAGCCTCCAGACAAAGAGTAAGGACTGTCAAAACACCATGATAGTAGGGTCAAGGACTAGTTGAGTCCAGAGTCTAACTGAGGGCCCAAACTGAAGTCAAGACTCTTATCTGCTGAACTATTTGTATACCCCAGAAAGAGTGGCACTAAATGTGATCCAGCCAGAGGGTTACATTACAAGAAGCATCATAGCACACCAGGCCTGGAGCACTGCCAGCATGGGGCACAAAAGGAAGAGAAACTGCTGCCCCGCTCCCAACCAGAAGGGGGTATGCATGGCTTGTGAATCACACTTACACAATCATATAGAAAGAGACATACACAGCTCTTTATGAAATGTTCATTAGGCCCTTTGCTTTCTGCTACTGAAAAGAATATTGTCTATTACATGGATTTCCACATCATGTCACACCTCTAAAAATAACGTATGTGTCAAATGTCACAGAGATTTTCCCGGCAGCATAATTTTCACTTCATGATGATTGCATATAGAAAGAAGCTGGTTTTCTGTTTGATTTTGCAGATCAGAAGAGTACACACCTTGTGATCACTCCATGCCTACGGTAGACCATCAAGAAATGCCAAGGTCAGGCCAGGCTGCATAAGAAGTTATCCCAGTTCTGGTGAGTAACACTGAAGTTAGTCTTCCCAATGAGCCACAAACAGTACTTCTGTTTCCCCACACTGGTTATCAAGAAACTACAACAAAATATACTCAGTCCCTTTTATGGCATTTCAGTTGCTTGCTCCCAATCAGCAGTTAAGTTCAGTAAAGAAAGAAGTTATTTAAAACTCTATGATTTTTTACCAAAAAGGTTCTCCTGATCCCAAAGGATCAGACACGTTACTAGATCAATATGTTTGTCTCTTACTCAAAATACAATGCTGCCAGCCCTCCTTCAGTAACTAAAACTAAAGGTTTACTATAAAAGGAAAGAAACAAACTATAAGAGAAAAATGTTAAAAGATTAAAACAATCAGACACATTCAAATGATTGGCATAAATATATAGACTATCAAATCATTTGTATGTATCTTGTTCAAATCATTTAACATTTCTCTTATAGTTTTTCTTTCCTTGTATAGTAAACCTTTAGTTTTAGTTACTGAAGGGTGGCCGGCAGCATCGTATTTTGGCTAAAAGACATATATATAGGATTTCCAGTAGAACTGTGGAGTTTGCAGCTTGCCTTGTCTCTCTGGTGTACATCCAAGACCTGGAGAGGTCTCACTCCTTTGATTCAGAGCTTCAGTTACAGGTGAATTGATCCAGAGGTAGGTGAAGACTGAAGACTGACTGAAGACAAAATGGATTTCCTACAGCTGTCTTTCCTGTCCTACCCTCTCCAGCTTCTTCCTAGGTACACCACTGATGTCTCTTGGCCTTCACCATACTGCTTGTTGAAATTTATAGAAATAAGATGGAATCCAGGGTCACATGAGTAAGTCCTGGTAACTTATAAAATGTAGCCGTGGGGTCCTTTCCCACTTGTGAGTTTTCACAATGGGCCATTAAGCAGGCTAGTGGTATGGACATCCTGTCTGGGGCATCATCAAAAAACACAGCACAAGGTTAAATACAGATATGCCAAACATATCAATAACTTACAATACAAATATAACAAATGCACATAAACAATATAATCCTACTAAGGACATTATAACCTTTCTAATGTTATCTGACATGGCCTATCATATGAATTATTGTAATTTTGACATATTAATGTTAAATAAAATTATAAATAGTCCCCCTAATGCAGCCGCAGTCACACACTGTAATCATCTAGTAACCATAAGAAATTGTAACATGATGGATCTGCTTTGCATTTTATTTTAGTCAAGTTGGAGTACATTAGTTTCCGGAGAGCCGCAATACTATTAACTGGTTTCTTTGGCTTAGGGATGATGTATTTCTTGTTGTACAATAAGAAAATTTGGGGTGAGAAATGGAAACATAAAATAAAATAATTATAGTTGTTATCAACCAGTTCAGATGGCCAAAAATATGAACTGAAAGACAATGAATGCTAATAGGAATTCTATGCATATTTATAAAAGCACTGAAGAAATTTGTAATTGAAACTGTTTAGTTTTTGCTTAAGGCTTACTGAATTTTTTGCAAAACTGATCATAATGAAGATATTTGGTATAAATGTGGATGCTATATAGGGTAGCACTTACATAGGAATGCCTTTTAACTATCATTGCAAAATAACATATCTTTAAATATTGAATAGGATTTTGCTTTGCTATGTTAACTTTTGCAAGTATTTACCAAAGGATTGATGACAGAATTGTTAAAAAAGAAACCTTAGTTGGAATTTAAGGGAGCACTTTTTAGAAAATTTCCTACTCACAATAGTTCTTAATTCTAGGAGGGCAATTTTGAATAAATTGCATGTTTGGCATTCGAAAAATCACTGGAATGTATAAACAGCATAAATAAGAACAACTTACTGTACGAATGTTAAGTAGAAAGAAATATGAATGTAAGCTCTTTATTGCCCCTTAGAAATGACTGATATGGAAACCAAAATTGGATATTTTTTTATTAGCAGCAATAGGTCAATTGCTTCCTTGTGCAATCTATAAAAATATGCTTGTACTGGTACATATCAATAAAAAAACTATATGACTGGCAAATCACATTTGCTGCTTTAAAGAATGTTAGTAATATTTGACTGGCAAATATTTGTATAAATCCTATAATCTCTTAGAAAGGATATACTGGACTCATCCACAATAGCTTCTCCAGGGCTAGAATATTCAGTGTTAGCACTTCATTCTGTGATCATGCTCTCTTTATGCAAGGACGTGGGTGGTGGTCTGTGGAACAGAGAAACTAGCATAGTCACACTCTCAACAAGTGAATTTCATTCTGCTGCCCGTAGATGTCAATGGGTATTGTGTTTTTAGTAGCAGCGGCTACATAACATGGATAGTTTTCTATAGACGATGTACCAATCCCATAAGTGGTAAAGGAGTAACTAATAACCACTAGATGGATTGCCTATCAGGCCGTTTTCTGCAAGTTAAAAATGTTGCTGGGAAGGGCCTTGTCATGTGGTGAACTGGCCCTTTAAGGGAGCTAGGACTCCGGGCACTTGTGTCAGGATGAGCTCACCTCCCCAGATAAGTGACAAAGGGACAAATGACTAAGACCAGGCCTGAGGGTACAGGACAGAAAAGGATTCCAGGAGGAGACATAAAAGCTGATGGTCTATGAAAGGCCAGACAAGAGGACTGGAAGTATAGGAGGAGGCCTTGGGAAGAAGACAGGGAAGTTTTGGACTATGAGGGGGGCAGATAGCGTAGTTACTAGGATTCCCACTCTGGGGCCTCATAGGAGAGAGTTTTGCCTTTGCTGCCTCCCCGTGGGGTACAGCAACTATAAAAGGGAGAATGGAGATGTTGATACTACACGTAACTGCGAGGAGCGGGGGGCAGTGATCCCTGCTAATGAGGGGAAACAAAGGCACTAAGCCAGGTGTCTGCGATCTGCAGCTCTGTGGCTGTACACTTGTGGCTCAGGGCATCAGGTTCCCTACCACCACTAGAGGACCCTGCAAGCAGTCTACTCCAGGCTCTCCCCCACCACTGAGGGACCCTGCGGGGGGGCCCAGTCCTGGTCCCGGGCTCCCCCTAACCTCTATGGAATTCAGCAGCAGGCATCCTGGCCCAAATCCCAGCTCCCCCAACCAGACTACACACATTGCAGCTCTCAAAACACTTGGTTACTGAAAGAACTTTTAAAAATGGCTCTTCTTGTCTTTCGGGTTGCCGACCCCTGCACTAAGCAGAGCCCAGGAAGGCTAGAGCAGAGCAAAGGAGAAGGCCAGAAGAGTGTGAAGGTGAACAGGGCAGCCCCCTGTGGAGGAGTGTGTTGCTTTGGACTCTTGGTCATGCTGAAGAAGGGTGTGGACTGTTTTGTGACATAAGAAGAGGGGCAAGTCACCTGAGCAATCCAAGTAGCTGCACAATGAAAGAACCAACAGAGATGAGAGGAAACTGAGAAAAGGCAGAGTCTGATTCTGCATGCAAAGAGGCATTGCTGCAAGTCCCATTCATGTGGATCTAGTAAAATCCTAGCTATGGCATGCTTTTGTTGCTGTTACTATTACAGTAACACCTAACAGTCCAACTGAGGTCAGGAACACATTGTGTTCCATACTATGAAAACACAGGGTAATAGCCTGGTCTTACTGAAATTAGTGGGAATCTTGCCATTGAAATCAGTGGCACTAGGATTTCACCCATGATGTCATGAGAAACAGCAGCATAGGATAGGGACTGTATACACAGACAGGCAGACAAAGGATGGGAGAGGAAACAGAGATCAAGCTATTTGCCCAAAGTCAGCAACAGAGCCAAGATCAGAAACCCAGTTTCCCGAGTCCTCATGCCAATTGCCTTAAAGTGTACTGATTTTAGCTTTCAGATTTGAGAAATAAACATGTATAGAACACAAGATTTTATATCTCCCTTTCTCCCAACATATATGCACATACACATACTTTTAGGTAGGCTTAGTTAAAGCTATCAAGAATGTTGGGCAAATTAAATCAATCCTTTCACAATGTGAGTCAACTGCATAACTTACTACAGCATGAGTCAACCTGGGAAAGACTGAGACCCATTTCACTATGGGTCCCGTCCAATAGGAATTCTCCAAATCACTTTAGGGCTGGCTTTGTAATAAGATGACCGCTGTTGCAGGTCATTTGTTGGTGTTCCCCTTTACATTATTTTGTTTGTCATATGGCCCCTATGATTAAAACAAAAAAGATTTGTTATGAATAACTTTATAAAATCCAATAAACATAACTTCGAAGCATCTGATGAAGTGGGATTTTCTCCCAGGAAAGCTCATGTGAAAAATATATCTGTTAGTCTTTATGTGCCACAGGACTCCTTGCTTTTTTTGCTGGACTAAACTACCAGGGCTGCCCCTTTGGAACTTGGCAAGCTTACCATACCCTAACACAGAGTTTCCTATCAGTCCATGGGAAGGAATTCAATGCAGCAGTGGGCTGAGCCTGCCATGCCAGCAATAGAGGGCTCCATTTTGCTGGACTATTTCCTTTTTTAAAAATTGGCTTGTGAACGAGAAATGGAGTCTGAGGTGCTCTAACCTCTCTTCAGTTTATGGGAGATGGATTATGGATAGGGTAAATTGTGGATGACTTTTATTGAAAGCATATGTTTCCTCCCTATTTGTAGCTACTTCAGGGAGGTTGGGGCAGGAAAAGATACTATTTGGGGAGGTGAAAGGAGAAGCGCCAAAAGCTGGACATGCAGACCTAATATATAACAAATGGGTCAACTCTACCAGCAAGTAAAGTAATTTCCAGGTATCAGAGCTGAGGAATGCCTAGCTCCTTGTCAGAAATATTTCTCTTATCCTGGTGCCGCTGCTTCACATACCAGTTCTGTTTCATCTCGCTGACAGCCCAAGTGAGGCAACCAGGTGTCAAATAGAAATTAAATAGAAATGCAGCAGCCACAACAGCAGGGCTTTAAATCAATGTCAATGTACAAACTCTGCTCTAATGAGTTCAGACGTGCCTTGGCTTTGCTACAGCTCTATTGACTGAACCTCTCTTTTAATTAAATAAATACAATATACAGAGAGAATTACTTTCAGGGAAACCATTAAAGAAAAAAAAAGTAAACCTTCCACTGCATAATCACACAGATAAACGCTCTTCTCTTTCCTTATTCAAATAAACAGAGCAGTCCAGCACAGGATGAATTGGTTGGCTTTTCTTCTATATTTGGTGGTGGAAGATTCCACATGTCAGCGCTTGGCTTACCTCATAAATGCTGATAACACACTGTATTTTATTCATGGCTTGATAATTAGCGGCACAAATATCCTGTAATGGTATTTTCAAGTACCAAACATTTATGTCTTCCACGAGGTAACAGGAGGCAGAGAGAGGTAAACCAAAAATGTACTATTTGTTACATCTGGAAAAGAATACTAGCCAAAACACCCAACTAAGCAAACATACACACAAACACACATGCATGCACAACCGAGATCTGAATGGATCACAGTAAAACTTATTTAGACTTGATTCCATTATTCGGTTTCAAGTGAGTTGGTTAATACTATTTATACCCTCTAAAATACTTTAGCTATGTGCTTGTTTTCTTGTCAGCTGAAGCTTCAGGCACATTCAAATTTTAGTACAGTAATTTCATTATGGAGTCCATCAGCTGAATCGGTCAATACCCTCGGAATTCTCTGCTGGTTCACTCACACACAGCCCTTCCTGAGTTGTTTAGTTCTGTGACGTCAATTCCCTAGAGGCTAACAATGTCATTATCATTACCAGACAAAGACAGTTAGGTAATTTTGTAGATATTGACCTGAACTAATGTATTCTTCCCACAGAAATGTTGGTTGAAGCTGTGTCACACACTAGGGTTTGGTGATATTAATCAAAAGACTGTTGTTCTTTAAGCAGAGAAAAGCTTTTGCAGTCATACTGCATTTAACCACTTGACTCTAATCTCTTCTTTGTTAATTATTTTGGCTATTTCTGGTTTTTAAAGACAAGCTCCTATTGTACATACCCATAAAAGACTCCTTTGGTGCATTACGTTTCTTTGTCAGCTGCAGACCTTCCATTTATGCCCTTGCTGACATTGCAGAGGAACTTCACTAGAGAATTCCAAAAGACCTCTCTGAGACACCAAGCAAAAAGGCTTCTCTGGAGAACAGGGCAAGTAGTAGTGATCACATCTTATATCTTTATCATAGCTCTGTCTTTGTGAAATACTGGCATTACCCGCCTGGAACTGGCATTACACTGGGTGCTAAAAAGCTCTAAAGAGCTTAGAACTTACATATTTTATTGCAATTTGTTTTAAAAGCTGGTGCATACTGCATGTACAATGAGCCTTATAGAAACATGCCAGAAGAATACTCCTGCTGGGACATTTTATGATTATTTAAAAAAAAAACTGCTTTGACAAAAAGTAATGCAAATACTAGTATCTCATGCCACAAACAGCTTCACTTGTCCTTTGGGAATTAAAGTATACTAGATGGTGCTGATAAAATTACCTACTGTTAAGGTTGCTTAACAATTCTGATGATAAGACCCCATTTTCAGTAGCTTATAACTTTGCCAAGCTTGAATCATTTGAAATTTTCTATGCCTGGTGTCTGCAATGGGCTGAGATTTTCAGAGAAAAAAAAAATCAGCCAGAATGATTTATCCACCTTTGGAAAACAAGATCAAGGAAAATACATTGTCTTGCAGTGTTACAAAGAAATTACAACAACCTTGTATTTGAGCAGCTCTGGCTTCCCTGTACTTTGGAGCAGGGACTTCAAACTTGGCTGTTTCATGCAAAAGGGAAAAGGAATGACATGTAAACAAAATAAACCAAAGAAGTCTCTGATCTTGCTAATGTTCCGAGTCCTTTTTCCTCAGCTGGTCAAGTACACTATCAATAGTCAGGCCTTCAGTAGCTAGGTCTCCCACAGTGATACTTCTGCAGAGTTGCAAAGTATAGGTCTGCACCCCTCCATTGTCTGCTTCCAAGTTAGTTACTTTGCTGCCTTTTTAAGATCCAACTCCACCCTGTGCATGTATTGCAAGAGTGGGGGTCAAATGTGCCTTGGTCCAGGGCAGCTTCTTAACCCCTTCCTCTCTAATGTGGGGGTCTGTACACCAGAGTAAGTGGCTTGGTCTATTCCTGCTTCTTGTTAACCCATCAGATAAGCTCTTTCAGCTCCCACATGTGGGGTTTTCTTATTTCCAAACTCCAAATTCCTTATTGGCTGCAGCTGGAAGTAACAGGTCCAGAAGTACGAAAGTACATTTGATGCCCTGTAACAAAGAAGGGAAATAATTGGATGATTTAGGAAAAAAAAGTTGTTTCTTCATTGTCACTTGGTATTAGTATAACAAATTACCGAGCTGTTATGTCCCACTACAAATTTCATTGATACGGTGAACACAGAGGTCCAGTGTTCTGAATGAGGTTCTGTTCAATCCTCAAACACCATCAGTCACAATAACCACCAATATCTCTGTGCTTATGCCTACAGGCCTCACATTGAACCATGGCAGGAAGTAGAGCAATTCTGAGCTAGGGAGGTGTACCATCAAAACAGGTGCAAGCCATGTTCCCAGTGGAGGAGCAGTTTAGATGCCGAGAGCTGTGTGAAGAGTCGGAACAGCTTCCTGAATGCTGGTCTAGCGGCAGGGACTTGGATTCCTCCACAATCCTTCTTTGTGAATAAAAACACCTAAGATAGAGTGACTGTGTGAGGGAGCAATCTGAGTATAAGAGCGTGACTGCTGGAGCCACCTTTGCAATGACTGGACCAGCAGAAACCATAAGGCCATGAGCTGACCACTAGGCCAACTGGTCATGAGTCCTTCCCATAACAACATCAAACAGAAATTAAGGAGGCTAGGTTCCTGAACCATTTGAGGGCATTGGAGTTTTCCGAAGATGATGCTCCATATAAACATCTTAGAGCTCACAGTGATTCGTCTGGCTCTCAGCTCATTTCGTCCTCACATAAAGAAAAGAGTGATTTAGGTTGCATCAGCTAATACAACTCCTATGTGTGACACCAACAGTCAGGGGGTGGGCAAAGGTGCTTGTTCAGCTCCATTGTGTACAGAGGAATCAATCTATGGGATTGGTGCACACTGTACAACATTTACCCGATGGCCATGCACTTAGCAGTGGAGAGCAATGTATTGGCAGGCCAACTAAGTGGGGATATTCCTCAGATGCACAAATGGCCAATAAATCTTAAAGTGATACAGGACATTTTCCATAGTTGGGGTCACTTTGCTGTAGACCTGTCTGCAACCAGATTCAACAGGAAGGATTACCTTTTCTGTTCAAGAGCAGGAAAGGACAGTAGTCCACCTTGAATGCTTCCCTAATGTATTGATAGAGGACCTGCTTACGTCTCCATTACTTCAGAAGATGGTGAAGAAAATAAGGCAGGACAAGATGAGACTAATTTTGATTGCATCAAAACTCAGAGACAACAGTGGTATGCCAACGTGCTTCAGTTATCAGAGGATGTTTTCAAACTGCTCCCCTTATCTCTGAGCCTATTGACTCAGCTGCGCGCTAATATTTTTCATCCAGAACCTCAATCTCTTCATCTGACAGACTGGGCTAATGGACTTCAACTAAAATTGAATAATAGAGAGAGTTCAAAATTTTTCCTTAATTCTAAAACATAATCAACAAGGAAATGTTACCTTTTTAAATGGATTAGATGCTTCCCTTGGATGGAGAACAAGTTGGATCATTGAATACAATTTCCATTCCTTTGTGCTTTGAAATATTTAATTTATTAACAGTTACAGAAGATATCAGATTCCTCTGAAGCATTCATTTGCTGTCTTCATCTGCTTATCATGTTTTGGTGGATAGCAAATCTTTATTTTTGCATAGTACAGTTAAGAAATTTTTAACAGGTTACCTAATGTGTATCTTTATCTATGAAGTTCCATTGCAGTATGGTTCCAAAGCGGCAGATGTGTTAATCTAGTCTTAAATTAGTCTTTAAGTGCCACAGGACTTCTTGTTCATTGCGGCATGGGATCTTAAATTAGTTTTGCATCAGTTTAGGAAATGTCTTTTTGAGCCATTGCTGAAATGATATTTTATTGTCTCAGACAAATAAAATTATTGCTATTATGATAGGCAGGCAAGTGAATAAATTGCATGCATTGATGACAGGGCTGCCATTAACTATTTTTCGAAAAGATTAAGATGTCCTTCAAGCTGACCCCTGGTTTTTCCAAAAAATTGTGTCAATTTCATATCAATCAATCCAGAACTTCACCAGTGTTCTTTTCTAGGCCATATGCAAATAAAGAGGAATCTACGTCATATCGTTTTAAATGCTGGGGGGGAGGCATATTATATAAATAAAATTAAACATTTTTAGAAAGTCTTTGAGGCTGTTTGTTACTCATGCTTAGGGTCACATGGGTCACTAGATAGCCTTTCAAACCATTTCTAATTGAATGAAACTGTGTAAATGGGAGTGTTTCAAATTAGCTTAAATTTCTCCAGGTAAGAGTAAAAATTCATTCCATTAGAGCAATAGTAACAGCCTTTTCTTATCTGAAGTATGTTCCACTTAAGAATGTTTGTAAGGTTGCTCTATCACGGAATTCAATGCACACATTTATTTAGCATTATGTATTAAATTTGTCGCCTAGTCCGGATGCTTGGTTTTATAGAGCTGTTCTTCAGTACTTATTTGATTTAAGCCTCTTTTTTCCAACTTCTGAGTATTGAGGACTGCTTTCCAAACTATCCCATGACTGCCAATATGCAGAGCCACTTGAAGAAGAAATGGTGGTTACTTACTTTTATAACCATAGTTCTTTTTAAGATGAGTCTGCATATAGACCTTCCCTGCTAGCCTCCTCCTTTTTCTCAGAGTCCTAGAGCAGTTTCTCTGTAGCAAAAAAAGGAAGGAACTGAGGTGGTGGAGGGCACAGCACCCTCACTACATTCAGAAACACTGAGGGAAGGGGTAGGAGAGAGCATACAAATGCTACACCCACTACTGCCTGGAGATGTTGCACCATTAGGCTGCACTAGTCAGCACAATCCAGTGAGTGACTACGTGGAGTCAGCTAAAGAAATCCAGCTTAAATAAGTAACCTCCATTTTCCTAAATATCTGAATCATTATACTTTGGTCTAAAATTTTACACAGCAGATTTCATATAATAATAGTCTACAGTTTCCAGCTTTAAATGTCCTATGCAGCAAAGCTGTTTTTATTGAAGACCGTAATGATAGTGGTCGTAATGCTAATGATAATGAATCTTCAGTCTCATTTGTAGGCAGCACGTAGGCTTAGCTTGGCATTTGCAAGTAGGTAGACTCAGACCATTATGTTTTCTTGGCTGTTGATGCTGTTAATGCAGTTAATGATTATGTAGCTGAGCCTATGTAAAATCTTACAACTCATTCTCTATTAAACTGGCAAAATGAAAGATAATGTGACCAGCAGTCATAAAATTTGGCAGTAAAATATTTGGCATTTTCTCCCACTAGTCTTCTGCCTGAAAGAAATGTCACAGTATTGTTCTCTACAGAGTTCTTGCTTAGTGCAAAAGGCAGTAGAATAGCTTGACTTCATTAAAATGGGTTTACCATTGTTGAGTGAGTGCTCTCTTTTAGTCACTTGTAGGACAAATTAGTCACTGAGAAAAAGGAAAGCTCATTAGATGGTATTAAACTAGCAGTGTATTGAGGTTTTATACAGTTTCTGATGGGGGAAAGAAAAGTGAAATTCTGAAAACCTGAATGTCTGAAATTTACATACACATATATACTAATTATTATTAGTAGTAGTAGTTGTTGTTGTTGTACAAAATGCAAATATATTTTCATATCTACAAATATTAAATGCCCAAAATTTTGTTAATGGACAGTAAAGTTTCCTAGTGGTGACTAACCTTAAACTTCTGAAACCAAGAAGCATAAAGTAATGTAACTTTAACTCCTCTTCTCTTTGGAATTGGCAATAACCCATAGGAATTCTGTGCATGAGCTCCCACAAGAATCAGCCTTTAATGGAACTGCTGGATTTTAACTATAGTGAAGCTGACATTTCCCCTATAATGTAAAGGGAAGAGATTAACTTTCCATTTCTCAATTCCATATCCTATTATTTCATTCCTTCATCCATTTTTTGTCCTTGTATGTTTCCCTCCCTGTACCCATCTTGTAACTGTCTTGTAACTTTTCAGGTAAGAAAATGGAACAACTGGTTGAAAAATGGAAAATAATTTTTCTTTCTGCACAAACCCTTTCTTTTTTTTAACTTTTCTCTCCATATTTTCCAACATTTTGCCACTGAAATAGAAAATTAGGAAAAGTAGACAAAAGTAGTGAAATAGGAGGAAGAGAAAGATGATAAACCAGAAAACTGAAAGCTAAAAAAAAAAAAAGTCAAAGAAGACTAATTATTGTCTCTACCGCTTTTGTCATGAAACTAGAAAAATTTCCCAGAAATCTCTGAATTAGAGAAAAACAGAAGAAAATTTCAAACACTTTGGACAGCTCTAGAAATACAATATTCTCTAATATTTAGTACTTTTTATTATTTCTTTATTAAGGTTTCAAAGTCATAATAAGTACAGTTAAAGGAAAATTTAAGATACAAACTATTCAGATATATAACGTTAATTTGAAGTGCTGCAAATAACTTATTTTTTTTAAATATGTATACATTTTCATACTTCAATCTATCACAAAATTTACTTTTGCTGTTTTGCCAGTCTCTTGCTTTCCAAATTTATTGGTCAGGTGCCCCTGAATACATGAAAATAGCTTAAAATTTAATAAACATTTTTAAAAATACAATTTGAGTTTTGTTTGCTTTCTGGGTTTTGAACTGGCAGACTTCAACTTTTCAAGCTTTTCTCTGTGACCATGAGGGCTAGAAACTTCATTTTTAAATGCCAAAACTGAGAGTCTTACATAAATCACGATTCCAGGATCCTGGGGCTTTAGAAAAAAATCAAGTATCGGGTGATTCATAATGAAATCATAAGTTTGCAAATGTTATGAAATTTTCAGTGAATTTTTTTGTTGAAAATTAGATTCTTGATTTAAACAAAAAATACTATCGAAACTGTAGGATTCTTTGCCAGCTCTGTCTGCCTTGGATTACTGTAGCACAGCAAACTCCATCCATACATACACATCCTGTTCCTGATGTGCCCCCAAGATGCCCATGCACAAGTGGGGCCATAAATAGGTATCATAGAGTCAATTAGACACTGCCAGCATGTTCCCTTGTGCAAAGGGATTCCACAAACATCTCTTAAGGCAGCTCTCTCAGCCTCTTGACCTGGAAGAGCAGAAGAAATGGGGATGGAGCAAGGGCCAGATATCTGGGCCTTTACATCAGAACTTGAAGCAAAGACTTTCAAAAGTCATTAGTGATATTAGTTGCCCAACTTGAGTCAGTACTTAAAACAATATGATTTTCAGAAAGTGCTGAGCTCCCACCCTCTGAAAATTAGACATTGTTAAGGTGTTTTGACTAGGGCATGCAAAAATAGAGGCATTAAAATTCTTTCAAAAATTTTGACCTCTTTCTATTATTATTATTTACTGTTTATTTCATTTTACTTAACTGAATCTCCTCTTATTATTTTCCATTTCCCTTGTAGTTTCTCCTTACTCCTCATGTTGTTCAATTTCTATTCATATTTCTTTTTTCATGGACTATAACTTTATCTTTTTAGACACATGGTTTCTTTTTTTCTGTACAGTTCGTCTTTTTTTCTCTTTTCTATTTTCTTTGTTCCCCCCCCTTCTAACTTCCCCCATTTAATTTTTTTTCTGCTTTTTCTGTTAAAGTTCATTCCTTTTGTTCATTTCCCTTCTCTAGTCTCTGGGTCTTTGTTGTTGTTGTTGTTTCCTCTTTCTTTTTTCCCAGCCCATCCTATCTGTCTTCTTTCTTCTGCCAGCAGGTAAGTGGAGGGGGGAATTCTAAATGAAACAGGAACAGTTGATTCCCAGGATATTTTCTTTACTCTACTGCAGAAACAAGCAAACAAACAAATCCACCCTTGCTGTTTTAGCTGACAGATGGGCCAGGACACCAGATGGCAGTGTTCTAGGTCAGATCAGTGTTTGGGTCAGACTAGGGTTACCAGATGTCAGACAAAAGGAGGACATGTCCTTTTTAGCTTCACTTCCTCCATTTCCAGACATTTTAAAAATACATGATTTTGTCTGGCTTTTTACTTACAGGGGTTAAAGTATTCTGGAACACCCTATTTTTAGGAGGAAGTGTTCCACGGCCCCCTAAAAGAGAACAATATTATATTAATACTACATTTTTTACACGTGTCCTTCAATGTCCTCCTTTTCATACTTCCCTGCTCTCCTTTCCATGCTTTGGTATCTGGTAACCCCAGGTCAGACCCTCTCTTGCACATGGGGGCTAATGATTTTGATTCTCATCAAAACTATTTCTCATCTAGGCCTGTCACTATCATGACATATTTCCAATTTAGGCCATTTTTAACAGTGTTTTTCCTGAATTCAAAATAAGCAATTGTAGAAATGATATCTAGGCAGGGTTTCTACAATGTGAGAGGCCTGAGCACATAGGTGTGAAACTGGAACATAATCCTGAATTGCCATCTGTACCCTAAAATACTGCAAGAAATCCACAGAGGAATTAAATGACAAATGGTCAAGTAGACTGTGATGGGTCCCACACAAGACCTGAAGGTAATAATGTGGGCTTGAGAGGCCAATTAACATACATGGCAGCACTTTCCAGAGCGAGAAAGTGAAGCTTAACTGATCATTAAGTCAGCTGGTGAGGGCTGTATGCAGTTATAAATCCAGGAAGTGTGTAGCAGAAGGAAATTGAAGAGAGTCTGAGGTCACTAACTGGGGAACAGAAGAGATGGGAAGTGGTCCAAGAAGGCAGCAAAGCATTTGAGGGAGTAGACGTTGCCCTCCAGCTACAGGATCCCTGGAGGAGTGCTGGAACACTTTTTACAGGGAGGATGTTTAGAACCATTAAACCAAGCTGTAAACTCTGCTTATGATGGAAATCACTTCAAGCCAGGGGATGCAGCAGCAACCTTTGTTCCAACACCTTTGGGTTCCTGGACTGAGACCCAGAGTTTTGAGATGCCTAGGTTCCCCTGCCAACCACCAAGGCAGGTGGTGTGAAATCCATTTGAGGTAAGGTGTATAAGGACCATAGACTATGTCCACACATACAGGGTTAATTCGATTTAAGTTAAATCAAAATAAGTTAATTTGAAATAAAACCATTAAATCAATTTAACTTAAATCAAATTAAGCAAAAACACCAAATTGAAATAGCAAGTCTGGACACTGGACTTGCTATTTCAATTCAGGAGGGGGGCACCATGGCAGATGTGGCAAGATGGCCCCTTAGAAGGGCCATGCCCCCACCCAATATATAGAAAAAGGAAGGCACTGTGGGAAGGAAAAGGGCAAAAGTATTAAATTGAAATAATGTTTATTTCGAAATAACACGTCCAAACAGCGTTATTTTGAAACAACCATTTCAATTTAATGGCAATTTCGATTTCTTCCTAGGTTTTACTGTTTCAAAATAAAGTTCATTGTTTCGAAGTGATGGGGTTCCTCATTTCAAAATAACGAAACATTGTTCAGGTATGACTTTTTTAAATCAAAAAATGGTGGTTGTTTCGATTTAAAAGCAACATGTGGACATAGCCATAGTGTCCAGAGACAGATGGAGGGCCTGCAATAATATTATTGGACTGTGTTGAGACTCTGTGGACCTGGCTGAAGGACCAAGCTGTGGCAAGAAAGATGTCATCTGGTCACAAGGAGGCAGGCACTTCTGTAGTGAGTGAATCCCTTAGCTGTTTGGGGTTTGCAATTCACATTTCATGATGATAATAAACCTGTTTCTGTCCATGAAAGTAAACTTACTTTTTACACACCAGGAAAGTCAATATCTGCTCTGATTAATTCATTTACAGTATTTAGAGCTTTTAATAGAATCATAGGATTGGAAGGGACCTCATGAGGTCACCTAGTCCAACCCCCTGCTAAAAGCAGGACCACTGTCACTAAATCAGTCCAGTCAGGGTAATGTCTAACCAGACCTTAAATATCACCAGAGATGGAAATTCCACCACCTCCCTAGCCAACCCATTTGAAAGCATCACATCTAGAGCTGTCTGAATAGAGGATTTTTTAGATCATTAATAATTATGGAAAATTAAAAAATTTATGTTAGTTACACCAAAAATGAAAATTTTCAAAATTCTTGGAGAATCAAGATAGGAAAAAAATCATTTTGGGTTGAATCAGAATGTTTTTTGTTTTTCTTTTAACATTTCCAACCATATTTTACAGTATAGTATAAAAATAACCTTTGAAGTCATTTTGAAAAAAAAAAAATCAAACTGTTGGTTTGATCTTATTGACCCACTTTATTTCTAAGTGGCTGTTTTTCCCCCCAAAATGAACTTTCATCAAAACTGAAACTTTCTCCTGGGAAGCTTCAGTTTTGACTAAATTAACTTTTTGCAGGGCCAGCGCTAGGCGGTAAGCAGGCCCTACGTTGCAGGGAGGTGCTGGCATTTGAGGGGCACCAAATGAGGACAGTGCCATGGCCCTCTCCTGATGACATCACTTGTCTGCGCCAGCATCTCTCTGCTGTGGGGTGGCATGGTGGGGGAAACCACAATCCCCAGGGCCGGCCCTGACTTTTCTAACATAAGTAAAAGGAGTTCCAGGGCCATTGTTTTATGTTGAAATGTGTTGACATTCTTTGTGAGCCATATGGTTTTGGCATTGGCTTTCACCGCCCTACTCCCAGCACAACCTGTACTAGATAAGAGTATCCCTGTACACCAAGCAGTCCTCAATGCTACAAACTCATTTCAGACCTGATCCTGCTCTCCCTGATTTTACTGGGATCTGAACCAGTCACCTTTATGCAAGTTACTTAAGAAATGTGGGCTGCAGGTAGTTTTCATGTAACTTGGTTTAAAAGCAGTCTCCACTTGACATAAGATAGTGAGGATGAGGCCAGGGCAGATTCTTAGATTGCACAAATACTTTAAGAAATAGTCACATCATAGCAAAATTAACAGAAACTTATTTTATAGAACACAAAATCCAGAATGCATATCATAAACTCTTAGAACTCACTCACTTGTGAGATTTTTGCTCCATTTCTGCAATGCAGAGCTGTAACAGTTTTGTCTCTTGAAAGATTTTTTTAAAATGTTGACATTAATTTGGTTCCAGCATTGGGCTGAATGTTTAGCCCATATTTTATTACATCCAAACTGGCTCACTCATCCCTCCTGAAAACCAATTAAAATTATTGCTCATAAAATAAACTTTCTATAATGAAGGATAAAATTACAAGATGCTGCTCACTGGTTTTAGATGTCTCTAAACAGACAACTAAATAGGATGCCATGGAGGGTGAGCTGAAGATTAGCTACTGAGTCAAAAGGAAGTTAAATGTATTTTGGGGGCATCTTATATGCACATTGCAGATGAATAAATCTCAGTTCAGAATGATCAATGATGCACATTTGCTCCATTGACAAATCTTAAATGGAATCCAAGAAACAAATTATATCATCTCAGAAAAGGTTAAACAGAAGTGTCCTGTGGAATAAAAAACTAATATAGAGTATTAAGTGGTAAACCTACATTGCCTTTCAATTTCTAGTGCATACGAGCTTAAGAATACGTTAGTGGAAGAACTTCTACCATGTTATGGAGAGCATGTAGTTGCTCTGTGACAATGATATGACTTTTCAATGCACTGTTTCTTTACATTTATTTGTATAAGAACTAAATGGATTGAAATTATTTTGGTGTCTAAGAAGGGGCAAATTCATACTAACGTACCTGAAGAACAGTTTCTCAAGGTAGAAGTAAGAGAAATGTTTCTAACTGGGCATTTATGGCCTAGTTGGGAGGCATGCTTTAGGGACTAGATTTGCAGCTGGACACCTCCTTGGATTTTCATAACTGCCAAAGTAGTTTAGGTGCCTGACATAAATTGATTTTAATGAGAGTTAGGCACCTATCTAACTGTTTTTGTAAATCCCATCTATATCTTCAGGCCCCTAAATATCTTTGTAAATCTGGCTGTGAGTTGTACCTAGGCAAATCTAAGGAGTTAAACATTCTTACAGTATGTCTATCCTGACGGCAGTAAATTTGCTGTCATCAGATACATTTCTTTCCAGATCAACTGAAAAGTCATTAAAGATGTGCTCATTCAATACAGAAATTGACTTAATAAAACCACCCCTCAAGTTCCTATCAGTGCAGCTCAGTTAAGACAGTACACTAAAGGAAAGTTACAAAGTCAATGGAAGTAATGCAAGGTACTCTGTGTAGTTTGCATAATGCCCATCGCCTATCGAGTGCCACCAAATTTTGCTAGCAGTGTAGACCAGGCCTTAATCATACTACATGTCCAGGAAGTGTAAGGTGCCAGATTCTCCCATGTTGGGGCACTTTGTGCTCATCTGCAGGCATAATGGAGTTTTTAAGCCAGTAAAGCTACAGAAAGCTAAATATAGTGTAGGAGTAGTCTCTGGTGTCACAGAGCCAGTGAAATGGCTTTCATAACACCCACTGCTTCCTCTGGATACCTTGAAAGCATAGCCGTAAAAGGGAAACCCATATGAGACTTTTTTGCAGCAGTCCCTGACTGCTGTGTTGAGTCGCTGGTGCCACTAGAAGTCAGCATAATTTAGAGCAGCCTTAAGATTGCTCTAACTTACCCACTGACTGCACTACCCCCCCCAAAGGACAGTCTACTAGATGAGAAGACCCAGGCCACAGCCGAAGGGTGCACCATTGCTCAGCTCTACAGTAGCTGGGGAATAGAGTATTCCCTTGAGAGCTATTTCCATCTGTTGATAGCCTCTTTGTGCCTTAGAACATCAGAGAAGGAAACGGAACTGGGCCCCAGTTTCTGTGAACATTTATAAATGTGATATTGAAATTCACTGCCTGTGATGATTTGAGCCAGTTGAACTAGATAAATGAAACATACACAGGAAATTAACACAAAGGGGTATGAGCAGGGCTCAGTGGAAATCTGAATGACTGGGCATAGACCTCGTTTTGCATTATGTTCTATGTAAGGTCTGTATTATGATCTCAACACTATTAATTTTTAACTGAATTAGATATTTATCTAGAATCAATTTAATGACAGGGTGACACACATCTGTGGTTTTTTCCTCTATGTTTGTCTTAAATTGGTTTCCATTTAATCCTGGCAGCAATGAATTTTCTTTCTTTCTTTCTTTCTTTCTTTCTTTCTTTCTTTCTTTCTTTCTTTCTT
>ML681994.1:38013946-38024133 GCA_007922195.1 Podocnemis expansa
CTTTCTTTCTTTCTTTCTTTCTTTCTTTCTTTCTTTCTTTCTTTCTTAATTTTTTGGCCTCAGAGACAACAGTTTTATCTCTTCATTTCCACTGATATCTGCCATGGCCTCACAATTTCAACAGACTCTGCTCCTGTCAGATTGCAATTTCCCCAATGAGGTTTTGATGTAATAAAATGTAGGGGCACTAGTTCACTTGTCCAGTCAGGATATGGATTTTAGAGAAAGTGGTGGTAAAACAGGATGAAATGTATAATAGTCAAATAATCAAAAGTCCTATCATCAACATACTCAATTAGTTCCATTTGTCCTAGTTATAAAGATCAATACCCAGGAAGAGAGGAGATTTTAAGTCCCCGCAGGTTAACTCCATGTCAGAGGATAAGACCGAACCCAAACTCAGATGCTTAGTATTCTCATTTCCATGATAGTGTTGGCATTTCAGTGCTTTTCACCTGCATTTTTGCAGGGATATGGGGCTGTACACTTGGTGCTAATCCAAACAAGAGTAATTCTGGATAGTCTTTGGCAGTTAGAGAGTTTTAAAAATGGCAAATCTGAAGAGGTAATAAATTATGCATTCTTTCCTCCTACTGTGTGATCAGCACTGAGTATATTGCTTTGTCATACAACTGCCTCTGAGGCTAATCCTCCACACTTGCAAAATCTTCTTATTCTAACTGCCAGAGCACAGCTGAAGCCATGGTTTAAGACCCTAAAAATAGGAGCAGGATTATTTAGGCTGCAGACTGCTGAAGTAGTTTTAAGGTTTTCAGTGGGGGTGGAGAGTAGTTGCCATTTTAACAACAGGTTATTGACTCCAAAAATTAGTGTTAAATAGTATTTTAATTAATCATTCATAGGCCCTTTGATTTTTCTTACACAATTAGAAGGATCATACTAGATTAATAAGTACTCCTGCTCCCCAAAAGCCCACAAAACATTTAACTTCTTTCTTCATACATTAAAAAACAGCCATCTCAACCTAGTAGCCCTAGATCTTTGCAAACTCTCCCCTTTTCCCTTAGTTTACGTAAAGCTATCTGCAAAACCCCTTTTACTGAGGCTTTGATTTGACTTTTCATTGTTTTTTTGCACTCTGGTTCTGATTACAGGTATTATGGTGCTCTCTGTAAGGATCCCGCAGCCACGATATGTAGCATTTTACTGGTGACCCTAGTGGAAAGCCCTGCAAAAAGTGAACAGTTGTGTGAGGATTTTTAAATATAATCTTAACAAAGGTTTTTAGGGTCAGCTCATGGAGGCACTCCCTGATGAGAAGAAATTAAGCACAGCTAAACCTACTTATTCTCAAAACTTTAAAAAGAGGGCTAGCTACTGGGGAGGCACTGGATTTGCTGGTTAGAAACCAGGATGGGAGATATCCCTGGTAAGCAAAAAAGCTTCCAGACAGATAGACAGATATATTTGTGTGTACAAGACAGTTTTATTAGCGGGGAGGGGCTCAGAAGCATGATGTATGCAGAACCAAGGACTACGATGGAGATTTTGTTGTTCTTTGTGTTAAAAAACACCACTGATAAATGAATTAGAAAGCCTGTTCATTGCTAAACCTGGCCTCAGATATTTTTTCAGCTGGATGGACCCTGGCCCACCATGTTCAGCAGTTGTTCACTTTTCCACTTTCCTTCCCCACATTTAAACACTGAATTCTTGTACTGTGTTTATGCAATTTGATCCTTACTGTAATTGACAGAGCAACTGGGGAGTTGGTACAATCTGCAAAATGTTTGAAAATATACACAACAGTACTGTCAGTCCTGTTGGAATCCATGACTGGGAGTCTAATAGACATATAAACAAAAATAGCCCCACACTTCTGAAGGTGGCCAGTCCAGGTCAGGGTTGATCTAAGAATCTGTAGGTACCTGGAACCAGTAGACAAACACAGGCTTCTACAGAAATGTTGGAGTTCCGTGGAGATTACTCTAAAAACCTGTGAGAGGCACAAGGTGGGACTAACATGCACCACATCTGAAAGCCTATTGAAAATAACAGAGGATGAGTCTTTCTAGAATTGCATTTTAATCTTTGCAGCAGCAGGGGCCTCATATAGACCACGTCTCCTCCCCAAGCTCCCAGTTACCTCTTCTGCATACCCTGAGTCAGCTGTGCAGCCTGTAGCCACTTCATTTTCAAACCATGCCAAGTGTGTATCTATATACAATTGTGCTCCATGTGTTTCATTTCCTCACCGTTCTGTCATGCCCTGATGTTAAGGATTAGGACCTTTTCTCACCTGAGAAGAATGAGGAGCCCCAGTGGGCCAGCTAGTATTCCACCTTGATCACATGACCTGCCAAGGCTATCAGCTGGCAGCACTTCCATGGAATCATGAGCATAGGCATGTACCTGGTGCAGTTCATCCTTTTCCCTAACTATGGTAACAGGGAGAGCTGTTTACCTGGAGTATGCAAGGTTGCAGCCCCTTTTCCTGCTCTTCCAGAACTTTCATCTAAGCTTCTGGTTGCTCAGTTCCCCACACTTTTTCATTTATGCACACCCTATTTGTAGCCCCATGAAGTTGTGAACACTGCCTTATCAACCTCCTCCTGGTAGGTGTGCCTACCCACATCCCGGAAACAAATAAGTGGATCCAGACAAGTCATGTCTTGCATCTGAGCAGATCTGACTGCTGACTCATGGCCTGTATCAGATAAGCATCATTAATTGGAGGAGGCAGTGGCAGCCTCCTTTATAACCCTTAATCCAGTAGCTGGGGAACTCACAGTTCAATTCCCCCCTCTAAAGAGGAGAAGAGATATGAAGAGGAGATGTTCATCCAGTGTTTTCTCCAGACTGAAATGGTGGGGGGGGTTAAATCTAAATTTACAGGGGGGGGGAGGTGTTAAGATCAATGAAATATGAGACTGTGTGGGTTAATAAGGGACAGTATGGAACCATAGTAGAAACTAAACAGTGTTTCATGACCTTTTTATTAGACTATCACACAAAATTGGCTCTGTAAGCCTTCTGTGAAGCATCGTATTACATCCTTCTGGGTTTTTGTTTTACAAAGTGATCCTACAAAACTAAGTAACTGGGCAACAAAATGGCAGAGAAAATCCACTATTGATAAATACAAAGTAATGTACATTTGAAAACAGAATCCCAACTATACTTATAAAATGATATGGTTTAACTTAGCTGTCACCACTCAAGAAAAAGATGTAGGAGTCCATTGGGGATAGTTCTCCAAAAAAATTTGGGTTGTACTTTTCATTACTTCACTCCATTACCCTTGTGAATAGCCTCCTTCTGTTGCCACCTCCACACTGTAACTTGACCTTTGAGATTTTAGGTTTCAGTCAGGGGTTAAAGTAAGGGGGAATGCACCAGAATGCTGTTCCAGGGCCCACAAATTTTAGGGGCCAGTGTTCCGGGGCCCCTAAAAGAATATGATGGGGTGGAATACAGCATTCTGGTGTGTTCCCCCTTACTTTAATCATTGCTGTATTGTGCTTCCCCTTTGGGCTCTCAGACTCACCAAGCAGTGGGGAAAGCAGCAGCATAGCCAGGAGCAGCGACTGTGAGGTGGTGGTGGGCGGAAGTGCATGGCACGGAGTTGCCAGGTTGGCGGGGAGCAGAGCAAGTGGGGGGAATCACATGTGGCAGACACATGATCCTCCTGCTTGCTCTGCTCCCAGTCGATCCAGCAGCCCCACATCATGCACTCTCTGCCTGCCGCTGCCTTGCAGTTGCTACTCCTGGGCCCACTGCTCAGGGAGTTTGAGAGCCTGAAGGGGAATCACAAGACTCTGTGCCAGTGGGAGGTGGTGGTGGACACAGTGAGTTGGAGACAAGGGTGGGAATGAAGGGGTCTGGAGCAGTGTGAGTCACTGGAGAAAGGGGTCAGGATGGGGGGCTGAGGAGGGATGGAGGGAGTTAGGGGGCTGGGGAGGGGTTGAGGGGTCATGGGGACAAGGAGATAGGGTAAGGGCTGGTGGAGACTGGGTGGGGGGCTGGGGAGGCATGGAAGGATTGAGGGGCTGAAGTAGGAGCTAGGGCAGTGATCCCTTTAAGCTGCATAGGCAGATGGGTGTGCAGCCCCTGCTGCTCACCCGTGCAGGGAACAATGCCAGCCACACATGGCCGGCAGCCATGGCCCCTACCCTGCCAGAAGACACAGTATTCTGGCCAACAGAAGGCTTCCCCAAGCTGGGAACTTTTAAAACTCCCACCCAGAGCATGCTCTGACTGAGCATGCTCAGAGGCTCTCAGTCAGAGCACGCTCTAAGCAGGAGGAGCAGCCTGTGGCCTGGCTGCACCACTCCAGCCGCCAGATAAGGGAGCACTGGGGGAGATTGGAGACAGGGGCAGCTGACAGGGAAAGGGTGCAGAGGCTGGGGGAAAGATGGGGTCAGTCTGGCTGGGAGGATGATTGTGAGAGGGGACAGGCAGGTTAGTGTGGGAGGAAATGGAGGGGGTGGGGTTTGCCTCCCAAATTGCTGCACAGTGAGCACCCTAAGTTGCTCAGCTGCATCAGCAGCTTAAAGGGAAAATTGGGCTAGGGACGGAGGGGGCTAGGGAGGTGTGGAGGGGGTTGGGGGGGCTGAAGGTGGTGGAGTGTAGACTGGGGGGTGGGGTGTTAGGAGGACTGGAGTGGGGACTTGGGGGCACAAACCTTTAGGGAATGGGGATGGGGCTGAGGAGGACATGCGGAAAGAGGGTGCTGATGTGGGCAGTAATGGATAAGGTTAGGGTGATGTGGATTTGAGGCTGTGCTTCATTTGTGAGGAAAGAGCTGGTGAGGCTCAAGAAGTTTGTTCTGTACTCCTATTATAACTGGGGCCCACACATGCATGAAGGGGGCCCAGAGATTAGGAGGGTTCCAGGCTCTGTCAAATTATACTTTAACCACTGGTCAATAGAGGAACTTAATGCTAATGGAGGCTGGCTGTCTCTCCAGAGAAACCCTGTTACTTTTCCACTGCAGGTCTAAGCTCTAGCACTTAGCCTGATTATCAGTGATTTCAGCTATAATGATCACTTAAATAACAAAAGACTGTCTGGAGCCTAACAAACAAGCACTATTTGACCAGCCCAATCCTTGTTAAAAGATAGAGCTGATTACTAATCAGAGAGTGCTCCTAACTCAGGCAGAGCCCACAACACCAAGCAAAACCTCCATCTTCTCCCCATCCCTCCTCTCTCTTAACTGAGAATCAATCCAGTATCTGAATCCCCTTACTCCTGAGTGAGTTCAGTTCAGTCATGTTCAATCAATGACTACATTGGTATAACACTATGTTACTAGCTGATGACTGGGGATGTGTTGGGAAATTCAGAACAGGTGTGTGTGTGGGGGGGCGGTGCTTTGGATATCCCTGTGCCTATCTCTAGGTGAAAGCTGCTAACTTACAGGATATTCTGATGTGGTCTCTCTCAAATTTTCCTGTTGAAGCCATTCCACTTTGTATAAATAATTAAATTTCCATGGGGCCAGAGAGAATGATGATCACTCTACAGTCCAGTGGTTATGGTAGTCACTTGAAAGATGGAAGACCCCTCTGCAAATTCCTTCTCTTCATCAGATAGAAAGGGTAACTGAACCAGGGTAGGTAAGTGATTTTTTTATTGGCTATGAATATTTCACATTCTTCTCTCTCAAATGCACAGGCATTGCTCATTTAGATTAAACAGCATTTACAGTCAGGAGGATCCAGGTTATCATGTCTTATTCACCCCTCCCCCCAACACATCATCATCACCCCTGTAAAATATTTCCAGGCTTTCTTGCTACATGTTGAACCCCGGGTTCGCGATGTGACTGGGATGGACCAGTGACACCCACCAATGAGACAGACACCAGTTCAAGTAAACAAAAAAAGAACTACTTTTATAGTGACACCTTAAACACCTTTAACCACTTAACAGTGTAAAACAAGGAGATCTATACAAAAACACTTGTAATCAACTAACAATATGAAGCAAAAATCTATATAGGACACTTATAACCAACTAATAGCATAAAGCAAAATCTAAATGAACACTTATAACTAAATGACAATATAAAGCTAAAAACCTATGCAAAGCACTTATAACCAAGTGACAGTGTGGAGCAAGAGTCTATATAAAGCACCTGTAAAACACCTCCAGCCAAACAACAGGATAAAGTATGAGAGTCTATGCAAAACACTTACAACCTACAAAAGTACTTATAGTTAAATAACAGTATGGATTAATGACCTACAAGAGGGTGGCCATAATAAGTCAAGGACTTTTCTGGCCTTTTACTGCCTCAACATCGGTATAGGCACTGATCAGCCCACCCGACGCGTATTTACCAATGGCTGGAAGCCATTCCTCCTTGCTAGCCAAGAAGGGTGGGCGGCAGAATGAAAAAAAAATCAGATGAGAGAAAAATAAACCCCCCCACTCCCCCCGTGTACACTGGGGAAGTTTGGGGCCAGCAGTTTAGAGCAGAAGCAGAGTAAGGAACAATTATACAGTAAGAAGGATGCAAAATACAAATGACTAACAAAACACCTGGCAAATTAACAACACAAAACTATGCTAGACCTTAAACAACTATATCATAAAAAGATTATGCAGGATACAGAGGAAATAATAAGAACTACACAAACTATGCAAAACTCAGGTAAAGAAGCTACAAACACAGGCTATATATAAATGGTACCAAGTAGAATGATTAAGAGAAGGTAGGAGGCCTATATCGATTTATAATACCTGTCCCAGGACCGTAGTAGAATCCAAAGCGAGGAGGCAGACCAGCTGCAGCATCTCAGCACTTAATCGTTCGGCCGGCAATCCGTGTACACCCCCAAAAAAAAAAGAGGGTCTCGGGGGTGGGTACTCCCTGTCTCAGTCGGGGGATCAATCCGACCAGGTCGCGACGTGCCCTTTAGCATCCGAGGGTGGGAGAACAACAAGCTAGCTGAGACAGGGGGTTTTAATAGAATTTTGCCCAGCCAGAGTAAAAATAGCCAATTAGGAGTGGGATCCTGGTCAGGACCAATGATAAAACTGGGGCCCCAGACAATGACCCCTCCTTCGTGGTGACGGGGGTGCTGAGAAACTGTTCAGGGGGGATAGGAACTCACCCCCCTCCTTGTTGACACAAAGCTAGGGAGGAAGAAACTCACACAGGAGATTGAGGCCCATCAGGGAAGACCGATCCTTAACACTCTTCCCCTTGAGCTGGATAGCCCGGAGATGAGACCCATCAGGGGAGATAGCTACTTAACACTCCTCCCTGTGAGCTCCATAGTCTAGAGGGCTATGTTGGGGGGCGGGGTGGCCATTATGGCTGCCACCTCCGTTGACACTACAGAACCAGCTATTGATTTGCATTTTTGTTTGGACAATGACCCCATTTCAGAGAAAAGCTGTGTTAAGGTAAAAGAATTTTTGGAGCAAGATGGAGGCTGTTTTTGAGCAATGATGATTCTCTTTTGAGCACTGCTCACATCATTCAGTTACAGATGTCTACGTGCCACAGCACACGGTAGCTCGGAAAGTCTTCAGCCTTAGCCTGTCAGGTCAGGGCACACAGCCAACGCCCACTCCACGCCGCAACCACAGCTACATAGGTGACCGTGACCCTGACCCTCCCAGTTCCTTTCACTGCCCTCAGCGATGGTTTTGGATCAGCCAAGAAACTTGCATAAGCAAGTGCCTGTGTTCTACCCTGAAATTCAAGATGCCTGGTTTCAAGCCGTACCAAGGATGCTGCAAAGCTTTCCTGCTCAATAATCCGCACAATAAATGTCTCGCATGCCTTGGTGAGTCCCATCTCACTGAGAGCTGCTCCCTCTGCCAGTCCTTCAAAAGGAGGACTCACAAGGAAGAGAGCTGTGCCTCCGATCCCTTGCCAGGAGCAGCGCACAAGCCTCTAATGCTGCCTGAGCCCTGAGTGCTCCGCCAGCTCACCCATCGGCCTGGGTGCTAAAACCCCAGGACCACTCTCTGGTGCCAAGCCTAAAGTCTCAGTCAATGCCCCTGTCGGTACCATTGGGGCGCCGAACACCGTGGTCACCAAATCAACCTGGTGCCAAACCCAAGGCAGTACTGCCAGCGGCACTGCTAACACTGCAGGCTTCCATGTTGGTGCAGATGCATCCTCCGGTCTGCATACTGGCACCACGGAAGAAAACCAGCTTGACACCGACCGTGGCCCTGGAAGCCCAGTCGGCGCAGAGAGTGGCTCGCCCCACCGACCTGACACTGTCTAGCTCATCACCAGCACTGCAATCTGGCACGGGCAACTGCTCTCCCAACCCAGTGCCATCCAGCCCACCTTCGGTACCACATTCAGTGGAGGACTGCTCTCTGGCCTCCTCCCAATGCTCATCCTGAGACGTATTGGTGTCATGCTCCCAAGCCTCGGGGGCCCCTTCACACGGATCAGCGTCAACTTCACCTCCAGCCTTGGTATGCTCTTCTCTCAAGATGGTAATAAGGGTAAGAGAACATTTAGGGATATGGTGCTATAAGTGCTCTCCCTCGCCCACAGCTCGTTGCAAGCACAGATCCTCGGGCCCGCCTGAACCAATGGGACCCTCCCCTTCAGGTACCACATCACAACCTAGCTGAGGCCACTCCCCTCCGCGCCATCTGGAGGCCAGAGAGTCTTTTAATGACTGGTCACACAACTGGCTGGACACGGCCACCGATGATATTTTAGCCTCATGGCACCACTCTGTCCAGTCCCCCTCACAGACCATGGATTTGGACTTCTCAGACGATGAACCCAATCCCGACTCCACACTTCGGAGTAGATTGCGGGCCCGTTCTTCCTCTTCACCTGATGAATACACTTTTGAGAGACCAACTGACTTTAACGAGGATTCTCGTGCCCAGCAGGAGTTGCTACACCACATGGCAGCCAACCTGAACCTGGAGCTTGGGGTCGTCCAGGAGGAGGCAAACCCCGTCTTTGACATTGGCCAGAGGGCTTCCCCTGCTAAGGTGTCTGTACCGCTCCACAAAGGGGCATACAGCATCGTCAAAGCGCGCTGGTAAACCCCGTCCTCAATCCCACCAGTATCCAGGGTTGCGGACTGTAAGTACCACGTCCCTCCAGACAAATTCTCCTTTCCGTTCCAGCACCCCACTCCAGGGTCGCTGGTCGTTGACACTGTGAACCAGAAAGAGAGGCAAGGTCAACCGGGTTCCACCTCTAAGACTAAGGAGGTGAGAAGACTCGACCTGCTTGGCAGGAAGGTTTACTCCACAGCAGCCCCTCAGCTGCACATAGCAAACCACTCGGCCCTTATGACAAGGTATATCTTTAACCTCTGGAATGCCGTGCAAGGCTTCCGTGCCATTCTCCCAAAGGATTGTCTTAGAGACTTCGACACGATGCTCGAGGAAGGGGAAATGGCACCCAGAGATGCTCTGATGGCCATCTGGGATGCTGTGGACACAGCCGCCCGTATGATGGCATCAGTTGTAGTAATGCATCGTTTGGCCTGGCTACAGGGCTCCGGCCTACCTCTACAGCTGCAACTCACTATTCAGGACCTCTCATTTGAAGGCCCTGACCTTTTCGCCAAGTCCATGGATGCGAAGCTCCATGCCATGAAAGACTCAAGGGCCACGCTCCAGTCGCTGGGAATTTACATGCGGCAAGCTAACAGACACTCTCTAAAACCCCATCAACTCCTCCAACAACAACTTCAGCAGCTAAAACAACAGATCCAACTGCAGAGTACATTCCCGAGGTCCCACTCCTTTTCCCAGTGCCTCTTTGGGGACATGGACAGGGGCAAGGTCCATTCGGGGAAGAGTGAGAAGTACCATGTTCCCCAGTCAGGTAGGCATAGGCAGGCCTCTGAACGCTCATCGAGGAAGAAACAGCACTTTTGATGGTTACCATATGGCCAGCGAACCCACAAATCGACCGGTCCCCAACAATGTTCCCTGTAAGCTGCGCTGGTGCGCTGCAGCACAACCCGCCGCAGCCGCCAGCACACAGAAGGCTGCCGGCAGCGCACTGCCGGCAGCCAGAGTCCCTCAATAGAGCTCCTGTGGAGCAGGGAGTTTTGAAAACTCCCGCCCAGAGAAGCTTTAACGGAGCATGCCCAGAAAATCTGAGCATGCTCTGTAGAGCTTCTCTGGCCCAGGAGTTAGGGCTGGCCCTGCCGCTCGAGTCCAGCCCCAAGGTAAGTTTGTGGGGGCTGGGGGGGGCGATGCTGGGAGTG
>ML681994.1:38033948-38590466 GCA_007922195.1 Podocnemis expansa
CCCAGCCTAGCCCCCTGCTCCTGCCCTGAGGCTAAGGTGGGGAAAGGGGTTAGCAGGGGGCTAGGTGACCCATGCCCCCAGGCAGGGAGCCTGCTCTGCCCCTGCCTGGGCTAGGTGTCTGCCCCCCAGCCCAGGCAGGGGCTGCTGCAGCCCTACCTGCTCCCTGCCCACCTGCCTCAGTGGCTGGGGCAGGGGAAGGGGCTCTGCCACCCCACCCGGGCTCGCCGCTTGCTGCCCAGGCTTTGGGGGGGACTGCTGCCGGCCCCAGTCCCCTTGCCCGGGGCAGGGGGGCGAAGGCGCTGAGGCACTGGACCCTCCCTGCTCCCAGCAAGGGGAAGCAGTGGGGGAAGCCGGTTGGGGTACCAACCCCCCCCCCCAGCACTCCACTCAGCACCCTGGCCAGGGTGCTGGGGGGGGAAGGTCATTGTTATTTTGAAACAATCCTTATTTCGAAATAACATGTCCAAACGGCATTATTTTGAAACAACTTGTTTCAAAATAACCCTCCTTTCGAAGCCAAAGTGGTTTAAGCTGTTTCAAAAGGAGGGCTCTTGTTTCGAAATGAGGAGCTCCCTCCTTTCGAAACAAGAAAATGGAAAACGTTGTGTGGACATAGGGACTTTTATTTCAAAACAACCAGTGTTGTTTCGAAATAAAAGCCTCGTGTGGACATACCCTGTGAGATACCTCTAATTTGCAAGCTGTTTTACTGAATCCAGCATCTTATTGTCCTGTGAAAATAACTGAAATATGTGTCCCCCTTTCCAGCATTCCCACACACACGGATGATTTTCTCCATCCACCCCTTCAACTAATTTAGCTGGACTGTTGGAAATTAATACTATAGAGCCATCTTTCAAGTAAGTATTCAACTAGTGTAATAGAAGTAAAATAAACCTAGCCTCAGGATCTGAAAAACAAGGGCTTTATTTGAAACCATAAACCAGCTAGAATTTGTTTTGGGAGAGAATGCAGCAAATGCCTAAGATTTAGGCCAATCACTTCTCATTTCAGTTATGCTGGCCCATTTACTGAAATTGAAAGTAACAGCAAGCAGTCCTTTGCCATTATAGTGCAATTAATGTTGTATTGTTAGCAAAGGTAGACTCATTTCTTTTTAAATTGTTGACCATATCTAGCTGCCTTTCCCTGAACAGCTACTTTCTGATGGCAGCTGTGTTGCTTGCACAGGGCACTTGCTGGTGTGGTGCTATTTATGTCTTAAGTGAAGGGAGAGCGCAATGTGGCAAACCTTTTAGCTGGCTCACAGCAATTTTGACAAATGTACAGTTGTGTTCTCAATCTAAACTATATTGTTGGAGGATGTAGGTGCATTTGACATGATGGCTATATAATTTGTTAGGTCAGAGCTTTTGAAAAGGCAAAAGTGGAAGAAGGGAAAAAAAAGGTTTGCTTGATTATTTGCTTGAATGGCAAAAGGGGAGGATCTGAAACAGCTCTCAAAACAATCTTCCCTACCCCTTTAAAAGAGAAGGGTGAAACTACATGCAGGTCCCTCTCACTCCTTCTATACATCTTCTCAACTCCTTTCTCTCCACTTCCCAAACCTAGTGAGGCTCTTATATTTACAGTGTGCAGCACTCACAGCTCAGATTTGGCTCTCCTCTGAGTGTTATATACAACATGAGAGATCACTGTTGCTGTGCTACCAGTTATTAGGGGTAACTTCTGAGACCTTATCCACTTCTTTTCCCCCAAGAACTCAATCTGACTCCAAGCCATCGTTGATTGTATGCCAATAAAGAAACTGCAAACTATACTTGAGCTGATCAAGTTTAAGTGTAGGAGGTGGATCTAGGGCATTACCCAGGAAATCTCTTCCTTGCTATACATCTAGAAATATGCTGCCTTACACATTTTGAGATTTAGTCACTCTGCACGAACCAGCATCCTTTGTCCATATACAATTTACTCTTTACCTCATCTTATGTTCCAGGCTTACCATATTCCAGACGTGGCCTTAGGCTATCTGAGGCCCTAGGCAAAGGTGCATTGTGGGAACCCCTATAGGCTCCCCGCTAACAGACCCACACCCCATAGGACCCACTGCGTGGCCTTGGCTCCCCACCCCCAGGACCCCCACTCTCCACCTCCCCTTGGCCCCAGCACCTCACCAGGGGCCCTGAACCCCGCACCCTCAGCCAGCCCTGGATCCTCACTGCTGGCCCCAGCCTCAGCTATGCACCATGTGTCCTGCAGGGTGGGAGGCTGACACAGCTTTTCGGGTAGGTGTAGGGGCCCCTTACTCCTCAGGGCCCTAGGTGGGTGCCTGCTTCACCTACCCCAAAAGCAGCCTCTTCCTTATGCATTGATATCTTGTCCACAGTAAGTGGGTCCTTGGGTGTTCCTTCCTACTAGTATAGGCATTCTGTTTCCAACCTATTGATCTATTTACCTTCTTAATCCTGTCTCCTAAGAAATGAGACCTAACTTACGTACAATGACTCATAAGCCAGGCCTACATTCCATTGTTTATCTCTTTTCTTGTATATTAGCATTTTCTTTATTTGCATCATATTCCTGTTTTAAATCTCCTATCCAGCAATATTTCCAACATCTCAGTAGTAATAATTATTTGAAAAGCTACTAAAAGAACATTAAGTTTGCAAAGTTAAGCACTCAAAAGTGTCATTTCCTAAATAAAGTTTGGCTGCTTAATTAAGACTACTGATGCATATATTTTCTGATATACCCTCCTTCCTGTCCTCCCCCTCTGCTGGGAAAAGCAAGTACAGAGAAAGGTCTGCTCACCCCTGCAGCCCCAGGCTGTAACATGTTCAGTTTTGTTGTGGCCATGGTACATTTGTGGTCCAGTAAGCCCACAGGAGGTTATGCTCCATGCAGATGTAATCTTCAATCTTGGGTTACCAAAATCTAATGAGCATGTGTGAACTGACATTTTTGAGGGGGTCTACAGCTTTTGTATACGTTCATGGGAATGGCAAAATATGACACCAGCCCACCACCACTGTCATGATTTAAAGCAGGAACTTGAACTTTGCAAGTGCTGTAGGTTCTCAATGAACAGTTAGAATTCTTTAGGGTGAGCTGAATAACATATGTTCCCTACTTTTGTTCCTAGAAACAAACAAACTGTCTTAGCTAAAACTTTCCAAAAGGAGAAAAAAAATCAGTCTGAAGCAAACATCTGGCATGGAAAACTTAAGCCCAAATGCCTAAAGTTTGATATAGTTTTATAAATCCACCGAAAACAGGTTCTTAAAATGGGAAATGTTGGGCAACTTTAATAGATAATGCACAGGTCCACCTAGAATAATGCAACAGAGTGTGATACCTTCAAAATGACCTGACTAAACCCATCTATCCTAGTAGAAAATGCCCCACACCTTATCTGGATGTATGGATCACCAGGATCTCCTTGGAGGAAATGTTAACAAGACTAATTGACAGCTTGTTCTTGATTCTCTGGGAAGAGTGGTAATCAAATCGCTGGGAAGTAGCTAAGGTAAGGTAGAGGCTGAAAGAAGTCTAGCTGATGGGTTCCTTATCTACTTAAACAAATTCGTTTGGACATGGGTTCAAGTCAGTAGGAGGTTGGAGTATGCATTCAGACAGACTTTGGTACATTTTCTCTACAAATCCATATTCTACCCTGCTTATGAAATATCAAAAAAAATTAAAAGGATTTAATTAGAGCAACTTTTTTTATATGATGAAGTGGCCTCAATATCTGCGTGCCCATTTACACTCTAAAAATCAGGCCTGTTTAAATGATCTCATTGCCATGTAGTTACTTTTGAAAATCTTGGCCCAGATACCTACAGTATTAAGCATCTATCGATCATCTTCTTGTATAAAATTGCTGCACACTGATAGTCCTGAATAAAATGGGGTGGGAGGGTATAAGAAAAAATAAGAAAAAAGTGAGACTAAATAAGGCCTAAAATATCATTCAATCTTTATCATAAGTCAGTGATTAACTAGAAGGCTGCAGCGGCTCTCTATTTCCTACTGAAACTTTGTCATAATCACATTCCCTAAAGAAATTTTATAAGCTTCATTTTCAGAGGCTAAATGGAAGATGCACAGTAAACTTATGCTAAGATCCAAAGAGGCAGCTGTGTTAATCTAGTTCAGTAAAACAAATGTAACGCTTCTGCCAGCGCAGGCTCACAGAAGAAGGACCTGGTTCTATACCTAGGGGTTTCCCAATAATGTAACACCACCAACCAGCTTGAATCCCCACCCAGATTTTTGGGAAATCCTGCACTGTTGCTTGGTCACCCCAAAAGGGGTAAGACTTCCCCACTCACAAGCACAAGTTTGAATGTATTAACAGAACTTTTAACAGTAATAAAACAAAGTGTAAGTGGCCAAATAACAGAAATCAGCACTGACCTAGCAAATCAGTACAGAGCAAGGTTCCCAACAACCCACACCACATAACAGAACATACAAGACTTAATGGCAAAACAGGCACTGATCTACAGAATCAGTGCTCACTAGGCTCCCAAGCAACCCTAGGGTACATAGGGAGTGTCTTTCAGGGCAGCTGTCAGCCACTCACTCCATCCAACAGCACCACCCCTTGGCTCCACCCACTGCCTGCCAGCTCCACCCACCATTTACTTACACCACCCAGCTCACCACTGGCCACCTTCACCATCCACTGGCTCTGCTCACTATCTGCCAGCTCTGCCCACTGGTCACTCACACCACCCCAGTTACTACTCTCACTGTCCACTGGCTCGTTCATCTGCTGCTCCTCTTCAGTGATTTCAATGCAGAGAAAGGGTTTTCTCTCTCTCTAGTAATTTTAGCTCAGAGAGAGTTTTTTTCTTTCTCTAGTGATTCTAGCTCTTAACTTAAATAGTTACTTCTATTTAAATGACAAAGGCCTCAGGAGAAGCCTAACCACATATATCATTAGACAGAAAAGGCAGGAGGGAGACATGGATAGCTTGCAGTTTCCACTTCTTTCAGGAAGAAACATGTAGTCGCCTTTCCTACAAATCCCTTTTTAACTAAGGGTAGTTTTTACCCTTTAACCAACCCAGACTGATTTGAAACAGAGAGTAGCAATTCACAAAAAGACAGTATTTCATATTTCCCCTCAGTAGAATTACAGATATTGACAGATTTGTGATCAGATTAACCCCAAATACCATTACCCACTATGCCCTGCACCCAGTATGCTAATACCTAATTGTGCTCTTTGTGTTCATGCTAATACAGGACCCATGCAGATTAGATGCCCCCCCCCCCCAAGCTGTTCGGCTCAGCTTCTAAGCCTTCCTTACATGAACAAACAAGGACTCCTGCGGCACTTAAAGACTAGCATATATTTATTATACGAGCTTTCACAGGAGAAAATCCCACTTTGTCAGATGCTTTGAAGACACCTATGTTAAGTAATATTAGTGTTGTCTTGTTGGCTTGTAAATTTAGCTCACTACTGTTAAAAACAATTCCTCTAAAGGCTGTGCAGCCTTTTAAATGTATGAAATCCTCTTTAAAATTTTGCTGTTATTCTTTAAAGCATATGTTATCTTCCTTTTACATAACACTTGCATTCTAGGATCTACTATAAGTACCTCTGGGACATGGCTAATCTTTTCCTTATGAGAACCGTATAAATGTATCCCCCTTCTATATTTCCATACTTTTTTTAAGCTGTATTAAAATGTTGGACCAGATCCTCAACAAGTATAAATAAACCTGGCTCCAGTGAACCCAATAGAACTCTGCCTATTTGCACCAGCTGTGGATATGGCCCATTGTTCTCAATAGTACCCCTTATAAAGAAAAAGATTCTCCCAGCATTTTCTGCATTTAGTTCTTACCAAACCATAATAATGCCTTGTGCATTTCATCCTCATTTAATTATCACAACATATTTCTAGTATATAAACATTAATTACCTATGTAAACAGGAAGATACCTGCTTAAGCTAATAAGTAAGCCTACCTAACAATGAAATACTTACTTGGCTTGGGTTTTTCCCGCTAAATCAGCAGCCATTCCTCTTCAGTGATTTAATCACTGCCTTTCCATTTAATTACTTTGAGGATTAACTGCAGGCAAGTGTATTCCAATAATAAGCTGTTCTACAAAGAACAGGAAGCTTTCCCTACATTCCAGGGGGAATTCACCACTTCCAGTTGTAACTCTACTATATAATGATCATGTTTCGTTTAGCCCTCAGGCTTTGTATATCACCTTGCTTGCCTAGAGTGAGGAAATGTCATGGGGTGAACCATTTTTTTGCACTTTTATAAAACTTCTGCCAGGAAAGGAAGGAAGCCCCTCTTAACTTGGATTACAAGGAAAATTGTTCCTTTCTTAACTAAGTATCATTAATGATTTTGCAAGCAAAAGCTTCTGCCAAAATAAAAGCAAATTGCAAAACTAGAAGGCATTCCACAGTTGCTCCATCAGTATCTGGGGAATAGCTAAAACAGCTTCTATAATACACTCACTAGAGTATAGATGATCTTAAATTTCAAAGTTGGATTTATTTTATTGTAAGCCAGAGCTAAAATTTAGACCATAATGTGTGTTAAAATAAATTGCTTTATACTGATTTGAAAAAGGAGTTATCGTCTGGAGCTACTTTGCAAGTGGTTAAAGTATAATTTGATGGGCCCTGTAACCCTCCTAATCTCCAGGCCCCCTTCCTATATTGTGCAGGTGCAGGCCCCAGCCCAGGTAGGATGAGGGCAAGGGATGTGAAGGGAGGGATGAGGAGGAATGGAGCAGGGGCAGAAGGTGGCGGTGTTGAAGGGGTGGCAGGGGGCAAAGGCAGGTGATGGGGGCAGTCAAAGGGAGGGTGGGAGGCAGGAGGTATCAGGGTGGTGAAGGGGACGTGGGAAGAAGATGGGGCAGAGAAGGGGTAGGTGGTGGCAGGAGGTGGGGGTGGTGAAGTGGGAAAGCGGCAGGAGATGGGGCAGAGAAGGGGCAGGTGGTGGCAGGAGGTGTGGGCCTGGGGCAAGAGCTGGAGGTGGGAGTTATGAAGAAGGCCAGGGGCAGGAGGTGTGGGCTGGGGCAGTAGGTAGGAGATGAGGCAGAGACGGGTTGGAGCAAGGGAGTTGGGGGCCTGGGGCAGGGGGGCTGGGGCTATTTGGAAAGAGGACACTGGGCCACACACCTGGCCAGTATCCCTCTACGGCCATGGGGAGCTCAGGGACTGCGATCGCGGCTGGCCTGGCAGAAGCAAGTCCACCCTCCTGCTCCGTGCCCCAACCCTGGGCCACCTTGCCACCCCACTGCCTGTGAAGCCAGAGCAACCTCGCCACTGCGCTCCCAGCCCCAGCCCCAGCCCCAAACCTGACCCTGGCCTTTGGCCATGGGTGGCTGCTGCAGGCCTGCCTCCCGCTCTTTCTCTAGGTCAGGCCCAGGCCCACCCCCAGACACCTTTGCCTGGGCTCCAGAGCAGAATGGAGCGGCCAAGCCATAGGCTGGTCTCCCCTGCACCTGCTGAGCATGCTCTGAACATGCTCAGGGCAGGAATTTTAAAAACTCCCAGCCTGAGGGAAGCTCTGGCCCCTACCCGCCCCTACAGCTGTGGCCCCTACCAGGCCAGAAGACACAGTCTTCTGGCCGGCTGGGAGCTTTTAAAACTGCTGCAGGGGTAGTAAGGCGGAATGCACCTTAATCCTGTGTTCCACCCCATTATTTTATTTTTAGGAGCCCTGGAACACTGGCCCCTAAAAATCATGGGCCCTGGAACAGCGTTCCGGTGTGTTCCCCCTTACTTTATCCCTTGTACTTTGCTCCACTAAAGCACTGTCAAAATCCTTTGATTCTTGATCTCATCTACATTGGAAAAAGTTTGTCAATATTGCTATTTCACAAACCTTCCTGCTGTAGACCACTTATATGGGGGGGGAGCGGCAGTTCACTGGGCAAATAAGCTATATCAGGAAAAGCACTTTTCTGCCAGAATAAAAGCATCTAACTAGGGCTTCTGCTGATAAAGCTATGCCATTAAAGAAGAAAATCACACTTCTGACATGATTATATAAATGTTCCTAATATAGACCCATTCCTACACCTGCCTATTTCATTCTTAGCAGGGAGTCTAATGGCACTTTTAGAGACTAACAAATGCATTTATTAGTCTTTAAAAGTGCCACTAGATTCCTTGCTTGTTTTGCTGAACTAGGCTAACACAGCTACCCCTTTAGAATATTTCATTCTTCTAAGCCTTGACTGCATCATGATTTAAGGCTTGATCACGCAAGATGCTGAGTGCTGCGGCTACTATGTAGTAAAAGCACTTGAGTAGTTCTACTAGCCTCATTAAGATGACTCTGATATTTAGCTAAAGACATGCCTAAGTATTTTGCTGGATTGGGACTAGAGTGTATCTGACTGGAAATTTTTGGCATTGGTTTTTGTCAAAATGCTAATTCATCAAAACCAGTACTATCCGCAGACACACATAGCTTTAGACTTATTTTGATTTCTTTAAATTTTCTGGTTTGAACTACTTAACATTTCAAAAAGATGTGGTGGAAATAAAAATGAAATGTTTCAGTTGACCCCAGATCAGAGATAGGGAGTGGTTGGTGGGTTTACTAATATTGTTGATTTCAAATGTTTTGGCCTGATTTGGAACAGGAAAAATGTTTTGAACTTTCAAATAGTCATGAGACTGGAAACCCATTTCCCAAGCCAGTTCTATATCAGAGTGTTCAACACCACCTAGGAATTTTCTCTTAAATAATATCACACTCTTATTTCCTTCTGCTCGCTGCCCTGTGGGTATGCAAGGTATAATCTCACTTCCTTCTTCTATGCACCAAAAAGATGTTGATTGAAATGCAGGTCTTTGCAGATAACACAGTTTTAAAAGTAAAACAAATTAAAATATGCTGACTTGGGTTGGTTTGTTTTTAGCCTAGAGTTGGGTTTTTAATCTATAATACTTTCTTTTCAGAGGTGGATATAAATACACAGCACCTTTTTTTTCCCATCCCTCAGATCAAAAAATGTTTAGAAATGAGTCATAACTCTAAAAATAATTGAGCCCAGGGGAACAGTATATCATATGAAAAAGGGTATCTTCCAGCTGAACCTCAGTCAGGTGCACATACCTCTCAGCTGTCCCTCACTAGAAGGGACATCCTTCGTTTTATACCCAATAAACCTAGTGTGCCTCTGTTTCACTATTATTCCTGTAAATTTTTGAAATTGATATTAATCATAAAATTGAGACTTATTTAGACCTTGTTACTCTAAATTAAGTCCCCAGAGTGTTAAAGTTTTGAATTTTATTTTCTACATAATAGGTCTTTCTTTTACATTTGGGCTTCCACTGAATGTAAAGGAGGCTTCTTTTTGCCTCCTGGGTTTGCTGCCTATTAATCAGTTCAAGCATCAGTTAAGGTGCTGTGCAGAAGCACATGTGGCAACTCCAGCCTCTGGAAGTAGCTGAGGAATATTCCTCTCACTGGACTGCTTAGGTCTGCCTAATAACTGACAGATCATTCTATTACATAAATAGGGTTTTTGCGTGTATTTTTAAAAAGAGACGTTGTTTCAATTAGCAATTTGGAGGTAAATTCTGTCAATTACACCAGCATAAATCGAGTAGCTTCTCTAAAATCAGTCAAGTTACCTAAACTTTCATTGGTGTAAATAAGCCCAGTTCTTGTTCGCTTCATATACACACAAAAGCTGTTAGGCACCATTGTACAATTATATATTAGAAAGGTTGAACATTTCTAGTCTAATCATACAGTCTAGCGATACTATATTTAAAAGCACTACTGTCCTGTGACAAAGGTATTTTGCATGCTGTACAAGCAATTATAATCAAAACACCAGAAGACCCTAAAATACACAGCAGATACAGAGGAAAAAAATTCTTCTGAAAACAGGGTTTAAAAAGGAAGGCCAACTGCTGATATCAAGATAGATTGTCCCATCCCTTGGTACCATAGTCCCTGGGATGGAGACCATCCTAAAGTCATCAGCAGCCAATCAAAGGCACACACAGCACACAGAAACCTACACTGACTTTGAATCATGGATGGCATGTGACTCCTGCCTGTGGAGAGGTTGGGGAGCAAGTCACCCGCACTTGGGTGGTGGTCTCACCCTAGGCCTCATTCCACTTCAGCGCCCCACCCCACAAGTCCCCTTCCCCTGACCACCAGTCATGTCATCATCTGTTACCCCACTCACCGCTCACACTTCTCCAGGAGAGGGCAAAGAGGCATGAGTAGTGGATGTGGGAGGGAGCAAAGAGATGCAAGTGGTGGGGGTGGAGGAGTTTCAGGGAAGGGGGCTGAGAAGGACCAGAGCGCTGGTGGAAAGTTGTGGAATGTAAGCAGAGAGACGGAACAGGAGCTTTCACAGCAGCGGTTTGGGGGAGCCTTAGCCACTCCAAGCCTAGTATACCCACCGCCTATGCTGTGAATCCTCCAGCCAAGGAGTGAGCCACAGTAAACTCCACCCAGTCCGCCAAAGCCGAAATGTTGATGGCTGCACTGCTGGGACTCCACGGTAGTGTGATCCTGTATAACTGATTGAATACAACCACTTATATCAATGATATTGCTGCTGTTACAACTACAACAGCCTGCACAAAGTATATCCTGAAAGGTGTCAGTGGAAAAATGATGATTTTCCAAGTAAGGTTATTCTGTTTATATGCATATAATGACCTTTGAACCTAAAATTTATGAATATTGACTTTATGCATGTAACACCCATAAGATAACTTCCATCCAGTCTTTGTCAGTCCCTTGTGACCCTGAACGCCATCTTAGGCCAGTAACTTTCTACAAGCAGAGGCTGTGAACTTTGTTTGAGCCAGTACCTTACATGGCAGACGATATAAAAGACACTGGAGATCTACATTTTGCCTCTTTCCTACTCAAATTTTCTGGACTATGGACTTATAACTAAAAGGATCATTTTTTAACTACGGACTGAGGACTTTCCAATCTTTTGGAAATTACCAGAGGCACTTCATAAACCAGCAGCCTATTCAATCACTGCCACCAGCATGAGAACTTTGCAGCTGTTTGTATGTATATGATCTTAACATTTATTAATTCTCCTCTTCCTTTTTTTATTAAACCTTTAGCTTTTAATTACTACCAGACTTGTACTAGTGATTATTGGATAAGAGCTGAGTTATATAGTGACCTGGCTATATGGCTTTTCCCATGGAATTTGAAGATCCCTATGTCTGATTAAAGTGGTTTGCAGTAACCACCCATCTCAAATTCTATGGTGCAGGTGGTGAGACAAGGGCTAGGATGCAGCATTTTGAACTACTTTTTAACTAGTTTGGTGAGACAGAAGTTCACATTTGTTGCTGGCTTGGTACATTCCAAGAGTGGCCAAACTATGGCTCACAAGCTGCATGTTGCTCTTTGACAGCTGAGGTGTGGCTCATGTGATGCTGAGGGAGGTCTCAGGACTTCTGCCCTTTGGGAGGTACCTTCCAAGGTTCGGGGCTTATATGGTTTATAAGGTAAGGCCCTGATAGATGTGCCTCACATGGGATGAAGGTCCCAAACTCACCACAGGACAAAAGACTTCTGACTAGGATGGAGACCCAGAAGACCTTTAGCTCTAGCTGTGAAACAGTAAGTAGGATGTTAATATTTTTTTAAAAATTCATGTGTAAAGGTTGTTCATGTCTTGCTGCTCTCAATCTTCTCAAGGTTATTGGATGTGGCTCTGAGGATCAGTAGGTTTGGCCACCCCAGTATAGTCTAATGACAGAATAAACACAAGTTTGGACTGAGTCTGCCCTGTTTCTCAATACTTAGTCCTGAATTTGGCATTCAGTGCTGTGGCGCATTGAGGCACAGTTACAGGCAGCAAGATTAAACCTGGAGAAAGAATGAAAGCAACATAGGGTGCACTAATAGAAATAGAGAGATCTGAGAAGAAAGGTAATTGGCAGCTGTTTTTAGTGCTCAAAATCTTTTGTAAGGAGTTTGCAGTAGGCTTATTTTAATCTTACTGACAGAGAAACATGCTCAGCATTAATGCCCTGAATTTGTCATGCCAATATTTAAGTGGTGATCATCTTAAAGCCCTAGGTATCCCTTGAGCATGTTATGAAGGGCTTATAATTTTATCACTTTATCTCAATGACACTGAAAATAAATAATAAAAATAATTAAATAAATAAAAATACCTGTAGCCCTCTCCCTTTTCTCTCTGAGACCACACAACACTCATGTGTGCACAAGTGCCTAAGTTTGATGATGAAAAGAGATCCTGAGTTTCACAGTGGTGATGACTGGATTGTGGGAATCTGCTATCCACTCTTCTGCTGCAGTCCCTCTGCTATACAGGAAATTAAACTTGGCAGAGCCTCCACCTGGCTGGGTTCGGTATATGTTCAGTGGCGTGCCTTGCGAGCCTCCAGGACTAAATCCATGCAGCTACGAATAACCTGTGGGATGGGTCTAATCCAAACTTACTAATTATTCAGGGGTGGCCAAACACATGGAATTAAAGAGCCAAACAAGTTGATTATTAAGCCTTCAAGAGCTGCCCTGAGGCATATAGCCATATACTTTTTCCTACTAAATTAATTTGCTGACATTCTTCTGCAAGCCACATTTTTTCATTCAAGAGCCAGGTGTGGCTCCCGAGCCACAGTTTGGCCACGCCTGATATATATAATATATATATGGTGCTTAATTGCATGTAACAAACCTTTACTTAACAAAGAAACTTATCATAACAGGATGGAATTGAATATTACTACTAATTTAAATACAAAGGGGCAAGTAAATAAATCAGTGAGCAGACACAGAATACAGTTTAACGGAAACTTAACTAGCATGTTAATAGCCCTTTTTCCAACTCAGAGGGCACACTTCCCAGAGTTCCGAACCCCAACCCCTTGCTTGCGTGGACGCACTTGGAGGGTCTTAGAATCATAGGGTTGGAAGGGACCTCATGAGGTCATCTAGTCCAACCCCCTGCCAAAAAAAGCAGGACCACTCCCACTAAATTATTCCAGCTAGAGTTTTATCCAGCCGGGCCTTAAACATCTCCAAAGACGGAGAATCCACCACCTCCCTAGATAGCCCATTCCAAAGCTTTACTACCCCCCTTGTAAGAAAATTTTTCCTAATATCCAGCCTCGACCTCCCCAGCTGCAATTTGAAACCATTGCTCCTTCGTCTATCCTCTGTTACTACTGAGAACAGCTGAGCTCCATCCTCCTTGGAGCATCCCTTCAACTAGTTGAAGGATGCTATCAAATCCCCCTCAGTCTTCTCTTCTGCAGGTTAAATAAGCCTGGTTCCTTCAGTCTTTCTTCATAAGGCCTGGGCTCCAGCCCCTTGATCATTTTTGTTGCCCTCCGCTGGACTCTAATTTCTCCATGTCCTTTTTGTAGTCAGGAGCCCAAAGCTAGACACAGTATTCCAAATGTGGCCTCACCAGTGCTGAATAGAGGGGACTGATCACATCCCTTGATCTGCCAGCAATGATTCTTCTGATGCAGCCCAGTATGCCATTAGCCTTTTTGGCAGCAAGAGCGCACTGCTGACTCATATCCAGCTTCCCATCCACCAGGACCCCCAGGTCCCTTTCTATGGTGCTGCTACTTAGCTGATTGCTCCCAAGCCTTTAGCAGTGCATGGGGTTTTTCCATCCCAAGTGCAGGACTTTGCACTTGTCCTTGTTGAACTTCATGAGATTTCTATTGGCCCACTGCTCCAATTTGTCAAGGTCTTCCTGAATCTTCTCCCTGTTCTCCAGCATGTCTACCATTCCCCCCAGCTTGGTGTCAGCCGCAAACTTACTGAGTGTGCAATAAATCCCATCATCCAGATCATTAATGAAAATACTGAACAGAACTGGCCCCAGGACCGACCCCTGGGGCACACCACTCGTTACTGGTTGCCAACTAGACATAGAGCCATTGATTCCTACACACTGAAATTGTTGATCTAGCCAGTTCTCTATCCACGTTACAGTCTACACATCCAACCCATACTTCCTTAACTTGTTGACAAGAATGCTGTGGGAAACCATATCAAAAGTCTTGCTAAAGTCAAGGTATATCACATCAACAGCTCTTCCCGCATCCACAAATCCAGTCATCTCATCATAGAATGTGATGAGGTTGGTCAGGCATGATTTACCCTTGGTGAATCCATGCTGACTGTTCCTGATCACTCTATTTTCCTCCAAGTGTTTCAGGATGGATTCTTTGAGAGTCTCTTCCATGATTTTTCCAGGGATTGAGGTGGGGGTGACAGGTCTGTAATTCCCTGGATCCTCCTTTTTCCCTTTCTTGAAGATAGGCACTATATTTGCTTTTTTCCAGTCCTCCGGCACCTGCCCTGTTCGCCACGAGTTTTCAAAGATAATGGCCAGCAGTACTGCTACCTCATCGGCCAACTCCCTCAGCACCCTCGGATGCAGGTCATCTGGCCCCATGGACTTGTGCACATCCAGCTTCTTTAGGTAGCCCCTGACCTGACCTTCTGTCACCAAGGGCCTCTCTTCTTCTCTCCAATCTTCCTGTATCTTCCTGTGTGCTTAGCAGGGTTTCTTTAAAATGCAACCAGCTCTCTTGGACACCTTTCCCCTTCAGATCAGCCTCCCAAGGGACCCTGCCCATCAGTTCCCTGAGGGAGCCAAAATCTGCTTTTCTGAAGTCCAGGGTCTGTGTTTTGCTTCATTCCTTTTTTCCATTAATCACCATTTTGAACTCTATCATCTCATGGTCACTGCTGCCCAGGTTGCCATTAACTTCTATGTCCCCAATCAATTCTCCTCTTTTTGTGAGAAGCAGGTCAAGAGGTGCAAGGTGCCCCTAGTTGGTTCCTCCAGCATTTGTACCAGGAAGTTGTCCTCAACACTCTCCAAAAACTTCCTGGATTGCCTGTGCACTGCTGTATTGGCCTCCAAGCAGATGTCAGAGTAATTGAAGTCCCCCATGAGAACTGGGGTCTGTGATCTGGAAACTTCTGCCAGTTGTCCATAGAATGCCTCATCCACCTCCTCCTTCTGGTCTGGAGGTCTATAGCAGACACCCACCACAACATCCGCCTTGTTGCTCTCTCCTCTAAGCTTAACCCACAGATTTTCAACTGGCTCAGTTCCACTTCCATAATGGAGCTCTGAGCAGTCATAGAGCTCTTTTACATATAGTGCTACTCCTCTCCCTCTTCTTCCCTGCCTGTCCTTCCTGAACAACTTATACCCATCCATGGCAGGGCCCCAGTCATGCAAGCTATCCCACCATGTCTGTGTTATTCCAATTATATCATAGTTCTTTGTTTGCGCCAGTACTACCAATTCTTCCTGATTGTTTCCCAGGCTCCTCGCATTCGTGTACAGGCACCTAAGATACTAGGCTGATTGCCCTCCTTTCCCAAGTCGATTTTCAGTTCTATTACACGTACCTCCTTGTATTTTCTCCTGAGATTGTCCTCCTGCACCTACCTCAGGTATTAAAGCTTCATTAGAACATGTAATATAATTATTTGATTCCTCCCCCATGTTCCAACTACCTTCTCTATTATTCCTGGTGTTACAGTCCCCGTTCCCCCCACATTCCATCCCTTCCCCCAGGTCTCCCACATTGTCACTTACCTGTGGTCTTTGGTCTCCTTCCCCCTTCAAACCTAGTTTAAAGCCCTCCTCACTAGGTCAGCCAGTTGACATCCGAATATGCTCTTCCCCTTCCTCGACAGATGGAGTCCATCTCTGCCTAGCAGTCCTTCCTCCTTGAACAGCACCCCATGGTCAAGGAAGCCAAAGCCCTCCTGACGACACCATCTTCGCAGCTAGGCATTCACCTCTAGGATGCATCTGTCTCTACTCAGGCCCCTACCCTTGACCGGAAGGATTGAGGAGAACACCACCTGTGCTCCGAACTCCTTCACCCACGCTCCCAGAGCCCTGTAGTCACCATTGATCTGCCGAGGATCACATCTCGCAGTATCATTGGTTCCCACATGGATGAGAAGCATCGGGTAGTAGTCAGAGGGGCGGATGGTTCTCAACAATCCCTCCGTAACGTCTCGGATGTGGGCACCTGGTAGGCAGCATACCTTCTGCGAGGCCTTGTCAGGGTGACAGATGGGTGCCTCTGTCCCCCTCAGAAGTGAGTCCCCAACCACCACAACCCTACGTTTCCTTCTAGCTGTGGTGGCTGTGATCCTCCCAGCCTCGGGGGTGCATGGCGTTTCCTGTTCCACCTCATCCATTGTCTCTAGCACCACATAACGGTTCTTTACCACAACGGAGGGAGGGATGGGAGTAGGGGTGGAGCACTGTCTGCTGCCAGAGGTAACCAGATGCCAGTGTCCTCCCTCTGCCATAGGCATATCACCCTTCTCCAGTGGTGTGGCAGTAGTCTTTGGCACCTGGAGAGTGTCCTCCTCTTTGCATCTCTCCTCATGGATGCTATTGAGGAACTTCTCCAGGGCGTGGCTACTCCTTAGTCTAGACACCTCCTCCTGTAACTCTCCCACCTGCCTCCTTAGAGATTCCACCAGAAGACACCTGTCACATTGATTCATCTCCCCAGCCTGATCTTTGGAGACAGGGAACTGCAGGCTGCAGTCCCTGCAAGTCCACACCAGGATTTGGTAGAGATATCCATGCTCAGGATGTCTGTCTGGCTACAAGCACAGGTGGAGGAGACAGAAGGGGCGCTGGCACAAGCAATGCGGCTCCTCTTCATCATTATGGCCTCACCAACTCCTTCCCTCACAAGCTCCCTCTGGTCACTCAGCTGCTGGCTTTTAAGGCCTTCTCTGCCTAAGTCAGCCCTTGCCCCTCATTAAACACACAGGGGAAGGATGATCACAAGGCTGATGCAAGCTGGTGATCAAAGGTGAGCAGGGAACATTGACCCAAACAGCCCCCAATCACACAAACACAGACTCACAGTCCCAATTCCCACAGTAGCTAACAACTAACAGAAATCACCTGTAGGGAAAGACACAAACACACAATTAGTAATTCACTCATTGTCAATGAAGGAGACAAGGCAGCACACTGCTGGTCCAGTGTATCCTCTCAGAACCAGGCTGAAGATCCAGAGTGAGACCAACCAATGGTCTGTAGTCCTGGCTCTGGTTCAAAGGGGCTGCCATGCTGCCTCCCCTTAGGCCCAGTCAGTGTCTCAGCAGACTCCCTTGCTTTACAAGCCCTGCTCCTAATTGGAGGAAGGAGACAGACACTGACACCCTTACTGCAGATCCAGCTCAGCCAGGTCTAGGCTCAGACCCTGCTTTGGGCTGAGTAAGCCACCAACCTCTGATGCTCCCTGCTTGACTGAGCCTCCAGAAGTCTAAGGAACCCCAGGAGCAGCTTCAGGAAGCCCAGGAGCACTCACAGCAGCTTCCAGATTCAGACATGTCCCTTCCCCTCCCCATGGAGACCCCTTTATCCCCCTCTGCTTCCTGGAGGGGCAGGCAGGGTCCCTCTCTCTTTCCCAAGGGATCATGGGAGTTGCAGTCGCTCAGTGGAAAACTTACAGCACATAGGAACTGCTTACACGTTAACCTCCTACTTGATTTCAGAGGCCCCTGAAGTACAGGGTGCCTACATACCCTCTTGCTAAAAAAGCTTAAAGAAAGCCTTTGAGGTCATTGGAGTATGGTGCTTCCATGGTAGCAATCATGCCTGCTCTTGTAGAGCAACACAATATAGATGATAAATGTCTCAGAGTTAATACTGCTGTAATGATAATCAGGAAGACCTCCAAGTATTTGAAAGCTCCAGAATGGCTCAGAGGCTTTCATTATGTTATATGGAACCTTTAACAGTTGAGGTTGTCAGGTCTAATCTTGTTGATAGAATGAGCCATTAAACCACTTTCAGTCACTGTGTGAAATAAGTGAGTGGTGTTAGACCATCACCTACTGAACAGGCGTCCACGCCATTAAACTATCACCTCTGCTGGAATCCATGTTGCTGTTGTTATACCAAAGGTCGGATGAATGGGCGTGAAAAACATACTACCATTATGCACCTCTGGTTAGTCTGTTATGCCAGGGTCAATACATATTGATGGAGCAGACTGTACATATTGTGTATGCTATGCTTGTTCAGTGGGTAAATAAAGAATCTGTGTTCTAGAGTCTGTTGATTCTGAACATTTTAAAGCAAAGTCACCCAGTGAAATTGTTATATCTTATTAACATCTGTGAGATAAGGGTCTATTCTTGAGGAGAGGGATGTGTAAAAAAGTATTTACAAGCCTTGAACATTTACATGAGTAAGGAAAACTACCAGAGTTAGAATAGCAGGAATTTACCCTCTTGTGCTTCAGGGAATAAGCCAACCTCTGAGTAATATGAGTAAGAAGGAAAATTTTCTCTACGGGCAGGTCATTCCATAACATTATTCCAGGGTCTGCATCTGATGCTGGACCAATGGTTTGGCACTTCCGTGCTAGATCAATGTAGCAGTCCAAGTGAACCCCCTCATTTCCTCTCTTCATCTGTCCATATATTTGCTGGCTATTTAGCAGCTCATTAGGTGATCAGTAGCTCTGGGAGAGAAAGCACTTTGCAAGGATTAAATCCTAACAGTTCACCACCACTAAGACAATTGGAGTGTCTTGCTCAAAGCCATGACATGGACGTCGACAGTGAATCCTTTCTGGCTAGTCATTGGCTGATATTTCTCCCCTCCCTCACTCCTAAGATCAGCAAAGTAGTCCACACACAAAGGATCACTCAGGTAGGATCAGTCATGTTTGCAGCATCAGTGCAGTTTTTACAGTTCTGGTTTTTTACAAGCCTACAGTTGGGTATTTCCAAAGCATTCTGTTGATAGTTGATATTATAACACTTGCAATTGAAGCTACTTTTAGTTTTCTCTAATATAGCTGATAGGACTTTTAATGGCAGCGATCAGCTGATTCGTCTGCTATAAATGTGGAACTGTCAGTGGTGCAAAGCAAGTTCTCTCTTTCAAGGTCAAGAAGTCAGCAATATAAAGAGAGGTGTGAGTGTACCTTATAGAGGAAGTTCATTGGACCAATTTCTTTTCTCATTTATACTAGTGCGAATCTGAAGTAATACCAATGAAGTTGCTGGGAGTGTTCTGGACTTACACTGACTTAACGAAGAGTGAAATCTGGTCCATTATCATTCATATGAGTACAGTATCCAATTGCTTTTAGGTATGATTTCTTAATGATTATATATATTATAACACTTTTCCTTCTTTCTAACAACTGTCATAAGATTGCAAACACTCACTCTCATCCTGCCTGCTAAAAATAAGTGAGAAGGAGGAAGTTGTAGCTTTGTTTTGGCTAACAGAAAGGATGTAGAAAGTAAGTCATGGCCATGATGGTTCAGAGTAAACATGAGTCAGACACTAGATTAGTTCTATCAATTTATGAGAGAGTTTTCATACCTTGGCTGCTCCAGAGGATCTGCTAACTAAATTTTGGATAGGAAAAGGCAACCGATATCATTGCTTTGCTTTTCTTTCAATCCCCTAGCCCTGCAAAAACATGTTTTATTTGTAATGCTGGTCATTTTCTGTAACTTGTGGGGGCTGCAAAAGCTTACCTCCAGAACATGTTCATCCCATTTAGTATTTTTTCTTCGTTATTTTAATCGGTAAGGAATGTGTGCTGAAGGACTTCCTCTGTCCTCAGAGCAAGGAATTTACAAGTTCAGAAAGGAGACACTCCATCTCCCTGATAATATCAGTGCTTATAGCAACTGTTCCAACATTGTCTCATTTACTGGCCTTCATCCAAGATGATGCCGCAGGTGACTAACTAACTAATAGCAGACATACAAAATGGCCTATGACTGCCTAGGAAGGAATACTGCAGAAAGGAATCTGGGTGTCACAGTGGACTAAAAGCTAAACATGAAACACTGTTGCAAAAAAGCCAAATACTATTCTGGGATATATTAACAAGAGTATTGTAAGTAAGACATGAGAAGTAATTCTTCTACTCTACTCTGTGCTGATTACGCCTCAAGTGGAGTATTGTGTCCAGTTCTGGGCAGCTCATTTCAGGAAAGTTGTGGACAAATTTCAGAAAGTCCAGAGAAGAGCAACATGAATGATTACAGGTCTGGAACACTTGACTTACAAGGGAGAATTAAAAGAGCTGGGTTTATTTAGTCTGGAAAAGACGAGACTGAGAGGGGACATGATAACAGTCTTCAAGTACCTAAAAGATTGCTATGAAGAGGAGAGAGAAAAAGTATTCTCCTTAACTGCTGGTGATAGGAGAAGACACAATGGGCTTAAATTGCAGCAAGGGAGGTTTAGGTTGGACTTTGGGAAAAAATTCCTAACTATCAAGATGATTAATCACTGGAATAAGTTGCCTAGGGAGGTTGTGGACACTCTGTCATTGGAAGTTTTTAAGGGCAGGTTAGACAAACACCTGTATGGGATGGTTTAAGATGGTAATTGGTCCTGCCTTTTGTGTGTGATTTCTCATGGTCCTTCCAGTTTTTATAACTCTGTAAAACTGTGCAGCTCTTCAACTGACATAAAGTGGGCATCTTTGGCTTAAAATGAAACACTGTACCATGCACAATGCAAATTAATAGAGGCCTACTATATCATCCAATAATTGGTTTCCAGAATAACAGGGTGACACACATAAAATGAAACTGTATTTTCTATACAATCAGGAAAAGAGGAAAATAAGTCTCTTGAAGATGAGGGTGTCACATCAGCAACATTTCTCCATTAATTATTCAGTAATTTCATAAACTCTCTTCTCATCAGCTCAAATGAACCACTAGCTATATTGAACAGTCAAAAAGCATGTTAATAAAGCAGGTCAATTACAGGCTAGAAGCAAAATTCCACTTCAAAGTAATGGGGAACTGCATTAAATCAAACCCTAATGACTCTCCAGCTTGACAAACACTCACTATGGTTGTGCGGGTACATCAGATTACAGTTTCTTGAAAGTCAGCAATTCCAACAATTGCAGGACTGACCCATAGTAAATCATGAGAAAAACCAGCACGTCCTTCAGTGACAATGCATTCTGGAATAGATCACAGCAATTAGATACAACTTCAGTTTATGAGAAATGTAGAATTGAACTGCTCTAGGCGCAGCTCAGGGACCTCAGTGAACTGCCCTCCTTTGATGGTGGGTGTGAAGCAGGGGGTAGGGAGGCTTTAACATCCCCTAGAATGTTTTAAGTTGCTCTCGTTGTTTCAGTTGACCTGGTTTACAGGATAATTCAGAGAGGAGACTGAAATTATGGTTGTGCCCTCTCCCTGCCCTCTTCAAGGTAGGTATTAGGAATGAACAGAGGGAGCAATCTTTGGTCCTTGCACTGGATGGACAAGAGAGTGGGGGAAAGGCTCTTTGTGATTATCTACCCAACTTGTACAGTCTCAAGGGACAAGGACATCCTGTGTTTGTATTTTTAACATACTAATTTCTAATTCTAAACAGACCATTATTGCACTATACAGAATGCCACGAGCTGAGACACAGCATATTTCATATTAGATTTTAAAAAGCAGACCTATTTTTTTCTGTGCATGGACATCAACTATCTCACGGCACTTTTTCTAAAGTGTACGCTGTACTATCAGCTGGATTTTTACTTCACATAGTTCTACAAACAGACTGTATTCTAGTTGGATGTCACCCTCCAACCCAGAGATGGCTGGACAAGAATGGCACTAAATGTATTGTTACATACCTCGTGAGTTCAGAGCCTTTAACATGAAAGATGTCATATACATTAAAATACTGTTATCCCTATTAATTATCTTTGCTTCCTATTTTCTATGGTCTGCTTTTGCAGTTATTTAAAGCACATTATTTAAAATGTATACAAGCTGTACCATTAGGATGAATATTAAAATTGTAATATCCCAATATTCTTTTCTTTAAAAGACTAGGGACTGCTTATTAACCAAAATGGGGAAGCAATTAAATGCTGAAAAAATGATTTTTTTCCTGAAATAAAGTTCAGTGTTAGGCATCACTTTTATTAATTCTATTAAATCCTTACTATTTTTAAAGTAATTAACCATTTCTAAGCCATGAGATATAGTTAATAACCAAAGGCCACACTGTGCATTTAATTTTTAAGAATAACTTTCCATGAAGTAAGCACATGGATAAATTTATTATGTCTAATTTTGAACTCAGGAGTTTAAATGTTTCACTCAGACTCTAGATTTTTGTTTGTCGTAAAGACAAAATAGGGAGTGAAAATGTTCAAATATTGACACATTGAAAAACAAGACTGTGAACTAAGTAAACGGGGGGTGAATTATAATCTTATATACACAGAATTTCCAAAAGTTTGTTTGTTTGTCCCAAAAGATTTCTGAAACGGTAAGAGCTAGAAACACAAAATTTCATATGGATACTACTGATTTCATAACTTAAATAACTGGATTGTTCATATCTCAAAATTGGTTCCCCTGGAGCCCCAATTGTCCCACACATAATGAGCTTTCAGTAATGCCTGATCATAGGCATTTGCTGGGGTCTTCTGTTAAGCATGTCACATAAACTGCAACTATGAGATCCTTTCCTTCTGGCTACAAACTAAGTATTTCATCTGTTGTCCACTAGGCTTCTCTCAACTCTTTCTTTTATTTTATCACACAAAAATGGGTATTGTAATCAATATTTCAAAAAACTGGCTTGGGTAATTATAGGCTGTGACACAAAAAAATCTTGGCTGCAAACATCATAATTCCTGTGGAAAATATTGGTCATTTAATGGTAATAATTGGATGAATGTAATTGTGAAATTGATATCCCTAATATTCTAAATCGGTAGCTCCATTTCCATGTGAAACATACTTGGAACTGTTCAATTTGTGCAAGTGAACAGATGTGCACTTGGTTACAATTCTGGGGTTCATTTCTTGAAGTCATATATAAGAGAAAAGTATTTCCAAGAAAATATGCTATGTTACTGTAATTCACGTGGTTCATTCATCACATCTTTTACTATAATTTCCCCAAGTAATGCCAGGTATTTCTTCAAGTTATTAAATAAATATATTTACAGTATAAGACAAATAAGAAACTGACATTTGCCAGTATAGCTGTTGGAAGATTTACCTTTCTCTAACATCTAAAATAGCCTGAACTTTGGTTCAAGACTTTTTTTAGCTCCCTCACCCACCCCAGCCTGAGGTGCCCCCAAAAAACCTGGGTTTAGATTACATGGGGAAGAGTACAAAATAAGTCTGAAGTTGTGAAAACCCTGTGAAGCCGGAAATTATATCTCAGGGTTTGTCAAATGTTGCTATTCATGAAATCCATCCCAAATAAAAACAGCAGTTCAGCAAAGCAACATTCTTTCCACTAATAGATTCTGCCTTGAGAAAAATTTATTCTATGCAATTTTGACTAAGGTCTCTCCCTTTTTCAGGCCTCCATGAAAGTGTGAGATGCTGTTGCAGATATTATCTCTGGATGCATGTGTTTTAATCTAGTGTCTCGGTAAACTGGGTTTTCCAAAGGATTAGGCATGACCTATAGAGCCTTTTACTGCCAAAATATTTGTGTGAGTCCAGGTAAATTGACAATTATTATAAATTACTCCCATTTGATGGCAGTTTGGAGAGGTCATTTATATTTATCTCATAATAAGAGGTGCTCATTGCAAAACCATCACATCCATAATGATATCTATATCAATTAAAAAAAAAACAAGGACTGAATCAATTAAGAGTTTGAATTACCCTATCATGATCCAGAGCCGTAACGTTCTGCTTCAGTGTGGAATGCGCCCCTTGCAATTAATGGTGTTTCGAGCTAGCAGCACAAAATTGTACCTTTTAATGGAACAGCTCAAGGGAGCTGCCCTAGTGCACCTGGGCCAAAGACCCATTTGCTCTGCCATGGGTACAGCTCTGCCATAATCCTTCCAGGTTCAAACTAAGGCACATTGGTCCATTTGGAAAGTTTTTACTGTCTGTCATTTCCTGCACTTGCTTTATGAAACAAAGAAGGAGTCCTGTGGCACTTGAAGACTAACAAATTTATTTACAACATGGCCTTTTGCTGAACTAGACTAACACAGCTATCCCTTTGGAACTTGCTCTATGAAGAGCAGTTTGTAATCTTTGAAACTGTCAGTCCAACACTTTGGCAAGAATTAACTCCTCTGGAAATGTGTATATTTATTATTTTTAAAAAAATCTAAAATCTGGATTATAGGCTAGGATCTCATTTTTGTTTTTATTTTCCTCTTTTTAAATGTATTGCATACTGTATCACCCTGTCAATTGAGAATTACACAAAAAAAACCCAAACATCATTCTATAGTTCAGTCCACAGTATTTAATATGAAAGACATGAACAGAATATTATCTATAGAATGCTTATTTTCCCTTGTCTTAAAATATATGCTGCTGTCATTTGGTTGGGGGTTTTGTTTGTTTTGTTTTGTTCTGTTTTGTTTTTTGGTGGCCTGTTTTCTTAGGAATTTTTTTTAGCTAATTTTAAAATTTGGACACTAAGAAGCACATCTGAGGGCTAATGTGCTGCTATTCAGACAAATATAGTAGCTTGCGTTACAGATCATCATCAGTGGTGTGGACATCTCACAGTACAGGACTGGTTGCCAATCAAATTTTAGAGATACTGACAAATACAGATGAATTAAGGATGGATTAAAAGCAGCAGACATCTTAAGAATGAACTTTTGACTCTTGTCAAATGGTCGACTAAACTGTGCTTCTTGCCTCTGCTGAGATGGAATTAGATACATTGTATCACACACAAAAATTCAGCAACAGCATCAGTCCACAGAATAGTAGAAGGGGGCTTTTTTGCACTTACTCTCTTGTCATCTAAAATGTTTCTGGGCTCAAACAAGCCTAAATTATTTTCTAGTTTGTCTCAAGTATTTTAAAGGTGCTTATCTCACTAGTATCTAAGCAACAAGCGTCAAAGAAAAAACCTGGGTATTTAAACTAAGAGAAACCTAACATGTTTGACCCAGGAAATTATGTCATATCACTGATGTGTCAGGGCCATGATGACTTGACTAATGTTAAAAAGACATTGTTTTACTAAAACATCTACAGATGTGATGAGAGAGACAGTAACAATTTAAATAAAAAGGGCTTTTGATTTTTTTTAATGATGGTATTTTTTCACAAATTTTGTTCATTGTGTTTTACTTAGTAAAAAACAAAACCAATCAAAATATGCTGCTGTTGCCTGCTCAAGGGCAAAAGGACAGGTAGAATTACACATTATGAGGCATGTTTTCAGTCATAATAACGCTGTTTCACTTGTTCTGATTTATCTAACCCGTTAACTCCTTGATTCTTAGCTGTTCATAAGTATAGATTGGCAGTGTTATCAAAGATACTGCTGTTGTAGTGTTAAGCATAGAAAGAAAAGAACACTTTTTTCTTAGCTAGTCACCATGTTATTTTTTAAATGAATGCCATAGCTAATGAATAGATAACAGCACGCTTCGTATCACAGCAGGATGACTAACTGCGGTGATCCCACAGCTTTCCAGCAACCACTAACTCAGGCATACCAACAATCTCCCAGTTACTGAAGGGATTTGAGCCCCAAATCTCCAAAGAAAAAGGAGGGAGAGGTGATTGAATCTTGTGTCTGTTACATTCTAGGTGAGCATCATAACCTCTATACTAAATATTATTAAAGTAGGGGAGGGTAGACTCCATCTCATCCTCCTCCTCTGGCAGTTTTGTGCTCCAGGCGTGCTTACTCAGTTGATCCCCACAGGTGGAATGGGTGGAAGAATGCCTCATTTGAGGACCATTCTGGATCTTAAGTATGCTTGCTGCCCAGGAGTCCAGCCTGAGGTGGCTGTCCAGATGCTTGCTAGCAGAAATTTAGGCATCTTGGTGACTTTGCAAGTGGAAATTTAGGAGCCTTAGCACTTTAATCTCATACAGTGGCATCAAAACTTCCTGGGGGAGTTCATGCCACAGTCTTAGACCCCCTGCCTCCTAGAGACAGTAATGAAGTCTGCAGCAGAGCAAGGAGTTGAACCAGCTCTCTTGAGGCTCAGTCTAGGATGGGGTAGGCAATACTCTTCATAGGTGGATCAGTGCAGTGGTTGTGAGCCAGCTCCAGGGCCAGGGCTGGAGTGCAGAGCCAGCAGGAGGAAGAGAGTGGAACTGTGGCAGAGTGCTGTAGGGAAAAGGGAGCAGCAAAGAGCCAACTGGGAGGTCAGTGGAGCAGCAGACATCTGGCTGGCGGGGGGCAGGTTTGCCAGAGAGTCAGCCAGCGGGGCAAGTGGGCCAGACAGAGATGTTCAGCAGGCTGAATCTGGCCCATGGGCTGTATTTTGCCCTGATTTAGACTGTAAAGGCCAGATTTTAAAGATCTTTAAATGCCTAGAGGGATTTTCAAAAGTGCCTTGACATTTAACTGCCATTGAAATCACGTTTGAGATCTACAGGTAAAAAGTGCTACATTTTACAGGACATTATTTTAAAACTCTTGATTAAGTTGAGAGGTGTATATATTCATAGAATCATAGAATATTAGGGCTGGAAGAGACATCATGAGGTCATCTAGACAACCCTCTGCTAAAAGCAGGACTACTCCCACTAAATCATCCCAGCCATGGTTTTATCCAAAGGTGGACATTCAACCACATGTGTAGGCAACCCATTCCAGTGCTTCACCATCCTCTTAGTGAGGCAGCCTTTCCTGATGTCCAGCCTAGACTTCCCCAGCTGCAGCTTAAAACCATTGCTCTTTGTTCTGCCCTTTGTCACCACTGAGAATAGCCTAACTCTCTCCTTTTTGCAGCACTCCTTCAAGTAGTCGAAGATAGTTATCAAATCTCCCCTCAATCTTCTCTTCTCCAGACTAAATAAGCCAAGTTCCTTCAGTCTTTCCTCCTAAGTCACGTGCCCCAGCCTCTTAATCATTTTTTGTTGGCCTCCACTGGACTCTAATTTGTCCATACCCTTTCTATAGTGGCGAGCCCAAAACTGGACCCAGTACTTCAGCTGCAGCCTCACCAGTGCCAAACAGAATGGAATACTTACATCGCTCGATCTACTGGCAATGCTCTTATTGATGCAGCCCAATATGCCATTCGCCTTTTTGGAAACAAGGACACACTGTTAACTCATATCCAGCTTCCTATCCACCCTAACCCCCAGGTCCTTTTCTACAGAGCTGCTACTTAGTCAGTCAGTCCCCAGCCTATAGCAGTACATGGGATTTTTCCATCCTAAGTGCAAGACTTTGCACTTGTCCTTGTTGAACCTTGAGATTCAATTTAGCCCAAAGCTCCAATTTGTCTAGGTGTCCCTGAATCCTATCCCTTCCCTCCAGCATATCTACTATTCCCCCTAGCTTGGTGTCATCTGCAAACTTACTGAGGGTGCAATCTATCTCATCATCCAGATTATTAATGAAGATGTTGAACAAAATCAGTCCTAGGACCAACCCCTCGGGCACTCCGCTTGTTACCAGTTGCCAACTAGACACTGAGCCATTGATCCCTACCTGTTGAGCCCAATGATTTAGTCAGCTTTCTATCCACCTTATGGTCCATTCATCCAAATCATACTTTCTTAACTTGCTGACAAGAATGATATGGGAAACCATATCAAAAGCTTTGCTAAAGTCAAGGTATATCATGTTGATGGCTATTCCCACATACAAAAAGCCAGTCATCTCATCACAGGAGGCAATCAAGTTGGTCAGGTGTGATTTGCCCTTAGTGAATCCATGCTGACTGTTCCTGATCACCTTTTTTTCCTCCAAGTGTTTCAGAATGGATTCTTTGAGAACCTGATCCATGATTTTTTCCAGGAATTGAGATAAGGTTGATTGGTCTATAGTTCCCTGGATTCTTCCCAGATATTCACTGTTTTGTTCCTAGTTTCCCTGCTGTCTTACACAACACGCTCCATCTACAAGTAGCTAAACAATGGATTCCCTTGCCCGTCGATAGAATAAAAATAACAGGTTTTCCAGGGCATAGTACTATTTGGTAACCCCTCAAAAAAGGTAATAAAAGGCTGGCTCTGCCCCTCAACGAGGATTTTTGGCTTCTCACATACAACATCTTTTTTTTTTTCCTGTTGGCTCTGACAAATTGAATCTTCATAGCAGTTATTTTCCTGTTGTTTAGAATTTAGACAATGCCTCTGGCTATCCTAAAGTCTATAGGACACATGCAGAAAACACTTATTCAGCAATTCCTCAGCAATTCCATTAAAGCCTTCAGTTACGTGAGAAAGTTGGTTTTTTTCCTACTAAGATTGTGGGGCAAAATGCCAGCCCTTTCCTTCCCAAAAAAAAAGAAAAAAAAAAGAAAAGAAAAAAAAGAAAAGAAAGAAAAGGCAGGTTTGTCCAGTCTTGTTCTGGGTTTAAAAATTTGTGCAACTCTATATTTTCCATGTATGCAACATATCTGTCACGGAAATGGGAGAAAATGCTTTGTGGATACTCATACTCAGCTGGCTGCAAATGAATAACGCTGGCAAATTTGAGCCTCCAGTAGTTGTTTAATGTAAGAAAAGAAGGCACAGAAAAGTACTGGCTTAGATCACAATAACTTTAATAGCTCTCACACTGAAACATTAGAGGCTAGATTTTCAGCTAGTATAAACTGAACTATGCTGATTTACACCAGCTGAAGATCTGGCCCTAAAGGAATTCTGAATAACAATGTTTTGTCTTGTTCCTGTTTGGGCTAGGTATCTTTCCATTTGCAATTCTATTACCCCTGTACTGGGTGTAAAACTTAACAACTCACTGTGATATAGTAGCATTTCAGCTCTAGAGGGACTTGCTGTTAGTTCATCCTACCTTAAGTCTTTAACAAGACCTTTGTGATCTTGCCTTAAGCACTAGTGAGCGTATGTCCATGTCATAAAACCACAGTACAGTTCAGTGCCACTGGCCATCTCCCCTTTCAATATTCTGCCAACTAAGAATGGGTATGGAGATTCACATTTCATTGCCAGAACTGTATATAGCAGTTTGCACAATGGCTTTGAGGCCCTCAGCTTCACACTACTTGGTCCCTCAAATCTACTTTAAAAATAAAATTTTCTGATTACCTAACTAACATAAATGAAGATGCACTTAAATATATGGGTTTAGGCAAATCACTGGTTGCAAGTATTAAAATACCTGTTCTGTCCAGAAGTTGATACTCAACTACACTTAGTAGATTTTCCTTGTTCCTGTTAGGAACAGAGTGGTACATAAGAATATTCCAACTAACCTGTTACATTAATGAGAAGATAGAGGGCAGTGAACTCTTTTTCACCATCAGTCACTGACTAACAACGAACTTTTTATCCCCTTAAATGCACGATGAAAAACTACTAAATGCACCACCATCCATAATTTAATTATTTGTGAAAGCCCAGCTTTATGAATACTGGTAAACCAGGAGCTACAGTATGATTCAGCCAGGCATTTAATGGGTCAGTTTTCTGAAAATGGATTGTTGGTCCAACAATAGTCAGCGTCAGAAAAACTTAGTCAGGGAGAATGGTGCAGCTCTGCTGTTTGCCTCCAGATTTGACTGACTGTATTATGTATTGTGTAAATCCTGGTATGGGCTTAATACACGAACAGCATTACTTTTCTGGAAGCCCTTGCCTTTCAGATTGCCAGTCCCAACTACTCACATTTCTCACTCACAAAAATTTGTTGTCCAAACTGGTTTCTTCATCTCTGCAGACAATGACTGCTGATCCACTATACATCCATGAAAACAATGTGCCTCCTATGCCAACAGACCTAGGTGAGCAATAGGACCTAATTTTTGCTCTCAGATTAGAAATTGAGAATTAAAGGTAACAAGGTTGGCATAATGGGCCCCAAACTATCTCAAAACAATATTTAGTTGTTTCCCATGGCAGTGGCATAGCAACAGGGGGCTGCAGTGTGCGGGGCCAAGTCCCCAGGCAGAGGGCTGGCCCTGCACCAGCATCAGATTAGAGGGGCCCCAGCTGAGGCTGCCTACTTTTGGGGTCTCCCCTGGTGTTATAGACTGGCAGCAGGGCATCCACAGCCCTCAGCACTGGAGGGAGCCCATTAAATGGTAAGGGGGGTTGGGGCCAGAGGCCACCCTCCCTCTGGTGCTATCTGCTCAGCGTTTCAGTCCACCCTGTCCCCAGACAGTTGGTCTACCCCCAGGGGTGGGATGGCCCACCACCAGGTCCTGCAGAGCAGTGGAACGAGTGTGGTCTCTGGCCTCAACTCCCCCCAGAGCATTGAACAGGCCCCTTCCAGTGCCAGGGGCTGAGGCCGACCTGCCCCCCCCTTTCTGTCTGTGCAGGAGGAGGGCACAAGTGCCAGACAGCACCCCAAAAGTGGGCAGCCTGGGCTGAGGTCCCTCTAATTTGGCTCTGGCACGGGGCTGGCCTTGCATCCATCAAAGGGGCCCAGGGGCCTGGCCTCTACAGGTTCTCCCTCTCTGGGGCAACTGGGGGGCGACTACAAAGCATGGGATGAGAAGAGACTCAAGGTGCTTGGCTTGTTTAGCCTAACTAAAAGAAGGTTGAGGAGTGATATGATTGTTCCCTATAAATACATCAGAGGGATAAATATCAGGGAGGGAGAGGAATTATTTGAGCACAGTACCAGTGTGGACACCAGAACAACTGGATATAAACTCTCCATCAGGAAATTTAAGCTTGAAATTAGATGCAGGTTTCTAACCATCTGAGGAGTAAAGTTATGGAATAGCCTTGCAAGGGGAGCTGTGAGGGCAAAAAACATAACTGCCTTCAAAACTGAAATTGATAAGTTTATGGAGGGGGTGGTATGATGGGATAGCCTACTTTGGAACTTGACTGATCTTTGATTTGTGGCTATTGGTGGTGGATATGCATGTGGCCTAAGAAGGGAAGGCAGATGGGGTGGGTTCTGAGTTATTACAGAGAATTCTTTCTTAGGTGACTGGCTGGTGAGTCTTGCCCACAGCTCAGGGTTTAACTGATTGCCATACTTGGGGTCAAGAAGGAGTTTCTCCCCAGGGCTGATTAGCTAGGGCTCTGGGGAGGGGGTTGCCTTTCTCTGTAGTGTGGTGCATGGCAGGGGCGCCGCTGCCTGGGGAGGGATCCGGGGCACATCCCACAGGCCCCACCGTCTTGCCACAGGCCACGCCCCCTGGCCAGGGACAGGGCCGGAAGCCATCGCGTGCCACCGCGGGCGGCTGGGCCCGCATCCCCGGCCAGGGATGGGGCCAGAGCGGCCGCCACTGCTGCGGGCAGCCGAGCCCCAGATCCCCAGCTGGGAACGGGGCTGCTGCGGCTGCGGGTGGCTAAGCCCCGGATCCCCCACCAGGGATGGGGCTGCTGTGGCTGCAGGCGCCTGGGCCCTGATCTCTGGCCCGATCGGGCCGGAGACCGGGGGGAGCCACCAGACCCGGGGCACCGGCACTGGGATTCAGGGCACATGCCCCGGGTGCCCAGCGCCAGCGACGCCCCTCGTGCCTGGCTTACCTGGTGGTGAATTCTCTGTATTTTAAAGTCCATAAATCATGATCTGAGGATGTAAATAAGTCAGTCATAGGTTAGAGGCTGATCACTGTAGTGAGTGGGTGAGGTTTTGAGGTCTGCATTGGACAGGAGGTCAGACTAGATGATCATATTGGTCCCTTCTGACCTTAGAGTATATGGGTGGCATGGGGTGCCTAGAGAAGTCCAAATATGGGCTTGATCCCCAGGTGCTGGACATCCTTACCATGCCACTGTCCCATGGTGGACTTGTTCTGAATAATGAATGATCCATCTAGGCTTCAAGCTTCTGTGAAAGGATTCTAGTGGACCTTTCTTCTAAGTCATATGGGAAACTTCTCATGACAGGTACTTGAAAACAGCCCTTTCCTTTATACCAGCCACAGAGATCATTTTCATATCCAGAGAATGAAACAGGAGGGGAATAAGCAGAACCAGAGCAGTGATGGTTGAGCTGATGGCAGTGATGAAGTGGGTCAGCTGAAGCCAGTTCCAAGAAGACGGAGGTACCATTGCTGTGTAGGAGGTGATAGTTGCAGAGGTAAAACCTACTATCTCTCCTGAGGAGATGTGCCTGACCTTTGTTAGTGATGGCCATAATCTGGGAGTCCTTTTGGATTCTGAAGAAACAGATGTACCCAGGAATGGTCCCCCTGCCCCATCTGGATCCAGCTAGTTGACTGTAACCTTTCAACTCTGATGTGGTGGTTCTGGTAGTTATGGTTTTGTTACCTCCAGCTTGAAACCCTGTGGTTCATGCTGCAGGAGAAAGCTGGGCAAACCTTCAGAATCTAGTGCAAAAGAGTTACCTGTTTACTTTGTGGATTTTCTCTTGCACACTTTTTACAGTTTAATTCTATAGATTATACAAGCCACCTGTTTGCTTCTAGAGTTATTTTACAGTGATAATTTTGATCTACAAAGTCATCCTTGCTTTGGGTCCTGACTTTCTTGGAGAATTTCTCTCTATCAGACAATCTGAAAGCAGAGATCTACTGGCATGTTTCTGATAACAGGCAAGCAGCAGATATTCCTGAGCTCTGGAACTTACTTCTTATTGTGATCTGATGAAGCCCCAGTATATTTAATGTCAAGTCCATGATACATTCCTCGGTTTGAATGAGTACCTAGAAAAATATCTAATTTAAAATTGTGGAAAAGGCTGGACTTAGCAGTTGCTTTCAAATTTTACTTTTGTCAAGCAGTTACCTTCTAACTGATTCTTCTTTAAGTCATGGTACATGGGTCCACCCAAGTATAATGGACAAATTGACATAAAATAGATGTGCACACTTCCCCTTACAATTACTAATAGCTCTTTCAAGATTCACTTGTATGAGATCCTTTAAGTGAAAAACACACACAACTCTTGCTATAAGCTACACCACCAAAGTCAAGCCTAGCTGTAAATATGCTACTCATATTCATAGTTCATTGTGTTTATGGATACTGTAAGGTATGTGGCTCCAGGGAGGAGGGGGTGAGGGGTGATTGCTCCTAGCCTCCCGGTTCCCTGAGCCCCACGCTGTCCTGACGTGAGCAGGGCACCACAGGGCTCAAACTGCTGTCCCCCACATGGCTGCACTGTCCCCTGCCCCCTCTCTGCTCCCTTCAGCGCAGAACCGAAGGCACGGAGAGGGTAGTGGGGGGGTGGGGGGGGAGAGAGGTTGGGAATGCAAAATTGTCCTCTCCTCTCAGGTGGTCCTGGGTGGGGAACAGCTGGCCCAGGGGCACAGTGGGCCAGCCCAGAGGCTGAGCTCTGCTCTCTCACCCCTCCCCTGGGGTGGCTGTTCCACCCTAGGGGCAGGGAAGGCTGGCCCAGAGGTGGGGCAGGAAAGCAAAGACCAGCCCCTGGACCAGCCCACTCCACCCCTGGGGGCAGAGTGGCTGGCTCTGGGGAGGGGCAGGAGTGCAGGGCCAGCTTCTGGACCAGCCCACTCCACCACCCCCAGTGCAAGGGGGGCATAGGCCAATTGACCCTGGGCCCTGCACCCCCTTGTGGATGGCCCTGTGTGACTCCGTGCGCATCTTCAGTAATTTTGGTTATTTGACTTTCTCAGAATCTAGCTGTTTTCTGCTCTCAGCAAAAGGTCCCTCTTACTTTGTACGTAATAGCTCATTGTATATAGTTTAGTGTTCTGAAAGATGCAGTGATTCACAATCAAATGAACACAAACACAGGGTTTGGCAATCAGAAGTTGTTCCTTGTGATGCAAATACAGAAGCAAAAGAAAAAAGCTGAAGTCTTTGTTTTGGTGTCACAAAGAATGCTGTAATAAAACTACAGTCAGAAGGATAAAGAACCTTTTACAGAAGTTGGTGGAAATTAATTCTATCAATTTAGCAATGCCGAATAGCTAATAATGGTGAACAGCTGAGAGTGACTCAGCATTGCATCAAGTGTGCCCATGCTCTCAGGAAGTGTGTGTTTTCAACATGAAGCCAGATTGTAACTTTCTTGTGACTGCCAATGACTAAGGCACATGTAAGATGCTAGGGCTTGAATCATTGTTCTTGTTTTTCCCAAAGAGATAGCAAAAGAACTAATTTAGTGGAGCAAGGAAAAAAAAACTTGTCTCACTTAAATGTTATCAGGTGCTTAAAAAAGCCATAATTATCTCAGAATGCTGGGTGGAGGAATCTATCCCATATTACAGCCCAAATCTTGAAATTAAACAAACAGTCTTTGAAAAGTCTAGCATTTCACTGTCCCTAATCTACAACAGGTCTTCTGTCTCTACTGACATGCATCTCTGAAATTCATTAATAGGCATGAAAGCCTCTGTTGGGACAGCTGCTGTGTGTAAATTAGCAATGCTTGGAGCTTCCATAATAGAGGATAACCTTGAGTCCTTGAAACGTGTTGAACCTTTTCCCAGTTTTTAGCCCCTGTTGTTTTTATAATAATGGAGTTTTGTCAATCCTTGAGCTGGACAGCAGCTGGCAGAGCACATTGAAGTCAATGAAAAGATTACCATTGACTCAAGGGGAAGTTGGCTCAGGCCCAAATGTAGGTGCCGTGGCTCATGAAACTAATTATGACTATCTAGATCTCAGGTTATGAATTATAACTCTATTTTTCATAAAATGTATCCACATAAGAAACTTCTTCTGAGAGATTCTGAGTGGGATTTGACCACATAAGGTCCCACATCCCAGTAGCCTGGCATCATAGACAAGGCTCTGGTCTACATACTAACAGTAAAGTTCAGCATATGCTGCTTACCTCAGCTTTCTGCAGTTTTTGTCTCCATTGTCAGAAAGTTAAGTTCAAAGCAATTAGAACTGTAATTCAACCTCATAACACCATCCCTGAAAGTAGCATAGCACTGAGGTTGGAATCCACAATTCAAATTTAGGTCCATGTAGCCAGACCTAAATGGCTGTGTCTACATTGTAAACGCTAAGTTGACTTTATTAAGTCGACTTAATAAAGTCTGCTTAAAGCCAACTTTAAGTAGACCTTATTAAGTTGACTTAGTGAGTCCACATTACATTAAGTCGACTTTATAAAGTCGACTTTAAATGGGTGCCCTGGTTTAATTTGACTTAATAAAGTCAATTTAGTGGCCCCACTGCACTAAGTAGACTTTATTAAGTCAACTTAGTGAGTCCACATGCCTTAAGTCGACTTAATAAAGTCGATTTAACAGTAAAGTCAACTTTATAAGTGGACCTTATAAAGTTGACTTTACTGGACCCTAAAGTCGACTTTATTGCCCTACAGTGTAGACAGGGCTCTGTTTAAGTCGACTTAAGGGCCCTTAGGTCAACTTAAACACATAGTGTAGACGTACAGTCTTGATTTTCCTCTTCTTCCAGTCTGCTACACCATAGCTACATAGCTACTTGCATGCCTGCAGACCCAGAAAGTTTTCAATTAATTTCTCTCTCTGCATACAGCACTGTGCCTCTCTGTTGTGCCTGCAGCAGAGAAACAGGAAGGAAATCTTTTCCTGTTTTTTTTTTCTTTAGAGAATCGGGGAGGAGGCGTGAGCAGAGGGTAGCTGCCTCCTCCAAACCCCTGCACCTACTATCCACAGTGCAATGTATTTCAGGAAGTAATACGAGCAGTGTGGACACAAGAACCCGAGCAAGCAATTTGCAGTGATGATTCACCTTCGCCTTCTGTAATTCAACAGCCTAAAATCAAATTATAACCCCACCCCCAGCATAGACAAGCCCAAGGAAATATATTTGAAGTAATTTCTGAATCCCAATAGTGCACAGGCTTGAGTCAGAGCAAAGCACAGACCTGAAAACCCACTTGCAAGATGTCTACAAAAGTAGTCCTGTCAGAGAAGAGGTGGTCTATTAAAAAGAAGAAAAAAGTTTCTTCTATAAAATTACAAATGCAAACTTATGAAGTAATATCTCTTTGAGGTAACCAGATAGTACAGCAGGCTAATTTCCAGCCAGTCTCTATAGAAGTGCATGAATGGTGAGAACTGCTGCATTCAGTATCATCCTTTGCTGACTAAGTCAAATATTATTAAATCCTGTGTCCAGCACAGTCCACCTAGTTGAGTTGCTTCCAGCCTAATTCCATCTATTTTCAGTCCCTATGGTGTTGCACCAATATCAGTCCCTCCTTCCAAAGAACATTGGCCCTTTGACTCCAGTTCCACTGATCTTAACGCATCTTCCCTATTTTATAAACAAATTATAAATATTAAAAACAAGTTATGTATTCCCAGACCCTCATCCCATGTCAGAGGCTGCTAGCACAGCTGAGTTTGTTTCATTTTTACCACACACTCACTTGGTTCTGTAGTTTGAACTAAACAGGTGACCACAGCAAGAGTGATCTATTTGTGTCTCCCTGTCACCTGTCTCTGAGAATAGCTATCTATCTCTGCAGAGTTTCCTGCCTCCCTGTGGTTCCAGGTCTCCAGTCGGTTCTAGGCCTTTCTCTTCTGTAATGATCTCCATAACTCTGCAGGTACCTCTGGGTGTTGCCTGCCAGCTTCTAGGTGCTTCTGTTCCTTTGGATCATTTGCCCCTCTTGCATAGTTACTACATGTAATATCATTACACATCTTGTGACTCCTCATTCACTCCTTCTTGTGTCTCTTTCATGGCTGGATCCTCTTAGCCATGAATACCTGTCTTCAGGGATAGTAAATCCTTGGCTGACCTATTGTGCCCTAGTGCCTGTTTCTCTTTCTGATTATTGCTCATCTCCTCTTAGAGGTGTTCCCACCCTTCTAGCTATAACAACTTCTTCCTCAGTAGTCACAGGATTTTGTTCCTTTATCCCATCACTGCTTGCACTAGCTTGTTTTGTCCATAGATGACTGAAGCAATTCCACCAATACCAGATATCACAGTCAGTAGTTCTTCTTTTATTTGGATATACCCCTTTTCAGTATCTGACAGGCTTTGCTGTCATAAGCAAGCTGCTGTTTCTGCAGAGGATCTACACCTAGTCTTTTCTCTGATGCATGACACTGTCATCTCTGTGTCTCTCCTGCCTCTCAGGCCAGATGATCCATTATCATTTGTTTCAGCATGGCAAATGCTTGCTATTGGGGGTCTACCCAGTCCCATGCAGCATCCTGTGTTGTCAGCTGACATACTGATTATGGCAGCCAAGTGTGGACAGAATATGGGCAGAAAATTTATCCTTTCTACGAAGTGTTGTACCACCAGGCCTGGCATGTCTCTGACTGCCTTTATCTCATTCGGATCTGCTTTCAGTCCCTTTTCAGTGAGTAAATGTCCAGTGCATGTCTAATTCCTGATGCCTGAGTGGTTTTTCCTCAGTTGAGTTTTATGCTCTTGTCTCTGCATTGCTGTAGAAAAGCTTATTGTTTTCTGTCATGATCTCATTCAGTTTCTGCATTGTTGTTCCCTTCTCCTACGATTAGGGTACCATCAGTAACTCCTGTCACCTGGGGCAGCCTTTCCAGCACTTGACTGAGCTTTTTCTGGGACACTTCTGATGCTGGGTTTATACCCACCAGCATATGAAGCCATCTATAGTGAGCAAAGGGTGTTACAAAGGTTGTCAGAATGCTGGACTCTTTATCCAGACTTATGTGCCAAACCCTGTTTTTACATCACAGACTGCAAAGATTCTGGCTTTGAAAAATTCTCTCCAGGTATCATCAACTGTCAGCAGTGGACAGTGGCATCCTTTCAATGCCCAGGTTCAGTGGCTTTGGGTCTATGAAGATGAGTAATTTGCATGATGACTTCTTACCAACACTGTACTGCTTACCCAGGCCATACTGGCCTCTACAGTTGCTATTAGATGCCTGCTCTGCAGGATTTTGAATTGCTCAGCTATTGGATTACATAGTCCTTCCCTGTGAGCACACAGGTTCCATTGTGGTATCTACATCCAGGCATAGCTTTCCTTTGAGGCACCTGTCAGTCTTTGAAATCATCCCTATCTGCTTTCAAAGTTGTCTTCTTTGTCCATGAGACTCCCCTTTTTGCTGCTTGCACTGCAGCTATAAAAGTCTGATGTTGCACCATGACCAAATCTATGGCTTGTATGGCTTACTATTGACCACCACAAACTTCAGTTACTGTCTGTTACATTTCATTTTAACTACTACAAGGTCACATATACAGACTGTACTACGGTCTCCTTGTATGTTACTAGAGTCCATCTGCTTTCTGCAATGGATATTTTCTGATCCAGTTCACTCTCAAGGAATTGTATTGCAGCAGGCCCTGTATCCAGATGAAATTGCACATGAATGGAGGCTGCTATTGTCCCTTGTTGCTTTCAAATTTCAGCAGCATGAACAAGTTATGCTTTCTGACTAAAAAAGAGAGTCACATTTTCATCATCATTCTTTGATATGTCATCCCCCTCCTGTACAAGCCTGATGGAGTCTTTCTCAGTACTTCCTCTGCTCTTTCATATGCTGCTAAAGTGGTTCAATTTGCCACATTCCTTGCAATAAAAACAATGAGAGTCCTGTGGCACCTTAAAGACTAATGGATTTCTTCGGGTATAAGTTTTTGTGAGCTCCAACCCACTTCGTCAGATGCATCTCATGAAGTGGGTTGGAGTCCATGAAAGCTTATGCCCGCAGAAAGCTGTTAGTCTTTAAGATGTGTGATGAAGCAAAGTCTAGGGCCTCGTGGGTTGTGTGCTTCTAGGGTTTGTGGATCACCCGGAGTACCACCTCCCCTCTTCCAAACTCCCTGTGTGGTATAGTCCCCAAGGTCCTAGTCCCAGTGGTGGGGCTGGGGCCCCAAATGGCCTTGCCACCCCAGAGTGCTGGGCGCTTCTTAGGTCCCTGGGAGATCTCAATTGAAGTCAATTCCTCCAGCATCTGGCCAGTTCTGCTGCCTCCTCCTTTGTGCTCCTGCCACACCTCAAATATACCCTTGGCTGTCTCTGGGCCCCTTTTTATCAGGCCTGGTTAGAGCCGTAATGTTCTGTTTCACTGCCCAGGGTGCGTTCCGATCGGAACGCACCCCTTGCAATTAGCAGCACTTGGGGCCGGTGGCGCAAAAATGCGCCCTTTAATAGAGCAGCTCAATGGAGCTGCTCCAGTGCGCCTGGGGCAAAGCCCCATTCTCCCTGCCAAAATTATGGCCTTGGGCCTGGTTGAGCAACCTAATTGGCTTAGGTGTTGCAATCAGCTCTTGGCCCAGGTGTTGTAATCAGATTCCTCTGTTCTGCCTGGCTCGGGTGCTGCAATCTACCACAGCTGCCTGATTTAGAGATCTGCTTCAGTAGCTTGGGACTAAGGCTTTGGTAAGTCTGGGGCTGATGCATCCATTGTCCCATACTCTCCTGTATCCCTCTAATCAGACTCTGTCACAGGTGACACAGGACTCTCATTGTTTTTACTGTACAACAGACTACCCCTCTGAAAAATCCTTGCAATGTTGTCCTAGGATGGGACACTTTTCCTTCACCTGTTCTTCCACCCTAGACAAACAGAAAATTTGGGAGCGTGTCTTTAATGGTATCTGTGTGGTGAGTCCTAGGGCCAGAATCACTCAGCTGTTCTTTTGTGGATCTTAAGCCCATGCCACTGATACCATGAACATTTAGGAACAAATGTTGTTGTCACTTACTTTGGTATAAATCCAGAAAAAAGACCTTGGAGTGCTCTCGGCAATAGGGTGTCTTGCCAGAGGGCTGGAGAGCATGGGGCTAGCCCAGCCATAGGTCCAGTGTGAGTACCACCTGAGGAGAACCAGGCACTGGGTGATTTGAGAGAGGAGTTGAGATTGCTATAGGTATTTAGTGAATTGATTGAAACTCAGGAAATGGTAGAAGGACTGCAGAGACTATGAAAGGCTCCAACAGGGAAGACTCTAAGATTAAGGGAGCCATAATAGAGGGGACCTGCAATAAGATGGTTTTGTCCTAGGGATGGGTCACCTGAGAGCTGAGGAAGGCTCAGCTTTAGCCTGTGTAAGCCTGGGCATATTTAGTCCAGCTTCTACCAGACAACGGACTGGGAGAACGATTCATTGGTCTTGAATCCAGACAGTTGAAGAAGGCTGAGCTCCAGCTAGGCAGTGACTCATTTGGCACTGGAGGCTGTAGGTAGGGATTCAGTGAAGGTGACCCAAGAGGGGAATGTTGCAACTGCCTCTGGACTGTGAGTTAAGGGGCCCTCAGAGGGGAGAAACCACATGGCATTACAGAGTGACATCTTACAAAAGGTGTTTGGAAAGTAGTTAGTGGCCATTGTGATACAGCCTCTCTCACACTTCATGGAGTTTCTCCAGATTTACATCAGCTGAGAACAGAATTTTATTCTTCATCTATAAGAAATATCACAGTGAGATCCATGAACACAATGTGCAAAACTGTGGTAGCCTAGATGCTTTCCAAATGTCATTTAATTAATCTGTGTAAAGATCACAAAGAAAAGCAGAGGTGCAGCATCCATATTAATTTAATTTATGAATGTCTTGTCTGTAGATTCGAGTTTTAAAGGAGTTAGCAAAAGGTATTTCATTATCAGAAGAAAAATAAGTTCAGAACTCTAGAATATACATATGCTATACCATATGCCATATTTACCCAGTGAACACCAAACAATATTCACCGCAAAAACTTCTTAGTAATGTGCGTCCTAGATTGAAGAATACTTTAAAGTGTTTCAAAGTATGGCTTTGAGCTGTATAGAGGACTCAACCAGTTCAGTGCTGCAGAATCAATAGCACAAGTAGCCTGGGAGAGAACCTGAGAAAGCACATGTGGATCTTCATGAGACCAGCAAAAGAATTACTCATGATTCTGTCTCCCAGTGGGCAATTGCAGTGGCCAGTAGCAAAAGCTGTACCCCACATGGAGCAGTTTAAATTGGTACAGAGAGCCAGCAGTCATGGAAGGATGCACAGATGGCTCAAGGTAGCTGTAGTCATCTGACTGCAGGGAGGAGTTGTGGGCAAGAGGATTTGGGCATTGGCAAATAGCATCCATATACAGTAGACAATCCATGCATATGAAAGGTGGGCAGAGGTTTGAAAAGGATTTGTTTGATCTATACAGATTAGAGACACCAGAGAGCAAATATGAAATACTGGAATGGGGAGTAATAGGTGCCTATATAAGACTAAGCCCCAAATATCGGGACAATCCATATAAAATTAGGTTATTTGTTAACCCTCATACAAATCAAGATAAATGAATTTAGATCAGCAGCATAAGGGAGACGTAGGCAATGCCAGGAATGAAATCAGGTATGCCGGACTGTAAAAGGTAGAATGTTTACTTAGAGTGAACTCTTCTACATGAACCATCTTACACACATGATAAACAAAATACATGCCATTGTGGAATCCACTGGTGCTTCATAGAATCTTACTCCTTGCATATGATTGTTCTGCCTCACTCATCCTTATCTCCCTGCATTGCAATGAAAAAATATGATCAAATTCACGTTACATTCCCGGCATTTATTTTCCTCCCATTCTGTAATTTTCCCATCTTTAATCATCTGATGAACTGCAATTTTCTCCCATGAAAGCTCACAAGATAAATAAAATTGTTAGTTTTTAAAAGTGCCACAAGACTCCTTGTTTATGTTCCAAATAGTAGCACACAACAGTTATAGCAGCAACAGGTGTCCCACAATATTAATGAGGACACTCAAAGGTGGTTCAGTGCAGGTGGGGGATACAGTCCACAAATGCATATGTCTGTTTAGGGCCACCGTTGTCTCTGAAGAAGCACCAAGAGGAGAAGTGCAATTGAGGTATGCAGTAGCCACTTGCCACAAGTTGACACAGGAAGGCAGCTGAAAGACAAGAGCAAGAACTTGGGCCAAGGGGCTTTCCAGAGGCAAAGCTGCTGCTAAAAGAAATGGAGAAAAGCAAGTTAAGGAGTCTCAACGTAGCAATGTCCTGCAGTTGAGTGGCGGTTATGTCTGGTTCACTCCTATTGCCTAGCCCCAGCCATTTCCAGAACCCTCTGCTTGCCTTTCCCACAGAAACAAAATTGCAGCATATCCTTCTAGTTTTCCTTTCTCATCTGTGTCACTCAGCTTTTCAACTGACAACATAAACGTCATTGCTAGCATTCTCCTTTTCTCCATCTGAGATTCCTAGTTCATCTAGTTTCAGGGGATTACATGCCCATTTGAAAGAATTTAAACAGTCAGAGGGTATGTCTACACTTTGGGCTTAAGTTGACTTAAGGAGGCTTAAGTCAACTTAAGCAAAGCCCTGGCCACATTTGGAGTTCTTTAAGTTGACTTAAGGGCTTCCTTAAGTCGACTTAATAACTCCTGCCCTTAAAGTCAACTTCAGGGGTTAAGTAGACTTTATTAAGTCAACTTAACACAATCTGGCCATTAAAGTTGACTTAATAAACTCAACTTAGTGCAGTTGGGCCATTTAAGTTGACTTTATAAAGTCAATTTAAGTTGACTTTAAATGGGTCCCCCTGGCTTAAGTCAACTTTATAAAGTTGACTTATTGCAATGTGGCCTCACTAAGTTGACTTAATAAGGTCTACATAAAGTTGACTTAAAGTAGAATTTATTAAGTCAACTTAACAAAGTCGATTTAGCTTTTGTAGTGCAGATATTGCCAGAGAGTGCTGCAGAGATGAGGTTTGCACCTGCCAATAGCAGGAGGTGGGGGGAAGAATAAGGGCAGCTGGCTTCAGCCATGTTACTGAGCATGGTTCAGTCCATGGGAGCATGCTCAGTACAAGCCAAGTGCAAATATGAGAAGGGCACATGACCTCACACATGCTCCCTCTCCCACCACCTCCATGCATCATCTTCACGCTGCTGTGTTTTAAGTAACATTTGTTCCTTTTGTGCATACGCACACTCGTAGCATTCAGGTAGATGCAGTTTGAGTGACTATGGCTGCTTCTGCACTGCTGAATGTCCAAACCATAAAGCCAATTCACAAATCACTTTTATAATGGGGAACTGTAGTATTTCTCCAGGTTCCTCAAATCCACAAAAGAAAAAACAAATTTTGATTCAAATTTTGAACCAGACCTGAAAAGATTCTGGAAGTTACTAGCCATGGAAAACAGGATGTTAGCATGTAAACATGATAAAAAAAAAAACAACAAAACAAGGACTCTTGTGGCACTTAAAGACTAACAGATTTATTTTTCGCATAAGCTTTTGTGGGAGAAAATCCCACTTCATCAGATGCTTCGAAGATGGGTGAACTTACAGAAGCATCTGACGAAGTGGGATTTTCTCCCATGAAAGCTTATGCGAAAAATAAATCTGTTAGTCTTTAAGTGCCACACGACTCCTTGGCTTTTTTGCTGGACTAGACTAACACGGCTATCCCTTTAGAAATTAACAGGATGTAAACATGATGTAACTCTAATTCTGCCTATAACTCAAGTCAGCACAGAAATGCAGCCCTCCTTTGTGGCGAAACCTGACAGCTGTTTTGCAGTGCACAGCGACATTAAACAATGACTTTGGAGAGAGAAGTGAGGAAAACTATGGTAACTAGTTGGAGCTACAAGGCAAGACATAGTTTCCTGTGCTGACTTTTTTTTTTTTCAATTCAGAATAATTGATTTTTTTTCAAGTAAAATCCTTTCTAAAGAATTTGTTTTGTTAGGGCTGCCACCTTCTTTTTCTTCAAATTTAAAAAGAATTGGTAATTAAGCTAAATGCTCTAAAAACATTATTTAGAATCCTGCTGTATAACCATTGAGAACTGTGCATGTTTTGGCTCCCAGCATGTTTTTTCCTTTCACTAGTACTCTGAGAACAACTCAGCAAGTGAAATGTATTCTATGATTCATTTTTTTTTGTGCTAGTAATTTCTAAGAGTTCAGTAATATAAGGCTGCAGATCATTTCTCCCTTAATAAGACATTTTCTTTAGCCTTGACAATCCTCGTTTTTTAATATGCCAGCTGATGGTGATATTTGTTATAGTGAGTCATGTTGAGGCTGTCAGTCACATCCTGTTACACTGCATGATGTCATATAACAATGTGTCTGCACAGAAAATGTTAGCCTCTCCATTCTCCAGACCCAACATCTTGACTCTATCTTTTAGAAGCAAGTTATTATGAAATAGCATTATGTCCAATGTACTTAAGGGTAATATCAAATCTAGTTCTCCCTTGTTTCAGTAGAGGAATTTTTGACATTTCTGAGGTACAAGGCAGGTCAAAAATTCCTCTAGTGAAACAAGGGAGAACTAGATTTGATATTCCTAATGACACTGCCTGGCACAGGACACAGCTAAGAGTGCCAATCTCAGACCAGACTGCAAGAATAGAGGGCATATACCCCCATCTTGGTAGTATACTGATCTCTATCATAAAAATTCATCAAGCAACTAACAAATGTGTGCTTCCACATTACTGTACTAATCATTTTGAAGTCAGAGACAAGCACTTTCAATCCCTGTAGCCTCTCATGTGCTGCTCAGACAAAAAGAACCAAAAGAACCAAACAAACACCCCATGTTGGACTAACTTCAGATCTTATCCAAAAGCTGTGCTGGTAGCTCACCCTTTAGAAACTAAAACTAAAGTTTTTATTAATACAACTCGACAAAAAAATTAAAATTAAAATTCTGAAAAGAGTTATTAAGAAATTAAAACAAATCCTTAACACTACAGTTGATGTCAAAGTTTGAAGTTCAGTATAACAGCAGTGATGTTAAATCTTCCAGTTTGTAATACATTTCTCTAGTTCATCACAAAAATTGGGGTCATCCGTCCACTATCTAAAGTTCTTCTTTGTCTGAAATCACAATCTAGAAATGTGGAGCAGGAAAGAGGCAAGGGGATGATGTCACATGCTCTAATTTATACAGTCGAATTCATGTCCATGGAAAGTTACTATCTCAAACATGGAGTCAGGGATTACACAGTCTATGGCTATATCCACACGTAGATGCTTATTTCGAAATAAGCTAATTCAAAATAAAATTGTTATTTTGAATTAACTTAAATCGAAATAAGCAAAAACCTCAAATCGAAATACCAAGTCCAGACACAGGACTTGCTATTTCAAATCAGGAGAGGGGCACCATGGGAGGTGTGGCAACATGGCCCCCTCCTTGGGCCATTCCCCCACCCATATATAGAAAAAGGAAGGCACCCTGGAAAGGAGAAGGGCAAAAGTGTTAATTCGAAATAAGGGTTATTTCAAAATGACATGTCTGAATGATGTTATTTCAAAATAACCTTTTCGCTTTAACAGACTATATGAATTAAAGTAGGTTTAAACTGTTTCAAAATAATGTTTCTTGTTTCAAAATGATGCAGTTCGTCATTTCGAAACAAGAAAACGTCATGTGGACCTAATCTCTTTTAAATCAAAATAACAGTGTTCTTTTGATTTAAAAGATACATGTGGACATACCCTCTGTGTCTTGCTGAGTCAAGAGGCATCCATCTTTTACGTACTTTCTGAGGCATCCTGAGGATGGGCTCACTGAATCAGCTGATTCTCCTTAATAGCCTATCAACCACTGCTCACTAATCTTGATGCAAATCTGTCTTACAAGTGTTACCAAAGAACATACATTTTGAGATATAAACACACAAAATTTTCATAACTTCATACTTGCTTATAAACAAGATTATGACTTTTCTAAAGATGCTATGCATGGTATATGTTGTACAAGACTTATTGCAATTGTTTCAGCAATAATATTGATGCTCACCTTCTTTTTATACAACACTGCACATACAAAATAAATAAACAAAAACCCCGTCCTGCCCCAAAATATAAAAAAAATAAAATAAAATATTCGGGCTTTCTTTATAGAGCTTTAAAAATAATTGGACAAGGGCCCCGTATTTTTAAAATATCCTTGCTATTATTTAAGGGCCTACTACTTCCCACGTACAAGATCCATCTGATAGAACTTTATGCCCCTACTGACTCTTCAAAATAAGATCCAAAGGGGTAGCTGTGTTAGTCTAGTTCAGTAAAATAAACAAACACGGAGTCCTGTGGCACTTAGACTAAGACATTTATTATTTGCATGACTTTTCTTGGGAGAAAATCCCACTTTGTCAGATACTTTGAAGAAACTTCAAAGTGTCTGACAAAGTGGGATTTTCTCCCACAAAAGCTCATGCAAAAAATAAATTTGTTAGTCTTTAAGTGCCACAGGACTCCTTGTTTTTTGGTTTTCCTTCAAAATAAGGAACTTTTTATTAAGAAGCTATCATCAAACAACCAACTTCAGTTTGCCTATTGTTAAAGGTCCCAGTCCTTCAAAGAGTTCTGTGTAAGAAGGCCCTGCAGCAACCTAAGACCCTTATTGGAAGATCATATCTAAGTTAAAGGCAGCACATTAAAAGCATTAGGGAGAAGAAGCTCTGGTTTTCAACACAATACTGGTGAAGAGAAGGCATAATATTTCCATGTCTTTTCCCTCAATTACTATCTATAAATCTCAGAATTTGATTCTCTATAGTGCCCATCACCATAATATGTTGTAATGTGGTTATTACTGTTAAGGTTAGCAAATATACTATTAAAAAGGCATCTTTTGGCATGCAAAGAAGGTGAGTTGTATTTTACAATCAGTTCTAATTATATTATAGTGAGGCAAGAATTTTTGACTGTGCTTTATCTGACTGTCCTCTACAGAAAGGGAATGATTTAATTCTTCCAAGGCTGGAACAGAGCATCTGATGAAGCATAGAATGCTGCAAATAAAGGGAGGCTTGATGGCATTTCTGATCTTACTGGTTACAGTTCAGTTATACGAGAGGTAGCGATTTTCTAATCTTTATTGCACCTGACCATTTAAAAAAAATAGCTCTGCATGTGACTGTACGGCAAGATCCATTTCCAAGATGGGGATGGAATCTCCAATCTGGCCTTTTGTGTGTGTGACTATGAGAGATGAAAAACATGTAACTATGAGACTAGGTGTGAATACGAGAAATGGAAAACATTCCTGAGGGAAGTGTTCCCAAGTGGCAGTTAAGAACTCAGTATGTAAATTCACTTGGCAACCACAGATGAAAATCACCTCTGCTCCATGTTTGAGTACTGCCTATTCAAGTTCACATCAAGTACATTCCACTGCTATGTGTATGTTCTTACGTTCATGGTGTCACGTGGGCCATGGTCAGGCTCTAGTAACCGGATCTGCATAAAGCCCCCTTGAGACCCTCTAGCAGAGCGTTTCTCAACAACCTGTCTGTAGACTGATGCCTGTCCCTGAGATCCCCTTGTTGCAGTTAAGGAAGACAGCAGGCTGGGTCCTGGTATCCAATAAGTTGAGAAACAGTGATCTATAGTGCTGCAGGCTTTACACTGCAGGAACAGATCCCAAATTTCTACCAGCATGAACAGGAGATGCACCGTGAAAGTTCTGCACATTGAGATAACAACAAAATCAACATTTCTTATCTTTGTTCGTTCTGGTATGGTATTGCCTAAATATCACACTCTAATAGTGTTAGGTACTGGGAGCATAACTATGCTGGGGTTTTCAAAGGAGGCTAAGGGAGTTAGAGGGATGCCTTAGGCTTATTTGTAAGCCCAGCCTTAATGAAAAGACAGTCCATCTCCAATCAGTTTATGATCTACTGCTGTGCTTGTTCATCACAGCTCCTTTTAAAGATCTACTTGTAGGAGATTGTGATTTAACCCTAGTCTACACTTCCACACTTTTCAGTGGCAGTCGATGAGAGCTATGCAAGTTACGTAAAATACCTTGCATATCTCCCATCACCTTATTAATGCCCACTTACATCCCTCTACATACTGTGCTAAGGTGAGCAGCAATGCCATCTTTAGCCTTAGCACTAAGTAATTTCCAGGGCTGTAGTTATTATTGCAGACTCCAGAGAGACTGAGCAGCCTTCCTCTGTAGAATGGGGCACAGCTCACCTGCTGGTGAATTCTCTGTATCTTAGTCCTTAAATCATTATCATACACTGGCCAGCTACGTGTATGCTTAGACTTCCAGCAACTTTGACAAGCTGTACAAAGAGAAGATTTCAATCAGTTTTCAAATACTCAATTCGATGTGCACTCAGGGTTTTGGCAGCTAAAATTTACAGAGGAATGCTCAAAATTGTGCACACCTAATAACTCCATTCAGAAGATACAGATTTGCACCCCAAAACATATGTACCACATCTTCCATGTTTGTTCTTCTGGTAACACTCCCTATTGGTGTTTATAGTTTTGGCAAATCTTCCACTGGCTTTAATGGTGAAAGATCAAGAAGACCCCTATCTGGACAGATGGTGTTGGGAAAGGCATGATAATGATCCTTAGAATGACCACTGGTGTGCAGGGAAAGGAGCAAGTACCAACTGGAAAATATTAATTGCTTTTATTAGTATATTTTTCACCCCAGTCGTTTATGCGGTTGTCTTCATATGCATCCAATAATAAATTCAAACCAGGAGGGAAATGTTAAAATTCATTCATTTCATTCAGATCTGGGAAAAGAGCAGGACAGTTCCACAAAATTATTGATATCAGGTGCTAATCCTTAGCTGAGGTTTGTTCATATCACTATATATAGGTGAGTTAAAAAATGGACTGTCCATGGGTATGCTTAGATGCAAGCTCACAGTGTGCTTTCTGTGGGCATTCTTGCAGGTTAATCTCAGCTACTGATATGGTTGTAGAAAGTGAATGTAAAGAGGTTTATGAGAACCAGTGATGCCAATTCATTTTTTAAATCAGAAGAAATATCTGGAGCTTTTATTTTAATAGTCAACTGGCTATTTTCAGTGATCAAACTCTGAATTTGTGAATTGGGAACAGCAAAACACATCACATTTTGTATTCCTTTTAGGTTTAGGTATATACAATACACAAAAGGATCTTGTACCAAAACATTTCTGGGTGCACAAACTCAATTGGTGATCAATGTGTAAAGGGAAGGAACATGTTACTTTGTAAGTCCTTAGAAGTAGTGATTATTTGAATGTTATATTTGTCCTTATACTTCTATAGTTAAGTCATTTTCAACAATGATTCCCTTTAACATTATGGTATTTGAAAGGACTTTGCAAAAGAGTCTCTATTTCACACAGATGTCATCAGGCTTCTTTTGCAAATATATCAGTAGTAGATAACAAATTCTAAAAGGCCAGCAAGATCTTTCCTTTCCAGACCACTGGAGAAAAATATCACATTCCTGGCCTTGGGAAATACCATTCAAGGAAATCTTAATCTGACTACAAACAGGAAAAAAACAAAATGACCCTGGAATTCAACAATCATATGAGATAACAGATGAAGAAACGCATAGGCTAACACTACAAAAGCATAAACAGCTCCTAGATAGAAGTAAGCATTTAAACAAACTTTACAGTATCTTAGAAATATATTTCCCTTTCTCTAAGAGATAAGGAGTCTGCTTTCCTCTTGTCTTTACTCTGAGCCCTTATGGTTATTAATTATGAGAAGACAAAAAAATCCTTTGGCATCTGATTCAGAGAAGAATTTAAAGCAAATAAATTGGAGATTGAATCATTGTTAAAATACTGATGTCCCAGTTACATGGAAGGCAACCCATTCTCTTATATTTTATTCCAGTAAGCACTGATTATACACAGAATATTAAAGGTGTTCAAAAGTGAAAATATGTAAACACAAATTTTTGCCCTTTTTTTTTTAAAATTTTTCCCGTTGTGTTTCAGATGATTATGGAGGATGGAGCCTCCATAATTTGGTGACTGAACAAGCCATACCTCTTCAAACTGATATATTTGGAGGCACCTGGTGACATTTGGGTGCCTGGTGTTCCCTTCTTGTTAGTAACCTTGTGTCTCAGAGACTGCAGAGAAGCCGCTATTCCTCAAGTTGAGTGACACCTGGCAATTTTGCATGTTGAGTGGTTTGCCTGGGTCTTCCCTAACACTATTTTTTTCCAGGAGGTAGACAGACAAGGCAGTATGGGTATTGCTCTGTTTTTGTAGCTTAGATCCGGCTAAGCAGTGGTAAATGAGATGTGGTTGCTGTGAGCAGACATTACATAGTATATTTTCTTTAAAAAAGTCAGAATTTCTAAAGCTTAATAACAGAAAAGGGTGGGTGAAGATGTGTTTCATATAGAGCTGAGTGACTAATTTTGGTTTGGTGGCCAAACAGAAAAATACAAAACTGATTATTTTTTCCCGTCAAAATGAAAAAGTGTTTGGTATGCATAATATGTTTTGACATACTATAATTTTTTATTTTTCATTTGTTTGGCTGAATCTATTTGCCAAATTTGACTTAAATTCGCATACAAGGTACATCTATTCTGAATTTTGTTCTGGCAACATGTAGCGTACATATGCACACAGCTCCCAACACAGTTACAAAGGCAAGTGTAGGCCATGAGGCGCTGTTTACATGATTAAAGGATGTGGGTATTTAGAAGTACATAACCTACATTATTCTCTAGTTGCCCAGGCTGTAAGATATGAGGCCTTGGTTTCTCGCTATGCTGTAGCAGCCATATTAGGAGAGACACAAACCATAAGCTAAGAAGCATGTAGTCACATCTTCTCATTCCTGAAATTCCAGCCAGACTATGTAATACCAGGCTGTTAAGAAGGTGCTATGTCCTAATAATACCTACCTCCAGCAGATAAAGAAACCAATCTTAAGATTTTTAAAGAAAACTTTAATAGCATTCTGTCTGGCAAGGAATCGTTTATTAACAGGTGTGGTTATAAAATCTACAATTATTGTTTTGTCTTTATGGTGCTCACTTCTCTATTGTTTATCTGAATGAGTTCTGCCTGTTTTTTGATCTGTTTCTCTGTGTAACATAACTAACTGATCAATCTTTAAATCAATTAAGACAGTCAGGTATGACTAGTTAAAGAATTATTTCACAATGTGTTAGGATTTGTCAAATAATGATTTCTAATATTTTGGTAAAATGATTGGTTAAGGGATAGGTAAGCAGGACTCAAATTTCAGTACAAAACGGGGGTCCAAGAAGGAGACCAACTTGAGAGGAAGGAGGAAAGAGGAGGAGGAGAAATAGAAGAGTCAACCTCAAAGACACAGCTGAAGATAAGAGTAATAGAATCCTCTGCGTGACCATGACATGCAGTGACCAGAATCCAGATGAGACTGATCTTGTCTAGCCAAGAGTGAAAGTCTGCTTGCCTGATCAGGATTGGTGAGCATAGCATTGTATGCTTAGCATGCATATTATGTTTCTTAATAAATAGAGGTTAAGGATATTACTGTATAAAGCTTTCTCACTGGTAAAAGGTCCTGCAAATCCACAGTAAAATACATTCAAAGCCCTATGAATGATACAGGTGATCCTGAGCCCTAGAGTGTGAATTGGGTAAAGAGTATATGGCTTTTCCCCAGAGCCTTACAAAACTGGCAAAGTGTGAGATACCCTAGTTTATGGGTAACAAAGCCATGCCTCCCTGTCTATGCTGCCATTTTTTAGCAGTGTGGTGTCCTAGTGCCTCCTCTCTACTGAAACCCTTCCCTGCTGCAGACAATGAATCTGGCAATGGGGAAAGACTTTGGCACAGGAAAAGACAATGGGGAAAGGCCATCCTTGCACCAGTGAAAAGCTGTAGTAGTCACTGTGGTCTTTTTCCCAAGGCCTCCTCTCTGCCAGAGCTGTTCATAGACTACTGAAAAGTGTTCTTTTGTCATGAACTTAATATTTGTCAAAAATGTTTTACACAGCTCTAGTTTTCTCATAGGTAACATTTTCAAATACATACACACAGTGTGTGGACTGCAGTATGGGATCCCCAATGCATCCAATATGTAATACGTTACTTTTATAAAACTCGGAATATCCAGCCTAATCTGCTCTCCAGGAAAGACTCGTGGCAAACAGAACAGAGTCTCGCCACAGCTCCCCTTCAGTGGAATCTCCTTGCTTGAGGGAGTCCCCAGTAGGCATAGACACTGGATAGTTAGCTTCCACCTAGCCCCCAGTGCAAGAGATAAGGAGGGGATTGGACAGTCTGGGTGGGGGGAGGAGTTGCCACAGCACGAGAGGTGTCCCTACAGCAGGGGTCTAAAACATGTGGCCCGTGGGCCGCATGTGGCCCCTGAAGCTATTTCCTGCAGCCCACGATGACACAATTGTTACTGATATTTGCAATGTTGTTATATGAAAAGGTTTCAGTGGTGCAGCCCTCAGGTTAACATCCTTGTCCTCATAAGGCCCTCTACTAGTCCTCATGTGTTCATTACGGTGATTTGAGTTTGAGACCCCTGCCCTACAGGGACTATAGCTGTCTGGCATAGGCTAGAACAGTGCCCAGGATGCTCTAGCCCTGGGGTCTCAAACTCAAATCACTATGAGGGCTGCACAAGGACTAGTATGTTAGCTTGAGGGCTGCACCACTGAACCCTTTGCACACAATGATATTGCAAATATTGGTAACAAGAGTGGCATTGTGGGCTGCAGGAAAGAGCTTTAGGGGCCACATGTAGCCTCTGGGCCATGTGTTTGAGACCCTTGCTCTAGCCTGAGTTGAGATCTGAACAGAGAATCAGGGAGTTACCATAAGCTCCCTGAGAGCCCTACACTCAGTTTTGCTAAGCAGAAACGGCACACAGCAAAAAATGTTGCCTGTATATTAGCCAAATGTATGCAACACTTATATTTTGTGCTGGTGAAAATGAAGCCATGACCACCATTGTTATTGTGTGGCAAATATTTCACACATTTTTGAGTTAATTACAAGGTTCTTTGTGTTCTCTCTTGCCAACGATGTTTGTTACAGTTTGGTAATTAGTCTTTAAAGAACCAGTTGCTCTTTCATTAACTTTTAAGTATCAATAAATCCAAATGAAAAACGTGAGCCTTTCCGTTGTTAGCTTCCTGTCAGCTATTAGGGCTATCTGCACTGCATAAAGCTTTTGTAGGCAGCATTTTTCTCAGAACTGACACTGCTTATGCAACATCTTGATAATGCTGATGTTTTTAGCAGCACACTAATATCTTACCCACTTACCTGACAGCTCCAGAAGCCCCAAAACTAAAAAGGAAGTGAACTAAACCATGTTGTGAAATATTTAACCATGCTACAGATTTACCTTTTGCAAAACACTCAGTCTTCAAATAACAGCTGAGAGGGATCCTCTACTCCTATTAATTAGCCATCAATTGAAATACGCTGGGATAAGCCAAGCAAAAACAATTCTCCATACCTCAGTACAAATTTACCCAAACAAGTGAATTTGTAAAGTTTATTTTCCTTTTGTATCTTGCTGCCATTTATAACAGCAAAGAAATCAGAAGTATCCTATAGACATGCCTAATATTTATCCTGACCAACTCCTAAGACATGTGGTATCTGTTTCAAATCAGATTAGCATAACATAATTTTATATTCATATTACATATAGTTACTTGTAGTGGGGTGGGATAAACATGGGGCAGGCAGACAAGAAGATTCAGAACACAAGTATGTTTGAAGAGCATGTGTAAGTCATAACCTTTGTCCTATGTCATGTCAGTGCACCATGCACAAATATTGGCTCTGGCTGCTTCTAATGAATGTGTAAATGTGCAGTAAGTTTGGAGGACATAAATGCAATCTGATTCTCCTGTCTCAGGAAAATCTCTATAACTGCGAATAAATGGGTATTATTGCCTAATCTGCATTCTGGCAGCAAGCCAGCAAAGAGTGTACACTGAAATTAGAATAGATTGGGAGGCAGGACTTTGTTCTAAATTGATCTGGATGACGATAGCAAGTCTGAAAGCAGCTCCACATTTTTAAAGATTCATTGTGCATTTTTTAGAAAGGAAGGAAATAAAACATTCAGAAAAATAACAGGAAGTATATCTTAGTCTGGGGAATATCCTCATTTGATTTGATTCCATTCTAGAATAGTATTAATATAATCAGAATAAGAGTTTAGAGCTCACTAACGTCACATGCAGAAATGCACAAAGCGGAAATGAAGAAACCGTCTGTGCCAGTCATCTATTTTTTTTATTTAGAGGTTTCTCCCTAATGCATGGGCATTCAGTTTAAAGATCAAAGGGGGCTTTATCCAGCTACGTCAAATTGTGTCAATTCCAGCAAGGACCAAAAATATATATTACTGCTAATGAGAGTAATCCACTTTTATAATACGATTAATAGGTCTTTAGCTGTGGTTTTTCTGTAGGGTTTTACTCTACCCTTGGAAGCACTGGGTGAACACACAACAGGGGGTTGGCTCATTTTTTTGCTTGTGAAAGCAAATTCCTATGGCATGTACCAGAATTTTTAAAACATCTTTGTTTGTTTGCAGCTTTAAGTAAAAAGATATGATGTGACCAGTTAAAAAACAATACAAATTTGAAACATCAGCAGTTGTTTCCTTAGCTGATGAATTCTTATATTTTGGGTGCTTTCCAGAAAGATAGATGAGGCACAGAGTTCAGCAAGTGCTTGAGCAGTTAGGGTGTATCCCTTAAGGAGAAAAAAAAAACGCTGATACAATGGAAAAATAGAAGTTCTGAGATTACATATTGTTAAATAATTATACCAGGAATTGACCTTGTGCCACATATTTTTTAATGACTCAGTATACAAGATCAAATAAAACTAGCTGAAATAATTCTCATCTGAATGGATGCCAGAATTATACTGATTGACCTCATTTAGGGTTTGTTTGGTTATTTAGTTTTCCTGTTAATGCTATTTTTCCATTATCACAGAATGTCTACCCAGGGTCATGTTTGTAAAACAGACAAAGATAAGGAGATGGCTGGTGTCATGAATGCTAACAATACAAAGCGGTATCTCAATATGACTGTCAACAAAAGTCTTGTATTTCAAGTACAGTGCATCTCTTACCTGTTGTATTTATTCAGGGCCGTTCATGAACTGAAATGCCAGCTATGCCAAACTGTGTCAGCTGTGAATTCACTGTTGGACATGGACATGTGTCTGCTGAAACTAGCAAACTCTGTTTGCTTTGGGTTTGATCCAGTTCCCTTAATCCATAGGTAACCCAGGGTGGCAGAAATAGATCCTTAAGACTATGTGTACTTTAGAAAAAAAAAAAAATCTGTAGCAAATTCATACATGGGAGAGGGCTAGAAAAGCTTCTAGACATAAGCGCTACATTCAACCAGAAAGATAAATGTTAAGAATAATTCAGTTTCCCATGAAGACATAGTAATTTCAGGCAGAAAGAGCCAAATTTGGCCTTCCCACTGAGAAAAACACACAGGGAGTGGCCAGATGTGTATGAAAATTCTGTGAGTTTCTCCCATAAAGTTTCATGCAGGGCGTTGGCTCAAGGCTTGACTCATGAGGGAAGACTGAAAGAGCTAGGTTCGTTTAGTCTGGAAAAGAGGAGACTGAGAGGGGCATAATAACAGTTTTCACATACCTAAAAGGTTGTCATGAGGAGAAAGAGGAAAAAAAATTGTTCTTCTTAAGTGCCAATAATAGGACCAGAAGCAATGGAAAGGAAGTTTAGGTTGGACATTAGGAAAAAATTCCTAACTGTCAGGGTGATTAACCATTGCATTAATTTGCCTAGGCAGGTTGTGGAATCTCCATCACTGAAAGTTTTTAAGATCAAGATAGACAAGCACTAGTCAGGGATAGTTTAAGAAAGTACTTGGTCCTGCCATGAGTGCCAGGAACTGCACTCAGTGACCTCTCATAGTCCCTTCCAGTTTCTCTGATCCTGTGATAACCCTAACCTGGATGCCTCTGGGTGATGCTTTGTTTGCTAGCTATACTTCATGCTTCATGTCAGCATGGCTGCTGCCAGAACTATGCTGCCATTGGTGTGGGTCCCCTTATAGCTGTTCAGTATTAGACTTGGAGGGGGTTGATAGGGTGGAAATAGAGATCTGTACTGTATGATGTGATCCTGGATGGATGCCCACATGAAATCTAGCTCGCCTGTAGCACACAGAGCTGTGGAGCACAGACATTCCCCTTCTCATGAGGTCCCTTCCAACCCTAAGATTTGATTCTATTCTATTCTATTCTTTGTCCCTAAGCCAGCCCATAAATCTCCATGGGGCTCTGCTCTCCTGACCCCAAACAAAAGGACAGCCAGGAGATTCCAGAGAGGAATGAGAAATGGTGCTGCCAAGGCACCGCTCTCTTTTGTGTGGACAATTGGAGTTCTGTGTGCATTACTGGGTAGTAAGTTAGCTTAGTGCTGTACAAAAGAGAAGTCTGATTCTGATGCCAGTTGAACTGAGGGAGGTAGAATCTATGTGCCTGGCATTGGTGCAATATAAAGCTTGTATTGCTAGAATCAATACATTTTAACGTAGAGATTTGCAAATAGTGAACTGACTGTACACTACTTATTACCCAACAGACTGTTCTAACACCAGCTTCTCACTGATACACCATTTGCTGCGTTCTGCAAATGGAGTTCCTTTTATTCCATTGTTCTATGACCTGAGGCCAAACTGGCTTCTTGTATAACACAATACAAAGAAAACTGGAGAAGAAAAGAGGGCTTTAAATAGTAAAATCTTCCTTCATGAAACAGTGAGGTTTCTTTGCAGCTCACTGGCTGAATTGCAGACATGGACTGCACAGGAATTCATCCTGTCACTATAAAAGAAGTTCCTTGAAGAGACCTTGCCAAGGTAAGTAGGCCTCAAATTGATAAAAATTACTTGCTCATTGCACCCATAGATGACGTGGCGTGGCAGATGGGGTGTGCATAATATCATTCTCATGGTGATGGGAGATCCGGGACTAAAAAGAAAACACCTATGGTATATTTCCTTCCAATGTTTAGGAATAAGGAAAAAAGATAAGAAACTTTCATTTAATCAGGTTGTATGTTCTCCTCTCTATTATAATTACATTGGTGTTGCACCTCATTTCCTTCTTTATCAGGGTTACTGACCTACTAGATGGGGGAAGAAGGAGCTATGATAATCTTGATTTTTAGTAAAGCCTTTGAAGCAATCCCACATCATAGTCTCATAACCAAACTAGGGAAACATGGTCTACATGAATGTAATGGGTGCACAACTGCCACAGGGTGCACATCTGTGCACCTTGGTTTGCGATCTATGCTAGGGGTCAGCAACCCCTGGCACCCATGCCAAAAGTGCCACGTGGCACCATTCAGGCCCCCCCCCCAACCGGCCCCGCTCCCCCAGGTCCCCGCTGGCCACGCTTCCCTGCTGGAGAAGTGCGGCCAGCAGGGACAAGGAAGCTGCAGGTGCACAGCTGCCAGCCCCGCCCCCTGCTAGGCAGGGATAGAGGGAGGGGACGCTCAGTGAGCCACAGGTGGCTCACTAAGCCCATGTTGCCGATCCCCAGGTTAGGGTTATCACAGGATCAGAGAAACTGGAAGGGACTATGAGAGGTCACTGAGTGCAGTTCCTGGCACTCATGGCAGGACCAAGTACTTTCTTAAACTATCCCTGACTAGTGCTTGTCTATCTTGATCTTAAAAACTTTCAGTGATGGAGATTCCACAACCTGCCTAGGCAAATTAATGCAATGGTTAATCACCCTGACAGTTAGGAATTTTTTCCTAATGTCCAACCTAAACTTCCTTTCCATTGCTTCTGGGCCTGGGACTCTCCACCTGGAAACAACTTCGAGAACGATCTGGGCCCAGCCTGGCCTCAGGCAGAGAGACTGGCTGTGCAAACATCTAACAGCCAAACACCTTGAGCATAAACTTGTTTGGACTATGAGGTTAGTTTAAGCAGAAATATTAGATTAGCATGCATATTTTACCTTTCATTTCCTAGTGGTCACTCCTGACTCATTTATATTGTGATTCTGCCATGATTGGCCATATCCTCACTTAGAATTCTAATCTGATCAATAAACTTGTAGATGTTTTCTCTAAAGCTGTGTGATCTTTAGAGGTTGTGAGTGAAAAGGGCTGGGCACAATCCATTTCTTTGTTAAAAGGATGGACTTGAGAGTGTGGTGGTTGGGAGTGGTTCGCAACCTCTGTAGACAGTGGCTCCTGGTGTGGTAACTGGGGCTTGGGGTGCTTACTGGGGGACTGTCCCTCGAGTAGCCAGAGGGCATACACCCACTGCCTGGGACTGGTTGCACACCAGAGGCCGAAGTGGACTGACTCAGGAATAAGTGGTCGCTCAGCAAAGCGTGGTGAACCAGGGTTCAGGAGTGGGAATTGGGAGGTTGCAGTGGCACACTGGACTGGATCTGGAGAGGAGCCTCTCATGACAACTAGTTGAAAGACCATACTTAGAGGAATTATCAATGGTTTTCTGTCCAACTGAGAGGACGTAGCTAGTGGGATCCCACCTGGGTAAGTCCTGGGTGTCTTTTCATTGCCTTCAATAGATCTTGGCTCTTCAGGCCTTCTGCCCAATTTAGTTTTCCTCCATGTTTTCATTAAAGGAAAAAGAAAGGCATCAGTCTGACACATTCTCTAAAATAAACAGTGAGCAATGTGTTAGCAATTGTGCTGTATCTGAGCACACATGTAGGATCTTCAAGAAGCTTGTTCTAGATGTTGTGGGAAGCAGTTACTGAATTTTTCAAGGATGTTAATTTTGTAATGAACCTTTGAAGACTCCAGTTACATATTTTCATTAGTATGATTTGTGTGTGTGTGTGTGTGTGTGTGTGTGTGTGCACGCGCACGCACGTGCTTGTTTTTTGCTGTTACTTACATGGCTGCTGAGAAGCCAGCCAGGCATCCTCTAAAGCCATAAGAAAGCTGAGGGTAATGCAAGGTGACAACAGCTAAAAGTCAGAGGAAAGTCTGCACCTTGATATACATGGAGTCACATATAATGAAGGGGTAGTTCCCTGGACCAACCTCATATGATATTTCTATGATAGCTAAGTTTTAATTAAGCAGACAAACACAAACCTATAGGTTGGTTAGGTTTTCCATGAGCACCCTCCTTTCCAGAGTAAGTCCCTGAAGGCATCTCAATAGCTATATTTACAGTCAGATTTCAAATGGCATACAACAAAATATAATCTTCCAATAGGTTACCAAGGGAAACCAAACGTAACAGATGTTAAACATTTGAACTATGCAAATAATTCCTACCAAACAATTGCTTAAATGATTATTGCCTCTTTTTTGGTTCTCAATTCATCCAGGAGCAGATTGCAAGCTTCATTCATTATTCAGCAAATTTTAAACTAATGATGATAAGAATCCTTGGTCTGTGGTGGTTTGTTTTGCAACTTGAGCTGTGTTCAGTAGTCAGAGGAGATAAATGGATCATGTAGTTAGTTCTCCTGAGCCTATTCTGTTCTATTTAAAAGGCTGTTATGCCACACTCATCACCATGGTACCTGAGGAGTAATTGAGCATAATTCTTAGGAGCAGATTTCTGGAGCAAATACTACTTTTATTAATTTTAAATTTGCTGTCAGCAAATGTTCTTCAATATCTGCTTAAAATGAGTTGCTTCTATGAACTTTCATGAATGTTAGTTGGAAACAAACACAAATGATATGCAAATATCTTAAATAACTTATTTTAAAATATAAATGAGTACTTACAAACAATTTTTTACAGCACTGACCAAGCTCTGGCACAATATCTGCCTGATAGGACACCTACAGAGTCATTCTATAACCTAACCTTCATTTATAAGGATCAAGCTTCGGAAAACACAATTACCTTATCCGATTTTGGAGAGGAAGCTTCCTGATATCTACATTGGACCCTGTCTCTTATGGCCAACAGAGCTGTGACGTTCTCCTTGGAGAAATGTGTCCCTTGCAGAGGGCTTCCCTCAATAATAGTTCCTATATCCTTTGATCTGAGGTAACACGATGGGCAAAACAAATGAATGCTGTAGTGTTAGATGTAGGTACATACTAGCCTTTTATTAAAAAGCTTCCTTCCTTTGAAGTTTAAGGAAATTACAATTTCCTTGTTCCTCTTGCAAGATACATATTGGTTTAATAGTTAAAATGAATAATTCACTTCCCAAGCCTCACCAATATTTCGGTCCATTTCAAACAGCATCTTTGATCTGCACATCTTTCCTCAAAGGAACCTTTCAGGTGATGAGGCAAACCCGTGCATACCTTTCAACTTATTCTTCTTTTGTATGACTAAATGGGACACCATGATATCTTAGGACACTAATGCCACATTAACGCTTACATCAAAAGATCAGATTGGTCATTAAGCTGTGCAGTGAAGAGCACAGATCTTGGTTTTCAGGCTAGTAGAAAAAATAATATTAAAATCATGTGAACTGCACATCAGGTGAGCCCTTGTTTATGATTTTTATACCCGATTACCATTCTACAGAAGTCCTTGCTGCCATGGGTAGCTAATCATTTGACATTTTATAAACTAGAAGTTTCAAAAATAATGTACTACAGTAGTTTTATATAGAAGTGTGGCTTAATTCTTATGTCTTATCAAGACTTTAGGACAAAGTAACTCACATTCTCAGTGTGTAATCCCTGCTCATGACGGTGAGCATTTATGCAAATAGTCTCATTAAATTCAATTGGACTATTCATGAAAAATGAGTGAGGTTTACAAAATCTGGCCCTAGGCATACAGATGAATTTGTACTATATAGGAGTCAAGATGTGCTACAACTTTCAAGGGAGGAGGAAGTATACCAGAGCTACAAGTTACACCTTTAAGATTCATCATTTACAAGAGTTCATAAATTGTTTATTCTTTCCCCTCATGCTGTAGCTCAGCCTTTCTCAAATGACGTTCCATGAAACACGTGCTTTGCAGACATAGTAAAGGTATTCCACAGTCAAACCTGACCCCATCTTGGCTGAGTGGAGAGTGGGTAGTAGCAATAAGGTGAGCAGATGTATGCCTGAGAGGTGTAAAATGCCCCAGCCACAGCAAAACTTGTAGGTATATATTAGCATATGTCACCATCTTGCTCCTTTGCTGCAGCTGCAGCATTTTAAACTTCCTGCTGCTGTTACTGCTGGCATCAGAATTGCTTGGATATTACTTCCATGGTAAGGCTTTTCTTTGACGAACCTTAGTGCAAGAAGAGATTAACTTTGTTCAAACATGCAGGCCAAAAATTCCCATTAAAACTTGAATAATATCAATTTTCAGTTTTAAGTTGTGTATTATGTGTCTATTTTTTAGAAATAAATGCATGTTATATTCAGGGGTATCGCTGCCCCAGGGAGGGACCCGGAGCACCAGCCCAGGCCCTGCCCCCAGCCCACTGGCCATGCCCCCTGGCCGGGAACAGGGCCGGAAGCTGCCGCATGCTGCCGCGGGCGGCTGGGCCCCGCATCCCCAGCCAGGTATGGGGACGGAAGCGGCCGCAGGCAGCTGGGCCCCGCATCCCCAGCCAGGGATGGGCCAGAATGGCTGCCGCTGCTGCGGGCAGCCAAGCCCTGGATCCCCAGCTGGGGACGGGGCCAGGAGCAGCCTCTGCGGCCACGGGCAACTGAGCCCCGGATCCCCAGCTGGGGACAGGGCTGCCACAGTCATGAGTGGCTGGGCCCCTGATCCCCCACTGGGGACGGGGCTGCCGCAGCCGTGGGCCAGAGACCAAGAGAGGTGGGCCCTGCCAGACCCAGGGCACTGGTGCTGGGATTTGGGGCACACGCCCTGGGTGCCCAGTACCAGCGACACCCCTGGTTATATTCATAAAATTATATTTCATTTCATTTCCTGAATCATTTTTGCAGGAATATATAATACACAGATATTACAAATATTACAGCTGGTATATGCCAGCTTTTTTGAGGAAGTTTTCATCAGATGTTCTATGTAAAATAATTAATAAGTTTAGGTGTTCCACGGTCCACTAAAGATTGAGAAACACTCCTGTAGGTTGCTATGTTTGAACATCTACCACATTTAGCTGCTCTACTCACTTACCTGCCTTGCCAGGATTCTGTGAAGCTTAATTAATGCTGTAATCATTCTTTGAAAGTGTAAATCATCATATCCAAGCAGAGTGTTGTTCTGTATATTAATATGGATTGTCTGGCAACATCCAAATGATCAGTATACAGGTGGCATCAAGTGTGGCATTTGCTTCTTCAGTAGACTCAAAGGATTGATTAAAAGAAGGGAGAATATACCAAAGAAATAAATATCTATTACACTGGATACTTTTTTTCCACATATATCTTTTAGTTCCTCATCATGGCATTGCATGTTGATAAGTTCCAGATTTGTTAGTCTTTTAAAGTGCCAAAGGATTCCTTGTTTGTTTTTCATCATGGCAGATTCTCTAGTCCATCCCATGCCATCTCCATGTATCCTTACAGCAACACACTTCAATAACAATGTATTGCTGCTCTGGTTTGGACCAATATTTTCACTATTGCTGCAGAGGTGCTTGTAATTCACAAATAAAACAATTGATTAAAATTAAACAAATGGGTTATTTTTCCTATTTCACACCAAACTACTGTGAGGGGTAGTAGTTTTTACTTCACACTGCTGAATCATTTTTGTTTTGATCACTGCTGACAGCATCTATCTAGGCAGAGTCCACGTTTCACAGTAGTATTTCTCTTTTCAGTTAGATGTGATATGATTAGTCACAGGTCAAAAGATGCATGTATGTTTGTATATTCCCTGATTAATAATGTAAGAAAATAACTTGTACTTATAAAGTATCTTTCATCTAGTTACTGAAGTGTTTTACAGTTTTGCTATTGCTGTACATACATCACATAGGAATCTGAGGCACAGAAAGGTTAAGATTCCCCCACAGCAGCTCTAGGTTTAGTGGCAGAATTATGAGTAGATCCTTCTCCCACTTAGCTCACAGTCCCCTGCTCTGACCACTAGATGATGATGCTTCTCTGAGGTACATAAAATGTCATTTGGTGACATACTTTCCTAGGCAGTAGCACAGGGTTAGAGAAGCACTTAAAATCAATTACAGCTGAGAAAAAAACAATAAACTACATTTAATATAGCTGCAAACAGGTCCACAGAAATATACTCAGCATATTAAGTCATTTCCTTTTAAGAACACAAACTTTCATGTCACTGAGAAAGAGATGAAAAGCTCATCACAGTCTCACAGTGATAAACCCTCTAATGGGGATCCGGCTTAAGACACCAAAGAACGAGGGTCAATGTACCGAGGCAAGAAGCATTAGGATTAGCAGAAGAAAAAGTCTGTTAATAGGCTAGTGTCTAAACATGATCATAAGGAAAATCTACAATTTTCCCAGTAAATTTCAAACAAAGAGTCACATTGCATCAGGATTTCATGATATTTTCCTTTATTACCATGAGCTCTCTGCTCGAAACACTCAGTGCTGGTCAGAAACTCATCGCTCTATTTGCAAAGCGCACTGACCCTAACGACTGTGTCGTCTATTTCTGTTGTAGATTAAGTGAACTCTGAGCCTTTTGGTTCTACTGGGGAGAACATTGCAGGTAGAGAAATGTTCATCACTTGGTTAAGCTAAACCTTTGTTTGCTATGTTCACATGAATAACTTATAACACCATGGCATCATGAACAGCCGCGGTGACACTGTTGACATGACAGCACTATAGACTGAATCCTGATCTGCCCTACAAGGATAAGATGGAATATTTGCTCGCTTCACATTTCACCAAGTCAGGCTGTTCAACTATTTATGAGATGAATAGAAATTTCCACTACTTCAGCTGACACACCTGCCTTTACCTAGCAATTGATCAATTAGAACTAGCGAAGGTAGAAGCAATGTTTGAGACGGCACTGAGCTGGATGACTGCTAGTGAGGGAGTTGCCATTGTTTTTCTTTCAGATTCTTCTTTCTTGGTGTTATGATGACATACCCTACACACTTCAGTAGGAGTTGCTTATATACTGCAGCCAGGAAGCAGGCTCACTGGATTTAAATATGTCTGATTTCTTTGAGCCAGCTGGGCAGTGGTTTTAATAAGGTCAATGCAGAGCTCCAAATATTCATAAGGAACATTGAAAAAAATCCTCAGTTTCCTGGTGCTCACTTAATATTTTACTATGTAAAGGCTGTGCTATTAGCAGGGTGGACTATAAATTCTCCAGTATACCTTACCTATTCCATAGGCAGGTTAGGAGAGAGGGCCTTGTGGAGGAAGTTATGAGCCTTGTTTTCAACCAACCTCTTTTTGGAATTTCTTGTCCCTAGAGGTTACATGGAAGCAGGGGTCCCTAGTTCAGAAACTTTAATTCTGACTGCCTTTTATAAGGGCAATGAAAAACACAGGCTTCTCACCTCCATCCTCACATACATGGGAATGAACCAACCACTGTCAGGCTTTTTTCCCATTTGGGGAGAAAATTAGAAAGTTAGCATTACTTTGAGCATTACTAAACAGAATGTGCTTGACAAAAGTTGTATTTCCTACTGAAATACTGCATAGCACAATGTCAGCTAACAATTACCACAGTCATTTTGAATTTGTACTGGTTTTGCATGTTTGTGAAGGCCTGTCAGTTGGGGCTTGCCAACCGTGAGGCACAAAAGGTTTGGCAGTAAGGCATTAACATGTGTTTGTACAGCATGTTCTGTTCCTGCAGGCTACACAAGAAAGATCCCCAGAAGGGGCTTCTCAGAAGGAGGAGGACTGAGTAAATATATGGCTGAAATATTTTTGAGTCAGGGTGGTCAGGGAAGAGTAACCAGGAAAAAAGCTATTTTCATACACTGAAGGCACAATGGTCCAGTGAAGGTTGGAGGCTGGAAAACCTACATGACTATTTTCTGGAATTACAATAGCACCCATCGGTCCTGGATCAATGCCTCCTTGTTCTGGGAATTATACAGATACAGAGAAAGAGACAGAATGCATACCCCAGAATTTATAATGGCATTGAGGACAAGACACAACAAATACCTATAGCCAGCAGTAATTGTGATGGGAATGAGAAGCGACTGACCCATACAGTAGCAGAAGATCTTCAAGATGCATTGTCCAAATGCATATTCCATGAATGGGGCACAGAAACACAACACACTCACATTCCATATCTTCTGGCCAGCAGTGTCCATTTGGATCGGATGTGTCCTGACAGTTGCAGCCCTGAGCTGAGCGCATATGAGTGCAGAGTGCACCAAGCACTCTCCTTAGTTTCCTTTCAACCACAGAATTCTGGAAGCATAGGACTCCAAGGTAGCGGCGATGGAGGGTGGATCATAGATGATATATTAGGAGCAACACATCTCAAAGAATTCTAGCTATTGTGGAAGTCAATCACTCTCTGTTCTCCTTCAAGTGATTATCCCTATACACATTCCACTAGCTCTGATGCCCAAGCAGTAGATCACCATAATGGAGGTGGGAGCTTAGTGGTGAAGGCTGAGCACATGGAGGTTCAGGGGCAGCCTGGGTGACTATGATTATGTTCGGAGAAGACCTAAGATAGTGGGACTTGTCTTACTAATGACCTTTTTCCTGAGCAGACCAATGTCATCACTGTGGGCACATACGTATTAACTGGTATGGACCCAGTGAACAATGTTCTTGATCTGGTTGCTGGGTGTTCCAGTATATGTCTTGAGAAAAGACTCTAGATCACCCCTCTGAGATTGAAAAAGGTAGAGGAGACATTGTGGAAGAATATGTATGGGAACATTGCAAGCCATGTCTATTGTCCAATACCACTGAAGAAGCTGATAAGGAAGAACATTATAACTCCATGTGGTGCAGTAAACTTAGGGTTAGTTGGTAAAGCCATGGAGGTACTCTATGCCATAATCAAAGAAAGTTCCAGCACCACTAGAGAAATGGAAGTGTATAGCAGTGGTGATTCTGGCTCCTACAGTGCCACAAGATCCATTGGCACCTTAAACATCATAGTACCATTTGGTTTTGAGGGATGAATGACCAGGACAATGCTGTGCATCCCTCCATAACAGTGCTGACCCAAACGTTGAGGATGGGGGCAGTTCCCTGATCTGCAATGCTGGAGGCTGTGGTGCCAGAAGTTGTGATGCCAGAGTAGTTTTCATTGGTACCAGTGTTAAAAAGTGGGAAACTGAAAGGGATGGCCAACCACTTAACTGAAGAGGAAGCTTTCACTGGTGCTGCCCTCAATGGAATTTTGTTGTGCAAAAGATGCATGAGAGATCTTTTTCAAGGGAAAACGCAATATGGCTCATTTATTGAAATACAAGATATTGAGCAATTAAGCATACAGGCACATACACACTGAGAGTCCTGCTATGATGTTATAATTACCCATCTGTAGTTCACCCTAGTCCAATGGCAGTTGGACCAACTATGAGAGATGAAGTCGGGGTTCCAGTCAGTACGATTCTGAGACTCCAAGGCTGAAGCAGGAAGAAACCAGAGTTCTTTGGCAAAAGCATCACCATTTTATGATAAATCCTCTACATGCAACTCTATAGGTTTTGCACTGTCATTGTTCAGTTATTCATGGTGTTAAGTTCCCGGTAGCTCCCATCACTGCTGCTTCCTGAAGAGCAATCAACCTCTCGATAATGCCCGTCACAGCAGGTGGTCCCAAGACTCTTCTTGCAGGTTTTAATGTAGTTTCATTATCTCAGAATGTTTTCCTCTGGGGAGCCTCCCTTGGCTCCAAGCAGGAGCATCGCTGCCTGATAAAAGGGGTTAGGGCCCCCAGCCCCATCCTGGGCCCAATCCAGCTCCAGCCACTGCCAGCAAGCAACAGGTGGCCTGAAGCTGGACCCAGGACAGGGAGAGGGTGATGCAGGGCATGAGCCCTGTGGGCCCAGCAGCAATGATGCCTATGGCTCCAACATTGTTGATCTGCTTTTTGATTCATCACCGGACTAGACTGGTTCAAGAAGTCATAGCATACTTTGCCCTTATTGTATGTTTACATGCAGAAATTCCTCAGTCACACACAAATCATGAAATGGAACAAGTTAACAAAGAACAATTTTAACTAGAGTCACAATATAATGACAGCAAGCTAATAAGATAGTAAGATAATGTGAGAAAATGGTTCTCTTAAAAACAGGGTGATACATTCTTATGATAAGGCAGAGTGGTAACAGTGAATTCCCTGCCACTTTTCTTTATGGAAAGGGTTACATAGACAGAGTGCAGTCAGTTGATTGAAGAATGCAGAAGACATATGTGAACAATTCACATAGAAGTTCCCACCATTTTCTGCATGTCACGTTGGTCTGAATCTTCAGCATGACAATGAGGGTGAGTTTCAGTGGGAAATGCATGGGCCTGCAAAAACTTAGAAGACAAGTAGCACAAGGGGAAGGTCTGCCTTTTGAGGAGATTTTCATTTGGGATCTGCTGGGGGGAGGTTCCCACAATGTGTATCTTCTCTAATAATCATCTTTTGGACAGTCTAGGAGACAGGACTGATGGTGAAGCCCTGTGAGTCAGTGAACCAGTGATGTATGGAGAGTTGAGGGCACATGATCTGGAGTTTTGATTCTAGCCTTGTGGACTTTCTCATGATACATGTATGTGCAGCTGAGCCTCCCTGTGTTTGCAAGGCCAGGAGGTGAAAGGGCTGTGTTCATTTACCAGGAAGTGCAACTCTGCAAAGCAGTACAGGCATTTTTGGTACATGTGGTTCACAGGAGTAATACCTTCACATGAGAGGCAGTGTTTGAATCCAGGAGACCTGGCAATATCCTGGTACCAAAAGTGTAATCATGATAAAAATAGAAGAAAACTTAAAAAATTACCAATTGTAATTATAAAGTACCTAATTGAACTAAAGTTAAATATTATACAAAGCCAGTGAAAACAGGGGCTATTGCATTGTACAGTTATGGACAGGGAGCCACTCTGTCATGAAACCAGGAAGCAGTGAGAGGAACTGAGTAGCAGCTGGGGCACCCTGCTCTTTCATGTCCTCAACATGCAGCTTGAGGACTCTGAAGGTGTACATGCACCCTATGGCCACTGCTGGCCAAAAAAACCTCTGAATTCTAGTTCATGGGACACATGCACTCATTAGTGTAATGTGCATATGGACAATCACTGGATGGCACGCATATGTTTATATAGCTTAATTATGTGCCCACTTGGCAGGCTGAGTAAATTATATAATTAAATACAAATCAATAATCTGCCATACTTTCTGGCCACTTTATACAAGAAGCATTTCTTCAAGAAATAATTTTGGTGACCCAGGAGCTTTCCTGTGAATCACAACTGACCAGTTACTGGTGGGACCATGGTGTTAGGGAGCACTGAGCCAGTCAAGGTTCTTTCCTTTGCATGAGGTGTAAAACTGAGATTGGGGCCACTTCTTATTGTTAACTACCCTGTCTGAACTTTTAGAGAGAGCAGGAATATGGCTGATTGCAATGCCTCCCCTAGCTAAACTCCAACTTGCAAAGCTGTGTTCTACCTGCCAACATACTCTGCAGCTGACTGAAGTATTTTTCACTTCCTGTTTTAAAGTATTGTGCAATGCTTTTTTGTGTATTGTTAAACAGTTGTCACAACTCATTCCCCAGGGCACGATTTTCATTTACCTGATGAAGTGATTCATGTGCATTCTGTGTACTAGTATGTAAAATATTTTGGGATAAAAGAGTATAAATAAATGCCATGTATTCTTGTTCACAATATACTACAACAGTTCGACAAAAAATTGGTGAGATGGTTTTTAATTAGGAGGTTTCAGGGAAGAAGAGGTGACGGCTGCTAATATCCTGCAACAATATATTTGTTTAAGAAAATGAGTTAGTTTATCTGACTAATACCAGTCAGCGAGATGAGCAGAAAGTAGGGTAAAGTATTTCATGGACCCAGTAAAATTGACCTGAGTTCAGATTATACATTGGACGGGGGGAAAAAAATCCACCACCTTGAACTTGTTTCAGACTTGGAGAGTTATCAAAACCAAAAAGTATTTCCAGGGAGTTTGGTTTGGTTTCAAAATGCCCAGCATGCTTCACAAAGAAGCAGTTACTGCCCAAAATATTCTAAAATGTAGCGATATCAGTTGTGAGTGGGGGTGGGGGACATGGCCCCCACGGGGTGAAAGCTCAATCAAAGAGTCATCCTTTCGCATTTCAGTAAACTCAGCCAGAGAATGACTGCATTTCAAAGGCTTTCCTACCCCACCCCACAAGCCCTAGAGCTACTGTTCAGCTTTGCAGCAAGCTGTTTGCTGGAACGCTGGATGCTCCATTTAATAAAAAAAATTTAATCCTGCCACCATCAACCTTGCTTTAACATCCACCCACTTGGAAAATCTGAAAGCAGTACATCTCCTCAGAGGCTGCTAATGCTATTAATTCTCCTACTTCCTTAACAATCTATGCTAAATGCAAAGGCCAGGTTTGGCAGGTTGCTGGGCTAGAGCAGATTTTATTGTGCTTCCCATAGATAAAATTTCAGTGTCTGTCTTCCATGGTTAAAAATAAAGAAGCCTGATTCAGTGCTCTGTTACTCTGGTTATTATGCCAGTGAAACTACCCTGACTTTCCCCTGAATAAAACTGGTGTAACGCTCAATGATGAATCAGCCCCAGCCCTAAGCCCATTGTGACTGACAAAAGAGATAGTCATTATTAAATGCATTGACTGGTAGCTATGTGGTCCCAACACAGTCGTATTGCTAGAAATGTTTAATTAACACCATAAACTGGGGTTTACCACTAATTTACTTACCTATCCCAAGTTCATTTCCTCTTCTATTTTTAAAGGTGCTTTTAAGCCACCAGGACTTCCCCACAGAATTTATTAGTGGTGTCAGCTGAAGAGTGTAAAAACCTCTTAGATTTTGAAGAATTTTATATCACAGTATTTCTATAACATCTGCTAAGACATTGAAGGAAGAAACAAGGCAGGACTGATTCTCAGTTACACTAAGGTGCTGTTTCTGTGCTCTGGCCTCCAAAAGAGCCTTAAATGGAGGCCAGAAATAGGCACCCAGGCTATGTCTACAACAGGAGGCTATTTTAAGTTGACTTAACAAGGTGACCTTAAATCTAACTTAAAGTTGACCTTGTTAAGTTGACTTAGGAGTCTGTCTATGCAAGTTGACATACCCCAGGCCAGGGCTCAGGCCCCCACCCCCTACTGCACCCTGGGGCACGATCCGTCTTCAGGCCCTGATCCAGGCCCAGCGGTCATTTCTGCTCCTGCTGCTGCTGGCAGGTAGCTGGGAGCCAGCTCCTGACACTGGCAACAAGGGGCTTGGGAGCTCATCTGGCTCCCAGCCCCTTACCACCAGTGGCACAGAGCCGGATCTGGCCCTGAGCTCCTCGCCACCGCTGGCAGGCATCTTGGCTGCCTCATCAATTTCACAAGTTATTCCTGATCTCAAAAGTAGTTTGTGAAATTGACCAGGTTGGGTCACTGCAGCAGTGGCTTGGGGCCGGATCAGGCTCCATGCTGCTTGCCATTAGTGCAAATAACACTGGTTATTTTGATTTAAAAAAATGCTAGGTCCGCATAACGTTTCCTAATATTAAAATGAGCAGCTCCCTCATCTTGATATAAGAAATTTAAAGCGATATAATAAAACCTAGTATTATATCACTATAATGGTTAAAGTGAAACCATTATATCGATATAGTGCAGTGTGGACCTGTTATATCGATATAACCGGGTTCAGTGTTCTTCCTCCCACGGTGCATGGCACCCTGGAAGGAAGACCTCCTCCAGCACCCTGGACAGGGAGGAGGTAAGGACCATGGGAGGCTTGAGGGGATGGGGGGCCCACTCCTGGCTTCTCCTTGGCTGGCTGGGTGGCAGGGAAGGGACCACAGTGCCAGGCTCAGGGCTGGTTGGCCAGGCAGGGGGGAATGCTCTCCATGCCCAACTTCCCCTGCATGCTAGCCAGGAGGTGTGGTATGCACCCCCCCACACGGTTCACTCTGTGGCAGCCTGGTGGTGTGGGAATGGGCCCCGCATGCCGGGCTCCCCATGTGCTGGCTGGGCAGCACATGCCTGGCTCCCAGAGCCCTAGCTGGGCAGTAGGGAACACACCTTGCCACCCAGGTTGAGCCACACTATCTGGATGGTGGGGAATGCACCCAGCTCTCAGCTCTCCCCAGGCTGGCCAGGTGGTGGAGAAGGGATCCCTGTGTACTGGTGCCTAACTAGGGTTGGGGGAAGCCGGGTGTGCGGGGAGCTGGGCTCACAGGGATCCCTCCCCCACCACCCAGCTAGAGCGCGCAGATGGAGCTGGGCATGTGGGGATCCCTTCCCCGCCACCTGGCTAGAGCGCATAGGGGGGAGCCAGGCATCTGGGGATCCCTTCCCTGCTGCCCAGCTAGACCACTGGGTGCCAGGCATTCGGGAAACCATTCCCCATTGCCTGGCCAGCATGCTGGACTCACTAGGATCCCTTCCCCACCACCCAGCTAGAGCGTGCAGGGGGAGCTGGGAGTGCGGGGATCCCTTTCCCACTGCCTGGCTAGTGCATGGGGATGCCTTCTCCCCCGCCAGGCTCAGAGTGCCCAGAGCTGGGTAGAGGGGATTCTTTTCCCCACTACCAGGCTTACCAGGTGAGAGCCAGGCAGGGTAGTGGTTGGGTGGCTTGGCCCTGTCAGGGGGCCATTTTGCCACACCTCCCATGGTGCCCCTCTCCTGAGTCAAACTAGCAAGTCCTGTCCCTGGACATCCTAGTTTGATTTTAGTGTTTTGGTGTGGACCTGTTAAATCGATTTAACTCGAATCGATTTAATGATTTTTACAGTGATTTTGTTAAATCGATTTAACTGCCTGTGTTTGGGCTTAGCCTCTGAGAATCTGGACTTGGGTTTCCACTCCCTTAACACCAGTATAAATTAGGAGTAGTTCCTTTGAAATTAATGGAGTTATAACAGTGTAAAAGGAGAATCAAGCCAATAGTTTTTTTATACAAATAAAGCCCTTTAGTTCAAGAACATCCATTGTGAGCTGAAATTTGGCATGTGGAGTATCAGCTTGGAGCACTTAATTAACTGGAAAATTGTCCTGAGTCACTTGTTTATGGTTCGGGTGACTTAGAGGTGAGGCTGGCCTGAGAAGTGCCAGACTGAGGCCCCCTTTGCAAGTTGGGATGCATAGATTCACACCACTATTTCCTAATAAAGCCAGTGGGATGACATGAGTGAAAAAATGCTCACCAAAGTGAGCAAGGACTGCATAATCTGGCTCTAAGTATACAAAACAAATTTAAGACAGCAATTAGGGCTGATAAGGCCAAGATGAGTTTTCTTTCTCAAACAGAGCGTGTGTTCCTGCTCCAGTGGCATAACATACAGTGACAACAGTGAAGGCAGAACAGGACTCCAGTTAAGAACATCCTGGCTGGAGTGAGAGAGGAGAGACCTTTGAAAGGCAATTTGTAAAAGTCTTGAAATGCTGACACATCAGAACTCCACATAATTATTGTTTAAATAGTTACTAGCAGCAGAGGAACACACACGTACAGGCAGAAATCAGTAAGTGGCAAAAACAACTACTGAAGATAAGTTTTGCCATTCCCTCAACCCCTCTGTGTTTTAATAGACTGTGCTGGAATTTCTAATTTCAGTCCAAGTAGCCAGCAGGCGTCTGTCTGGAGAACCATGGGGGTGACTACACATCTCCAATTTAAAAAGTCCCTAATACTGTAATAATCACCATTCTCAGACTTATTCTCTGCTTATTGCACAAGAGAGGAAGGCTTTACACTTTCCTTATGAGATGTGGTTTTCTTTCAGGGATTAAAGAAACAAACCCATTCAAATGGTAGGTAATGTTTTCCAAACAACCACATTCTGTCTTTCATGAGGAGCACCAGGTGGTCCTCCTGTTGAACTCAATCTCACACTGTGCCTCCTATTAATATTTTGTGTTTGTTCTGCCACCGTGTGTTTATCTGTAGTTCCCTCCAAGGAAAATGGATGTCAACAGTCTGGGCACAAAGGTAACTTAGCTCTTTAGACCAGTGCAAAAATGGAGATGGAAATGAAAAGTAGTACTTTAATTGAGCTATTTTCCTAATGAAGTAGAACTCTCACACTGAGCTAGTCTTAAAGCACTGTAATCAAGTACATTTCTTACAATACCTGGGTTACATAGAGCCCCATGTACAGTATAGTAATTATCAGCTGCCATGGCTTAGAAGGGCTACTATCCCATCTACTTTTTGCTCAGTAGTCAGCTTGTTGAAAAGAAAATTACACAACCTAGATTTATTAGATATGTTTGCAGAAGAGGACAATCAGGGCCTGCTCAAGGGGCTGTGGCACCCCAAGCCAGCTTTTGCTTTTGTGCCCCATCCCTGGGGGGGGTGGCAGAACCTGGCCTCTGGTCTGGGATGGCTTGCCTCACCCCCAGGGCAGGGAATAGCTGGCCCAGGGGCGCAGTGGACCAGCCCAGAGGCCGGGCTTTGCTCCCCTGCCCCTCCTTGGGCTGACTGTTCTGCCCTAGCGGTGGGGAGGACCAGCCCAGAAGCAAGGCAAGAGAACAGAGTCCACCCCATGGGCTGGCCCGCTCCTCCCATGGGGACGGAGTGGCTGGCTTGGGGAGGGACGGAAACACAGGGTCTAGCTTCTGGGCCATCCCACCCTGCCCCTGGTGCAATGCTGCAGCCACCCATAAGTCAATGGCACCCCTAGCCAGGGCCTCATTTGCTTATGGGTCAAGCCAGCCCTGAGGACAATGGAGGTTTTGAACCTCTATCAATGGATTCCCTGAAGAACAGGTATCTTTGAAGATGCTGCATTTCTCTTTATTGTAGCACCTGTTTCTAAAGACTGGTTAAGTAAAGCTCAAGTTCCATTTTTAAATGATTAGCATGATGACAGGGTAGAAATTGCTTTATAAGAACATCTGGTGATAAATTAATTACAATATTACAGAGATTCATGTGCTACAAGAATGATTTCTCTCCGATAGAAAGGCAAGTGCTGATGTGCAACTGAGAAGTGTGTGAGATTGACAGAAAAGGACGGGTGGAGGGGAGGGGAAGGTAAGGTAGATGTCTAGTACTTTGGTTGAGAGCATGACCCCACTGAGGTCAACTGGAGTTTTACCATTAACTTCAGTGGAGCTAGGGTGAGGGTATGCAAAGTTTTTGGCCCAACGGCCACATCCCCAATATGGTCGGCCACACACAGTGGCAAAGGGAAATGGGTGGTAAAGGGGTAGGCCTTAGAAAATAAATAGCATTTAAAAATAAAATTATTATAATTACATCATAAATAAGAAATAAAATGCATTATAAATAAAATAAAATAAAATAAAACAAAATATGTATTTATTTATAAAAATGAATTAAATAAAGTAACAATAAAGGGGAAATAAAATAAAATTCCAACAGAGTTGGACTCTGAGGGGAGTGGCCACTATGCTCTGGCCAGGGCACTGTTGGGCATGTGGGAGAAAGGGGTGAGGCCAGGAGGTGGGAGGAGCACAGTGGCCACCAGACTCCAGCCAGGATGCAGTTGAGTCCTGTGGGGAGCAGCTGCACACTCCAGCCAGGATGTCATTTGGCCTGTGGGAAGAAGGGCCCTGGCCAGGTGGGAGGAGCTGCAGCTGCTGGCCTGGCTCAGGTGCTCTGTATCTGGCCTGCTGGCTGTAGCGTGCCTACTTCTGAACTAGGGTTTCATACTTTGTTTTTAGAAAGCAGGTCCCTAGTTTGTGTTACTCTAGTACATTTTGTATCTTTTTTAATTTTCTGAAGACATTCTTAAAAGTACTTCATCTAGACAAAAATTTAATGAGCTACTCAAAAAGCAGAAGCTGAACATTGTGTGCAAATAACAGGCCTGTCTTAGGTGCTCCCTCTCTCATAGCAGCAATTGAGATCATGAGCTCAGGACCCTTGTACAGAAGTAATATTATCCAGACATACTGGTTAGAGATTCTAATGACAGTTTACTTTGCACTGACAATAAAGCTTTGTTTTCTAATTTTATTCCATCCAAATATGTGAAATATGCCCAAGGGAAAGGTTCCTTTGGAAACTTCCATGCAAGCACAGAGTCCTTGATGAAAAACACTTTGATGTACTGGAACAATCAATAATAATTATTTTTACCCCCATTCATGTATCACACGTCGTACAGCCCTGCTGCGTACAGCGCAGAAAAGAAAAAGAAAATGTGTGACAAAGCACAAAGAACTACACTGAGCAAATTGTTCCAGAATAATCAGATACATATGGCCTAAGAGAGCACCAAAAGCTTGACTGAAAAGAATTTGACTTTTTATTTGATTGCATAAGCAGATGTGACAGAAGGAAGATCACTAGGCAAACTATTCTCAAGATGTGACCCATAGAAACAGAAAGATTTGTTCCAGATCACATGGATATGAACTCCAGCAATGGATTCACAAAGCAACTCTTTACGCTAAGTGCCTAGAGAAAACAGACCATAAAGCGATGCAGGCTGTGGACCATTTTTAGACCTTTTCAGGTCATGGGGCAGGATTTCATCATCAGTCCACAGATTCAAAGGGAGCCAGTCACTGAGGAACCAGATGTTTGGAGGTTAGGAAAAAAAGCTAAAAAAAAGTACCTGACTATCAGCGTTTTGCACAAGACAAAATAGCAGCAAAACTGCTAAAGACACACTTAATTCTAGTTCAGTCAGGAAAATTCCATCCACATGTCAGCACAAACCATGGAAACAAGATCCTTGTCCTCTAACCACAGAAAAAGTGATAAAAAAATGTACAACTACTGACACAGGGATGGGATGGTTTGTGGAACTGCTAAATAGGGAGTCTTTAACTTATAAGTTACAGCCATACAACCTCAAACTGACAAATGGGGATTTACGTTATGTCTAAGTCTAAAAATTTAGTTCAGACTTGCAAGTCCATACTAAATAAGTCCAAGGTTAGTCCAGACTAACCTCAGGCTAGTTCAAACTAAGCACACTTCTTAGTTTGTACTAGCCACGCATTCTAGTTTAAACTAACTTTTTAGTTCAAACTAGAATGTGTGGCTAGTTTGAACTAACCATTACTTCGAGTATTGCCTGTGTTCAGTTTTAACTGAAGTTGGAACTAAGCACAGAAGTCTGAACTAACCACTGGTTCTTACAAGTCCAGACTAAGCTTTGCCTAGTCCAAACTAAGAAATTTCTTAGTTCGGACTAGTCAAAGCCTAGTGTGGCCGTGGGCCAATTTAGTCAAAACTAAGCTTCCTTAGTCCAGACTAACTTGGCACTGTTAGACCTAGCCTTAGTGATCTATTTGCAGGCCAAGATGGAATTGTGCAAATATGCACACATATGGGCCCTTGAGTATGTGGGAAGGCATTGAAAATAAATTGAAATGAAGCAACTCACAATTCAGGCTTCTTGGAGACTTGCTGAGAATGCTCTTTGACTATTCTGTTTGGCAAGAGCAGCAATATCAACCTTTTGCTCTGTTGTGGCAAGACACATTATTTGAGAGAGAGGCCTCCAACTGTGGAGTTGATGTGATATGTGGAGCTGATGTGGCTTCATGGTCAACAAGGTGTTCTTACAAATGTGTGCTCTGTGTCATCACTTCGGATCCTGGTCATCCATGGGCAGTATGGGCCATAAGTTGTTATAACACAAGTGTATTCTGAGCTGCTCAGAACCCATGATGTTCTGCTCCCAACTGACCTTCATATATACATAGAAATCACTTACTGGTCTGATGGGATCTGAAATCCACAAACTGGCAGAGAGAAGAGTTACTAAGCTGCTGTAGGCTCAGATAGCCCCAGTCTGCATAGGTAGGGACAGAAACAAGCTCAGCTGGAGGCTAAAAGTGTTGCTGGGATTAAGTGGCACACAGATAAGAAAGTGCTGGGCTGCTTTATAAAGCCTTAATAAAACAATCATTGATTGTGAGTTCCAAAGCTTTAGTTCCATATCCAAATCACAAGTTAGACAGGGGGGTGTCAAACTCATTCAGTGTGGGGGGCCACACTGGAAGGCAGGACACCTGTCGTGGGCCATGTGGCCTCACAGGTTCCCCAGTCCTTTCCCCCTCCATGTTCAGAGTGGTATGAGCTCCCCTTTCCCCTCCCCAACCCCATAGGCTCTGCAACACCGTCCCTTTCCCCTGGCCTATGGACTCCCCTTCTCCACTCTGGCCCCCAGACCTCCCCTCTGCCCCCACTCCTTCCCCTTCCCCTTCCTCCACCTCCTGGTGGCAGGCGAAAAAATCAGTCTTCATCACAGGCAGCCAGGCTGGGCTCCTGCCTCTCCCCCTCCTGGCTCTCCCACTCACTGTCAGTCATTCACAATGCTGGCCTTTGATTGACTCAGTCCTGCCTGGCCTTTGATTGGCTTGTTCCCATGTGGGCCCCAGTCACTTTTTCCTTTTTTAATTGTGATTCGTTCAATGTGCTGTCAATCAAATTAGCCTGCTCACTGACTGACTGACAGTGAACAGTCGGGATAGAGGGCAGTGTGATGGCTCTCCAGAGCTGGCCTAGCCTGCTGTGACTGAGACTCTGATTGGTTGGCAGATCACAGCAGAGCTGAGCCGGGATTGGGTTGAGTGTTTCCTTTGTTCCCCTGTGCACTAACTCGGATAATGTGAGTAAGTGAGTCAGAAGCACACTCCACTGTGCTGGGAACCTATCTTTGGAATTCACTGCTGCAGACAGCTTCCAGGCACAGCCCAGGCAGCCACTTTGCAGGCTGGATCAGCACCCTTGGCAGGCCTGATCTGGCCCCTGGGCCTTGATGGATTGAATCTGGTGCATTTCTTATAACATGGTTGTGTATAATGCAAGTAGCTACTAAAGAAATGCCTATCAATTTAAAAATGAAAATGTTAGTTAGATCTGATGGTTTGGGCTAAAATCAAGGGATATAACTCAGATAAAAGTACTTAAATACTGGAGGAGTGTTTGGAATTAAGCAGATGAGATGTAGCCAGATACAATATTTTTTCCTTATATTCTTAGAATTAAAATGTGATCAAAAGAGTTAAGTAAAAAGGAAGCACCAGAAGGAATTAAAATGTATAGTTAGGGGGCAGTAATTTATCCCTGTGATTGGAGTTAAGCTACTTAAAGACTATTTAATTCTGTGGCCATTAGGACAGCTGAATTGGTGAGAATCATTGGGTGCACTGCCTACCTCAACTCTTTTTCTTTTTGCCGTTCATTATTAAATAGCAACTGAAAGAGGCACCTCAGAAACAAGAGTAATCCAATCAATAAACTATTGTTTTGACAACAGAAGCAGTGTGCACAGGTGTGAACATAGTACTAACAAGGATTCCAGCTCATCCTGAGATACCCGGCAATAAAATGGCAAATAAGGAAGGAAAAAATCCTCTTAAAAAAAGGAACAACTGATATACAGAGTCATTTGAGTAAGCAGGAATTTAAAAGTTTAGTTTTAAAAGGAATGGCTCAGCATTGTGGACAAGGAGAAAAGAGAAAGAATAGTCTATGAAGTATGCCCCAGAAAAGTGGAGAATGAGCTACCCCAAAGTTATGACAGGATCAGTGAAGTGCTCCTACTGAGATTAACTAGTCACTGTAGTTTGACTAATATTCATTGAATGACGGGTGATATAACAAAGACGGGTGATATAACACATGTAAGGTTAAAGAAACAGATGATCAGTTAATATGAGAATGTAGGGAATATTCCCAGGAAAGAGAGGCTATGAAGACTTCTAATGCTTTCAAGTGACAGAATCTACTTTGAGGGTTTTAGTGAGAGTATCTGGAAAGTAGGATAACATTACAAAATCTATATTTTTTAGGAATAGGGTAAGAGAATGTAGTGGCATGAATGTATGAGGAATATACTATTCGATGGTGGTTTTAGAGTCAACGGAAGGGTCTCCTTTACCACAAAGCATGAGAGGAAAAATTGGGAATGAGACCTAGTCTGTGCTAGAAGTGCCACAAGCTGCTCCACTTTAGTATGTCTGATGAAGACACTCAGCCCTAGTCTATATTTGGGGCTCTTCTTGGTGGCAGTTGACCTACATTTACACAAAGCACATAAAATGCCTTGCCTAAATGCAGGTGACTTTCTAAGCCGCCGGTACACATTCAGGAAAGCCAACCACAGATCCCTTGCAGTGGGCTTTCCCGTACATCCCTTGGCTCTCAGGACTTCCAGGGCTGATTCCAGGAGCACAGCAGCAACTTCAGACTCACTGCTGAGCACTCCCAGAATGCTGGGCTGATGATGACGATTTTTCCACCGTCAGTGAAGACATACCCTCAATGCCAATGAGAGAGAGTTCTCCCATCAGCATAAGAAATTCATCCCCATGGCACTCAGTAGCTATATTGGTTGGAAAAGTTCACCCACTGATGCAGCATTGTCCACACCAGTGCATAGGTTGGTGTAACTTATGTCACACAAGGGGGTCGCTCTTTCACACTGTTGAGTGACATAAGCTATACTGACATAAGTGGTAGTACAGACCTGGCCCCAGAGTAAACCATCAGCTCTCCCTCAATGAAAGAAGCCAGCTACTGACAGGAACTGAGCAGAGGCTCCTGCCTAACAGGTTTCATATTGCAAAGTTGTCTTTTCCTGGGGCAGTAGTTGGCACACTTGACATCAGTCTCCACAGTTAGTTTCCTGAGACCTCTTATACCCTGTGATTTAATGTCAAGGCTAAATTTCAGCTTTCCTTTACAAAAGGAAAGTTTCAGCCTTCTTGATTAAGAAGACACACTTTCCAGCCTGTCTCACTTACTGGGGCTGGGAGGTCATCACACAGACAATTTGTAGAAATCTGGAGGAAGAGGCCTTATGTCCTGCTCTCCTCAGATTTCCCTAATAACAAATGAGCAGAAAAAGCAACTATGGCTTATACCAGAAGAAGGAGGCAGAGGCAGAAATCTCATGAGGACAGTTGTTCTCTCAGCATTTCCACCACTTTTGTTCGCAAGTCAGATTCAAATTCAGATTTGAATCATGGGTAGTGTTAATTAAAAACTAAAGTCCTAATTTTTTTTCAGTGAATGGCTCCAGATGTGAATGTTGATACCTTAATCCATCTTTCATGCAAAGCTATGGCAAACCAGTAACATTAAAGGCACTTGTGCTTAATTATGCTCATATAATCATCAATTTGACCCATACTATCAAGACAGGGAGGCCCAAACTCTTATGCCTTGTATCTTGTTTACTCCAGCTTCCTATTTAGCAAAATCCATCTAAGTCCGGGGTCTCAAACTCAAATCACCATGAGGGCTGCATGAGAACTAGTAGAGAGCCGGATGAGAATTAGTACAGTAGCCTAAGGGCCACACCACTGAAACCCTTCCATATAGTAATATTGCAAATATTCGTATTGATCATGTCATTGCGGGCTGCAGGAGATACCTTTAGGAGCCGCATGCGGCCCGTGGGCCGTGTGTTTGAGACCCCTGATCTAAGGCTTCAAATGACTTATTTTCTTCAAAGGAAAAAAGCCTGTATTCTATTTCACATTAATACATATCAGCAGTTTAGCAATCTTACAATAAGTATGTGTATCTGCCAGGGAGTGGTACGCTAAACATGCAATTTCTCTTTCAAGTTTCCAACAGGCTGACAATGAGATGACAATGAAGGGGACACTGATTTTAAACATGCTGAAAATTGCTAGGGATGAACAAACAATTTCAGTTACAATTAAACTGCCCCAAACCTCCCCTCAAAATTCAAATAGAATCCAAACACTGAGCATTCTCTTAGACAAAGGAACAATTACAATATCAACTAAATTTGAGAGGATAGCTGGTTTTGTAGCTAGTAGTATGTAGTTAACAGCAGCTGAAAGCTGTTCTTTAAATGAACGGGTGATGCCCTTAACATTTCTTGCTGATGAACCATTAATTCTGCTCAATGAGGATCTCAGATATTGTCTTTCAGTTTTACATTTCCTCATAAGAAGCAAAAGAGAAGTATTATTTTAGCCAGTGTTCAGCTTACGATGCCAAAGCATATGCAATTAAAGCTTTGTGGGTTGGGAGACGTGATATTTGCTATGATAACACCATTTATGCCTAACCAACCACTGACCTCTGCTCTTCTCAGCAAATATACCATCTCTCTAACAAAAGTAAAATTGAGGGATTTGAAAATGTCAGAATTGCAGAGTAAGAAAGAGCCCCCTGTCCATACAAATATTTATATTGGAATGTCCATGTGCTGAACTGGATAGTTCAGCAACTAAGAACAGTTTGAATCTCAGTGATAAAGACCTATTGGTACTCTTGCTTTGGAAATTGGCAAAAGAAAGACTTTTAACTGTCTCATGTGTGCACTGTAAAGAGTGTTCGCCCTCCAAATGGGTTGCATTCCAACAATCCTATATCTCAGCTGTTCAATTTTTATATCATCCAGATTTCACAGCTGTCGAACTTACTAATGCTGAACGCAGACCCTTCACAAGACATCTGCTTTTGTCATTAATAGAAATAAAAGAGATCAGTATTTTAAAATTACCCTGAGTAATGCATAGCATAGCAGAGAATTCTTAATTTGCAAACTTTTCGGATCTGACCAAAATGCAGACCATCATGTTTAAATGTAGCCTTCTTCAATATATAAAAATTACAGGTTAGTGTGCAACGTGTCATCAAGATCCAGACAGCTAGTCCATGTAGTGGTGCTGGAGTCTCCATTGGCCCAATCTTCCCCTTCCAGTCCATAGGCTGAGAACATTCTTAACCTGTGGACGAGGGCTAGCCCCACTTAATGGGACTTATACACTGCAATGCTAAATGCTGCAGCGCCTGACTTTTAAAGGCACAGATACTTAATAAGGTTTAAGTAATTGCAACTGTATCTTCTTCACACTGTAACTTCTTCTGTATCTTCTTCACAAGTGACCTTATCACCAAGAGTAATCCACAGCCCCATGTTAGCCACTAGGCAAAAGAGAGAATGAGAATGACTTTCTAGCCCAGAGGTTAGAAAACTCACAGGAGGAAGGGGGGAGAAGAGACTCCCTGTCCTAAAATATCCCATAGAGTCAGCAAGAGCATTCTCCTGAGCTGGGGAGATCCTAGGTCAAGCCTCTGCTTCACATCATGCGGAGGGAAAAACTGATGCTGGGTCTTCAACATCATGGGTTAGTGCTCTAATCAGCTAGATAGAAGTTATAAGGGGTTGACACTGACAGTGTGGCTGCCCAGGGGCTCAAGCATCCACTGAAGAAAAAATAGTGGGTGCTCAGCATCCCCAAGCCACTGCATGGATGGCAGGTATGAGAGGCTTAGTCTCCCAAAACAGGGCAAGAAATGCCAGAGGTGAGTTAGTCCAGCTCCCTGGAAACTCCTGAGAAGCAGAGAGGGCCTCCAGCATCCAGACCATAGACCAGCTCCCACATGGCCTCTTCTCCCCCCACCCCATGACTTCATCTTTGTTCTGCCTCTTTCTGCCTTTGCCCTACCCCTTTCCCCAAGGCATCCCCTGTCTGCTGCTTGTTGCTCTTTGCCCCTCAGTATACCCCGCAAGGTCACTCACCCTTAAGGCAGAAGAGTGTAGAAAAGAGTAAGTAGTGGGTAAAGGATGCCTCAGAGGAGGGGCAGAGAGGAGCACCCACCAGCAAAACCACAAGTCAGTGGCACCAGCAGCTATTATGTGTGGAGTTAAGCATGAGTCTCAGATCTTACGGGCAAGATAGGTGGGGAGATGCTTGATTAGGGCTTAGGTGCCAGAGCGAGGGTGCCAGAGTGAGGCAGCCACATGGAAGCTCACTGGCAAAAATTTAGGTGCCTAGTGGGCTTCTGGAATCCGACAGAGTTAATTCACAGTTGAGCAAGTACTTTAAGGATCTCAGTGGCAGTTAAAATGGCAGCTAGGTGCCTTTTGTGGATCTAGCTAGCTCCTTTTTCTTATCTACAGAGAAAAGGGTAGATGTATTAGCTCTGATCCCTGAATGCTCTGGAGAAGCATTTTAGGGACACCCAATTTTTACATCAGGGATCATGTGACAGGTTGCTCCCCAGATCTGGTCCCATGTGCTGCTGTGACTTCCCACTCCATGCTTCTGAACCCCAACTGACTTTCTTTGCCAGGTGTCCACTCACTTCTTAGTCACTCCATACCAGCTTCCTGCATGTAATTGGTCCCAGGCAGTGTGTACACGCCCTCTGGCCACTCAGGTGATGGTCCTCACATGAGCACCTCCAGCCTCAGGTACCACAGTGGGAATTTCTTCTTACAGGGATTAGGACCCACTCCAAATTAGCACCATAGTCTCATGTCTATCCATTTAACAAAGGAATGGATTGCCCAGCCGTCCTCATTCACACCCGTTAAAGTTTTCCCCACTTTAGATAAAACAGCTACTAGTTTATGGAGCAGGATACGACTTTACTTGAGTATATAGCAAATCAATGTACAATTATTTAATAAAGTATTCAGAAGTTGCCACAATAAAAAATAAATGATATAAACATCATATTAATCTAATGACACTATTTAGGATCTTACTTTTGCTTGTTCATATTGTTAAGAAAAACTTTCTCACTGGGAGGGTGGTGAAGCACTGGAATGGGTTACCTAGGGAGCTGTGTTCCCTCTAAGCTGTGTGCATGTGTGTGCACACACAGGTTGTGAAACCCACACACACAACAAAATAAAGCACACAAAAAAATTCAACAGCGCTAATGTTTTTATGCTACTTTAAGAAAGTGATTTCAAGCAGTGTGTTTCAAATAAGGTTTTGTAATTTATAAAATCATTTCCATTCCCATATCGAAATAAAATTTAGATATTGTTTGCATCATACACACTTACTGCCTTGCACTCACAAGTTTGAACACACTGACGAGAGTGCATAGAAATTTGGACACTGGTTCAAAAAATTTGCACAAAAGAAATTTTTTGCACACACAGCCTATGAAAAATTAGAAGGAACACTGCTAGGGAGGTGGTAGAATCTCCATCTTTGGAAACATTTAAGGCCCACTTAGACAAAACCCTGGCTGGGATGATTTAGTGGGAGTGGTCCTGTTTTTATCAGGGGTTTGGACTAGATGACCTCATGAAGTCCCTTCCAACCCTATGATTCTTACTCACAAGATTAGCTGTTTGGTGGAGTTCAGCCAGCCTAGGTCCTCCAGGCCATACGGATAGGCTAAATATCTTTTTCTGCTTCCAAGGTGCTGTTTCTCTGGCAAAAAGCCAGAAGCTCTACTCAGTGTCTGTCTTTGTTTTCAGTCTTCTCTCAGCCCCCCTCCCCTTCCTGGGTGGAAGTGATCTCTTTGTCCTGTCTGAGCCAGAGGGGCCCCAGTTTACATTGTCTTTGTTATCTGCTTCAGATGCTTGCAGTTTTGGCTATTTACATGCTGCTGGCAGATGTTTCTGTTTGTCTCCCTCCCTCCTGAGCCATGTAACCCACATGGGCACACATACATGATGCTGCAGAAAACATGATACCAAAGAACTCATAAAGGAACATTGCAAGGCATAACTGACATCAAATCATACAATTACATTGCAAACATGAACAAGAATGTTACACAGACCATAGCCCAGGGGTACACAGATGTGCCTCCCGTGACACAGTGAAACTGGAGCAAGGTGTGGAGGGAGATAGAAAGGGGGCTGAAACATGTATCATCTCCAAACCCATCGTAAAGAAAATCCACACAAAGCCAATTCATGCCTGGGAATGTCCTGTTAGGGTTTATTCTAAGGACTGTTGCTGGTGTGGGAGTCCCTAGCAGCTTGCTTTCCAGCTTTTCAGGAGCAGAAAGGAAGCCCATGGGCCACAGAGTCAGACAAGGGGCACAAGACTTATATGTGTTGGCTTCCTGCAGTTTGCCAAGAACCCCCAAATCTGGAGAAAGAACTGCTGGCCATTCCCCATAGGCAAATGCCATCTCTACAGAAAAAATTAGAGGGCAAAAACACAGTAAGGGAACCCAGTCATTTTTCCTCCCCTGAGCTCCTGCTTGTTGATATTCCATGGGTGAGGAAGAAGAAGGCTGCAGTCTTTTAAATGCACTCTAATCACTGTGTAATTGTTACAGTATTACCCTATAGCTCTTATTACACATGGGGTCCCTTGAGCCATAGTCAAAGATGTGTATCAAGGAGTTGTCATGGTGGCCTATTAAGCTATGGCAACCAACAAGAAGGGGTATGTTGGAGGCCCAATGCAATTTGAGTGACCTGACTACTGTTCTACAGGCCTAGCATAGCTTTAGTTGTTTGCCTGGCTGTTCTGATCCTGGTAGCTGACCTCTTCTGGTTGACAGAGATTAATAGATCCATTGAGTAGCCTTATAGACATGCCAGTTTCTGCATACCATGGTGTGATGCTGTCTGGGCCTAGGGACTGTTTATGATTATTTTTTTGTATTAATATTTCATATTTGCAATAATCCATATGTGATATGCTATGTTTGGTACCAATAGAAAGGTTGTAATCTGCTAGGAATGATTATATGGATTATATATAGGTGTCAAATCTGTATTAGAAATTAGGAATATGTTTGTTCTATTTCTGTTCCAAGTTATTTGATTCTAAGGCAATCCCAGACTGGATGTCTGCAAAACCATTGTCTTCTTAATTGCCCATTAAGGGAGCTCACAGCTATGGTAGGCCTAGGAAGAAACCCAGACTGACTATGTGACTCAACTCCATTTTGATTTGGCAAGGACTCTGAGAGCATGAGGGAAGCCAAAGGTGATAAAAGGCAGTGGCCCAATATCCATTTTGTCTTCAGACTTCAATGTGCAACCTTCAATCAACACCATCCTCTGGAACTATTCTGCTGCACTGAACAAAGAACTGAGAGCCACGCAGGGGTTGGATCTCTACCAGAGGAATTGGGTTAACTTGCAAACTACAGATTCTTCAAGGACTTGCTTTCTATAGACTCTAAATCATTTGTATGTATACGATTCATTTTGACCCTTTAACATCTCTCATTTTGCTTCTTTTCTTTTGATATTAAACCTTTAGTTGTTGTTACTAAAGGATTGGCTGGCAGTGTCGTATTTTGGGTAAGATCCAAGCCTATATTTTTGGGGTGATGTTGCTGACCCTTTGGGGTCAGAAGAACTTATTTCTTTAAGAGACTCAGTGGCTAGATGGGGACTAGAGGAGTTGATGTGCAATAAAGGGGACTGTTTTTATTTTGTTATGCTTGGGGGTCACCTGAGTGGGGAATCAGAAGCATGTTTTGTTACTGACTGGGAGACTAGTTTAAGTACCACCCATCAGTGGTTTAGGGGTTTGACCCCTGGTTCTTGCAGCTTGCTCTGATGTTGGCACATTCAGAAGGTTATCCTTGGAGGCCCAGGTCACACATGGCACATAATAAGATGAAATACACAACATATATGCTTGCAGTCACATATAGATAATGGTAATGGGAACAGCAAGTTACCATTGAATGTCTGAGGATACACATTTTCATTACCAATGGGCATCTTTTTACACCACCCTGCTCATTCCAAGATGTTTTTTGATAGCCCCAATTATTAAGGACTATAGTTAAGGATAAGAATTTAGTTTAGGTAATTAACATATATGATAATGAGTAGAAAGGTAATTAGGTGAGAGTTGTTTATGGAAGGGTATGAAAAGTTATTATTTACACAAAGAGGCATATTCTGTAAACACTTGATTCTGTGGGAGGTACTGCTAGGTGTTGAACCAGAGGCTTTGTGAGTAACTAATATATGTATAGAAAACCCTTCACATTAAACCTTATTGATTCACAAATCAGGCATACCATGTCTCACTGATATTCACACTGATCACTTAGCCCTAGTCTACATTAGGGCTTTTTTCGGCAGCAGTCAACTGCCAGTTTTGCAAGGAATATAAAATTCCTTGCTTAACTGGCAACAACTTTTTGAGCCACTGGTGCACATCTGGGGAAAAGCCGACCATAAATCACTTACGGTCAGCTTTCCCCTATACCCCCTGACCCCTAGGACTTCCAGAGTTGACTTCCAGGGGCAGCACATACTCATCACAATCCACTCCCAGAAGGGTGAACTGACAGAGGCAAAATTGCCGTCATCAGTGCAGACATAGCCTAAGTGTCCAGTATCAACTACTTGAAGGAGGTGTTGTTACCTCTGCCCTCTTGTTTTACCTGCTTGTCTGTATTCATAGGGGAACAGCAAATCTTTTTGTTCTTCAGTACACACCCTGGTGCAGAATATAAATCAGGGATTGCTTATTTGAATAACTGGATTTGTCCTTAAAAGAAACTCTACTTTCCTCCTTCTATGGATTTGACTCAACTCCCTCTGCATGTCATGAAACAAAACATGTACATGTAAAATCTGATGGTCTTTAAAACTATACTACAGATTTTTTTATTTCATTTTAGGTTTTTAATACTAGTTTAAAACATTTTCACAACAAAGAAATTCTGTAGCCTTCTATAAATATCTTATGGACCAACGGACAGCTGTAAAAGGAATAAAACCCAAGTTTAATATATAAAAGGTGAATTAGCAATATGCTAATGGTGGTCTAACAAGAACAATTTGCATTATCTTTCTAAATTTCTTTGCAACAGACTTTATCATTTAATGCATCTGTGGGAACTTTTTGATAACAGAGCATGTCATACCGATCCTCAGAGACTTGGAGTCATACTGATATGCCAGAACACTGAGTTCATGAATGATGAAAGCATTACCCTGTCTTAAAGTACATAACTATTAATGCTTTGCAAGGGTGCACTGCCTGGAATTTAAAGGACAACAAATAGTTGCTTCTTGCTTTTCTTTGTGAAAAGATGGGTATGCTAGAAATCTTATCCTTCTTTTTACATAGTAAAGCCTGAAGTGATTTTTTTTATCATTATCAAAAATTATCATTTATTTTCTTTACAACTTGGAAGCCAGCTGCCAGACCAATTTAGAGAAAACAAATGCATTCATGATAAAAATGCAGAGGCTGCTCTTAAGAAAAATACAATCTTTTTCTTACTCCAGACACCCATAAATGAAGTTCAATGTAATGTTTACCATTGTTTCAAAGTAGTTTTCTATTAAATTGTTAATTGGATTGTAAATGTATGAAAATGCATGATTTTATAATGGAAAATCTTCTGTTTCCATCGACATGTGCAGTTTCAAAGGTCAAACATATAAGATTGCCTTTATTGGAGAAGATAAGCTAGTTTTATTACTCACATATTGTATATGGTATGTGAACGGCTGAGAAACTGGGTACTAAGCAAACAAAAAGTGTACAGAGGGTCATGAGTCACTAACCAAAAACATTCATAAACTTAGTTCCCTCAAGTAACTATAAATATTAAGGGCCAGATCAGCAATCTTCCACCTCCATTTGTTCATAGTCTAAAAATTGCGTGTGCAACCCTGCAGGTGCAAACAGATAAAATAACACTTGTGTGTGCTCTTGAAGTAGGTTAACACTAACAGAGCCAATAAATTTTGCAGTTCAAAGGTTAACATTTGTGCACGTACATGTAACTCTTTAAAGAATGTGTACAAGTGTTCTAATGTTTAACAGCTGTTAGCAGGTCATCCCTGTGATAACCGGATGCATGTTTGTGCGTGTCAATTTCAATTAGATTTTGCAGTCCCACAAAGGAAGACCAGGCCGAAGCCAGGTTGAAGATCTGCGATCTTAATGGCCATAGTAGCCAAGGCCGTGCTTTTATGCATATCCCATCTTAAACACAGTTTGTTATCCCCTACTACCATGGAGAAGGTGGTTGTGATTGGTACATGGCATTGTAAAGGAGAAGCTAGACTCAAGAATCCTTTTGCCCACATCTACTCCTGTTCTTCCTGTGCATCCCTGCATGGGGACTGACAGCTCCTAACACAATCTCCTAGAGCACACTCTACTCAGAGTTAACAGGGAGAAGGCAGTTATGTCTCCCAGGCCCATCAAACTTCCATTGCCCCATGGAACTGGAAAGGCCTAAGAAGGGCACTGGCTGCACCATATCAAAGCACCGTGCAATAGGTACACTCCTCGTCATGGGATACTCAAGAACTGGGTGCCAAAGACAGTCTGGGGTGGTACAGCTCTGCAATGTCCATAATGTGGGGCAAGGATTAGATCCAGATCCAAATCTGGCCCCACTGCCAGGAGATTGCTGGGGAAGAAAACCACAGATGCATCAGCTACTATTTTTGACAGCAGCCAAGCATTCCTTCCTTGGAGCACTTGCATCCAAGGATTGACCCAACCTAACCCTGCTTAGCTTGAGACATCTGATGGTACGTAAAAAGCACTGAGATGCCATATCAGATATGCATTTCCCTTCCTACTAACATCAGTGCATTAATATTTTAATGTGATGCTGCCTTTTTAATGATTTACTTTCTGTTCCATGAGACTGTTGGAATGCTGAGGCAGACAGGCACCACAGATTTGGATGCATTTACTGATTGTGGGGTTTTTTGTTTTATTTTGATATAGAAGCTCGTCATCAACAAGAGAACTTCTGCTGAAAATGCTCTGTCTCATCCTGCCAGGAAATGCTACCTCTCTCCCTTACTCATCCTTAAAACATGAGATTTTTTTTTTTTTTTTGCATTTATATCAACATCAAAAACTAATCAGATAATTCCTGAGACCACTTTCTTTTCATTCACTCATTGGACCAAACTCACCCTGGGTATAAGTCCACTGACTTCACTGGGCTTACACCAGGGATGGATTAGGCCTGTTGTTTATTTCTGGGTTTTAACCCAGTTTAATATGAAGGCTGAAAGTGGTTTTTAATTACTGTTTACTAAATCACTTTTCCATTTTTCGTACTCCTCTGGTTACAGATCCATTATAGACAAGACTCAGTCACCTGTGTGAGAAACAGTAGCCTGCAGCTGTTGTGTTAAGCAGTCTGTTTTGTTACTCATGCTGTAGTCAGCAGTGGTCTAACCTGTGCTTGTCAACAACAATTATGGATTATATGTTGTTTGTTACTTTCCTGATCCTTCACGTCTCTTCTGCTCAGGAAGTATCATTTTCTAGCAATGCCCAAGGACATGAGAACTTGTTCACGGCCAGCCCCACGAATTAACTCCACCTAAGGTACAGACCATGACTTCATTTAAATTGACAATTCTAGTTATAAATGTAAAGCACATCAAGAGTTGTATGAAAAGTTTTTTTCAACATAAGTAAGTTAGATGAATGAGACCCAGGGTTTGTAGGACACTCTACTGCTATATCTGTTAAAATATCCCTAGAATATATAATGGTATTCCTAATAATAATATCTTGCATTTATATATAGCCATTCATTCCAAAGGGCTCCAGAATGCTTTACAACCCACAAGTGAAACTCACTGATGGTGTAGAGGGCCAACAGAACCTCTATACCTTAAAACCCCAGTTTGGGGGATGAATTTGAAGTCCCCACAGAAGGTAGGGTACCCCCATATTCTCAGCATGCCATACATAGGGTCTCCATACCAGCCCTGTGTGACAAAGTCCCACAGGAACAATGCTCTTGAATCACTCGAGCAAAGCCAGTCAGGACTCTAATGTTTGGAATCTGCCCTCCCCTGCCTCCAGGTGTTCACACACCAGTGCTGCTGCCTCTTCATTTTGACCCTGAAGTATGCAGAACCCTTGATCCATCTGAGTTCCCCTGTGAAGTCCTTTGGATGGGACTCTAGGTAGCTCCTATATGCCCCCAAAGGGCCATACACCTCACTTTGCAGTCAGAAGCAATTCTTAGCCTAAGTGGAAATCAGAAGGGTTTATTAGTTGTCAGGATCACAATGTAGAAAGACTGTTAGCAGATTAATTAGAAGTTACAGCAGCAACCAACTAGGGAGCCTCAGAGCCCATTCTCTGGCCCTATTACTGAACCCCCTTATGATGGACTGTTCCAGCCACCCTCCTTCTCCACTCCAGAACTGTCCGGTTGGCCCTCCCAAGTCCTTTGTCTCCTTCCCAGGCAAGGTGTCTACAGCTCCTTGCTCTACACCCGCTGCAACCTATTACAAACAACCTGTTGCAACCCGTTGACCCACGACAAGGGGTTCTGGCTATTGTCTGCGTATGAGTGGCTGAGGAAGGCCCATCCACCCTCTAGTGGCCTCAGCAATAATCAGAGACCCAGGTCTCCATCACTGAAATACATGAGTAACATCAGGGAAACTGAGGCACACACTGCTATCAGAGAAAACCCCAAGACTATCTCCACTTGTCACATCCTCCATAGACCAATGCAAAGGAAGGCAACAGGAATGACTTGGAGATGGGCAATAGGAAGGGAGGTACCAAAGGATCCAAGTTTATACAGATCCAGGTTCAAAACACCATGGAAGTACTGTAGCTGCTATTGCAGCTTGGAGTCTTAGGTGTGGATTGGCATGGATTTCACATGCTCTGTCATTCTGTCTTTCAATCACAGAGAACCTATGCATGTGACAGGTGGGAATGACAGTCTTTTCTTGGTGGGAAAATAGCAGCTAGATGGAGAGTTAGCTCACTAAATAACAGCTTGGGGTAATAAGAATGGAAATGTAGATATAGAATACAGGGTACAAATATTTATTTTTGCAAAAAAGTGCCCTGGAATCATTAATATCCCTGCATGACAGCCAGGATCTCAGGTTAATTTGCAACATCTCATCTCAAAGGCAAACAGCAATTGTCTGGAACTGAGTGAATATAAACAGGAGGTTCTAACTCGAATAGTCTCACAACCTTGACTGAAGAATTTGCTCTCAAGAAGAAAGTGGCCTGGGTCCCACTTAGGTTTTGTTTGTTTGTTTGTTTGAATCAGATGTGTAGGGAGTTGTAGTTGGAAAAGGAAACATATGAATAGCAGAACTAAATGCATACTTCTCACTTTAACTTATAACTACGTCCCAAGAGTGAATTCGATCATATTTAAATTAAAAGTTAAATTCTCTTTCTTTGATCCATTTACTATTAGTTTGATCAAACCAATTAAATGAAACATGGACCACTTTTAGGTAGGGGCGTTGCTGGCTGGGGGAGGGACCCGGGGCACAGGCCCCGCCCCCAGCCCACAGGCCCTGCCCCCAGTCTGCAGACCCTGCCCCCTGGCCAGGGACAGGGACAGGCACCACTGTGCCACCGCAGGCGGCTAGGCCCCGCATCCCCAGTGGGGGATGGAGTCACCGCGGCCACGGGCAGCTGGGCCCCGGATCCCCGGCTTGGGACAGGGCCACCACGGCCACCAGAGGCTGGGCCCTGGATCTCCAGCCTGATTGGGCCGGAGATCCAGGGCACTGGTGCTGGGGTTCGGGGCACATGTCCTGGAGTGCCCAGCGCCAGCGACGCCCTGCTTTTAGGTTGCACACTAGTAAAGCAGTATAAAGTTTTAGGCTTATATAACAACTTATATCTGAAATGAGCCAGAAGCAATTACAAAGTGAATGCTTTTGTAATTTGCAAACACATCTTCTGAGCAAAACAACTATCATTCAGAATCCTGTTCTCATTTCCTCTTAGTATTCTGGAGGCTGCTTCATGTTGTTGAAATTTCCCATGCTTGATCTTGACTGGAAGGTAAAATTTTTGGAGGAATCAAGGACAATCATTGCATAATGTTTGAATTATTCAAGATTTAAAAAAGAAAAATCCCCATGATAAATATCTGACAGCATCCTTTTTCCCTTCCAGGCACAGATTATTCCAAAATGGTTTACAACTGAAACTGAAAATTCGGTATGAAAATATCATTCCTTCAGGCATATTGCACATGCATAGACAGATATGTATATACATGCATATTCAGTAGAATGCCAATTATCTGAACCATGTGGGTAGTATCAAATATTTTCATATGACATTCACAACTGTGCAGAAGGGAGTGTTAAGCATAATTTATGAACTACTCTGGCCTTGTGTGCCACTTCTTCACAGACATGAGTTTGGAAGAGTTAACACAAAGGGAATCAATAGACTAAGGAGACACACCAGTTTGTTAGAAACAGAGGTTCAAATAGTGGACATTTTGGCTAATCAGGATCCTACTGCACAGGAAATATCCAGCCAATACTTTATTTAAAAAGCTTTTTATTCTTTTAACTAAGTAAAAAACATCATTTTTTTTGTCAGGAAGGCAGAAGTCATTATATTCAATTTTTCTCGTTGAAAATTCTTCAATGTATTTGCTCTTAGGAAATGACTAAAATAAGCCTCTGCACATATGTCCTTAAAAACACATTGACTGAATTCCTCTTTAATTATTAAGCTTCTTCAGAGGCTGTAAGCCAGTGAGAAAGAGATTAGAGGGGTTACTTAGTGCCTCTGTGCCCATGAAAATCCCCTGGCTTCTGTAGCACTGCTTGGAGGGTCCTGAAAGCTTTAATATAATCCCTTCCACCCAGAAACCATAACCACTGCATTCCCTTTACTTAGATACCTACAAATATTAAGCTGTAATCCAGAAGCACTTGTATAGGGAAGCAAGATCCATGTTAAAAATCATATTGACAGAATAACCTGGCAGTTAGTGCAGAATGACAAAACACCACCACATTAGAACTGCACACAATACTCTAAGGAGAAGAAAAGAGAGGATCTACATTGTAAATCATGATCTATTGACATTTTGTACTGTGGTTGACATTTTCTGCTATGGTGTCTGGGTCCATTACCGGGGCTCTTAGGTGCTACAATGTTACTAATAAACAAACAACAGTGTGTAAACCTACTGCGTGGCACAATTGATGAAATTTTCATGACAGTAAATTAATTAGCTGATTCATGAGTAATCACTTTTATTGTAATGGCTGCTTCATTATTTCACCTTTCTGGATATTTATCAATAAAAAGCATCACTTGTGTCATCACAGTAAACGCCAAGAGTAATTCTGAACTGTGGAAAGATTCGAATGAAGCACTACTGTTAAAACAACAACAGTTATAAACTTCCAAAGTGACTAGCTTCCAAGTCATGATGTTAAAGCAGAGAGACAATTGTCAACTGTGCATTAAAGCAACATCTGCTAAACGCAACATAGCAGTCTTCTGCAAATATCTGTTTAGTGACAAATACTTCCTGGGTTAATAGGAATTTGGATTTGTTTCCTATATGTGACAGAACTATCAGTTGTAAATATGAAAACGGGCTGTGCACTTAGTATACAATGAAAGTTACTCTTGATGATTTTCAAAGGGTTGTTTTAGAACAAGCTAATAATCAGTTATCAATTTTATACAGTTCTGAGGATAGGTGGTGAATTAAGCTTCTTGTCTATTTCTAAGCTCCTTACAGTGGGGACTGTTTTTTTTATATACCTATAGCACCAAGTACAGTGAACCCTGATCTCAGTTCAGGCTTCTAGGTATTACTGTAAATGTCAAACAAACAAGGAGTCCTGTGGTACTTTTAAAGACTAACAAATTTATTTATTGCATGAGCTTTCGTGGGAGAAAATCCCACCCATCTTCAAAGTGTCTGACAAAGTAGGATACCCCCCCAAAAAGCTCATGTAATGAATACATTTGCTAGTCTTTAAAAGTACCACAGGACTGCTTGCTTGTTTTTGCTGAACTAGACTAACACGGCTACCCTTCTGAAACTTATAATGGTAATGTGTATTCAGTTCATATAAGCAAAATCTATCAAGCCTCTTTGTTTTTAAATACAATTGTTACTTCAGAAGTATTATTATGAATACATAGAGGGCCCTGGAGTCTTCAGCATAATAACAGTTTTCCCTTCTAAAAAAGCAGATGAGACATATTTGAGAATTCCCCTACTTTGTATATATTAATAGATTATATTAAAAATATTTAAAACATAGATCATTCATAATATTCATATACATAAACTTATATTTATTGCATTTGTTTTCAGTTTGACCTGATAAGTCATGTTCTTTTGCTCATTAGAGTACGAATTCCAGGTTAGATTTTTGTTGTAATCTCTCAGGATAAGGTAGCAAAGAACATGGATCAAAAAAACTAAACAGATCTCAGCTTTTCTCCCAATGGTTCACTCACCTCTTTCACGTTAATGGCAGTAAGTGACCAGGATTAGCAATTCGTCTTGATTCAGACTAACGGATTTGATAAATCCATGGCACAGAGCATAAGTCAAAATAGCAATTGAGAACTGCAGTCTGTAACTCTCTGGGATTTGAACTAACTCTGCTGACAATGCTTGGTTAATTTTAAAAATTGCTCCGATTAATTTTTTTAAATAAATGAGCTCCCAAAGTGACATATTTCAGACATGAAAATTTAATATTCCTTGCTAGTTAACTATCTGTCATTGTTCACTGGGGAGAAAGAAGGAAGCTCTGTGCTAATTTTTGCACCAGAGGAAATTGATATACAGCCAGCTGCAAAAGCTCTTTGCTTGATCTGTTGCAAATTCTTTTCTGCTATTCATGGCCAATGAGTGGCATGTGCCACTCTGAAATCATGCTGAAAGAACTAATGGAGAGTTCCTCCTCTTCATGCTACTGGCTGACGTATGCCTGAATACTGTGAGGGATAACCAATGCTATTTATAGGTAATCCTCTTCTTGAAAGGTCAGACTTCGTGGTTTATTTGTTTTGACCCTCACTTATCCAAAAAATCATTCTCTTGCAGCTCACACTTAATGGGTATTTTTAAGCAGATAAAAGTGACTTATAAAATAATGTAATAGAGTGGAAGATAGCCTCTGCCCCGCTGGTGACAGTCCAAAGAATGAGTAGCAGTTCTATTATCTTGTATGTCATGAATTACAACATACTCGCCTCCTATTTTTTTAAAGACAACTATCTCCAACCAGGGCGAAGCACTTAATTCACACATGGTGTGTTCTAGATAGTAAGTAGGATGTTGGGGCACACTACATGGCTTTCCTTATCTTGAACTGCTTGTGTGCAAGCAAAGTGCCATTTATCAGTCCACCAACATTTAGCTCACAGTGAGCCAGAAAGCAGAAGAGCACCTGCTCTGTGTTTGCTGGCACTTCTGACTCTGTGTGAAAAAACAATGACAGATCCCATAACAGGCTTGGTTTTTCCCCCCGCCCCCCCCCCCCTCATCTTGAACTGAAATCCAATCCCAGGTAGAAGAGAAATGTTTTAACTCCTGCTAGACTGATAAATTAAGTCAGGAGGAGACTGGTAAATTCAGGGAGTGTCAAGGGATTAAAAAAGTAGGATTGGAGGGCCAGATTGAGGAAAGACTGAAATAGATCTGCATGGAAAGATTTGCACAAAATCAGGCAATTTTTGTCTTTTCATCAGTTTTGAGTAGAGGGGAGAAGCGTTTTGCTGAGTGCTGCTTCTGACATTTCAACATCAACAAAGATTGAGTGAAACCAAGAGCACTGTCAGAGCAGTAAGGGGATCAGGTCAGAGGTTAAAGTGAGCTGTTTTGCTGCATAAATGTTTTGAGGAGGAAATAGGAGAACTCAATGGTCAGAGAGGAGCCGGTTGCAGATCTCACATGTTGGGTGGTGACAAATGTCATCTAATGAGAAATGACAAAAGCAGCATTGTTAAGAAGGGATCATACTATCCAAAAGCAGGGAGAAAATAAAAAATACTGCCAGCAAGACAACTGTCTTCTTTCCTTACTATACTTTTAAAAGGAAGAGGTAAAGCTATGATAAGCTGCTCCCCAGATCTAGTCTGGTATGCCGCTGTCGCCCCCCCGATCTCCATCCCTGAACCCCAACTTACCCCGTCTAGTTAAGTGACCATTCTTTCCTGAGTTAGTCCACTCTAGCCTCCTGTGTGTAGCCAGTTCCAGGCAGTGAGCATGCTCTCTCCAGTCATGTAGGGGACAGTGTTCCAGGGAGCACCATGAGCCCCAGTTACCACACTGGGAGCCACAGTCCTAAAGGGATTGGGACACACTCCCAATCACCATGTTCTCAAGTTTGTCCATTTAGCACTGAAATGGATTGTGCCCACTGTTGCTCATTCACACCCTCTAGAGTCCACACGGCTTTAGATGAAATATCTACTGGTAATAGTTTATTGATCAGAACATGATTTCAAGTACTATATGGCAAATCAATGCAGAATCACAATATAAATCAGTCAGGAGTTTCCACAAGTGAAATAAAAATTATAACATGCATGCTATTCAGCTACCCTACTACAGATATGCTCATCTGACTCCTCAAGTCCGGCTAGTTTCCAACCATCTCTGCCTATTCCAAGGCAGGGCCCAATTCCTCTTATAGATGCTTCAAGATGGAGTTTCCCAGGCAAAAAGACAAGTTTCACAAAGTCTCTTTTGTTTCCAAAACCCTTATTTCCCCATCTCCCAGTGCTGCTGTATGATTCTCTTTACTTCTACTTGAGCCAGGGAGGCCATCTTTATTCCCTTTGTCAAGTAACTCTCCAGCCTCTGTGCTAGAGATAATCCTGAGGGTCTATGAACTATGTAACATGCTTCCCCATGTACACATACGTGTTGCTACAGAACACATGATATTAATCCTATAAAACAGGTTGCCATCTTCAAAGTGTCTGACGAAGTTGGATTTTCTCCCATGAAAGCTCATGCAATAAATGAATTTGTTAGTCTTTAAGTGCTACAGGATTCTTTGTTTGTTTTAATAAAATAGGTTATGAACATTCATAAAGAAACCTTGCATGGGCCAACTGGCATAAAATCACATGAGCACAGTGCATACAGAAAAATGATATACAGACCATAGCCCAGGGTGCACAGATGTTCATCCCATGACATAAGGCAAAGTATGAAGCTATCCCATTATAAAACCAGCAGGGTGGAGAAATGATGATGAAGTATGGGTATCATCAAGTACATTTTCTTGGACTCAGCCTCTGCTCAGTGTTAGTCTTTCTCTGAGCAGCATCAGTAATGCAGACGAGGGGAAACAGCAGTGGAAGAGAAAACAGCATTGAAGTCTGTAGTCTCCACTCAGAACTCTCTCTCTCAATGCATTTAATGGGAATTTTGTCACAAATTCTGAGTAAGGGCTGCAGGATTTGTGCATGGAGAATAATGAATAGAGAGCAATGAGATGCAAGGAAGTCACTTCACTGAAGGGGTCACTCTCATGTCTGATGATCTCACCAGAGTCACACAATGCAGTTAATTCTGTGCCTCACACTGCAGCTTTTTTTATTCTTGCTGTTGGTTTTTCATAAGGCCTGGATTGAATACAGACCTCATATTTTCAAACTCTTTGAACAACCAATACATTAATGAATGCAACAGCTATGTCAGAGGACTGAAAGTGTTGAAATGATTCCTCAAAGAAAACTAAAAGGCTTGTCATCATTTTCATAAGTCTTCATTCAAAGGAAAGACATAAGGACTATAGTATTCACAATATTTGTATAATTGACTCACCTGGCCACTGTTGTCAGACTCCCACAGTAATGACTTTTACTAGGGTTAAGTATGTAAACTGGGATTTTCAGAAGACACCCAACTCCTTGTGACAGGGTCAGGCCAGATGGGTATAGGAGAGTGGTCCTTTTGAAGAAGACAGTAGAGAGGGTGGACGCAAGCCCACCCACTTCTAAAACCCCTCCCCCAGCCTAAGGGGAGGTGGCACTGATTCCTTCTTCAACTGATTACAGGGGACAACTAAAGAAATAACAGGGATGGGTGTGAGGTTCACAGGTTCAGAACTAGGGTTCCAGAAGGAGACACCGATCAGAGAACCCCAGACAGCGCCCACTGCTCCCGGAAAGTGTCGAGGGAGCCAGTGGACGCCACCCAGAGGAACTCTGCCTGGAGACGTTCACAAACTAGGAACCAGAAATAGGCCCCACAGTCACAGACCCCTCCCTCAGCCACCCTCCTTTCTCTGGTCTTATAGATAGCTACTTTCGCGTAAGCCAGGAGAAGACTGACGAGGAGGTCCCGCGACTTTGTGAGGCCACAAAGAGGGAGTGCATAAATGAATAAGTGCGGGGAAAAGTGCAGCCAGAACTTCAATAAGAGGTTCTGGAAGAACCAGAAGAGCGGCTGCAACCTGGTGCACTCTAGGTATGCGTGCACCAGGGTCTCCCTCACAACGCAGTAGGGGCAGGCATACAGATGAGGGGTGAACCGTGCCAGGTACACACGCATGCTCACGGCTCCATGCAGAAACCACCAACTGATGTCCCCAGCAGGCTGTGGGGTAAGAGTGGCATACAGACTGGCCCACCAGGGGTCCTCGCCCTCCACTGGTGAAATGAGGTCCCACCATTTTGTATCAGGGCAGGACGCAAGGGCGAGGAAATGGATGATATGCAGCACAGGCATGTACAGATACTTACAGGGTGCGGTTCAGAAAGAAACCAGCTGCAGGTCTAGCAGCCAGCTCAGGGTGTGGGGCGGTGGTGGCCGGGGCAGCTGACAGGCAGGGGCATCGCTGGTGCTGGGCACATAGGACCTATGCCCCAACCTGGCACCAGTGCCCCGGGTCTGGCGGGGCCCCGCCTCTCCTGGTCTCCGGCCCAATGGGGCCCAGCCGCCCACGGCCTGGTGGCTGCTCTGGCCCTATCCTCCACCAGGGATCCCGGGCCCAGCAGCACGCGGCCGCTCCTGGCCCTGTCTGTGGCCAGGGCGTGGCCTGCTGCCAGGGGGCGTGGCCTACAGGTAGGGGGCATGGCCTGGGCCGGTGTCCCGGGTCCTTTCCCAGGGCAGTGACACTCCTGCTCATGGGGCCGAGGCCCAATCAAAAGCTCTGTAGGGCCAGGGCTGAGAGGGAGCGGGGAGTACTCTCTCAGAGGACCTGCTCAAGGTAGACCCGAGCAGTGGGAGGCAAGGCTGCCTTCACCTCCTGGAGAAGGCGCCGGGGGTGCGAGAAGCGGAGACCCCCATGCGCCGAGCCAGCTCATGAGGATCCACCCAGTCCCCCCAGGCATAACCTAGGAGGTCTCCGACCTGAGTGACAGCTGCCAGGACCAACCTCCGCCTCACAGAAGGGGCCTCCATCACCTGCACACTGAGATGGAGGTTGTGTAGCAGGGGCTCCGCGAGGAGGTCCCCCCCATCATTTCCCCCTAACCTGGAGGCTGCAATGAAGCTCCAGGCTCCGGAGGTCATGGTAGAAGGCCAGCAGTTCGGAGAGGTCTCACGGACCACCTTTCAGGTTGAGATAAAAGAGCTGCAGGTCATATCAGAGCCCTCAGTAATGGCGGAGGAGGGTGCGTGCCAAGTGGCTCCATGCTGGACTACTTGCACCATAAAGGAGTCTCTGCAGGGCCTGGAGGCGGAAGGCGTGGACCTAGCTGTAGATACAGCACAGGCCCTGCCCCCCTTTCTCCAGGGGAAGGCTCAGACCCAGTGCAGTCCTGACCAGAAGAACTCCAGAATTGTCTTCTGGAGCTTGGCCAGGAAACTCGGGGGCGGAGCCAAGGTGTTGAGCCGGTACCAGAGCATGGACAGGATGAGCTAGTTGATGACCAGCGTCCATCCCTGAAGGGAGAGGCACTGCAGCAGTCCTGTCCACCTCCACAGGCAGTCAACGACCCTGCTCTTTAACTCATGCCAATTCTCATCCGAGGAGGGATGGGTGGTAGAAAGGTAAACGCCCAGACAGAGCAGCAGACCCGTGCTCCACCGGATGGCCTGAAGCGTGGGTGGGAAGGAGCTCACCGGCCACCCAGCCCCTACCATCAGGCCAGAGCTCTTGACCCCGTTGGCCCAGGTGGAAGAGGCTGCTGAGAAGATGGCCAGGCAGGCCTCTAACCGCACCAGGTTGCCTGGGTCCTGGACCATGAGGAGTACATCATCAGCGTACACCGACAAGACCAGCTTCAGTTCTGGCTCATGGAGCACCAACCCCGCCAACCTCCAATGGAGGAGACAGAGGAAGGGCTCAATGGCCAGAGTGTACAGCTGGCCCAACAGCAGACAGCCTTGAGGCACTCCTCCCCCGAAGCTGACCGGTTTGGTCAGGGTCCAGTTGAGCTTGACCAGACACTCCACAGAGGCGTTCAGCACCCAGAGGAACCCCACAAATCTGGGCCTGAAGCCAAACGCCCACAGGGTGCCCAGGAGATAGCTGTGGTCCATCCTGTCGAATGCCTTCTCCTGGTCCAGGGCCAGGAGGGCAAATGACAGACCTTGCCTATACCCAAGCTCCAGGAGATCCCGAAAGCAAGTAGAGATTATTAAAGATGGAGCGGCCTGAGACAGTGTAGGTCTGGTCAGGATGGATCACATCCTGCAGCACAGACCCCAGGCACAGCAAGATGTCCTTGGCTGCTATTTTGTAGTCCATGCTGAGGAACGAGACGGGACGCCAGTTCTGGAGATTGCGACAGTCCCCCTTCTTGGGCAGCAGGGCCAGCACTGCCCACCGACAAGAAAGGGGGAGCGCCCCCCTCGCCTCGGACTCGGCCCAGACGATGGCGAGGTCCAGGCCGAGGACGTCCCAGAATGTGCAGTAGAACTCCACAGTCAGCACGTCCATGCCTGGAGATTTGTTGGTGGGCATGAGACGCAGGGCTTTGGAGAACTCAGCCAGAGTGAGAGGCAGCTCTAGCTGGTCCCAGTTGCCCTCGCTGATCGTGGGAAGTTCATTCCAGCGCACCTTACAGGCATTGGCTTCAGTCGGATCTGGGAAGAAAAGACTGGTGTAGAAGGCCCTGGTCCTTCCATGCATCTCCTCCGGATCCATGAGGGGGGTGCCATCCTCCGCCAAGAGGCAGGTGACATGCTTTTTGGCCCGCCTCCATTTCTCCAGGGCATAGAAGAAGTGGGAGCCACAATCCATCTGCAGAAGGAGCTGGATGCAGGATCAAACAAAGGCTTCCCGGGCCTGAAGGTCCTTGAGGGCCTGGAGTTCCTCCCACTTCTCCTGGTGAGCCTTGCAGAAGGATGGATCCTCAGGGCTGGTGGCCAGATGCCTCTCCAGCTCTAAGACCTCCCATTCCGGATGCTCCATCTCCACATTCCTTCACCAGCTGGCCCCCCCGAGTGTAGCCACGGCAGAAAAGCCAGGCACGCACTTTCCCCACGTCCCACCAACACCTCTGCCTCCTCCAGGCCAGCCAAAACTGCCGGAAGGATGCCACAAAGACCACATCCTCCATCAGGCTATTATTAAAATGGCAAAAGGCCAGCCCTGGCCTATCCGCCGAGAGAGAGGCTGTCGTGGTCACCAAATGGTAATCTGAGAAAGGGGCTGGCCGAATGCTGGAGGAGTGGGCCCATGCGAGATGACATTGGGACAAATAAATACAGTCCAGCTGGGAGTGGCGCGACTGATGGTCCCCTACCCGGACATAGGTGAAGGTCACCTCGTCATCCGGATGGTGGTTGCACCAGACATCCACCACGGAGTGATGGTCAGTCACCTCCCGGAGCACGTCCACAGTGGCCTGGCTCTGCTCGGTCCCTGTGCGGTCCCATTCCTCAAGAGTGGTATTAAAATCCCTGCCCAGGACCAGGCACTCCTGTGTATCCAAGGTGCCGAGGAAGGCGGCTGCCTGCCGAAAGAAATGCACCAGCTCCAAGCCCGATGTTGGGGCATAGACATTGACTAAGTTCAACTCCAGCCCCTCCATATGGACCCGGAGGTGCAGCAGGAGGCCCGGCACAACCTCAGCGACCCCCAGCACCTCAGGCTGTAGGTCGAGGGAGAGCAGGGTGGCCACACCATCAGAGCGGGTGGACAGATGGCTTAGGTACACCCTGCCCCCATTCCAGCCGCCAGCTGGCCTCAGCAGCTGGATCCGTATGGGTCTCCTGCAGCAAAACCACAGAGTACCCCCCCCCCCAAAGGAAGAAGATCACTTGGGTCCTGCAGAGACCCATCCTACAGCCTCTGGCATTTAAAGTTGTGAAGATGACGGGTGCCATGAAGACGGCTGGGGGGGCTCCTCAGAGGTGGCAGGAGTGCCAGCAGCCTCCATCAGTCCATGCAGCAATCTGTGACTGACCCCGAAGGTCACAAGGGAGTCATGGAAGCTGTGGGCCCTTTGGTAGGCCGCAGCATCCCACCTCCCAGTCCATTTGTCCTCCTTCAATATTGCCCTCACGGCCCGGAGGACAAGATGGAAATTCCCCCAGTGCTGCAGGGAAAGCTGCACCCAGCTCCTGGCCCCACAAGTGTCAGCCAGGAACACATGCAGCTCTTCCCGCAGCACCAGGGGGTCTGGAGTTGAAGGCTCCTGGCCGCCCTCCAGTTGGGTCCTGGTATTGGCCCCACAGGCAGCTGGGATGGAAAGACAGGGCACAGAACCCTGTCTCAGCGCCGATGTCGTGGGTGCCGTATCACCCGTCTGAACCCCTGGCACAAGGAAAGATGGTAGTGGAGGGAATCCAGCAGTCCCAGGGACATAGGGAGCCACAAATACTGATCTCTGGGAATCGGTCGATAGAAAAGGGGGCGGCAGCAAAAAGGGTGGGGTCAGGGAGGGACTTGGGATAATATCTGAGGAGGGGGTTGATCCTCCAAGGGTTCCACTGGGATGTGGACACACCCCACCACCGGGCCCCTGACAACCGCCTCCTGCATGGCAGCCTGTGATGCTAGGAAGAATACTATCTTTCCATACATCCTTGAGGCCACCACAATAGCCAAGGGCCCCAACGCCCTCACCATCGCCCATATGTAAGTTTCCACGTGGGGCAAGGCAGCCACCAGGAGGCAACGGACACTGTGACTCCTGGTCAAGGAGGGAAGGTGCCCCGATCCCCTGAGATCGTGTTTGAGGAGGCAGCATGGGCTGATGGTACGGCAATGGGTGGAGGGGTGGCAGCAGCCTGGGCGTATGATCTGGGGGCAGAGGAACCCCCAGAACTGGTGGAGGGAATGGCAGGGGAAGAAGGGGCAGGGGCCAACTGTGGGGCTGCAGGAGCAACAGGGCCCTTGCTCGCCTTTTTCCCCTTGCTCTTTTTACCGGCCAAGGAAGTTGGGGCAGCAGTAGTGGAGGCCCCTCCCATGCCCAGTGCTGCAGGTGCCCTAGTGGAGGCACCAGTGGTGGCAGGAGTGGCAGCAGTGGTCAAGGGGGCAGCTGCAGGGATAGAGGGGGAAGCAGGCTCAGGGAGGTGTTCAGGGGGGACTGAGGAGGTCTCCATATCCTCTGAAAGGGACTAACAAGAAGGGAGACCTGGGGTGGATGGACAGGGATAAGGAACAGCTGGGGGGGCACAGGGGAGACCACTTCTCCCCGCTAGGCAGTGGGATGGGGAGGATGGTGTGAGAGAACGGGAGAGGGAAGAAACCAGGCAGTGCGAGAGGGGTGAATCAAGCGGCTGGCAATCCACTCCTCCCTGCTAGGCTGCAGGCAAGGGAGGAGGGTGCCAAGGGTAGGGGAATAGGGAGCTTTGGGGGCAGGAAGGGGCTGGCTCCTCTGGCTGCACTGGGGGCGATGGGTCACTAAGCTATCAGGGAGTGCAGTGCACAGGGGGAGAACAAAAGATTAGGGACACGTGTGGCCTGGCCAACCCTAGCTGGGGGTGAGTTCTACAGTGGTGGGGCTACTAAGCATCCAGGGTGGGGCAGGGAGGCAGTGGGGGCTAATGGGGTGGGGCAGGGGAACCAAAAACAAACTTTCAAGGCTAGGGTGGGGCAGGAAACTAAAACAAACTCAAGGATTGGGGAGGGGTCTGTGGGGGAGTCTGTGAAGGGTGGGGAGCACTGAACCAGCTGGAGGGCAGAACAAAGGGTGGGAAGCCCTCCAGCCACTGGGAGTGGGGGAGAATAAAGAGGGGGACTAAGCAATGAGAAAGGGGGAGCTGCTACTGCTGGGGGGTTGTTCTGTGGTCCCTGCTGCTCAAGGAGTCCAAAGATGTTCCAAACTTTGGGAGCCTGATGCCCTCTTGAAGGGAAGGGAGGCCAGGGACAGGGCCGTTGCAGGGGGGTGCCGGCATTTGAGGGGCGCCCAAAGGGGACAGTGCCGTGGCACTCCCCTGATGACATCACTTGTCTGCACCAAAGTCAATTTGCTGCAGGGGGGCACCATGATCCCCAATGCCGGGGCCAGGGAGGCAGCAGCTGGGGGTGACGGTGGCGATGTTGAGTTTACAGTATCTTAGAAGCTTACCCCCAGCTGCAAGCAGCAAAGTCTCAGTCTTTAGAGGCCTCCCATCAGTGGTGGTGTCTTCTTGTGAAGGCAGCAGGCTCCAGGTGGTAACAGGCACAGTAGCAGCAGGGACTGGCTGGCTGGCAGGAGAGGTGGTCTTCTCCAAGGGGTCTCAGTGGTGGTCATTCTTCTTCTGGGACTCCCCCCACTCCCCACAAAGCAGGGGGGTGGGAGGGAGAGAGGCCAGCCAACAACAGCAGCAGCAGGAACAGTAGAGAAGTTAACACGAACAGCAGAGGTGGTGGTGGGAGCAGGTCTGGGTCCAGGAGCAGGTCAGGGCTTGTGTCCTTCCCTCTCCACTTCTAAGAGGAGAGTGGTGGAAGGGGGTATAGATTAGCCCCAGGTTTAATAAAGCTTTGTTCCCTGGGTGAGGTTAGCCTGGAATATTCTAGGATAATTGGTCCCAGTTGTCCCAATCAACAGGCCTGCTACTTAAAGCCTCATTCTCAGGCAGGGTGGGGCAGCTGAAAGGAGGCTAGAGGGAAGTAGAGCTGCTGAGAGGACACTGACAGTTTGTTTGGTGTTTTGCTACAACACCAAGAGGTACAGTGGGGAATCTGGGAGAGAAAACCCTACAAGCAAGGCCACTAGGACCTGCAGCTTGAGGGTGGACTATATTTAATTGAGAGAGACTGTGGAACCTTCCAGCGCCTGAAGACTGAGGCTTTAGAACTAAAGGCTGTGGGACTCCCCAGAGTCTGAAGACAGACCAGGAACAGTAGGGCCACTGAGTGGCGACCCAGGGAAGGTAGCAGCCCTCCTGGACTAAGTGTGGAGACTAATACTTAATAGGGTCCCTGGGTTGGGGCCCAGGGTAGAGGGTAGAACCAGGCCCCTCTGACTCCCTCCCATCAGCCAACCTCTCATTACCATGGGGGAAGGAAAAACTGAGAAGGGTCAGCCAAATCTCGCCACATGAGAAGGGTCAGCCTCACCTCACCATATCCTATAGAGTGTGACCGGAAGTTGGGTAACTCCCTAAGTGCCCTCTGAAAATCCCAGCCCCATTTATTAACACACCCTATTTGCTGAAGTATAAAGTGCTCTTCCAGGTCAGATTATGACTAGCTCTAACATGGCCTTGCGGAGCAGAAACCACCATGCAACCCGTATGTCCATTTTGAGGTCCCTTGGACTTTGATTTCAGGTATAGGTAGGAGAGCAGGTACTACATGCCCAGTATTCTTCTCAACCCTGGGCAGCTAGGCCAGCTGCTGGAGAATGGCCAGAACCTGGGCTCCACCCACTGTGTGCCTGCCAGCAGAGATAAGTGAGCATGAGGAAGGCATATGCTACACCCACTAATGTGCTGTAGCAAATTACATCCTTCCCCATCTCACAGCAGCATAGCAGAAAGAGAGGAGGGGCTATAACTCTCTGAGGAAGGGCTCAGTCTAGCTCTTATTTTGTTTTTGAATGCAGTCAGGACTGTAGAGCAATATCCTTCAATAATGACAACAGAGATGAGAATTGGACAGTATGTCACAGTTGCTGTATAAATTGTCCAGTCCATGCCCACAGCCCATGTGATGAGTGATTAGTGGTAGGCCATGCTCCTGCTTCATGAAGGAGTATCTGCTGCCCAACAGCACTGTGTCATGGTGTGGCAGTGTCAACAGTCAGGTCAGAGTTAAATGAGACTCCATCATGCCGGTCCAGGCATGGTGCAGCTTCTCTGCCCAAATTCCCCATCAGGAACCTCTTGTTAGCTATGTCTACACTTGCAAAGTTAAGTCAGAATCGTTATTTTGAATTAACAACTTTGACTTTAAATTGAAGTTATTAATTCAAATTAGAGAGTTTTCACTACACTCCTAATTCAAATTAAAGTAGGCTTCATTAATTCAATTTAGAGAGTCTACACTAGACTCCCTAATCGAACGAGGGGGAGGTAGGAAAGTCGGTAGGGCAATTATATCAAATTAAGCCTACTCCCCAGCTAACACTGGCTTAATTTGAATTAATAACTTCAAAGTAACCATTACTTTGAAGTTAAAGGAGGTTTTATTATGTCAAATTAGCCTTTCCTTATTTCAAATTAAGGAAAGACTTAATTCGATATAATAAAATGTCAGTGTGGCTGGGGAGTAAGTTGTTTCAAATTAAGCCTCCTTAATTCAAAAGAACTTATAGATGCACCCACTGTGGCTTCTGTCTAGGAAGCTTTTCCCAAAAGGTGTATCGGGAGTGACTTTGTCCCCCTCCTTGACTTCATCCTTCCCTGTGAGGAGTCTTGACAGAGAGAAGCTAATCACACAGTACATCTTCTAAAGACTTTGCATTAATATATATGGGTGCCTTTCACAGACTGGGATGAGATGACAATCCAGAAACATGAATTATGTATTTTTGTCAGTGGCCCCCACAGAAGAAAAACCACTTCCACAGGAGTTTTTACAAACATTGTACTGTAATATTATGGGGATGAACATCAGGCTTCAAATTCTAGCTGACTATTAGTACTCACTCTCAAATTCAGGCTGGTTTTTTATTTTGTTCCCACCTTTACCTGATGATGCCAGTGGAGGCAGTTTTCTTGGACCATTCCTGGTGTGCATCTTTGAATCACGGATTTACAAATGTACAGAAGGTACATTCCTCTGATCCTTTAACATGCTTAGTAGGGAGTCCTCTTTCATTGAGGATAACATGTTAGTCTCTAGGTGCACTACAACAAAACCATCTTTCACTTCAAAGTAAGGCATATTTTTTCCATTCCCCAAGCAAATGGATAAGATGATGCGGCTGAAAACAGCATAAATGCTGTTTAACAGGAGTGTTCTCTTAATGGTCTCAGGGAGCTATGGAGGCTTTCCATAAGATTGCACTCCTGAGGTGGCAGATACAGGTGGCTTCCACTATCGTTATCTTGCTGTCTGAAAGTCATTGTACTGTAGACTATGGTTTGAGTGGCATTCAAATAAATCATTTGTGTATTTCCACCTAATTGAGAAGGTACTTGAATTTCTTTCTCAGTAGCTATTGGTCCTCTTTGCATATGATTACTTTGGGCCCTTATTCCGAACTTTCTTCATCAATCTTTGATGCCTACGGCCCCTTTCTTAACATCTCCTATAAGCCACTAATTATAACAGATGTGTGTATTATTTGATCCCCACTGTGCCCAGTCCTCAATGCAAGTGAGTCTACTACAACCCCAGCTATAGAGTTGGTATCCCTAACTTAAGCTGTAGAGACTCATGGTTTCAGCTCTAGGGGATTCTATGGTGCTGACCAAGATGGGAAGCCTTCACATGTACTTTCTCCTGAATCTTTGGCCCATTTTATCCCCCTCAAAGTGGATGTGATTCTCAGTAAGATCAAAGGTAGTTGCACCAGAGGTGGCTTTTGGCTATCGGGGGCCCTAGGCAAAGGCCCATTGTGGGGGGTGGGTCCTCTAGGCCCATGGGCCCCACTCCCATTGTCCCAAATCCCCCAACAAGGTCCCAGCTCTTCCACCACTGGCTCCAGCCCTGACCACCCCACTGTCAGCCACAACTCCCCGCTGCCACTCCCACCCCAGGGGCCAGCTCCTCCTGCTGCTGACTGAGGCAGACACAGCTTTTGGAGTAGGTGAAGCAGGCGATGGGACCCCTTTCTGCTGGAGGCCCTAGGTGTGCAACTGCTTCGCCTACCTCAAAAGCCACCTCTGATTTGCACCTGCTTATTCCAGACCAGATTTTGTCTCCAAAACCTCTGCTGAAATTATCATCATCAATATTACAATGAGATTCACTCATTCTCTCTCAGTTCTCCTAGCATGGAATTTTCCTTGAGAAACCATTCAAGGGCCTGACAATCAGTTGCTTAACAGAGGTGACCTCTTCAGAAAGAGAGAGCTGCACTACATTTGTGACAACTATAATCTTGCCAGCACCAGTGATGGAACTGGGATTCAAGTTGGGAAAGTCAGGACACAGTGATCACCTAATTACAAACTCATTGCATTTATCACCATATTATAACAGTTTCATGATGAAGATGAGACCATTCTTCTATACTACTTTACCTAATGTTGTACCAAGGAATGAATAACCAGCAAGGCAAGGATATTGTTATAGTCTATTGTTGTGCTACCGGAAGAAAGGTTCTGTTTTAAGAAAAATGATATTCTGCATTAAGACCCAGACAGTTTCAATTAAATGAAAGGACTTTAATCCAGCCAACATGCTGTCCAATGTTGAAGGAGAACCACAACTCAATTTTTCTTAATTTCCTCCATTTTCTTTTCTTCCTATAACAGCTGTAGGGTTTAACAGATCTCTGGAGAGAAATCTTCAGAGTTGTAGACATGCTGCTTTACTTGTTGTTGGTGCTCCACAGCATCCCCTACAAAGTAGGCATTTATTAGTTCTTTCAAAGTTATATCCATGGTTTAGAATGCTTTCAGAGTGCCAAAGACACAGTGCCAGTTCTTCTAAGATTTTACAGCTTTTCATAGAGTGCTTTTAGAAAATCATGCTTCAGCGTGGGGAGGGGGAATGTTTTCTTTAAAGCAGTTTAATGTCCATATGGGGTCAAAACCTGCCTATCTTCTGTAGTCTATGCAATGAGGGGGAACAGAGATATGTGACAGTGTGTCTATGTGAATTTCAAAAGGAATCTTGAGCATACAGCAACCCAGCTCAATGTGCAGTGCTTGTTGATATGGCTTTCAGCCAATGTGAATTGCCTATTATACATTGAGAGTGGTTTTGTTTATTACTGATGGCAATATATTAGCACACTCATTTGAAGGCTAGATTCCCACCTTTTCCAGCAGATTTAAAGCCCATCACATCTGGCTGTGGATGTGGATGTCCCAGCATGTTAACATTTTGCCAGTGAGCATTTGTACACCATGTAGAAATTTCAGCTGGCTTCTCAAATTGCACACTGAGTTGTTTATACTTAATTTTGTGGCTGTGTACAGTCTTCTCCACAGCACAGAAAAAGACAAGGTGTATCCCACTGTCTTTAATTTATTTACATGTAAGGGAAGCAGAAATTAATTTGCTTAACTACTTACAAAAGAATGTGACATATACAGTCACATTACAGAGCCAATAAGCACAATATCATGATCTATAAACAACTTACCATGAAGTACCACCTCTGATCTTCCAAATTAGTGTATAAACAAAACAAATACATAGAAGAAACTGCATTTGGACAAATTTTTCTCATCTACCCTTTTACCATTTTAACCTATGTTTCCCAAACTTTCATAAAGACACTCCTGCTGGGTGGGTTGGGGAATTACTGCTCATGCGGTCTGGTGGTCTACCCAGCTTTGGGATGATAAGGGGAATAAACAGTACATCTCATTCCCGTGGAGGGCTGAGCCGACAGTCTATGGCTCTTGGTTGGGCTGTTCACTAATAGTCTCAGTACCTTTAAGCAGGGGGCACAATCAGTAAGTCCTTAGGGTTGTAAACAATGTGAGGTATTGAATGAGGTTGCCATCTAGGCACCGAGGAGGGGAGGAGGGGGACATGGTCCTGCCCTACTCCACTGTGTCCAAGACCAGGGTCCTGACAGAGGTCGGTCATTCAACTAGGGGATCAGCAGGGATCCAGCTGCAACACGCAGACCCTAGTGTGGGGCATAGCCCCCCTGGGCTACTGCCTTCCCCCTCTCCCATTAGTACCTATTCCACTCCTTCCTCAATGTCCTCTGGGTAATGCTGAGAGGCAAGGAGCAGAAGCCCTCCATTACGTCTGGTGGTGGTAGGTCTGGAAGCTCTGTGGTGACCTCCGTCTCCTCTGGGGGTAAGTCTGGCAGCTCCACATGGTCTGGTCTGAGGGGCAGCTCCTCCAGGTCCTGTCGCACAGAGCAGTCGGCTTCTGGTGGAGTGAGTGATGGTTCAGCCAGGTCCTCCCCTGCAGCTAGCAGGGCCCATTCCCCATAGTTTGGGCCTTCAGTGAAACCAGGGGAGTTCTGGGGTTCTGTCTGTCCCCATCGCCTGTTCTCCCCAAGTGAAGCAGCCCCCTCCCATGGGGCATCAGACATGGGAGGCCCAAGCCAGCCATCCTGGTGTGGGGATGGAGGCCTGCAGGTAGGCCCAGGTTCCCTCTGCAGGAGAAAGGGCCGGTGCTGAGGAGCCAGGAGGGAGCCATCCTTCCTCTTCAGCAGCCAGGGCTGGATTGAGCTCCCTGGCCTGGCTTTTATACTTCCTGTCCCGCCCCAGCCTTCCACCTTGATGGACAGTTACGTGGTGGTGGCCATTTTGCTTCATCTAGAGGCAGCCATCTTGCCTCCTCTTTACAGACACATATCAAGAAATATGATCAAATAAACATCTTGACTGGCTGGGCCCACTTTGACTCATTTCCCTGATCCTCATGGATAAGTATATGTCATTTGTTTTGTATTGGTTAGGACTGAACTAATATTGTAGCTCTTCTTACTGATTTTCTTGGGCCAGTTAGTTATCACAAACACTCCGTGTTCAGAAGAATACATTTCCCTTCCCACAACTGAGGACACAAAGCTTGAAAGCTCTCTCTTCTAGTTCCCTTTTCAGTAATGTTGTTCTCCATCTAATCTCCCTTTTCAGAATGTTGCTTTCTTTCTCATTCTCAGATGCCAGGCTCATATAAACTTTTTCAATGTAACTATCATTTCCCTGTGGCTTGTTGGAGGCTGGTTCTACAGGTCACCAAAGCTTAGCAGGTACTCAAGAGATTTTTTTATTTGGTTTGGGGGTGGGGTGGGGTGGGGTGGAGTGTTTGGTTAGTTGGTTGGTTTTTAGTGTTACCAGTGGCTTGAATAAAATATTTGCATTTCAGATGTTCTTTAAAAGAAGAAAAAGTGGTTTTGCAGCCTAATCTTTTAGTGTATGGTGAAATTTAATGACTCTTAGTGAAATCTGTATATAAACATGGACTAAAGCTGCAGAAGACTGTAAGATTACAAGACTACAACATTCTCCATTTAAGTATTCTTCCTATACATGCATGGATCCTTGGATATTCATGATCTCTGCCCAGCATTCACAAGAGCCCAACTCAGAAAGGCAGCATCAGCATCTGGGAGTGGGCTAGAGAGCAGTGGAGGAGAAAACCCCAGCAGATGATGTACTTTGCAACTGATCACTGCTGCCAGCTGCTAAGAAACAAAACTAATCAGTTGTATGTGGAAAAATGAGAAGCATGCCCTCTGACCTTTATATCAGATCAAATTTTGACCTGGTCCATGTCAAGGCTGTTTCCCCACTCTGGCACTCTGAGTGCAGAAGGTGGGGGCCTGCAACAGGCCTTAAAAGCTACTGGCCTTAAAGCCTGCTCTTAGAAGTCTCCAAGGCCTCCAATTCCTGGCCTTGGAGTGGTATCGCTGCCACCACCCAAATGCAAAAACCTCTTGAGACCCAGGAAGGCGCACTTGGGAATTCCTCCCTGTGAGGTACTTGCAATCCTGTTTATTCATCTCTCAGGAAAGTGACTGGACCCAGGCTGCATATGAGCTGGAACTGGAACAGGGTTCCCTCTAGTAGCTGCCTGCGCAGTCTAAGGCACGTGCACACAAACCTCTTGCCTTCCAGGACACAGAACCAGAGCTTACTTAAAAGGTAAACTCTTTAATCAAAAAGAACAGATAATAAACACAGAGAGTTGCTTCTCTGGGAATTAACTTAGGTAGTTACAGGGTAGTGGGGGGGGTTACATGTGCTCAGCACAGAGAAATCCAAGAAACAAGCCAAAAACAAAGGAAATACCCTGACCACATCTAAGTAAACATTCCCTGTTCTACCCATGCCTGGTCAGTAACAAATTTAACTTATCTTTGGTAAGGATGTTGCTGGATTCTTCCTCAGGCCCCTCTGGCCTCCTCCTGATCCTTCCAGGAGCTCTGCTGCATCCAAACAGGCCCAGGCCAGGCTGCTGTTCCAATTCAAAAACCTGCACTTTGTTCCTATTGGCTGTCCTGGGACTCACTGACCACAGTGTTAACCCCTTCCTCCCCAAGGGTTATTACAGTCCAGACAACAGAGGAAGAGGGAACAAGAAGTTCATAGCTGACAAACCTGCTGGCTGCAGGGAGGGGAATAAAGGAGCCTCCTACATGAGCACAGCAGGAGAAGCAATCAGTTAATTTGTTAGTAATTCAAGAAAAGGCATCAGAGAGATAGTGGGATGGGTGAAGCCGTGGCATTAAGTAGTGCTTGAGTGTATAAGGGTAACTCAATTAGCTCTTTGGTGAGAATTGTCTTTATGATAAAACTAGATTGCCCTAGGATTGTAAATTGAAATACTTGGACAGTCTCACAACAGCACAGAGCACTGGATATGTGAGGCTTCATTCCATGAGATTACTCTGTGTGTGGGGGTTAGGAAGAGAGTGTGGTCTTGCAAAGTAAAGTCTTGCATACTCAGTGCTCCATGACATCATGAGACCAGACACTCTTGTGGTATTGCAGAGCACTGGTTGTGTGAGATCTCTCTCTCTTAAGGATCCTACAGAGCAGTGTCACAACCCACATGGAAGAGGTTCATGGGCCACGTGTTCAACACCCCTGTAGTCTGTTTTCTATTAAAAGGGTAGCATTTTATTGTTACACTGAGGGTTTGCCTGGGATTTGGTGCTTCCAGGCACTTTGGAAGTAGGGCCTGCTGAAAAGGAAGAGACGTTGAAGTAGCTGAGTACTGTGAAAGAGATACAGTGGACCCATCATGCAAAGCATCAGGTCCTGATGTTTTGGTAGGCAGACCAGCAGTGGTGCCTTCAGAACTTCATCAGACAGTAGGTGGCCCTCCAACAGCAGTGACTGCAGAGGGTGGTGAATCCACTGAGTGAGGATGGAGGCTGTGCAAGATGGGCTACTCTGATGACCCAGATGACTTCTTGGGGCCATTTGAAAAGGGTAGCAATGATGGTAGGTTGGAAGAAGACAGCCTGTATCCTTGCCACTTACTTGGGAGGAGAAGCCAAAGCAGTCTATGTGCTGTTAGAAGAGACCCAGACCAGGGATTGTCAAAACTGTCAAACCAATTCTGAAGCACGTTGGGCTATTGGTGTGCTGTTGTCAGAAATTTAGGGCAGCCTGCTGGATGGAGAGATTACAGGCTCAAAACTTCACACAGTCGTTGGCCTACCTGGTGACTGAAGCTGGGAACCCAGAAGAAATAATGGATGTGTGCTACTGGAGCAGTTTTTCAGTGTCTGCCAGAGATGGTCTGAGTCTTAGCGTGGCATCATCAGCTGGGTTGGGTTGTCAATAAGGTGCAGCTAACTGAGGGAATACACTGTGGCTGAGGTGCCCTGGAGGATGGGGAAGCACATACAGGCCGTGAGAATGAGGGGGAAGGGTCAAAGACACCCCTTCACTAGTGCTAAAGTCACTCATGGGCTCACTCCCCCAGGAGACCATGTCACTGTGGGGATGTGAGGAGAGGCACTTCATGAGCCAGGATGATGATAACTCAATGGGGAGGAGAAGGTGAGACTTCTTGACAGATGGGGACCCTCAGGGAGCTTGTACACCAACAGGAGGAAAAGAGAGAGGCCCTATGAGCACCCTCTCCCCCCAAAAAGGTTAAAGGTTATAGCCTGTTATGAAGGATGATGTGTGCCAGATTAAAGTAAAGCTAATTCCCCTCCTAGCTGCCTAGGCTGAGGTAAGGGCAGGTCATCAGTGCCAGCAGCTGTAGGGATGGAGTAGAGCCTGACTGAGCTAACCCTAAGTAGGCAGTTAAGAACAGCTTTTCCTCTAGGAGCAAGGGTGTATAAACTTGCTGGGGCAAGAAAGAAGGAGAGTTGTGGTCAGAGTGGATGGCTGGTGCCTTGCAGATAGTTTGTTTCCTGGGCCAGCAAGGGCTGTGTAGAGGAAAGCTATTTTACAAGGTAAATAAGGAGTCTGAGTATTTGCTTCAGAAAGGATCCTGTGAGCTGTCCTTTAAAAAGGTAAAGGGATGGCAGTGCTGTTATAGATGGTGACATTTTAGTTAATTTTGTTAATCTATTCCATCTACATAATTACAAAATGGAGGGAGGAAAATAATGTTCTTAGGGTTAGGAATTTTTTATTGGCAAAAGGCAGCTGTGTGAAGCATTGTGGCAACAAGCTAAGTTATATTGGCCTAAAATCTTGCACTAAAATGACAATAAGATGAGTGAGTGCCTTGTTTGATTTATGTCTATAGCGTCCTTTGCAATTTATTTAAGGCAGTGGTTCTGAACATGTGGCTCAGTGGGTCTTTGAAAGCTTTGCTGCTCCCCTTCCTCTGGCTGTGAAAGGGGACCACTGCTGAAGGACCCATGCATGGTACGTTGCCCATAGGACTACAAAACTATTAGAGACTCCTTGATGTAGCCGAGGAAATGAGACATCAGCATGCCTTTCTCCTCATTCTACCAAACAGCAAAGAACTTTGCCTGTGTCCCTAGGTACTGGGGTCTCTGCTGGAGCTAGAGGAAGGGGAGCACTGATCTCACATCCTTGTGACTACAGAGAGAACGACTGCTGAGGGACCCAGATGAAGTGCATGGGGCTGTAGGATGGGTGCAGTTTCCCTCCTGGAGCCAGGGGATGGGAGATCAGGGAGGAGACAATCTCCTTGCTGAACTCCTCCTGTCTGTCTGCATTGGAGGGAGTGGGCTATTGACAGAAACTGGTGGCCCTTCAAGGTCATAAAAATGTCAGTGGCCCCCCAAGTAAAAAAGGCTGGAAATGATTGATTTAAAGCATGACAAGATAAGTATGAAAAGAAGCTCTACTGTTGAAATCTACACAGCATTCTGCAGTGTGGTTATCTTTCTACTGTATGAGTTTGGAGAATCCAGTTTCCAGAAAAATGTGACTCTGGAGTGTTGTCCATAAACATGGATATTTGGATGAAATTTTTCATTTGAGTCTGAGTGACAGTAAGAAGGACGGGCCCCAAATTTAACCTTGAATACTTTGTAAATGCTATTTTCACCAATTGTCCTGTTGAGCTTGAAAAGGCTGTCAAGATCCTTAAGTCACAAACAGCAGCATTGTTAAAATCTGCTTTTCTGTGGGTGACTTTGCAACAGCAAACCAGGAGCCCTAAATAGGGTCATGTCTCTGGGTGCCCGTGTGCAGGTCCCACTATCCCAACATGTGGCCTGTCTACTTTGTTCTTGAGTCAGGAAGGTATTGAAATATGCAAGAATGTTGCTCTCTCGAGTACTCGGAGCAAGATTCTTATGCTGTGTATTTCAGTACCTGCCTGCTTATGAGAACTGAGCAGACAGGCAGAACGAAGGGCACTTCCATGTTCACAAATAAAAAACACAGCTGATGGGTCTAATTTTAGGCCTACCAGCAGTCCCCCTTTACAGTAAGATGTAGAAATATATGTTCCTCTCACCAGTAATGTTGCTGTGGAGGCAATATTATCATCCTTAATAGGCATGACTCAGAGGTAGGGTAGTGTAGCTGCTGTTTAAAGTCTATCATGAGGTTGATAGAAAGCAAAGTGTGGAACTTGATATGAATGAGCATACCTCTAGATTCTGGATCATACACCAGTGTGAACAACCCTGATTCGCCACTGACTTGGTACATTGTACAGCCATTTACATCATTTATATCCATTAAAAGGGAATGTAGCATAGATGTAAAATTCTACCATTTGGTTTTGGTGGCATTTTTCATCCACTTAACACAGATGTAAATGAGCACACAAAACATAAGGCTGCGGAGAATGAGGTCTCTTGTTTCAACAGCCCATTGTGGCCCTTCTCCGTAATAGAGGCCTATATAATGCACCAATTTGTCAACAGTGGCATGAGCTCAAGAAAAAAAATGCAATACATATACTTCTTATCTGAAGTAAAGTGCCAGAAAGGTAGGAGATGAGACCAGTAAAGATGATGATGATAAGGGAAATATCACAACCAAAATGAAACCAAAGCATAAATGGCTGGGTCTGGAGAAAGTTACATGACTAAGGATATGTCTATACTGACAGCGGCAAAATCACCACTGTCAGCACGATCTGCTGGGCGCAATTCAACGGTGAATCTGAACCCACTGAATCACTCCAGAAGTCACTTCAGCAACTCCAGCCCTGGAACTGTAGTTTCTGAAAGCTGACCGCAAGGCATTTGCAGTCGGCTTTCCCTGGTTTGCATTGGCGGCTTATAAAGTCATCGGCAGATACGCAAGGTATTTTACATGCCTTGTGTATCTGCTGTTGACTGCCACCGAGAAGCCCTGTAAGTATAAACTAGGGCTAAACATCTGTGTGCTTCTTCTCTCATCCTGTCCCTCAAGGGAAAAGAGTATACAGTGACATTTCATTTTGGTAGGGGCCTGTGAGACTGTTTTTTTTTTTTTAACTATTATCTGTGGCTGTTTATGTTAGAGAAAACAAGGTCAAAGAAATGTGCCTTGCACTTGGAGCACAAGGTGGTGAGTTTTGTTATGGTCCTCAGTTCATATGAAAGCTAATTCCTCAGTCTTGGACCAGTCTCCAAAAAAATTGTCTCCCCCTCATAGACTCTTTTCACCCTTACTATAGAGAATTCCATTGTGCCAGAGGATTGATGTTTTCAACCATAATTTTCATCCTAGAGCAGTGGTTCCCAACCGTTTTCCAAGCTGCGGACCACTCTTTATTCTAAAAAAAAGCTTTGTGCCACCCCCCCCCCCGGCTGCAGTTTCTGTGTAGCAGTTCCACTCTGCCTCCCTTCCCCTCCCCCCAAGTCTTCCCTGCCTATTCTCCCACCACCTTCCCTGGTTCCCCCCTGTTACCTGGCCAGAGCTGCTGGCACCTGCCCCCTCCCCAAGCTACTCTCCTTGAGCATACCCTAAGCATGCTCAGGTCACAGGATTTTTAAAAGCTCCCTCCTGGCTGGAAGCTTGGGTCTCCATGGGAACCCAAAACCCTGGCAGTGTCCGGCCCCAGCTCCCAGCCTGTCCATGGACCCTCTGGAGCCACTCTGCAGCCCACCAGGGGTCTGCGGACCCCTGGTTGGGAACCACTGTCCTAGAGCTTTGGTCCTTCTTTCAGGTGTCCTGGGCCCCTGCCACAGAGTGCTTTGAGAAAGGATTATGACTTTGAATTCAATATTCTACAGCAAGTCCATAGAGAGAGGAATGGACGGGTTTAATATGCTTGCAGTAACCTGTGTTGCTGACACATTGCAGTATTTTATGTTAGCTGGAGTTTCAGTACTGAAGACTTCATGCACAGGGGCAAGTCAAAAAGTAGTGGAAGCTAAAAGGGCTTTTCAGAACTTCAGCTGGTGAACTGAGACGTATTGTGGAACTTTAACACTGAAAGTAGAAGAGAACAAAGGCACCATTTTAATATATTTTGAGACTGCAGTAAATCACAAAGATTTACTCTCTAGAGGAAACTTAGGCTTTCTTCCTCCTTGACGTTTTAGGTTGTCTGAGATGTATTAGGAACATTTCCTTGATGTTTTGTGCATGGGTTTGCAGTATAGTAACAGTATAAAAGATACTAAGACCTGTTTTTAAAATCTTTGTCTGACATTGTGAAAGCCTACCAGGTTTCCTCAAAAGAAGCGCAAAGTAAAATTTTCAAAAGTATGCAATATATATAGGAACCTAAGTTCCAATTTCAACTTTAGGCACTTAAAAGGCTAAATATAATTGAATTTCAATGAAACTTAGACTCCTAAGTGTGTTATTTACTTCTGAAAATAATAGTAGAGCTCCAAAGTCTTCTCATCATATCATAAATTAGGCTCACGGCAAAATCTTGCTGATTCATTCTGCATGACATCTTTAAAATATGGCTTTTCCTACCCATCCATACATCTAAAACTGTCTTGCCCAGGTTCTCATCATGTTGTGTCTCAGTTCCTATGCCGTCCTTTTATTTGGTCTTGATAAATGTAATCTTGCCCAACTCGTATCCACAGAGAGCACTGCTGAAAGGTCACTTTCCTAGTTTTATCAGTATTTATCCCCTTCCCAACGCCTGCCACCTTCTTTTCATCCCTCAACTTGAACCCCTTATCTATCACATCAAACATAAACTGTTTGTCTTCACTTTCACTTCACTGTCCCCAACTTGCCTGTCATCTCTCATGCAATAGCAGAAGACTGACTCCTGCCTCTGATCAAACCATGACATCAGCCTCCATTGTCTGCTTGTTAAATTTTCAAGCAAGCACCTTTGTGCTTTCTCCCAAGTTTTCCCCCTCAGTCCCCACATGGAAGGAACTCCTATAAACATCCATCATCCTAATGAATTATCTTCTTTCCGAGGAACACTTAAAACTCTCCTTTGCCATGATGTCTACAAAAAAACTTCACAACAGTTATGCATTGGTGTGTTAAGACTACTGCCTCTCAGCTGCCGGGCAGGAAGTATAAGACTAAGGCCTTGCAGCACAGACCAGGGAAGGAGGCAGAAGTCTCTTCCAAATTGCTGAGTGCACAGCAGAGCCCAGGACAAGCAGTGGGAAGAAGGGGCAACCAACTGGCCCAGCAAACAGAAGACATAGATGGGAGACTGGAGGATGGTCCATCCAACTGCAAGTCTGAGAGCCAGAGCTCAGCTGTGATGGACCAGCACCATAGGAAGTAGTCCATGGAAACAAGGCCTTTGTCCACTTGTGCTGCTAGGACATGAGACAGCAACCACACGTTTCCCCACAGACTCAGTGATGGGATTGCCTACCTCTGCTAGGGTCCTAGACTGGGAAATGGTAAAGTAGGATGGGCCTGGGTCCCCTTAACCCTGGCCCTGTGCACAGGAATAACTGTGTGCAAAGCTTTAGGGCAGAAGACCAGTAACATAGACTGTAATTGCTCTGCTCAGGCCAGAAGGCTGGAATCACTGACTATTGTCCACACCAGGAGGCTGGGGCTACAGACAAAAGGTGGTATACTGAATCTTTCTTTTTGTACCCTGAACTGTTATTCAGGTGACTGCACAGCTGCAAGTCAGACTGCCTGACAGACTGCCAAAGGGCATACCACCTGGCTGATGCTACTGAAAGGGCCCTGATATGGAGGAATGTTACATTCTCATGCTGACCAATATTACCTCAGTGTTTACTTGTACCTTCCTGTATACATCTGTTGTCTCTTACCTTATCCTTCAATTGTAAGGTTTTGGGGGGAGAAACTCTCTTATGCTCTGTATTTGTCCAGCACCTAGCACAATGGGGTCCTGGTCCATGAACAGAGCTTCTAGGCACTATGGTAATACAATAATAAACAAACTGCTTGAAAATACCAATGGAAAAACTCTTCTTTGCCATTGACTCTTGCATATTGCCGGAGGTTATTTTAATTTAAATGCACAAGTCACATTGAACTAAAAAAACTAGATCTATTCCCCACTTTATATAAATCTTATAGCAGTCCAAGTGGAAATAGATCCACATCCCTAAGGCTTATTTCCTGGTGCCAATAGTGATAAATGGAGTTCAGTGGCTAACTGCTACTGCAGAAGGATGTAATCCAGCAAGAGAAAGCTGAGAATAAATCACATACAGTTGTCACTGTTGAAACAGTTCACATTTTCCCAAAAGTCAGACACATTTTCCACAGTACTGTACACTTCATGGTATTAAAAGTACTTCTGTTGTTTTCCATTCTGCAGATAGGGAAAACTGCATTAGTCCAGGGGAAACTCTGTAGTAACCTGTTTCAACTTACAGTAGTGGCCATCGAAAATGTGGAGAGGTTTAACTGGCAATTTGTTTGTTCTAATGCTTCCTTAAGGTTGAACTTGTTTCCAAACACAACAAAACACACAGCATGTCTTTATGGAAATAGAATCTGCATTCTCTCCAGGTCTAGTAGAAATTTCATATGCAGCTTTGTCTGCTACAACAGAGAGAGGCAAAATAATGTAGTTTTTTCACCACTACCTGTAAAAACATCTCTCATGTGAGATACACATCCTGGTGCCAAAGAGCTGGAGCAAGAAAAACAATCCTTGGCTGGTGTTCATGCCAGAAAACTGCACTATCACTTAGTCTTTGTCCTGACAGTACACTTTGCATAATACAGCAGCAGACACACCTTAAGTCATCTGTATGATACATTGGATCAGTTGCTTTCACTTACAACAATATTCTGGCTTGCACAGCATTGGTTTGTAACAATATATGCATGTCCCATCTGACTCTGTAACTACAGTATATCACTAATCTACAGTGGAACAAAAAAACCCTACAGACATATGATGCGAGAGGTATAAAATATTCATGAGTTGTTTTTTTTCTAACTTGTTACCTAATCTTACAAATATGTAGGCTGTTTACAAGCTTTGAACCACACTCTGCACTAAAAAAGAAGTCATTGGGGATTTTGGCCAACAGCTATAAAGCGATATTTTTCTATCACACTCCTGGTTCGTGGCAGTTAACATTGGACTCCATCTCCAACGGCAAGGAATCTGATTAAAGAAATACTGCAGTGAGGACAAAATCACTACATGCAATCTTCCTTCCCTGGATGAGGTATTACGCAGGTTGATGCATTGGAATAAAGTTTAGGGAGAAGGGAAAGTGATAACCCCACCTATTGTAAATAGAGACTCCTTGTGTAAAAGTTCTACGTTTTATCTGATCTTAGCAAACAGCATGCTAAAATCAAACCCAATAGAAGACATTTGGTTTGTAGTTGTTTTTCCATGCTCTCAAATACATAGTGCCTTGATAAGTTTCATTCTTTAATTGCAGTTGTCCTTTCATTTACTATATGTGCTGCAGGCTTGGGGTTTGTTCGGTTTTTTTTGTTTTTTTTCCCCCACAGCTATGCTGAGCACCCACAAAACCCATAATTTCAACTGGGATTGTGGGTGCTTGCAGTAACTTTCAGAATCAGACCTATATACTTAGTCACACAAAGTTACTTTAATTCCTCCAATTATAAATATATGTAGACTCATAAGTGAATACATTGCAAACCCTGTTTTGTGTCCATTGAGTTCGATTTCAATGCTAGCTTACCCAGCTTATTTGTGGAGAATTTATTCAGTGTCTATTTGTGAATGGTTAGATGAAATGAATTAACCCCAAACCTCACGTAAAACTCAGCTGAAGCCTCATTGTAGCTCAAAACCCAGGGAAATGGTAAGATTTCCATATATTTCAGAGGAAGCTTCAGGCAGGACCACACAAGGGCACTGACAGTAGAGGTCAGAGTCAGAGAGAGAGAGAGACACTCTGGTTCAGAGAAGAAGCCCTGTACAGGAGCAGTGATCCTTGTCTCCTCAGGGGTCTTAGCCCAAAGAACTTTCTAAAGTGGTGAGGCACTGAGGCAGGAAATTTTATATCAATGTGTCTTTACTTGATGATCCTTCTATTTCTCTTGCAATTTAAGTACAGAGTAAATGTGTAGGGTAAATCCAAGGCAAAGTGTATCTTTGTGCCCATTTGCTTCACCATCACGTGCTCCTGGGGAGGTCAACCCAGAAGGCCATTTGGTTAGAGTTCTGGGAAATGGCATACTTAAGCTACTGGGGAGGCTGAAGGATTTGGCACTAGTTCCAGGGCATTAGCGGCTGGAGCGCAATGTCTCAGCTGTCAGAAGGTGATTTTACAGAGAGGATTTGCCCCCAGTGAGTGTGCCTAGAGAGACCCTTGTACTCGGTTCAGGCTCAGGAGTATTGCGCTCCAGGCACAACAGCCTAGTTAGTGTCTCAATAGGCAGATCGCTACCAAGACTGTATGGTCAGATCCATGGAAAGGGCAATAACATGGAATGTGCACACTGGGGGCCGGGCACAAGTGTCCCTGTGTTTGGTGGGGTTGGGGTCAGGGAGATGCTCTTCATCCCTCCTTCAACCCTACTGAACTGATTAGTCTAGGGCCTAGGGCTGCCTTAACATTCCTGCAGAGCTGCCTCCAAGATGGGGATGCTTCTTTAAGCTGTGTCCCTGGGCTTCTTGACTCACAGGTTGTTCACAGAAGCTTGGCTTCATTGGAACTGATGTGGAAGGGGATGGAGGGCTGCCAGGGTTACAGTCTCTGTATGGAAATGACACCTTTCCTCCTGAATCACTGGATCCATCTGGATCTTCCAGGTTTGGGGTGTGCTGGCTCAGTGGCCTGTTCCACAGGAGGTCAGTGCATGTCCTTCCTTCACACTGGAACAAGCAGGGAGGAACTCAGCAGGAGGCTCTTCAGAGACTCTGTCTTCTAATTTACACCTTTCTCCTGGGGGATGTATAGGCATCACACACAGTAAGTCAGCAGATAACAGACTCTGCTGTCATTCTAGACAGGTATGTGCCTTTTGCTACATCCACTGGTATGTGTTTTTTGCTACATCCAGTACTGGGGGTCAGAGAGAAGTCCTATCTACACCTCTAGGTTATATAAGCCATCTAACTACATGTGATAACTTGGCTGCAAACAAAACAAATCTGTGGTGCAACTCTTTATTTGCACAGTAATTAGGAAATAATGCGGTAGAAATAACAAAACTTGTTTCATAGCTATCATTGTTTCCAGTGATTTGAACATAAAATAGATGGTGTTATTTCCTAGTAAAGTTTCTTTGTGTCAGCCCACTGTTGTGTGTGTTTTCAGTGGGCTCTGAACTCATTTAACTAGTCCTCAGAGAAATCACTTCTATCTTTGTAGGCTATGACCCCAACAATTTAGTTCAGCTCTTGGCTAGCTTTAAACACTCACATATTTCTCTTCAAGTCAAATGCTTTCTAAGTTCAGGCCTATCAGAGGGGGGTCAGAACTACACAATGAAGAGAGCAGGATCTCATTGCAGATTTCCTCAGCAGGTTTCCTGCATCCTGTGCAGTGGAACTCCACCAGTCTTGTTGACTTTTGGTCATTACATGCCAGTGAAGGTGAAGGGCAGAATTCATCCTTAGCTTAGTAGAGTGAGTAGTTAATGTTTGGAAGTGAAAATCACTTTTTTCAGTGGTTCTTCAGTTTAGCTATGCTGTAGACACTTGCATGCTATATCAGAGAGCAAGTGTCCTAGAGATCTGAGCCAATGAGCTATAAAGCAGGTAAAATTTAAAGGTTCAGTTGTCGTGCCAAAGTAGAGCTGTGCATAGAATTTAGTTATGCTCCATGATTGTTTTGAGACCCAGAGAGTTACCCTGCCTGCCTTCCTCTTCCTCCTGTCCTTCACAGTACTCTTCCCACTTCCCTAGTGGCCTATCAGACTCCCTGCCAGGGCTCAGGGATCTCCTTTCCAAAAGTGTCTTGGGAGAACCCTGTGGCTTGAATATACTCATCTGCTAGCTTGTATTGCTGCTCAACCCATCAAGTTATGGCTCTGCTCCTGCACCCAATAAGGCTCTTAGAAGGAAATGAGGGCACACTGGCTGTCACTGCACCCTTACACAAGGAGAAGCACCTCCTCCTACTGTAGTCAATGTGAGCAGTAGGACTTGGCATATTGGGGACCCCAATTACTGAAATGTAAGCCTCCAGGCAAACCTGCAAGGATTTGCCCAGTGTCAGCTCCTAAGAGTTGACTCTTCAAGATCAAACTTATCCAACCTACATGAAATGAACTCTGAAGGGTTCATTCGTACACTTTACCTTTTATGTAAGTCAATGAGTGCACCAAGTTTACAATATTCCAAGGAGCCTTCAAACTGTTTGCCCTTTTGTTAAGTGATACATAGTGTAAATGACTACATAAAGGGTTTATTGCCTGGATATATATTTTTTCCAAATCATCCTCTTTTATTTTCCAGGTTGTAAAGAGTTCACATAAACAAATCTAAATTGATTTTACTTTCACAGATTGTTCCATGTCAAATTTACTTTTATTGCTTCATAAATGAACATTGTGGACATTTTACTCTTAGTTCCCTGTGTGTTTTGGAGGAAGATGTAGTCTAAAGTTATGTTTGTGGAAAAATAATATTAAAGAAATTTCTGTGATTTACAAAGCCCACACTGGTCTGGAAACTCTTTCTTGCTGTATGTATCTGCCCAGCCCTTGAGTTCATCTGAGATGTCTCTGTTATCAATCCACATTTCAACTGAAAAAGCAACATTTTCTGTGGAGGGTTCTTAGCTCTAAACCTCGTTCCTCATGTTGGCCTGCCAAATACTGATCTTCAGGGCCCAGTGGAAAAGTTATCTGTTTACTTACACCATTTCCTGAGCAGATTTTTGAATAGGAAGTGTCTCTTATCTTAGAGGACTGATTAGTAAATCCTTTAGGCATGGCACTTACAGGAGAGCTTTCATGTTCAGTGGTAGTAACTAGTTTGAGGATTGTCTCTTTACTGCCAGTTATGGATAATATGCTGTGGATCATTTATTCTGCTTTTTGTGGAAGTAAATCACCTAGATACTAGGGCAATGAGCACATGTTTTATAAATATCAATGTCAATCAATCTATTGTTGTGATTGCTTCTAACTAGAGATGGTTCAGAAATATTTGGAAAAATATGGATTTAAAAAGCCCGCCTATAGCATAGGATAGGAATTTTGACACTAATAATTTCTTTTGTGCAGCAGTGGCCACCATGTTTTTGATGATATTCTCATAAATCCATTTTACTGCAAATAGTGGTAATTTCTAGAAAAATATTTCAGTATTGAGACAGATACTATATTATGATTTCCAGAAGAACCAAAATTGGATTGCATTTTTAGATCCTAATCTCTTCTTTTTACAAAGTGTCCTATATGCAAAGGTTAGGGGAAGCACTAAACAAAAACCACCCAGGCCAGAATTTCTTAACTTTTAAGTCCAGTTGTGCCTTGACTGTTTTAGTCAGTAAGCAATTGCTCAACAAATGTCATGGGTGAATATGTTTCAGACTATAGGTTGTTGAATTATTCAACTGTGTCTTTGACTATTCATTATTCTTAGTGGGTCATTGGTTTCCTAAATAACACGGTACTGTATCTGTTGCCTGATTGGAGAGAGGAAATTTTAGAAACAAGGCAAAAATGTCTGAAGCAAATGGTGAATTTCAAATGCCCATATTTGCTTGTGTCAGTGCATAGGCATATTTGCCAACTACAGGGTAAAGCAGTATATGAATATGAGTAATTGCTCTAAAATAGCCATCCACTACCATTCGTGAGGGGAGGTCTGAAGACTGGGCAAACAAAAGGAGGATGCGCATAGATGGTTTGAAAACTTATTCAGAACATGTTAAGATATTCCTGAATCCTTTTTCCCAACATTTAAAAGGTCACACAAAGAGCCATGTGAAAGGCAAACTGCATTAAACTGATGTTCACGCTGACCATCTTAAATCGATCAGCTAGAATCAAAAGGGACCTGGAATCTAGTTGCAGAAAAATGCAGAACAATGGGCTTATACAAATGAAAAAAAGGGAAAGAGTCATTATTTCTGTTGCTTTTTATAATTCATTTTTTTTTAGGAGTAACTGAATCAAAAGCTATTTAGCTTGTGCACATTAGGTAACTATCACAAGCAAAGAATATTTTCTTAGGCTTTTCCTTCAGATTTGAATCGCATCTAGCTATTTATAAAGACAGGTCAAATTTTGTGTTGTTTTGCATCCTGTATAGCCCCATTACCCTGAACTGGAATAAACAGGGAGTAAAGCCAGATAAAACTTGGCCTAGTATATTTCCTCATCCGCTCCCTCAAACTGAAATCAACAATGTATTGTGTTTTAAGAGATCGACTTTAGGTAAAAAGCAATGGCATGTTTTAAAGCTGTGCAATCTAAAGATAATTTATACATTGTAGCACCAAGTCAAATTAACTCTTATTGGGAAAGCCAGATGACTACTGAAAAATATCTCTATTTAGATCATCTTACAGATTTCCATAGAATTAAATAAGCTAATACACCTTTTACATGTAATCAAATTTAAAGAAGCATCTATGATTCCTTCTATTAGATTTTACTCAATTAACAGTTGTTTCAGACCTTTAGTCCTGAAGAAAGATACTGACGGGTTTTTTAAAAAAGCAAGGAGTCGTGTGGCACTTAAAAACTAACAGATCTATTATTCCAATGAGCTTTCGTGGGAGAAAAATCCCACTTCGTCAGATGCTTCGAAGATGGGTGAACTTACAGAAAGGATTCCATTCTGTAAATTCACCCATCTTCGAAGCATCTGACGAAGTGGGATTTTTCTCCCACGAAAGCTCATTGGAATAATAGGTCTGTTAGTCTTTAAGTCTTTGGTTTTTTTGCTGGACTAAACAAACATGGCTATCCCTTTGGAAAGTGACAGTTTTTAGACTATAAATAGTACCATATATTGGACTTCCACTATTAGGTATGACAAAGCTTTTATAGATGCAGATAAATGTGAATGAGGACATGTATGATGCTTAATGGATTTTTTCATGGTGAATTTTTTTTTCTAGTGTGATGGAATGTTCACCTCCACACCATCCTTGAAAGGATTAAAATGGATCAGAAGGGACCACTGCAGAAAATGAGTTACACCTGAGTGAGGCATAAGCTGGCTAGATACTCCTTATTGAACACAAATTCCCACTGGGCAGGAAAGTTTTACAGAAAGCCAGGGAGCAGCAACCAAAAGGAGGCTGTATGGGGAGAAGGCTGTCAGTCACAGGGCTTGTCTACACTAGGGGTGGGATTATAATTCAATCTGTGGCCAACAAATCTGACAAGGCCCAAGAGTGTGATCACACATGTTTCTTGCTCCAGGCTCTTGTGTCCACACTGGTTTTCCTTACTTGTTCTTGGAATGCATTGCACTTGGAATGTATCGCCCCTAAATATGGAAAATGGGCCGGAATGCTGCATTCCGGGTCCAGCTATTTTTCAGTGGTGGGCCCCAGAATGCAGCATTCTGGCACCATTTTCTACTTTTAGGGGAGCCCCTAAAAATAGTGGGCCCCAGAACAGCATTCTGGGCCATTCCAGCCCTCTTTAACACCTGCCTTCCAATATGCAAAACACTGACTTCTTTTCCCGTCATTGCTCCAAAAAAAGGGGAGGGGGGGGGACAAAAAGCTTTCCATGTCTTCTTTCTCTGGAACACACAGAGAGAGGGTTGCACTCAAAACTTCCTGGGGCTGCAGGCATGGGAGGAGCTATGTGCTGCTTACCTGGTCAGGATGTGGCACAGTGGAAAATCAAGAGAGGCAAAAACAACAAGTTCTTGCTGGGCTAGTCCAACTGTTTGGTGAACTAGCCAGCCACCTAGGGTTCCAGGCTTCAAGGGGCACCAAAGTAAATGGAAGTGAAATTTTTTCTTTATTAAAAAAGATATTAATATATTATCTCTTATAACATCTGGAGGGAAGCACCAAAACCATGTTTGCCTAGGGTGCCAAAAACCCTTGGGCTGGCCTGAGTTCTGTGATAGATCTCAGAGACCAAAGAAGTTGATTTAAGCTGCTCTCAGGCTGCACAGACCTAAATTCGACTTGTAGAATTCAACCACAGCCCTACACCGCTTGTGGCGGAGGTGTTATTGGATCTAATTTCAGCTCTATTTAATTTGTATTTATTGCTCTGCCAGGGGAGATGCAGTCTGCAGAAGGTCTATGTAAACAGCACTATGTCAACCTTCTCTGTCAATGCAGACCAGGACATAGTGCTGAGAGAAAGAAGTCTGGGGAAAACAGTAGTATGGGTGATACCATATGGCCCTTAGCTGGTAATTATAGGATCTGTAGGCTGGAGCTCAGTGTAGATGGCAGCCCTGGGTTCCTCTATCAGCCACTGGAGAAGCAGCACAGACAGGGCAGTGAACTCTGAAGATTATCCAAGGTGGCTTTGTTTAGAAAGACTTTGATACTCCAGAAGGGAAGGGACTGACCAGAGGGCCAAGCTATGAAGAGGAAGCACTGCTGCTCATGTGGCGTGAGTGAGGTCTCAGTGTGAAACTGAGACAAGGGCCTGAGAAACTGCACGAGGAGGCATCAAACCAGGGATCAGCTGATCCACAAAGATGTGCCACAGCAGTGACTGAAATGAACCCCTGGACACCCAGCATATGAATTGTTTGGAAAATAGGTAGGTTGTAGACCTAATTATTCTCCAAGGTGACTAGAGTGCACAACCTGAGGATTATGATAATGGTGTGAAAGATGTGGCAAACTGCCAGCAATTATGATGATTAGATATTTGGGCTCCTATGTGCACATGATCAACTGTAAGCATGTGAGCACTCCTATTGGCTGTATTGGGACTACTTGTGTTGAAAGTTAAGCACAAGAAACACAACAAATGGAATGAAAAGTATTCAGCTCCTGGAATAGCTACTTTCATCCAAATATTGTCATGTATTTAATAACTGTAGGGCTCTATTATGGCTCATTTCTAAATGAAAATACAGTGAGTTTGAATAGAATTGTTCTTTTACCCTAGACATAAGGGCCACCACACCTGTTTTTTCAAAAACTAGATAAGACCTTTGCAATAAGTGCAGTGCAATACCCATGAGAAGGTGATTGTGCCTGTGGAGATATCATTATTGATTACTCATTCTGTTTTGAAGAGCTGCTGCCCTGAGCCCAGTCCAATGCTGTCGGACTCTCTCCTCACTTCTCAGGCACACCACTTGTGGATTCCAGTGGGAGATGATGCCCAAGAAAGGAATGAATGTGCTACCTGTTGTTTGTGTCTCAATATTTCTGTATGGAATTATACTATGTTCTCCATTTTTAATATTGACAGTTTTCCTTACCAAAAATACCTAAAATAAAAATGTCACTCCCATATTCTTTTCTTGGAGCAGGTTCTAGGTGTTTGAGCTTGCTATTAACTTTTAAGAAACTTCACATTTTATATATATTATAGCCATTTCTTTTTGTGCCAGCTAGTTATACACATAGCTGCCTTATGGTAATGCATAGTCTATTGCTATTACTCTCATTTATATTCCTCTTTGGAATCAATCCAACTTTTTTGGAAAGAGTACTGTTTGTGGTAGAGGTTTTTTTTCATTTATTTTTTTTCCTTCTTCAGGGGGAGTCAGATCAGACCCTATGCCAACAGAGGTGAATCAGGCCCAACAGACCTGCTCTGGATTTACACCGCTGTAAATAAGAGTATAATATAGCCCCAGAAATCTCATCTAAAATATACTGTAATTAACATCAATGTCCTAGTGTTAAAATGCAATATATTCAGTTGTAAGGGAAAATATGCAACCAGTGTCAGATACACCTGAATATACTGAGTTATGAATCCTCTAAAGTCAGTTCCTGAATGAGGAAATATTTCAGAAATTTCTATAAGGAACTAATTCCCTTATTAAATTTTAAAGTTAGTGGAACAGACACTTAACAAAAGTTTTTGTTCAAAGAAACAGATATGCTTACTGTACAAATGTTTCTAGTGCCATGCAACACTGCAAAAACATCAGTAAGCCTGCAATGGTGATTATATCTATGACAGCTCTTCCCTTTTATGCCTTAAAGATCTAGAGCCAAAATCTTCTCTCACTTACAGTGGGGTTCCACTGGCATAAATTAGAGGAGAATTTGGCTCCTAATACATACAGGGTTTTGTCACTGGAGTATACTCTTCTTCGAATTATGGGCCATTGCTCATTTTTACAAACTTGTATGATCCAGCTCCTATTGAAGGCCGTGAGTGATTTTTCCATTGGCTTTCATATGTGAACAGGATCGAGATCTGAATAAATAGTTGCCTGCAAAGCAGAACTGAGCAGTAGATACAGACAATAATTAGTAGTCCATTTAGGTAGCTACTATATATGGCATTAGACTAGACAAAGCACTTAATGAGCTGTAGGGAGCAATGCTCTTTATTAAGTAAAATAAACAAGCTGATCCAAGAGGTCTTTTCTGTCTTTAATTTCTGCTTTAGAGGTTGTTATTAGATAGTGGAATGAAGGAACCAGTGTCCTTGTTCTGACCATGTCTAGAGACAATTTATAACCATCACACCTCTGGAAAGAGGGGAGAGAATGCCATAAAGAAGGCAGCCATAATAAGCAAAGGCAGCATTCACTGTGAGCAAGGCATCCTGGTGTCAGGAATTAGGGCCTCCAGTCAAGCCAGTCTCTCAGCAATCTGACTAGTAGAGCTGGCTTGTATTAAGCTCCCTGATTGGCTAGTGCAGCAGTTCTCAACCACTGTGTTGGGACACATTACTGTGTCACAGGAGCATTACTGGGAGCATTATACCCCCCAGCCCCGATCCTGATCCAGGGCCCCATCTGGCCCCAGCCACTACTGCTTGGTGGCAGCAGGGGCTGCATCTGGGTTCAAGCCGCTTGCAGGAGGTTTGAAGCCAGAGCCGGTTCTTGCCGCTGCCCACAAGCAGCAGGAGCTGTCTCCAAGCCTCCTGCCACTTGTGGGCAGCTGCAGGAACTTGCTCCAACTTTAAGAGATTTAGAGAAGGTGTTGGATTCCCTCTCACTGGCCATGGGTAAGAGTGTACGACAGGCCAGATGGCTTTTTCTGACTGCCTTCAGGACAGCCAGCAGCGAGAGTGTTGCTTGGAGGAGGAGAAAAGATTAGGGGAGAAAATTAAAGTGGGTTAAAAGTTACCTGGGATGTTCATTGAGCTGTGGTGGATTCTCTCCACCAACAGCTGGAAACAGTGCAGCAGCAATAATCAACCTCTAATGCAGTTAAAAAAGCTGGGGAAAGTAGTCACCAAAGAATCAGGGAGACAATTTGGGTATTCCAAAGCCTCGCACAGCACCTAAAATACCCTGCTGTGATGAACTGATTCCTGGCTGCCAAGAGGCAGTTGCCTTAAAGAAAACTTACTCACTGATGGAAAACCTTGTGCTGAGCTGGAGATTTTTGGAGAAAAAAAGGCTTCTGCTCTCCCAGAGTTGTCTGGTGAAGTTATCTTGTCTGTGTACAGTGAAGTGTCAATTGGGGAAACATTAAAATGTAATGCTGGTGAATGGGCCGGCAGTCAGGGGATCCTGCTGGGAGCCCAGGAGGGGGAGATGAGACCCCAGGATTTACAACAGAGGAGTCAGGGTGGCCCGAGGTTTTTCAGCGCCCAAGGCACTTGTAATTTTGGTGCCCCCCCAGGGGCTGGGCTCCGCTCTCCCACCCTGCCTATGGACATGCCTCACCCCGCCAGGGTGAAACAGCCAGCCCAGGGGATGGGCAAGAGAGCAGAGCCCAGCCTCTGGGCTCATCTGCTCCGCCCCTAGGCCAGCTGTTCCTTGCCCTGGGGGTGGAGCGAGCTGGCCCTGTGGAGTGGCTCCGTGCCAAAGGCAGCAAGGAGGGGATGGGAGACAGCGAGGCTTTGGGGGGACCAGGGCGATCACCCCTCTCGCCTTCCAAGGGCAGCCCTGGGGAGCACCCTGGGCACCCCTTATTGCCCTGTGCCCTAGGCAACCACCTAGGTTGCCTCTGCAGGCAGACCAGCCCTGAAAGGAGGCTGGCATGTCTTCTGTTGGGGGGGAGGGTGGAAGGTGACTCATTCACCTCAGGAGGCAGCACAGGCTCTGGAGAGTTGTGTCCCAAGGCGGAAACCAGAGATGATAGCTAAGGAAGAATTTGTGGGGGTGCAGCAGTGTGCCCCCCACTACTCACTTGGAAATGGGGGCCCAAGAGAGAGTGGTTGACGCAGGGTTTCTGCACCCAGACACTCAGCCTGCAATTCCGGAGGGGACTGTGGTTATCTTGATGTGGTAATGAAAATTAATTTTGCTTCTTTTAGCCGGAAAAATCCTGTTTGTGAATATTCCATCCTGTCTGATGGGGGGGGAGGCATTTTCATCATGTAGGTAACACTGATGCATTTGTGCTGAATACACTAGCTGCAGACCATAGCAGCCCAGAGAGATCACATGTTGACCCCGTAGGAGAAGACAGGAGGAAGGAATGCAGTGTTGTTGAGAGGAACCACAAGTAATGCCAAGGAAGGAGAGGGATTTCTGCACATGTATAGTCCAGGAGCTAGGGAATGGATCCACAAGGGGCCAACTAGCATGCAGGACTCTTCCCAGATTCTTGTTACCCCTGACCCTGGGATCCCAACGCCACAAGTGTCTGGGAGGATGTTGGTGAGGGATAAGAGTTAAACCAACCAACCCTGGAACCAGCCTGCCTGAACAAAGGGTGCGGTATGGGCACATATTTGCAAGCACCCAGCTATGATGACAATTTGATACTGATTTTATATTAGGTGGTAGTAATTGAGACAATCGTACAATTTTTGTAGTTAAATGTACTTTGTGTAAATTTTTGTGCATGTACTAAAAATGATAAATAGAGAAATTAAGGCAGATGGCCTCATAATTTAATGGCATAATTTTATAAACTTTTTAAAGGTTTTGCCTCTAGATTAAACAGTGCCTAATCCTCCAACAGTTTGTATGGGGAAGGAAATAGGCAGAACCATGGGAGCTGGAAAAGCAAGCAGTGACAGCTGCCATGGTACTTGGTCCCTGGGGTCTGGGTCCCATGGAGTTGTAGATTTCGGTTACCCAGGGAGTGGTGGCTGCATGAAGCCTGTGGCAAACCCATGATCAGTGCTGAGCCCCACTTGGGTTCTGGAGCAAGACCCTACAGCCAGAGCCGTAATGTGCTGTTTCGCCACCTGGGGCACATTCCAAACAGAACATGCCCCTTGCCATTAGCAGCGCTTGTGGCCAGCGCTGCGAAACACACCTTTTAAATGAGCAGCTCTATTGAGCCGCTCCGGTTCGCCCGGGGCAAAGCCCTATTGGCCCCGCCATAGTTATGACCCTGCTTACAGGGCACAGCCACAAATTACACCCCAATTGAGAAGATGATTTTAACATGTTGTTCAGCTTTATAGGAAACGGAATGAATCACAGAGGGACGGGAAGTTGTATTAAGACCTGAGCTCCCTATCATGGTATGCATCCGAGAACCATTGGCTATTGCTACACTAATAAATTAGTCCAGACTAAGCTTTGAACCATGTCTATACTAGCCTTTGGCTAGTTCGAATTAATTTTTTTTTTAGTTCAGTCTAGCCAAGTTTAGTTAGAACAGCAAGTTTGAACTAACAGCTTAGTTCGAACTTGCTGCTTTGCATAGTTCAAACTAGCATGATGTGGTCATGCTAATTCAAACTAAATAAGTTCAAACTGATGGTTAGTTTGAACTAACCACATTTTCGAACTACTTAGTTTGACTAAGCAAATCCAAACTATGCTTTTTAGATGTAAACATAGCCATTGGGACCCAGGATGGGATGAGCTCTTCCCAGCACTGTTCTGAAATAGAAATGGTACATACAGGAGCAGGCAAAACTGGACCTGATGGAAGTCTCAAATTTGCATGAGTAGGTCACCCACCTGCCCATTGCAGAGGAGATCCCACTCCCCTCATCAGCTGCAACTGGCTTGGTTGTTTGGGCCCCCACATGGGGAGCTTAACACACTGCAAAGATATTATGCCTGGTTCATTGATGGCAGTGCAAAATACCAAGCCCCTACCTGGGTGTGGCAAGCAGCAGCTGTACAAGCCAGTGAAGCACACAGCTCACCCAGGAAGGAGACAAATCCAGCCAGTACACTGAGCTGAAAGCAATCCAGTCGGTAATGACTAAGGCAATAGAGCTGGGAGGTCCCAAGTGTTACAGCTACACTGACTCATAGGCTGTAGCTAATGGCCTAGTCCTATGGGCAAGGAAATGGGAGTAAGATGGTTGGAACATTCAGGGAAACACAGTTTGGGTACAGGACATATGGAAGGCCATAAGTACCCAAGCTAAACACATCAAGATTAAAGTAGGACATACTAATGTGCATACCAAAAAGAATACTGAGGAGGCCAAGCTTAATGCAGCTATGGATGTTTTAGTGGCTATTAATAAAGTATCAAAGGAGCCAAAAATCACAGAAGTAGTTTACCTTTTAGCACATGGATTGACAAAAGAGCTGGACACCTGGGAGTGGACTGCACAGTGCAATGGGTTAAGGCTCATGCAATCCCAGTAACACCCTCTGCTGCTTTCAGTGTCGTTGAACAGTGTCCTTGCTGCCAAGATGTAAATGGAGCCATGGTATGCATTCGGCCTACTGGTAATATTCCAAAGGGAACCAGGCCCGGAGAAGTGTGGCTGGTATATTACATAGGCCTTATTGCCATGTCTGAGAGAGGCCAACATGTTCTAGTGGCAGTAAACACCTTCTCAGGACTTTTGTTTGCTGTCCCCTTGTGGAAAGCCACCCAGCAAAACACCTTAAAAGCGCTTGTGTAAAATGGATGGTACCCCCTCGGTAATCCAGCCAGATGGGGAACCCACTTTACTGGAAACCTGATACAACAGTGGGCTCAGGAAACCAGAGTGCACTGGCCGTTGCATGTTCCCCATCATTCACAAGCCTCGGATTTAGTGGGAAGGATAAATGGGCTGTTAAAACAACAAATCTGAAAGTTAACCTCAGATGGCTCTCTTAGGGACTGGGCTAAGGCCTTGCCCATGGCAGTTATCTACCTAAAAAATCATCCCCTGCTTGGCAGCACCCCCTATGCTCAATTTAAAGGCTACAAAGACTTTCAACTCCCTGCTGCTGCACCTCCAAAAATGAAGGACTCCAACCTGGCCCCCCATGCAGGCAAAATATGGATACACCCCCATATATGAACACCTGCCATAATTGAATTGGGGGAATAATAGCTACTGAGCAGGGAAACACCTATTGGGTTTTACCAAAGGGAAAGAACTCACCTATCTATTATCCCTCTTCATGTTTACAGACTTGTGAATGATCATGTGGGGTATTCTGTGTGTCTTGCTGTGTCAGGCATGGGTGCTAATCAACAGCTATGTCATCTCTCTTATGAGTAACCAACATGAGCACAGCCTAGGATGGAGAACAACCACAAAGAACTTCACCATCAGGAACTTCACCCTGCACCTGCGAATGCAGCTGCGACATAGCTATTGCCCTACAGGATGTTACTCACTGTATACCTCCCAAACTGGGTCCAAGCTCTGGGTTATAGGGCCAAATAGTACTCTAACTTTCAGTGTAAGCTGGGCAAATAACACCTCATGGACCAAGATCTGTATCACTGACATAATATATATGTGGAACACTAATGTAAATAAGTTGCGCCGTACTGCCCCTCAGGCCACGTCAGGTGTAATTCATGTCACTTTATCAGTTGAAAAGACACGGCGCTCCTGAAAGTATTGGCATGATTTTTTATACTGTCCTATATAACCATAAAATTTGGAAACTAAATGTATTGCCCTCACACTGATTGCCTACACTAATCATTTTTCCAGCCCTGCAGAAGTTTTTAAGTCATATCCCCCAGGTTACCCAATTTCTTAAGGATACTAACACCTCCATTTTACATGATGTGGTAAATGTAGTACACAAGGCAGGGCAACTCCAGCGTATTGTAGTCCAAGAACATGACTTAACTGTGCATCATTGATGGGACATTTTCAAGGGGTGGTCCCAAAAGCCACTGCCTTTTTTAATTTGTTAGTTCATCCTGTTGTACTTGTGTTATGTAGTTCTTTCATTTATTACGTATGGTGTCACTTTTGTTTTATAAAATGTAGAAAGTGTGCAAACATATTCAAACTTTAACAATTGTTTTAATCTGCAATTTGGAACTATACATAAAGGTCATAAAGTCTACCACTGTCCAGGAAGTGAAGTGTAGGGCAAACAGAAGATTTTGTGACAGTAAAGTGTTAGTGGGCAGTGGGGGGCCCCAGACACATTCCACTCTGCCACACTATGTAGTAAACAACATAATCAAGTGATAGTCTGTCAAATTGTTAGTGTTTGAGTAGTTTGTACATTTTTTGGATTGTAGTAATTAAGGTCCATCAGCAGCAGTCTGTGTGACCAGGAGTACGGCCTGATCACCCCTACCTGTGAGTAAGGGGCAATAGCTCATTCCCAGGCTTCAATGGGATTTCACCACAGGATCTCAAGAAGATGTGCTTTGGACAACACACTCCTCTGCTGAAACCCACTGTTGCTTGAGGTCTGCAACTGCTGACGGGGCATAAGCTATATATTTCTTACTTGAATTTTGACTTCAGTAACTTCACCAGTGTTGGGCAATAGGTAGTTTGTTAAGTATTTTGTTAGATAATAAATCTGCTTTATCTGTTACCTGTGTCTCAGTGTTTGTTGCTGCTGAATCCTCGAAACTTGTCCCACTGGGGAGGGGCGTACACACCTCCTAGTCTAATTACTAGTTTTGCCTCTGGTTCTAACCACTAGGCCGGACATCTGTGCCCACCATTAGGCATCACTGTACATCCTGTTCACTAACATTTGGCCAACAGTGCAGGAGATTCTTGCTGTACCTTTTCAAAAGTCTAGAAAGTACTGCTTCTGAGTATACTCCCCATATTGCTTCTGAAGGCATTCTCGCCACGGTTGGTCAGATCCTATACATCCCTTCTCTCTCACACACACTGCTTTCTGGCTGTAGCCATCATAAGATAGAGACCTTACAGTCTTGCAAGTGGTTAAGCAGGGCTCTAGAAATGATACCTAGGTTTTCCTGGGAATGAGGCATTTTAAAAACTCATTTTATTACCCAAAAGCTCATTGTGGAAATCCATGCTGGATGGCCTCGCATAGGGCTCAGAACAATCCCTGTAGGGGTGGGAAAAGGAAATTAAATCTTACAAATTCAGACCTTTTATTTACTATCATCGATGCCCTGCAGCAGTTCTTCAGAGGCCTGACACTACTGCAGGGAAGAATGGCTGAAGATGTAAAGTTCCAAAGGGGCAGCCGTGAAGATGTAAAACATTCTTACGGAGGGGGAGGGAGGGATTTGAGGATTTGGAGGCACTACATTAAAACAAAATTCTTCTCTTAAAGGAAACATTTGTCTGGAGTCTTTGCATATGTGGTTCCTGTGAGATAAAGCCCGGTACTGTGACTCTTTCTCAGAGGTAAAAATATCTTTAGTCTTTTTCTGAGGATTGTTTGTTTTTGGTACTCCCAGGTTTGGCCTGTAACAGAAAGGAACATCTCATAGTGAGTTGTATTACAAATTGCTTTCCAACACCGAGTACTGGAATGCCACTAAAAATATTAGGTCTGTGGCTTTTTCTAAGACTCAAACCCTCAGGAAATACTTTCATTATTTAACATTTTCATTTTGTACACATTCAATATTTTCTATATTTGTCACTGACAATAGCTTATTTTAGCACATTTATTTTCTGGCTGTATTTTATAAATATGCCTCAATAGCTTTGCCAAAAACAGTACTACCCAGTTATACAGAGTTTAGCAATTTAATAGCTTAAAAATATTAGACACGTCAAACCCTACCCAGACCCTTTTTTTCCACTTCTCTTGAAATAGGTGAACCCAGAAGTTGTCTGTTTGGCTAAGATGTTGATTGCTAGTTTGCTGACTAAACATTCATAAATTAGACAAATAGGTTGTGACTTTTAGGCTTAGCCCGGAGCAAGGGTGGTGTTCATGCTGCATTGCTCTGGGACTGAGAAATACTTCCATTGCTTCCTGTGCATTCCAGGAACATAATTTGCCACTGGCCTATAACCTTAACAAACTTTGACAACTACAGTAGAAGTTCAGATGCTCTTGCTGATGTCCTGGGGGATGGAAACAAAACCTATTCACTCCTTCTTGTCCACTCCTCATCTACTGGGCTCTGTGGTAATGATAAGCAGGCACGGCACATAGCACCTATTGACCATAGAGTACGATAGGCCATGCATGCTGTTACACTGCATTCATCTGTCCTGCAGGCATGCTGTCCAAGTCACAATCTAGACCAGGGGTTTTCTCAACCCCTTTAGTTTTGTGACACAGTTGGGAAAGCATCCAACCATGCATGACCACAAGGATGCCCCACTCCTGTAGAGACTTCCCTACCACTGAGGTTTTCCCCAGCTCCAGAACTTTCAGTGGCTGAAATTAAAGTGGCACTTGCCACTAAGAAAAGCCTACCAACCTAGGGAATGTTGGCAGTGGGAGGCTTGAGGAACAGTCCCCACCATCACAAACAAATGTCTCCCCCTGCAGTTTGAGCAGCAGCACTTCAAGGCGTACCCCTGCCGCCACAGAGAACCACCATCACATGGAGTTTCAGTGGCAGCTTTTAAAGGGGCATCTTTTGGTGATGGTGGCAGCAGGCTTTGGGCAGCAAGCTGACATACTCAGAGGCTGTGCCACAACACACTTTTGTGTTGTGACACAGCGGTTGAGGACTGCTAATCTAGACCTGAGAGTAGCAAAGTTAGGGTGTCTGGCACCTACTGGCACCAGGGGCCAAGCCCACATTTCTGCTCCCCTGGATGCCCCATGCCACCCCATCTCCTACAACCCCACCCTGCGCTCAGGGGCTTGCCCCCCCCACTTACCCCCCCATCGTTACACCACTGACCCAAGAGAGAAAGCAAACAATCTCTCCTGACTCTCCTTTCAAATCAGTTTTACATGACTATAACTCCACTGCCTTCACTGACAAGGCTCTTTAGCTACCCCTATGTTAGTAAGAGATAAAAAATATGCTCTGGTGTTTCTGTCCTAAGGTTCTTTTTCTGAACGCCTGCTGCACTTCACAAACAGTGACAATTTGGTACCATCAGAGCAAACACCAAATAAAGTTTATCACATTTTTCACACCGTGTAACATGCAGTCACTAAAGGACGATTGTTCATCTTGATTTTCTGAACAGGTTTCTCAAAGTTAGCTTTCCTGAGAACCTTCTACTTTTCCAGTGCTATAAAGTTTTTTATATGTATGTGCAAAATAAAAATAAAGCTAGGTGGAATCTGGAGAACTTGAAGCACTCACATATTTGCTTACAGTTTTTATATATTATTTACACAGCTGCAATATATATATTTTATGAGGCACATTTTCCATCATTAGCTTTCCAGCAGATTAAGATGGTTACTCAGTAATGGTTCTAAGTACAGTGGGCCAAATTCTGTTGTCAGCTATAATGATGTAAATCCAGCATTATTCCATTGAGGCTAAAAGATTTTTTCCAGGCTTTTGGCCTTGTAACTGCAAGAATGTCCTCCCTGTCTAGGGTTACCAGATGTCAGGCAAAAGGAGGACATGTCCTCCTTTTTAACCTACACATCCCCCATCTGGCAGGCATTTTAAAAATATGTGATTTTGTCTGGTTTTTTACTTACAAGGGTTAAAGTATGCTGGAATGCCTCAGAACACCCTATTTTTAGGGGGAAGCCTTCCAGGGCCCCCTAAAAACAGAAGAATATTACATTAATACTCCATTTTCTCCATGTGCTCTCCAATGTCCTCCTTTTTCATACTTCCCTGTCCTCCTTTCCATGCTTTAGTATCCACTAACCCTATCCCTGTCTGAGTTGCCAGCAAGATCGCTGCCCCAATAAACTCTGTCTAGCAGATTATCTGCCATTCATTTCTGTGTCACAGCTATGGAATCTGTATTACCAGTCAGTTCTGTAGTCATATGCTGCAGCTGATAAGAGGATAGGAATCACTCTTTCTGAGAGCAGTGGCCAAAGGCTGTCTGCAGTATTGTTCTTTATTCTTAAAGGGGTGAATATACTGCATCTGCATCTACAAGAATGTCTGGAATGTTCCCACTCAGCTGTATTAAAGCCCACACTTTTATTCCTACCTGCTTTGTCATGTCTACATACACACTTGACCCAGCCAGACCTGAGTAAAAAAGTCAGTATAGTGCCCCAAATAGCACTCAGTTCTCAAGTAAATCTCAAGTAACTCTACTTTACATGGGTGTTTACAAAGACTGGACTCTGGCCCTTTTTCTTTTCAGCTAACTTAAACAGGTTTTTCTAAATAAATGTTCTGTTCTAGCTCCACCAGGCAAGCTCTAAAAGTTAGCTTGTTATAGCTTGTAGGTCTCAGGAAAAAAGCTGCTCCATTTGCCTGAAGGGGTATTAATTACAGAGAGACCAGGGGTTAAAGTATAATTTGTGAGGCCCCAGAACCCTCCTAAATTGGTAGGCCCCCCTTGTGCCAGTGTGGGCCCACCTCATGCACCCCAGGTACTAACCCCTAAATGCCTGCCCCCACCCAGCTACTGCCCCCCACATGCCTACATGCCACCCCAACTGCGGTGCCCCACCCCAGCTACTGCCCCCCCATGCCTACCCACCACCCCAGTTACTGCCCCCACAAGCCTGCCCCGACTCCAGCTACTGCCCCCCACCCCAGCTACTGCCCCTCCACCCCAGCTATTGCTCCTGGCCCCCATCTTGTCACTAGTACCCCAACCCTTCTGCCATGCTACACCATCTTCCCCCACTGCCCTGGGCCAACCACCTCCCCTGCACCCTTTCCCCACCAGCTCAGCTCGCCTGTCCCCAAACCAGGTATTTCCCTAACACCCCCCCACACATCTTCTTGAATTTCCCAATGCCACCCCAGTTGTCATCTAGTAACAGTGTTATACCAAATTAGTGAGCACCCCGTACACCCCCCCAACCTCCCCCTACCCCGGCCCCCCAAATTTCAAGTCCCCGGGGGATAACTTTCCCGAACACCCCCCCCCCCCCCCGACCCTTACCTGGCCACTATGCACTGTGGACCTGCCCAGCCCAGGCTGAGGCTCCAGCCTGAACCTGCTCTGACTGAGCAGACTCAGGCTGGATCCTCAGCCCAGACCGGGGGAGCTCCCTCCCTCCCAGAATGCACAGGAATGGCATTCCAGGGCCTGCTATTTTTAGGGGCTCAGCATCGGGGTCCCTAAAAATAGAAAATGGAGCCAGAACACTGTGTTCCAGGGTCCGCTATTTTTATATGGTGGGCCCCAGAATGCAGTGTTCCAGCTACATTTTCTATTTTTAGGGGCTCTAGAATGCTGAACCCCTAAAAATAGTGGGCCCCAGAATGCCATTCCAATGTGTTCTGGCCTTCTTTAACCCCTGAGAGAGACGTATTGCTTTGGGGAGGCCTGCTGACACCACCCCAAAAAAGGGTTCTGTGGGCAGCAGAAGGAAATGATTGAAGTGTATCAAGCCCACCCATTCAAGCAGAGGCTTAGCAGCAGCTGGGGGGGGGGATCCTTTTGCCATTTACAGGGGGAAGTGCACTTGCTTTTGTGGCTGAGAAGATGGGCCACAAAGGAATAGCCAGGGTGTGCATAGCAAACAAGGAATCCTGTGGCACCTTTAAAATCTAACAAATTTACGTATTGTGTGAGCTTTTGTGGGCAGAATCTCTCTTTATCAGATGCATGAAATGGAGATACATTGTGAAAGGATATAAGAAATGGAATTGTGTTCACAAAAGCTAATGGGATAAATTAGTTAGTTTTTAAGAATGCCACAGAACTCCTTGTTTGTTTGCTCAGCTAGACTAACACAAGAACTCTGGAACTTATAATGGTGCGCATGTAGCGAAACATATCTGGAACCCTTGTTTGTTATTATCTGGCCCTTCAATTCTACTGCAATATAAATATTAAATTATATACAGAAACTTTGCTTTCAAAGAACACTATTAATGTGGAAAGTCAAGGACTCAAATGTTAAGGCATGCCAGATTTACAGTTGCCTGTTCAGCTTTAATTTATCTATCTCATGCACTGAAGAAAGCAGGGATCCTGTGGAAAAACAGTCTGCAATCATGTAATTAAGTTCCAAAGAGGTAGCCACGTTAGTCTAGTTCAGCAACACAAACAAGGAATCCTGTGGCACTTAAAGACTAACAAATTTATTTATCACATGAGCATTTGTGAGAAAATATCCCACGTCATCAAATGCTTCGGAGATGGGGAATTTACAGAAGTTTCTCATTGTCCAAGCATCTGACGAAGTGGAATTTTCACCCATAAAAGCTTAGTCTTTAGAAGTGCCACAGGGATACTTGTTTGTAATCATGTAATTGAATACTTTACTACCATACTTTGTATGTGTAACCCTGCTCTGGTGCTCTGTTGTTGTTTTGGCATGCTGGCAAAATTTTCCTGAGGAATACGAGCAAGATGAGGAAAACTGCAATTTTAAAGTTTGTGTCTCAGCTAACTCTGAACAGACTTTCATGGCACCAAACCTCCAACCCCCAATTCTGTAGTCTGAGGATGCTCTCCTGGCAAAATTTCTAAGTTCATCCAGCTGCAACCAATGGAGGTGGGAGTGCTTCTCAAAGAAAGGTTGCAAAACTCCTGTATAATAGGTATTAGGCAACTTTAATATAAGGTTCCTTAATAATAGCATGACAAGAAATCTTATTTCAAATATTTCAAGATTAATAGTGCATCAGTGTTTGATTTTGGATATAATACATTTTTGTGTCATGTTTGAACTGGACACATGAATGTAGGTCTCTGCAGGACATTCTGTGTAGAAAAAGATTACAATATAGTGAAGTGGATGAAATTATAGAAACTGGAATAGCAATGTTTAACACAGTAAAGTTTGCCACAAGTACCAAGACTGAGCCAAAAAGATTCAGAAAGATAAGTCTCAATTATTTTATTACCCTAGTAAGACAGGCTTAACTGCTAAACTGGCTTTGTTTCAGAGGCCATAACCTGGAACTAATTTATATCCAACCCCATCCAGTCTGCAGTTCACTGAAAAAGCTCTGGAGATGGAAAGGTTCCATTTTTAATCCTCTACCTTCTGTGTATTAAACAAAACTCACATGAAAAGATGATTTATGTTGGCATCATTGCAAGTTTAGCAAGAAGAGGCTATGTCTTTTTAAACAGTTGACCCCTTTTCTCCTCTCAAAGATGCTAAGAGCTCCTAATGTGGGAGGGGGGAGGAGGCTGGTTTGTGGTAGTGAGGTTAGAATACTGGGTTTTCTTTATTTGGCTTTATAATAGGCGGCATCACGGGTTTACATTTATGGTATAATTAAACACACTGCATGTGCTACATTTATTTATTACTTGGTAATTACATCATCCTTCCAGTCTCCCAGACAATTTGGTGTTACATTTGACATGCAGGCTGCCACTCAATGTTTAGAATTCCTGTTTATAATATTTGTCCTTTCTCCAGGTCCCTGGCATAAAGATCTTGGACAACATTCTTTATTTGTATTGCACTAGCACCTAGAAGCGCGAAGCAAAATCCAAGCCCCTGTGTATCTATACATTTGCACCAGATGCTGTGTAGACACACAGGGAAAGACAGTCCTAACAACCTAAACAGAAAAGGCAAAAGGTGGGAAGTGACTTGCCCACAGTTACACAACATTATAAGGGACAGAACCAGAAAAAGAACCCAGTGCTCCTAGCTTCCAATCCAGCACCTATCCACTAGATCTTATTCCTCTGTATTTACATGATTCTAGTCAACTATTTCTTGAGCAAACATATGAATTCTGAACATTTTGATTCAGCCACATTAACACCCTTTTTTGTGTACTTTGGCCAAGTAGTTACTTGGGTGAAATATAGTTCACATGAATGTTTGAGGAAAGCAGATTTCAGGTCTGTAGCCAGAATCTGGTTAAACAAGAAGCACAACTTCATGTCAAAGAAGCTTCTGAGACTGGGAACTCGCTCCCATGTCAGCCCATATAGTAGACCAGTGGTTCCCAGCTTCTGTCAATTTCCAAAGGGATAGCCGTGTTAGTCTAGTCCAGTAAAAAAACAACAAGGAGTTGTGTGGCACTTTAAGACTAACAAAAAAAAAATCTGTTAGTCTTAAAGTGCCACACAACTCCTTGTTGTTTTTTTCCCCAGCTTCTGGCCCATTGGAGTTTTCAGAGTGGCCCACAGCTCCCCTTCTTCTGGCTGCAGAAGGGAGTCATTGCATAAGGCAGGAACTTGGGGGGAGTGTGTTGCTGTAATACAGGCTCCTTGCTGCAGCCAAGGGGATGGGAGATCAATGTTCTCCTCCCCCTGGCTGTAGCAGGGAACACAACAAAGTGCTCCATTTGGGTCCATAACTGCTGAGTCGCTGATGAAGCCAGAGAGGAGCACTGATTTTCCATCTCCCTGGCTGCAGAAGGGAGCCATAATGCAGAGCCATAACTAGTAGTCTTTGCGCCTGGGGCAAGCAGCCCCAGATGCCCCCCCCCCACCCCGAAGGGCCTGATCCATCCTGGGGCCCAATCTGTCCCCAGCCACACGGCTAGGGATGGATCCAGATCCCTGCAGCCTGCTAGCTGACAGCAGGCTAGTGGGATCTGGATCTGTTCCCAGCCGTGGCTGGAAGCACTGCAAGGCTCCCGCTGCCACCAGCTGGCCGCAGGGGGGACAGAGCTGTTCCCAGCTGCCACCAGGAGCTCTGGGAACTTCCCACAGCCACCGGCAGGCAGCGGGAGGATGGATCCAGATCTGGCTGCAATGAGCCCCAGCGGAAGCCCCAGGCACAGAATGTTAGGGGGCACAGGGGACAGATCTGGCTCCCCACAGCATCTGGGAATGGATCAGGATCCATCCCCAGCTGCTGTGGGAATCAATCAATCAATCAAATCATAGGGCTGGAAGGGACCTCGTGAGATCATCGAGTCCAACCCCCTGGGAATTGAACCCAGGACCTTCTGTATGTTAAGCAGAAGCAGGATCCATTCCCTGCACCCCCTAACATTCCACTCCTGGGCTTTGCCCCATTTGCCCCGGCCTAGTTACAGCCCTGCCATAGTATAGGGATTGGTAGAGCACACACAGCTACAGTACACATGCAGTTTTCCTGCTGCAACCAGGGAGATGGGAGATCACCAAGAAGGCTGCCTCCTTTCCATCTGGTTGAAGTGAGGGGTGGCCTGCTGGTGAAAAGTGGTGGCCCTTCAGGATTGTATAAACTGGTACCTGGGGCCCTCAAGCCAAAAAGGTTGGGAACCACTTTAGCAGAGCCTAAAGGCATAAAGTCTGCTGGCTAGGAGACATTTTCATCCCGCAACTAGGTAGCATACATGCTGTGGACCATAGTATTTGCTCAGTGAGGTGGGGTTATGTGATCCTTTCCAGTTATAAAAACCGCTTGGCTCTATGTAACACTGCCCTGGCCAGCATGAGAACTAATATGATAATTATCAAACTATCAGATTTCATTCCTGTTTGATAGGGCTGTAACTAGGCCAGGGCAACTGAGGCAAAGCCCCAGGCATCAAATTTTAGAGGGCACAGGGGACAGATCCAGCTCCCTGCAGCAGCTGGGGATGGATCTGGCCTCATGGCAGTGAGAAGCCAGATTCATCCCCAGCCACCGTGTGGAGCCAGACCTGTCCCCTGTACCCTCCAAAATTCAGCACCTGCTACTTCTGGTGGCACCTGCTTCTGGCAGCACCTGGGGTTCACCACTGGGGACGGATCCAGCTCCCCACAGCAGCTTGTGACAGATCCAGCTCCTTGCCTCCCCAGCCAGCAGCAGGGAGCCGGATCCGTCCCCAGCCACTGCAGGGAGCCGGATTCATCCCTGCACCCTCTAAAATTCGGCACCTGGGGTTCCAGCAGTGGCTGAGGCTAGATAAGGCTCCCCACTGACAGATAGAGCCCCGGGCTGGATCAGGCCCTCTGTTGGTGAGAGGGCACCTTTGGGGTTCCTTGCCCCAGGTGCCAGACCAGCTAGTTATGGCCCTGTTTGTTAAAATGACCTCCTTTCTTCATATTAAGAGACAAACTTTATCTTGGCTAGTGTCCTTGCTTCTCTAAGCAGTGATTTTCTGGACTGACCTAAATCTGAACCTAGAAAGCTCTTTTGAAAGCATCAGAATAATATGAGATGAATATACTGATTTTCAGATAATCTGGTCATAGATTTCAGTTGCCTGGTTCACTTCAAACAAACAAACAAACAAAAAACCTGAGTCACAAATCAATAAAACATTCATGATTCCAGTTCAATAGCCTTTAAAGGACCACAACCGAAGAGTATGACAAATCAGATGACTGGGAGTTCTCTGCGTGACTGAAAAAAATCCCTTTGTAACTGCTTAATCAATATGCATCTGTGCACACAAACTAATAACAAACATGGGAAGAAATTGAGAGAGAAGAATATTAGCACTGTCTAGAGAAAATAGCCCTCAATACAGGATGCATACCAATTAGTGTGTTCAAATGAGCAGGAAATACGCAATGCTGGCAACACCACACAAACCACAAAAAGCTGTGCAGCGCAGTTGAGCAACTGGTTTCTGCCCTGCAGAGGAGTCCATTGGATACACCTCTGAAACAGACAGTAATAAACAGGGGCCTTGAGTCAAGCATGTGCTGAGCAGGTGCAAAATATAACTCCATTGGAATTAGAATGTGGCCCATATTCTATTTTTTAACAAAACCAAAATCAGTTTCTAATTTGAATGTTTTTCTTCCCAAGTCTGCTTTCACATGAAAGTCTAAATAAACATATAGGATAACCCTGGTCTGGCCTAGCTCCAGAAAGTGACAGGCATGTGGGAATCTTCAGGTGAATTTACCCAGAACTTCACTGTCCACACTCACAGTTCCCTCTCTCTGCCCCCTCCACCCCACCCCACCCCACCCCACCCCACCCCAAACTCCCATCCCTCAGCTGTAGTTTGACCAGGAGTTGAGTCATGACTGGGACACAGACAAGTTGGCATAACTGTCCTTAAGGGAGTATTAAACAGCTGGCAGAAGTTACAGTAGCCTCAAGACTTCTCAAATTCACATCAGAAGCCAAACCATCAGAAGCCTAGGGATTAAGCAAGTGCAGGCTGGCATGATATTGCCATCTTGGCTGTGTCTGCCATCAGTCCTGCACTGAGTGTATCTCACCCATAAATCCCAAACTAAGGCACAACTTGTTCACAAATAGCTACAGACCTGGGAAAAAGTGAGTTGGAAAAAAATAAAAAGTTAATTGTGTAAATTACACACCAGCAACACCAATCAGACAGAATGATCTCCCAGCAGACCCTTCGGTCAACAATTTAAAATATCAGAATAAAGGGCTGGATCCTCAGCTGGTGTAAATTAGTTGAAGGTCCACTATATTGTTTTGTTTTATCTTTTGCCGGTTGATGATCTGGTCCAAGGCATTGATTTAACAAAAAATAAGCTTTCAGTTCATGGCAGCAAGCATAGGAAGATGTAGGTGTTATTTTGCCAATGGAGCCCATTCAGATTTGAGTTGTCCATGTTGCTTTTCACCACTTTGCTGTACAAGTTGGTTCCAGTTTCAGCTGCTAGTCTGTAATGGCTTTATGTGCACTGCATATACGAAGGAATCTTGCTCACCATGTAGTACTGAAAGATAAACCTGGAAAAAATCTCTGTCTGTTATCGGGAAAGCTGTCCTTTGACAACTTCCTCCCACCTGCCATTATAACATGTAACAATGATGGAATCACACCTGTCAGTGTAGAGCAGGGGTGGCCAAACTTATGGAACTCAAGCGCCACACAAGTCAATTATTAAACCTTCGAGAGCCACACTGAGTCATACAACCACATACTCTTACCTACTCCAAAATTACTAAGCTAAAATTCATTGCGCACTTTAATTTTATCTTAAAAACAGGGCAAATATTCATCCTTCTAATATCAGATTTTAATAATTACTTAAGGTTACCATGAAAACTAGGCTTATACAGTAAAAACTTAGCTGTCACTAGATGGAGAATACTGCAGGCTAGTGGCAAGATTTTTTTAAAATCTGGGCAGTAACTTGTCAATGCAGTACGTAAAAGCTCTCACAGGTGCTGATCTCTAAATATTGCACAATGTTTTGATTTAACAAATTTCATTGTAGAATACAATGCTTCACAGCAGTAAGTTGTGCTAAAAATTGAAAGGAATCTGCATTCAGTTTTAAACTTTTCTCCTTTGTATTTTCGTTTCCTAGTATTCCACATCATGTTTATGACTTGTAAAACATGATTTTATTTTAACAACATGTAAACTACATTAGGTCCTATGAGAAAATCTAAACATACTGCCACTTCCCTGACCATGCTACACTTCCCCCCCCCATTGCTGCATCCCTGTCATCTCTTATCATGCTGCTGCTTCTCTGCTCTCCCCGACCATGCCACACTTCTTCCCCCCTGTCCCTGACCATGCCACACTTCTTCCCTCCCTGGCCCCAACCAGGCTGCTGCTTCCCTGCCGTCTCTTATCATGTGACTGCTTCTCCGCTGTCCCCGACCATTGCTCACTTCTCCCCCTGTCTCCCATCATGCTGCTCTTGCAATGTTCCCTCTAAGATGATAATACAACTGAGCAACTTTTTGAGGCAGCTGAGCAAGTACCCTCCCAGTTCCCCGACCCAGCACCAGGCCCCTGCTTATCGGCTCCCGAAGTGCATCCATAACTTGCTCAGCTGCATCATCAGCTTAGAAGGAACATTGCTCCTGTCTCCCATGACAACTGAGCTGTGCTGGGAAACACTTTCCTACTCCATACACGGCCTAACATTTGTCTTTCAAAACAGGCTTGGTTTTTGGAATAGGATTCTGCATAAAATAATTCTGAAGCTCATTCCTAGTTCCAATGCCTCAGGGTCTCTGAAAAGCCTCAACTGTCCAGAGCTCCAAAGAGTTAGTCTAGTTCAGCAAAACAAACAAGGAGTCCTGTGGCACTTTTAAAGACTAAGACATTTATTTACCACATGAGCTTTCATGGGAGAAATGTGATAAATAAATGGGTTAGTCTTTAAAAGTTCCACAAAACTCTTTGTTTAACTGTCCAGAGCTCGATCCAAGGCTTCTGTAGAGTTGGCAAGAAGGAGTCGGATTCGTCATTGGCTTATTTCTTCTCCTTCTGCTACAATGGAAGACTTTTTAACCTCTTTTCCTGACTACCATACTTGTAAAGGGAGTGCATGAGATGTCCTTAAGTTTGTAAAGTTCTGTGGACAGGACTGAGACTGCCACGGCCTGTGGTATACAGTAAATACAAAACAAACAAATAAACAAATCCATGCAAACCAACCAGACCAAAAGAAAATAAAAAAAAATACAAAGTACACAAAAATAAATAAAGCAAAGCAAAATAAAATCCACACTGAAATCTATGAAACAGAAAATAACTAACAATTTCTTAGTCTTTAAATCATTTACAGCTTGTCTCCTCCCTGATCCCCTCAGTCACTTCCCTCACTGCCTCCACTCCCTGAAATTTCCTTCTGTCCTTAGACCCCCCCTATAGCTTCCCTAAGCTGCCAGCTCGCTTCTCCGAGCTACTTACTGCTCCCTCCTCCCCACCCTCCTCTGAGGTATCGTCTGCTGCTTGTTCCTCCATGCCCCCCCCCAAGCTGTCCACTCTGTCCTCCCAGTCCCTCCTCTGAGCTATCAACTGGTGCTCCGTGCTCCTCCTCCCCAGACCCCACCTGTCCTCTGAGCTCTCTGCTGCAGGCTCGCTCCTCTTCCCTACCCCTACTCTGAGCTGCTAGCTGCAGAGCTGGCTGACAGGTGAGAAATTTTAACTCCCCCAGCCTGAAGCAGCTTCCTGCCTGCGGGCCGCACTTTTTCTTTGAAGAGCTGCATGCGGCTCACAAGTGGCAGTTTGGCCATGCCTGGTGTAGAGAGTGCTCCCTGTTCGCTAGTAAATATGATTCAATTGAAGTGCAGCATAAAAATTGTCTTATTGTTAATAGCAACATGCTGCTGTTGCTTAGAGAAGGAGATATACTTAGCACCATCAACTTCTCTGGACTACTACCACTGCTTTGCAAGCTGTCTTGAGCTATGTCCAAATTGAATTCAGCACTTACATTTCTTTTCCTAATGCTGTGCCAGGCAGTGGTCTTCTTAATTTAAATCTTATCTTCCAACTGTAATGTTCATAGTTCTTCTAACTGTGTTAGATCGACGGATATGAACTCGAGCAGAGTAGAAGGAATAAACCCTTCAAGAGGGGACCTTGTTTGGCAGCTCTTTGACAGAGCCATGAACACAGGTATATACCTGGCATGTTTCACCCCCCCCCCAACACCTGTCCTTTCTGCAGCAAGAAGGAGACCATGGCACATGCCTACCTGCAGTGTGCCAGGCTGCAGCCCCTCTTTGGGTTCCTCCATAGCCATCTCCTGAGGTTCTGGCTGCATTTCACTCCACACTTGTTCATCCACTTACACCTATCTATAGCTCCACAAAGTCACAGGAGCTCCTCATCATCTTCCTCCTTGCCTTGGCCAAGATGGCTCTCCATAACACCCAGGAGAAGAGGCTGGCAGGGGAGGCTTCCAGCAAATATGGTGCCTACTTCTGATCCTCTGCCCATTTGCACCTCCCAGAAGAGTTCCTGTGGGCTACATCTAATCTCTCCTTCAAGGAGCTGTGGGTGCTGTCCAGGGTTCTCTGCTTGGTGTCCCCTTCCTGTTCCTTCATTTTGAACCTGTGATCCCCACACCCTTTATTCTTGTATCAGTTGTCCCCCACATTCAGTTGGTGCCAGGTTCAGTTGCCCTTCCCCATAGGCTAGGGGAATGGCTCTTAGCCATTAACCTGTAGTACTGTGCAGGCTGATGTTGTCCATGCCAACCTGTCTCTCAAGTGGCTTTATGAGCCCTAGCTAAAGGGGCTTGAGCAGATGCCTAATAAATAGGACTGAGTCACAGACACAGTCAGACCCAACAAGGCAAGGAGGAACAGCTGGGGACCTGATCCAGGAGTGTATACAGAGCCACCTGGGCCACAAGCTAAAGAAGGAAATGTGTGGTCAGTTGGTCAGAGCACAGGACCCCAGCAGCTGGTAGGAAGAAAGCAGAATGCTTACCCGTAGGGTGTTTGGGGGATAAAGTGGGATATAGACTTTGCCTGTGAATAAAAAAAGCACAAAGTTTCCAAGGCAAACAGCATGATGAGTCTCTCGGGGGCCTAGAGGAGTGGACTCTGTGGAGAGAAGCAGGGTGTGGCCTACTACAGAGATTTTAGTAACTAACTTTCAGAGTTTAAGAGTATATAACAGGGGAATTTGCTTCATTGGTTGACTAAACTCATTAATGTTCTAGAGTCTGAACTGGCTTTGAAGCTGAAGTCAGTAGTGTTTGGGAATGAAGTGAAGATACTCAGCTTTAAGATAGTGTCAGAAATTGTAAAGAAATCTTCACTCATTCAGTGTATATGCAGCTGTTTAGTTATAACTGGGGGTGCTTCTCCATCTAGAATGGTTCACAGCCCTGAATGCTAAGCTCAGGGCAGACTGTCAAGAAGAAGGATAGAGACCCCAAACTGGTTTTATAGTCTATAATTAGATTTAACCAACCCAGTAACCTTTGTGAACTCCCAAAAGGCTATACTAGTCTGACCATGAAATCACAGGCAGTCCCCTTGGGCATTCCAGTTTATCTTGCTACCTAGGCAAGCTGACTTTGATGGATTGTCCCTTACACCACAAATCAGATCAATATTTCAAATACTGCCCAGCTCAAAGGACAAATCACTTATCCCAGATCAATTGGACTTGGAGCTCAAATCTACAAAGACTGTGCTTATAAGCAATCCTATAACAAACTAAAGATTTATTAACTTGGAAAAGAAAGGAGTTATTTGTAATGTAAAAACAGGTAAGTGCATGCACACAAATGAGTGCTCACTTAACTTCAAAAGGTGATAGAAGATTCTGCAATAAGCAAGCATTTATGTCCTTTAAGACTAACCCATACCAAGTAGCTTGTGGATTTCTGGCTTGTGGTTAGGTGTCTTTGCCAGTCAGAATTCAGACAGCATGAAGATGCCAATTTCTCCTAAATAGGATTTTTATTTCCTTTCCCCACCATTCAATCTGTGATGGGATGAGGGGCATAGGAGAAACAATCAATCAAGTCTTTTGTCCATAGTGGCTTGACTGAGGACTGTGAACCTTCTTTCACTGGGGAGAAGATAACACCTCTTGTGATGAACTAGCATTTCATACCTGATTGCTGCTTCTTTGACTGTGGGAACTTTACCCTCTTGGAAAACCTATTTATATTTACAGCTCCAGTATTTAAATATTACCTTATACCATGGGCTACAGATATTATAAGTAGGATTAATACATGCAGCATCCTACAAGCATTCCATAAACTCTACACACTCTTATAACTCCAATATTTAGTTTAATAATATTAGCACACAGGTAAGACAGACTGGTTTCCAGATATGAATTTTTCAGTGTTTTAGTGGCCTTGCATGACCTGCTACCTAGTCTTCCAGCATCACAAAGATATCTGATTTGGACAATGAACCCAGAAGTAGAAATGAGTATGACTCATCCATGCATAGGATATCCACCTGAAAATGCCAAGATTGGGGCATGCTGCAAAAGGAGAGAAGATTTTCCCAGTACTGGTTGGTGTCGCTGAAATCAAACTTCCCAGCCAGCCAGAAACAATGCTTTTGGTCCCCCACACTGGTTATCAAGAAGCTAAAACAAAATCATACTCAGCCCCCTTTACTTCGTTTCAGCCTCTGACTCCCAATAAGCCACTGGGTCTAATAAGGAGACAAGTTACTTCAAACTCCATGCTCTTTACCAAAAGGGTTCTCATGACCCCAAAGGAGCAGCAACTTTGCCAGATCAATATAAGTTTGTATCTTACCCAAAATACCATACTGCCAGCCAATCCTTTAGTAACTAAAACTACAGGTTTATTATACAAGGAAAGAAACTATGAGAACTGTTCAAGGAATAAAGCTTCCCTATACCTCCAAATGATTTAAAAGTCCACATGCATCACACTCTCAGAAGAAATTTGGAGTTTGCAGGCTTGTATAGTTCCTCTGGTGCGCATCCAATACCTAGATGGGTCTCAGTCCATTGTTTCATAGCCTCAGTTGTAGATGAATAGATCCAGAGGTAAGTGCTGGCGGAAGGCTATACAGGCTAAAAGACAAGATGTAAATAGTGCAGCTGCTTTTTATGTCCATTGGCCTTTTGCATGCTACTTGTGGAAATATACAGGAATAAGATGGAGTTCAGAGTCACTTGAGCTAGTCCTGGTGACTCATCAGGTCTCTCACTGGATCTATGGGACTTGAGAGTTTTCTTAGTAAGCTGGCCATGGCTGCAGCATCCTGTCTGGGTTGTTGCCCAAAGACAGCACAAGCTGAAATACAAATACAGCAAACATATCCATAACTTTCAGTACAAATAGGACACATGCACATAAACAATATCATTGTACTCAGCAAATTATAACTTTTCTAATGGTACATTACATGGCATATCTCATGGATTACTGTAATTCTGAAATATTGATATTAAATATCATAAATGGTCCCCTGATTCAGGCAGCATCACACCTAGTTTTTCTCTCTGTCCCCTTGCCCACCTCATTCTACAAAATGTAATAAGCAAACTCCCAATCGATGTTCAAATTTTCAGATGATGTATCAGCATAGTTCCACTGGTGGCTTTCCATTGATTTCTGTAGATGTCAGATCAGGCCTTTAGGATGTGTCCGCACTCACTCTTTTGCCAAGAAACTTTTCTCAGTCAGAGATATGAAAAAAACACCCTCCTCAGCAGCCTAACTGGGGTATGTCTACAATGGAGGCTTAAGTCAACTTAACCAGGCTTAAGTCAATTTAAGTAACTCCAGGGCCACATTTGGAGTTCATTAAGTTAACTTAAGCACTTGTTTAAGTCAACTTAATAACTCTCACCTTTAAAGTTGACTTTAAGGGTTAAGTCAACTTAACAAAATGTGGCCATTAAAGTCAACTTAATAAAGTCGACTTAAGCCAGGGGCCCATTTAAAGTCAAATTTATAAAGGTGCTTTCCTTCTGACACAGATATCAGTGCTTGTTTGAGATGGTTTAATTATGCCAGCAGGCGAGCTTCCTCTCATCAGCAGAGAGGTCTACAGAGGGAGACCTAACAGGGATGCAACTGCAATGGTAGAGCTCTCTGCTGTTAGGTTTTTTGTGTAGACATAGATTGTTCGCTTTTTGCAGCAAGGGTCATGTCTGAACAGCATTTCACACACTGTGGCCCTGATCGCGGTTCCAGCCACTGAATGGTATCCTAAGAGTGTGTGTATTATCACTGACTTTTTCAACATTGGTCAACTTTTCCAGTGTATAACTTCTGCAGCGATGAAGGCTATCATCAGTTGCCAACTTCTCCCACTGCCATCTAAAAGAGAGGCTTCCTGCACAGGAAATAAAGGCACTGCCTAGCAGGAAAGATAATCAATGACTCTACAATTGCAAGCAACAGGGTCCATTTTGGGCACAGCCAATCCTGAAAAATGTCATCTTTGCCAGGCTATAATTTACCTTCTCTTTTCTTTTTTGAGGAGTATTTTTTTAAAATGGAAAAAAATATCATGTCTGAGCAGGAACAGCTGTGTCACAAGGGGTGTAACTTCCTGCCCTAACTACTAAATTTAGCATAGTGGGATAAGTTAAAATAGTGATACGAGAGAGATGTGTGCACCACAAGCTCACTCCTTCAAGCTGTTGCCTATTGAGCACTGTAGCCTCAGTCCAGAAAAATTCCTATAAATATATACACACCATTAAGTAAGCAAACCCCTTCAGAATATTTGTTTCCCCCTCTCCTACCTGAGTGGGCTAGGATAAGAGCAGGTCAGCAAGGCCTGCAGCTGTGGGGGCCCAGTTGAGCTAATACTAAGTAAGCAGTTGAGAGCAGCTGGTCCCCTAGATGCAGGAGTATATAAGCTGGCTGGGGAAGGTAAGAATGGCCTTATGGTGAGAGAGCAAGGTTGGTGTGCTATAGTCAGTTTTCCCTCAGGGTGGGTAAGAGTGAGTATCCTAGTGTCCCGGGATGGCTAGAACAGTGGTTCCCAACCTTTTCTCTGCCGTGGCACACCTTGATACCTTCAAATTTTTCATGGCACACCACCATTAAAAAATGCATGAATATTCAAATTAACTTAAATTACTTATGAATATTCATGAACCATGGCACAGTGTTTCAGAAATGCTGCTATGTGGGGTAGCTGGAGTGGCAAAACATGGGAGGTCAGGAGTCGTCTGCAGTGGCAAGAGTGAGTCTGGAGAGCAGAGCAGGGCAGGGCTGGCAAAAGACAACAAGGGCAGCCATGTGGGGAACAACACAATGGTGGCAAGAGAGGAGAGAGAAAGGCAGAACACGAGTGGCTTTGTGGCAGGGGGAACCTGGGGGCTGGGAAGGCAGGGCAGGGGAGCCTGGCGCAGCACCCACTTCCCCCTTCTCCACTATGGCTCTCTGCCACCCAGGGCAAATCCTCACCCCTCTGCTGCTCCTTCCCACCCCAGTGGGTCCCATCCTCCCCTCCCCCAGCCCGCCACTGCCTGTGAGGGACCCTCCCATCACTGCAGGGGCTAGAACTAGGCCTCCAGCCCCCAGCTACGCCCCCTCACAGCCACCCCACCCCCAGCTACACACACCCCAACCAAACAGCCACCCCATACACCCAGCTACACACCCTCTGCTACACATCCACTCTCACCCACCTCTGCTACACACACACACCTGCCCCACACAACCCCCAGCAGCCTGTAACCAAGCTGTTAAGTTCAGAAAGTGGCTGGGACCAACCAAGGAGGGAGCAAGACCAGGGTGTCCAGAAGATGCACTAATTCAGTGCAACTCTTGGGTAGCAGCTGTGGACGGGGTAGCTTCCAACAAGTGATCCAAAGGCCACTGAACACAGTGAAAAGATTGCAGTTTATTTCAGTGACCACTGGGTCCCTTATTAGGCCCTGGCCTAAATTTTCAGTGACTTCCTCTTAGTGGAGCATAGGTGAGGAATGAGGAAGCAATGTCAGTGGCTTCCCTGCTAGAGGCTTGAATCTCACTCCACAGCAGGTGCTCCCCTTGATATGGTGAAAGCCAGTTTCATTCCCACCCCATTTTTTTCCCATGGTTGCAGGGGGGAATCAAGCCCAGTTTCTAACTTCCTTATCAATTTGTAACTATTCTTAGGGTATGTCTATACTGACGGCAGCAAATTCGCTGCTGTCAGTTTGCTCTTTCAGGAGCAGATTGTAGTGAGTATGAACTCGCCACACTACTCCTGGAAGCCAACCCTGAAAGTCCTGGTGGCCAGGGGGCATAGGGGCTTTCCAGTAATGTGTAACAGCGACTTTGTCACCACCGGTTATGCAAGGGATTTTACATTTCTTGTATAACTAGCAGTTGATTGCCACCAAATTTCCCCCAAATGAAGACTAGGGCGTAACGTCCACACTTTGAAAACAATACGTCTTTCAGTATGGGAGTTATTCTTTACTGCAGACACCAGGGAGGATTAAGACACCATTGTGGACTATGCAAGCACATATTCTATAATTCAGGAAAACACCTATACACATGAATAACTTTATGCAAATATGCTATCTCTCTGAATTCAATGAGACTATGTCTAATTGAAAATGAAGCACAGGCTTCAAGCTTTTCCGGACTGGGGCTGTAGGAAATGACTATCTCTGATGCAAAGTGAGGAGTTTACAATCTGATCTAAGAGAAAAAGCAAGAAGTGGGTGAAATAGTCACAGGGACTAGAAAAGGGGTGATGTGGGTAACAGTGACAGACCATTTTGAATTGTTTCATATTTGTAAAGTAAAAATAAATATTGGTGAGCTCTAATCATCCTCCACCTAGCAATGTAATAAATAAGCATAGGGATACAGCAATGCTCAAAAAACCCAGACACATGAGGAGAATAAACCATGCAGCATGTGCAGCAGATGCATTAACATGATAGACTATTACAGCTCCAAAGGAGCAGTTACATCCATCATGTCTGTGAACTAAGAAGGATTTATACAACAGGACATAACTGCTCTCCAGCACAGTGTTTAGAACCTGGAATTCAAACATTCCTAAACACTTGATTATATGAAAAGCTGGACAGTCTTACCAGGTAAAGTTGGATTTCTATTGCTATTTCTTAACAGCAGCTGTTTCCAAAAGAAAAATAAAGTTTAAATAGCATTTGGTTTGTGAGACAGATCAACAGACACTAAGAAATTCAAAGTCAAGGCTGCCACTGTGGCCTTAGCTGAACTCTTAGTGCCCTGGGATTGCAAGAGCTTCAGCTCAGTATGTGATCTTATGTACCATATGTGCCACTATACCTTGTGACAATGGTCCAAAGTCAGTCCTTGTATGACTCTATTAGACATACACCAGAAATTAAATTGGCCAGAGAGAAAAGTCATGGATAGTGGGACAGCTCTAATGTTACATTTCTGTGCTGTTGTCAGTCTATGTCATGGTGTTCATGATCTGTATTTTTTTTTATTTGTTAAAATACTTGAGTGACTTAAATCCACTTTTTATGTTGCTACAGAGACACAGAAATGATCAAATAAATCCTATAGCAGGTGCTTACTGACATGTCTGTCTCTGGCCACAACTGACCTACATTCCTCCCATCTGTTATAAACCTGATTTATGGAGAAATTGAAATCAAAATGCTTTCTGAAAATTTACACATTCATAATGTTACCACACTGTGTCCTGTCACATCCTTCTGTTGATACCTATATGTCTTCTTACTAATCTAAGATACTTATACTAAAAGATAAAACCTACAATGATAATGTTTCTAATCCACAGCTGATTATCTTAGCTGATGTCAGATACAAGGGACATGAAACAGCTTAGAAGTCAGGATAAGGGAATGGCGGAGCAGCACAAAATGGGAGAAATTACAGGCTTTGCTGCATGACTGTCGACTAGGAGCCTTAGCAGGTCAGTCAGCTGAATGATTATTGATGCAGAACAGATTTGCAAGGGGCTGCACGCATCTTCATGCTAACTCCAGTTTCAGGGGCATGTAAATCCCTTTCATTTTAAAGTAAAAAGGGGAGAGGGAAGAGCAGAAATTCAAAGAAAAATAATCTGTGAAGTGCAGTCACCACAAGTTCTGCTGCAGCATGCCATCTGTTCCAATGGGAAAAATCTATGGTGTCATAAATCAGTGTGTGATTAGGAAAACAGCTGCACAGAGATCTAAGTTCTTTATGCTATGTGGAGAAAGATGCATAGTAGAACTGAATGAATAACTCAAATAATCATTTATGTAATGAATTTAGTCTCTTTTCTTGCTGTGGGCATCTCTTGAGCACATCACAATTTCTATTAACATTTTTGTTATTTGAACTCAATACATTGTTGGATTAACTCTGAACAACTGCTTCAAATATGTGGAAAGAATTGTGAAACTGTGTTGGGTCATGAGAATGAGATTACGTGTTCACTGTTCCTTTCTTGTGAGCAAAACTCTTATAATCAAAAGAAATTGAAACCACTGGAGCTCTGAATCGGGTGGGGGGGGCAATCTGGGCTTATCTGATGCATGACTCCTAGTCAAATTGGGCAAATACCACTATCATTGTTTGTATTGTGATAGCGCCTAGGTGACCGTCATTGACTAAGACCCTGTTGTGCTAGGGGCGGCACAGGCCCAGAACAAAAAGGTATTCTTGGCCTTACGGAGTTGACAACCTAATCTTATTATTCACAGTCACACAAAGTAATTAGGTTCTAGTTGCAAAAGGTGCAGTCAAATCCTTGACTGGATCAGTTGGATGCCTTTGTGCCAGGGCTCTGGTGAAAGGTTCATGGAATTCTGGGCTGTTGCCAAGCTGTATTTGGTCCAACATAACATGCAGTAATTCTAGTGCAAATACTTTAGTGTGATCCAAACATTCATTTGTGGGTAAGCACATGTGAGTAAAAAAATCAGTCTCAGAAACATCCACAGAAATTGGGCATGATGCGTAAGAGCAGAAAAGTGAATTCATTTTAAAACCAGAGGAAATTTTCATTAACAATGTTGTGATATTCATGACTCACACCTGAAAAGGGAATAAGGACTAAGGCATGTGTAAGCATGCAATATGGCAAATAGAACTGTACAAACCTTTCCAAGTTCACTTTCAAATAGGTCTATAATTTTTGTTGTTGTCATCATACTTGTATGCAGGGGATCACAGGCCAGAAGTCTGAAAAGATTTGCATTTGAGTCTTGCTTCTCTATGGCTTCTTTGGAAATTCATTGGCAAAGTTATTTGTCTTTGCACATGTTCACACATTTGTTGCGACAGAAAATTTAATTGATAGCCATATTTTGAAAATGCCATGTTATTTTTCTTAGTGAATGAGGTTTGAACCCAAAACAAAGAAAGTAGTTGCATCCTTAAGCGTTCATTCAAGTAATAAAATTTCATCTCTGTATCTGATCAAAAGTTTGTGGAGACTATTACCATTTATGCTAAAAATTGTTGGCTCAGATTTAAAACAAGGATTATTTTTGATTGGAGGTTCAAGCCACCCATTTCACCCATCTCTACTGATGAGCTCATTGAAGGCAAAGATGAAGATCATTTGCCATACCAACAATATTTACAGGTTGATTGTGCTTGTATAGCCACTCACCAATGCATTAACAAAGTGTGTGTGGCTGCTGATTGACATCAAATAACTATTTAAAAAATGTTCATGACTATATGGTCAAGAATGAAATTGACATAGTTTCAGTCATGTGCCCCCTTTTTTGTTCACTTACCTCAAACACTCAGTCCCATTGAGTTTTACTTCTATGACTATTCACAGAACATGCGCTCGGTCAGCTTTTTAATAGTGGTTCTGAGATCATGGAGAGGAGTGAGGTTACGAAGAAAAGTAAAGAAAGAAAAGAGAAGTTAATGCTTTTTTCTTAAATAAGCAGCAGTAAAGGGGAGGGTCCTCTGAAGTTCATGGTTAATTTCTCTGTGAGCCATGTAGTAGTGGTAGCAATGACTATGACCTCCCATGTATAGCACCATTTTTGGTCTGTGGGAGGGCTACGTGGAGCCAGATGCTTACCAAGAAGGTGAAATGAGATAGGAGCTTTGGGCCAAACACCTACCTACTCTGGATCTGGCTCCTTCTGAGGAACTAGAGCACCCATAAGGAATGTCCCCTGCCATCTGGTAGGAAGGAGAGGGAACAGCACTGGGGCAACAGAACATTGAAGTAGGGAAGGGCTCAGAAGTAACTATCTGAGAAGGCCAGCAGCAGCAAGGGCTGCAAGGAGGTGATATGAAAAGCCTTTGTGCTCTTATTGATTCTACACTCCTGTAGTCAACAGAGTAGTAACAACGAAATAGAAAACAGAAGTTGATCTTCTGTCTGGTGCAGATTTTGTGTTATAATTTAGTGTGGCCTTATACCAAGCAGTTGGTGTGAACAAGCATAGATTTGAGATAGATTTAGTATGTACTTCAAGCATTCTCTTCACTCTGCAGCATATCACCTCTGGGAGCGTAGAGCTTTCAAGCTGGTGAGTAAAAATTGAGTTCACTTCGATGTCCACATCCCCAGTTTCTGTAAATTGGCATAAAGTCAAAAGAGCCACAACAGTATGCACCTGCTGAGGATCTGGCCCCAATAGATATTTACCAATAATTCTGTCCACTTTCAGTGAGTAAAGATAAATGCTTAAGTGTATATATAGCTCTGTAAAACCAATAGAAAGACATGTGTCCTCATTACAGCCTTTCACTATCTCATTTTGCTCTATTGCTTCTCAAGATCTAGTAGCATTTTGATATAACCCAGTAGTTCTGAACATTGGGGGCAGGATGCGGGGGGAGGGGGGTGCCAAAGATTCCAGGGAGTCCATGAGACTTCAGTAATACTAAGGTAGTTTTGCCCCAGACCTCTGAACTGGGCACAGTATTCTCAAGCTCAGCACTGGCCAGAGCAGAAAAAAAACCTCTCACCACCCAGTTCTGCACTGGCCAGGTGCCAGCTGGAGAGGAGCTGTGCTGCACTGGTGGGAGCCTGGAGCACCCCCCAGAGCCAGAGGCATTCATTATGGGTGTTCTAGTTCTTCGGAAGGAGCCAAATCCAGAGCCTGCCTCCATCACCCTCAATCTATGTGGGATAGAAAGAGGCAGGGCCACATGGAAGGTGCAATGGGAACTGTGTCAGGGGAAGCTTAATTTCTTACTCAGGTAAGAGTAATTTATTATCATGTAATTTAGTGTTATCATTGTGTACTTATAGCAGTTATATGTGTTCATGGCAAGTGAGGGGGTTGGGTAGGGCAGACGTGGTCACATGTTTTACTTACTGTTAACTAGGGGGCCTCTCTTTCAGAAAGGTTGGGAATCACTGCTGTAACTCACAAAATATTATTGCATAATAGTAAAAGCACATAACAAGAATCCTGAAGTTTTAAGGAAAAAACACCTCTGGCTGGATCAGGCCACATCTATGCTGACAACAGCAAATTCACCACCATCAAATCAATTTTTCCAGATCAACTTAGTGGTCAGTTAATACCCGCTAAGTCAATCTGGATATCAACTTAATAAAATCACCCCCCCCCTCCAAGTGGCGCAGTACTGTGTCAATGGGAACACATTTCCTGTTGGAGAAGTGTAGTAAAGATGCCATGCTGATGAAGAGTTAGGATGTCAATGAGAGTTAAACAAGCTACTCTGTGTAGCATGCATAACTCCCCTCGACCACCACCGAATTTCACCTAAGTTACCCATTCTTAAGCTATATAATAGGCATAATCCAGAGCATCTGAAAAGCCTGTTTCTTCACTGTCTTCTGTCTGTGTGGGCATTTTAAATCAAGGCACAGTATCTGGAAAACACTGTTATCAACAGCAGTAAATCAAGAATTCTGATATGGGAATATTTTGCGTTCACATTGCATAAGTGCCAATGACTGGACAGCATGCAAGGTAGTGAAGAATCAGACCAGCGATCAACCTAATAAATGCCAAATACAGACTATTCACCCATATTACAGGACCTGGTACTCTTAGATATACTCATTTATCTCCAAGTGGAAGCATACCTGCTAGCAAGCCAAAATGATGAAAACTACCTTGTATCCATCACTCTAGCAAGTCCTGCCTCCAGAAAAATCCCACTATATAGTCATAGAACCTAATCTTGACTTTTTTTTAGAATACCCCACTGAAGTGTGGAGATATTAAATGACTTACCCAAAGCCATACAAGAAATTAGTAGCAAGAAAGTAGGAATTAATTAAAATCTCCAAGTCCTAGTCCAGTACCTCAAGCATAAGCCTATCCTTCTTCTCTTCATAATTATATTAATAATGCAAATCTAATCGTGACTATACAGAAAAGAAACAGGCAAGTTATTGCTTGTAGCATAATCTAACATTTTATGCATTATCAGCAAACAGCAGGTTCTGGCTACCCTTTTAGCTGTTATTTTAAAATGTTCATTTTTGTAGTAGGCATTTGTTAATGTAAAAATTATTTCATTCACTCAAACTGAGGAGACAGAATGTGACTTACTGAAGGAACAAGACATGACAGTCAATGCCTAGAGCATTTCTGGGGGATTATTTTGGGCCTCCAATGGTGTAACACCAAGACAGCTGAAGGCTAAGTAACTTCCACCAGACACAAAACGTACAATTGCCTGAACTGCTCTGCCTACTGCCTTATTGCTATTATAAAATAGATATGGTAAAGAAGGAGTGAGAAATATGTGACCTATGGATTACTGAGTATTACTGACACAAGCAGATATCAGACATAATCATTTTCAAAGCTCTCTCTGGCCACAGTCTAATGCTATATCATGTCAAAATGTGTGGTATTTTAGAATGAGAATTATTGGCATAGCTAATAAGTTTGTAGTTGTGTTTTCCTCCTGAATGGGAACTTCCTTACTCTCAAATGGCCCAGAAAAGCATCCTGACCTTTGGAGAATGAAGTCTTCTCAGCAATTTCATTGAATGTTTCTATGCTGATAAAGTGTTGTTTTTCTCCTCTTCTGACTTGTCCACAGCTGAAGTTGAGTCTGTCCACATTCCTTCTTACATATGGTGTAGAATCTAATCTACATATGGTGTAGAATCTAATCTACATCATCAGCTATAGAGAAGGTCAGGGTGAGATTTTTATAGCTGACTCAAAGAGGAAAGAGTGAATCAGTCAAATAGCACTGAAACCAAAAAGGGCTTTTGATTACGGGGAGAAAGAGTGACCTTTCAAAGTGGATATTTTCCAAATTAAATTGATATATTAACAAGATGTGTCCTAGGATACCTTGATTAAGAACAAGTACTATATGTATTGATTGTGGGATGCACAGAAAGGAGAGCTGGAGTGAGAACCTAAGGCCTTTTTCATGCAGTGATAGGAATAGATATTTCCCTATTTCACAAAAATCTCAGCTTCAGAGAGCGTGTCCATTTTTATGGGGAAAACTGGGAATGGTTGGTTGACAATATTTTTGTTTATTTCACTTACCTCAGTACTAGAGCTGTGTGAACATGCCAGATTATTGCAAAAGTAGTGAGAGTCCTGTGGCATTTTATAGACTAACAGATTTCTTTGAGCATAAACTTTCGTGGGCTACAACCCACTTCATCAGATGTGACTTGTAGCCCACGAAAGCTTACGCTTGAAGAAATCTGTTAGTCTATAAGGTGCCACAGGACTCTCACTACTTTTGCTATACACAGATTAACACAGCTACCCCTCTGGAAAATGCCAAATTATAGTTCATATAGCATCAGTCAAAATCTCCTGTGGGGCCAGTTTGCAAATCTGTTCTTCCAAGGTCCATATGAAAGCTGGTTGACATAGTTTTGACTGGAATTATTTTCTGTCAAAGTACACAGGGAAATCACAGGTGTTTTGCAAAACATCTGCCACCTTCATGGGGTCTCCAAGCCTGAACATCTATAGCCATTTTATAGCTCCTCAGCCTGCCTCACCAGGAGCTGTCAACTGACTCAAGCTAGCCATGGCCTTGCCATGGGTCTTTGCTTGCAGTGTAGACTTACCTTGTAAGGCCCTAGTCTCTCCAGGTTCCCATAGCCCACTGGCATCTTTCACAAGTATGTTAAATAATGTACCAAATGAGCCTATGATAGGTGATGTAAATAAGACCACGGAACCTAACAGGAACACTTGCTTCTTACTGAATTCTTTACTTGCTTATTTATTCAGAAGAAAATAATTGCTCTGTCAGTTCATAACAGACATCCAGAATACATCTGATAAACGTTCTTGGGGACCCAAGAATTTGCAAATTTGCTGACTTGCCAGGAGGAGTTGGATTTGAATTTAAATCATCAGAAGAAAAGACCATTCTGTTGGCTCTTACCAGGAAAAACTGAGAAAGTGTTTTTTTGATTTTGCTTATGAAAATAAACTGATTATATTTGAAGCAAAAAACCCAACTGGAAAACAGGTCCCTTAATGGATAAGGGACTAGGTATCAGAAGATCAGGATTCTGTTATTTTGGGTTCAACCACTGGTCTGTCAAGTAACCTTGGACAAATTGCCTAACCTCTCTGTGCCTGGGAGTCCCTTCCCATGGTCTGCATGCCCTGTGTGTTTAGATTGCAACCTCCTTAGGGCAAGAGATATCAATTAGTATGAGTCTGTTCAGTGCCTAAGACAATGGAGCCATGTTCTCAGTTAAAGCCCCTAATTATTACTGCAATATGCATATTAAACCATAAGAGTATTGTCCTCTGTCACAGAGAGGTGATAAATGTTTGCATTTTGAAATCCTGGAATGAAAGTTGCTGTATAAATGTAGGTTTTCATTTGTTTACTTGTGGCTAATATTCTAGGCTTCTGAGTCACTTGGAAGCTGGGAGGTGCTGAAGGAATTTGGTACATCTACAGCAATGACAGGAAACAAGGACTGTAAACAGTCCAAATAAGTAGAGACTACTAACCAAGCACTTGAGATGGTTAACTGAGAGAGAGAAAAAGCTGGAGGCATGAATCTTCAAAGTGAGAAGGTTACTGCAGGCATCCCTGGAGACAATCCCTTTCTGTTTTCCCAGAAAATAAAAGGTTTCCAGTGTGAGTAAACAATAGACCTGAACAGCAGGAATATTTTGGGACTGGAGCCAGGGAAAAAGAGTCATTAACAAAGACTGATAATTTTGCATCAATTGCTGTTTTGTGTTGTAAAGCACCAGGACACAGCTGGTGTACTGGCTAACCTGAGGACTTGTATTAACTGTATTGAAATGATAATGAAGTTTTTTTTATTTTCTGATTGCAGATGTTGGTGGATTATTGTTATTAAGCTTATTAGTGTAATGGTACAAATATGAGTTTCTGTTTGCTTAGTGCCTTATTTGTTATAGCTTTGTACAATCAAATGTAGATATTGAATAATTTAAAAACTAGCATAAAAGGTTAGTCCAGAAGGTAAAAATTCAAAGATCACCAGATCTAAGGATTAAGTGGGTCTACCTTCCAAAAGGCCTCTGAATTTGAACTTACTTGCTCACCCAATTGTAGCTGTATTTTCCAACTCCTGCCCATCTTGTAGTACCTATTTTGTGATCTGAATTAAAGCAGGGGTGGGGAAGATTGGTAGTTATATTGTAAATGTGTTGAAAGATTAGTGTTGTTCACTTTTCCAGACAGAGTTTCCTTAGGTGTGAGGTAAATTGAAGGCGTTATTTTCCAAAGGGTCTAGTGATGTGGGATACCTCAATTTTTGGGTGCTCTGTCACAGGATGCACATCCGTGCTCCCCTAGATTATGAACTATAGCTTTCTTAACTTTTGCAATATAATTGTGTGCTTTGATGCCAGATATGCCATTCAAGGTTCCTTTACAAATGCTCATAACATTTCTACAGGATTGCTATGGTATCATGTTTCCTGCAGCATCGCGTGTATACAGATGTGAAGCACGTTAGGTAGCACAGATCCTCAGGGCTATCTCTAGCAAAGAAGCTACACAATTACATGACAAAGGCTATGTAAATGCCCTCCCTGACTTAGGTAGCCGCAGCACAGAGAGGGAGGGGCTAAGAGGTGACTGAAAGAAAAAGAGTTTGAATGGAGAGAAGCTACTGGTTGGGCCATAGAAACACGATCTTAGAAGTCACTGCAACATACACGGCTACCCTACACTGCCAGGAGGGTCTGATCTCCCTGAAAAACACCAAACAGACTTGGAGGTAAGAAAAATGAGAACACGCTAAAGTGTGAGCCTAAATAGTGTTATAGGCTATGTTCACACACAGAGGGCTTGTTTCGAAACAAGACGTTTTGAAACAAGCTGTTTTGAAATAACTCTTTATTTTGAAACACCTTATTTCGAAAGACAAAAACAGTGTCTTCGAAATAAGGGTGCAAAATAGCATGTCCACAATGTGGACATGCTATTTCGCTTGGGGAGGGGACTGCAGGCACCCGCGGGGTGTTTCGTTGTTTCGAAATAAGAATGCTGTGTGAACACACCCATAGTGTAGTATGTGTTTTATGTTTTATTTTCCTGTGGTAACTCCTGAGTCGTGTAGTAAATTATTGATCATTGATTTGCTATATGCTCACTTAAAATCATATCCTGATCAATAAATTAGTAGTTGTTTTATCTAAAGCTGTGTGGAAGGTAGAAGGTATGAGTGAGGAGACTGGGCACAATCCACTTCTTTGGTAAATGGGTGGACATGAGTGTATGGTGATTGGAGAAAGGTCCCAATCTCTGTAAGACAGAAGTTCCCACTGTGGTATCTGGGGCTGGAGATGCTCACTAGGGGACCTTCACCTGAGGAGCCAGAGTATGCATACTAACTGCCTGGGACTGACCACATGCAAGAGGCTGGTGTTGACTGACTCAGGAGTGTGTGGTCCCCTTGAAAAGCAGCATAAATCAGGGTTCAGGAACATAGATCTGGAGGGTCACGGCAGGACACCAGACCAGAACCCTGGAGCAGCCTGTCATGTGCCCAATTTGAAAGACCCTAAAGGTTCCTGATTTTCAAAGCACAGGTGCTTACACTCTCTGAAAAACAGGCCACATCAAGGTATCTCAGCTTGGGCATCCAAAACCCCTTCTGAAAATCTTGGCCATATTCTTGCTATTTATAAAAAGAGTGTAGTACTCCGCATTCTGTAGTACTCTACTTTGTTTTGACTGAGAAATTTTAAAACTAGTGTTTGAAGAAACAAACTATTAGTGGTATGAATTTATTATTTGCTTATCTACAAAGCAAGCTAATTAACACAGGTAGCTTGCAATATAAATAGGTGAGTGACAGACCCAAGGAAACCTGAGGAGGAGAGGTTCCTTCCCCCCCCCCATGCCTCTTTATGTGCAATTTTGGATACTAGCTCTTTTTGGTCTAAAGAGCATAGCTTCTGCCAAGACTCAGTATACATTGGTCTGATGCAGAAAAAGAAGCTTGAAGGCATTCCACATAATATGTAAGGCACGCTAAAAGGTCACCTGTGAGTTTGTCTTGTCACAAAACAATCACTATTGATTTTAGCTGCCATCATGATCAGCTCTGAGTTGCACTGAACTCACATTCAGGTTTAGTATGAAGGAGGCAAAAGTTGGTTTATGCTTTGTGACCCATATGTGCCTAAGGTAGCACACCTGAAAATGGCAAAGTCAGAGCAGGATGCAGAAAGGAGAGCAGATACTCCCAGAACGGGTGGCTAACACTGAAGTTAGATTCATCAACCACTCACAAACAGTGCTCCTGATTTCTCTCAGTGGTTAGCAAGAAGCTCCAAAGAAGAAATACATATCCCTTTATTGCATTTCAGCACCAGGCACCCAATCAGCAACTAGGTCCAGTAAAGAGATGTCATTTAAAAATTCTAGTCACTTTAGCAAATTGTTCTTCTGATCCCCAAAAGGTCAGTCATATTATCAGATTGGTATTAGTTTGGATCTTACCCAAAATACCACTCTGCCAACCAAATTCGTTAGTATCAAAAACTAAAGATTTATTACAAAAGAAAAGAGAGAAAGAAGAAAGATATTATATGATCAAAACAATCCGATACATACTTTTGACTTGCAAGTCCATATATATTCATATATATGATCAGTTTCTTAACAGTATTGGGGTGTTTGTTGGCTTGTACCATTCCGCTGAAGTACATCCAGTACCTGGGTGGGATTGTTAGCCCTTGGTTTCAAAGCTTCAGCAACAAAAAAATTATTCCAGAGGTAAGAAGCAGAAATAAAGACAAAATAAAGACTGCATATCCAATTGTTCTTGATGGGCCCTAATGCAGGTTGGAAAGTGCTGACTCCAGAATGCCTGGGGGTGTCATCCAGTAGCACAGCCCCCATTTGCGATAGAAATATATCATACATATTCATAACTCACACTACAAATATGATACATATAAACAATATTATCATGCTTAGCAAATTGTTTTTCCAGTGATACCTTCCATAGCACATCTGGTAATATCCACTGCAGTCTTGTAATACTGGTGTTGATAATGTTATAAATGATCGCTCGGATTTCAGTGTCACAAATTATCTTTACATCTTCCCAGATGCTTGGCCCACTGAGGGACCAAAACAACCTCTAGCATAACTTAGAGAATTAGAATGGCAGCTTTAATTTGCTTGGGCTAGCGTGGTTGTTAGATAGCACTTCACTGGCTGAGGACTGGGCAGAGCACTTTGCTTTCCAGCCTTGGCTTTCCATTCATCCCCTAGGCAGGGCTCGCTCCAGCCACAAGCCAGTGAGGCTTTGGCTTGGGGCACAGCAGCTTAGGGGTGCCAGGGGCAGGGCGGGCTGCCCTAGAATCCGGACCCTGTACTCCCACCCCTCCCCGAGTCAGCCACTTTGCACGTGGGGGGTGGAGTGGGCCAGCCCATATGATGGACTCCACTCTTACCCCACCTCTGGGCTGGCCTGCTCTGCGCTTGGGCTGGCTGTTCCCCGCCTTGGGGGAGGGTTGAGCTGGCCTAGAGCAAAGGCTGGGTTCTGCCCCCCACCCCTTTGGGGGGGCACAAAAGCAGAAGCCAGCTTGGGGTGCCAGAGCCCCTTGAGCCAGCCCTGCCCCTAGGCACCTCAGCCTCACAAGCCAAGTGGTGGGGAGCAGGTAGTCTACTTACATTCAAGAGGTCCACAGCAGCAGAGAAATCCTCCAATATTTGCTTAAGGCCATAAGAGCAGGGAGTCTAAGCCCGGGCCTACTGACTTTGGCTCATGAAATTGAGCTAAAAATAGTGTGTATGGTGATGGTCAGGGTCTGAGGGGAGCCTAGGCTCTGAAGCTAGACGGGGGGTGGGCTGCAATGCCCAGGCCCCAGCCTGAGCCTGTACCTCTACACTGTTGTTTTTAACTCCATAGTATGAGCCCTGCAACCCTAAGCTAATTGACTTGGACATTGCTATGGGTCTTTTTTTTTGCACTGTAGACATACCGATAGTCACATCTGTGCCTTTCCAGGAGCAGAAAGGAGATTTAGAGCTGTCCCTAGTGGGTAGCTGGTGATTCCCATAGCATGCTGCCTCTTCCTAAACATCCTTTCTCCCCCCAGGAGAGAGCAAGCTGGAGCAGATCCTTAGTGCTGGGTTGCAACGAGATACAACCTTCAGCACCTCTTGGGCTTCTGGCAGCCTTGTCTACATCAGTAGTGGCATAGAGAGTACAAGTACCTGTGAAAAGCTGGTTGCGTCCATATTGCAGTGTGCATCTATAGGCATTGGGGAAAGGCTTTGCCGGGGGAGGCAGCAGGACTTTGTGCTGCTAAAAATAGCCATGCAGGCATGGGAAGCTGGGGGTGTGTACTCCACAGTTCTTGTATATCCACATGCCACTCACCCATGCACAGCCTCACCAACTATGTTATTGCTAATGTTCCCTGTAAGCTGCACTGGCGCGCTGCAGCACAGCCCGCCACAGCCGCCAGCGCAGCGAAGGCTGCTGGCAGCGCACCGCCAGCAGCCAGAGTCACTGGATAGAGCTCCTCTGGGGCTGGGAGTTTTCAAAACTCCCGCCCAGAGAAACTCTAACGGAGCATGCCCAGAAAATCTGGGCATGCTCTGTAGAGCTTCTCTGGCCCCAGGAACCCTGAGGTAAGTTTGTGGGGGCTGGGGGGGCTGCCAGGAGTGGAGGGGGGACGAGCGGGAGCAGGGGGGAGTGCTGCCAGGAGCAGGGGGGCAAGTGGGAGCGGGAGGGTCATGCCAGGAGTGGGGGGGCTGCTGCCGGGAGCGTGGGGGGGGCAAGTGGGAGCGGGGGGGTCATGCCGGGAGCAGGGGGGCTGTCAGGAGCGGGGGGGATGCCACCGGGAGCGGGGGGGGGGCTGCGCAGCGAGCCCTGTTTTGGAGGGAGCACAGCGAGCAACATGAGTTGCTCAGCTGCCCTCGCCCCTTAGAGGGAACATTGGTTACTGCTTATATACTTCCAGGGCATCCTACCTTTTGCTGTGACTGAACTGTATATCTAGCCTTGGCAGAACTGGGGGCTAATCCACCTGAGGCAACAGTTGTGAAGGGGGGAACAGAAAACTACTTCTACCTCCACACCCCACATGCAAGGAGCGTGACCTAGCACAACAAAATATCTAGCCCACAACTCCCAAACAAGTAGTCATTGTATACTTTAAAAAAAAGTCATTCTTTACTGCTCCCCCCCCCCACCTAACAAACCATTGCCCCAGTGCATGCATGCCTGAAAAAACTGCACTGCATGCTGACCCAATGCCCACTGAAGACAATGGAAAGATTCCCATTTACTGAACTACATGTTGGATCAGATCCTATTTTTAAAAGATGTAGAAGGCTTAAAATGTGTATCTGCCTGTATCCATCAATGTAACCAGTTACAATAACAATGAAGCATTGCCTGGGTACCTATTTATTTTTCTAGGAAATCTTCAGATTTGTCCTCAGGCAGTTAGTCATACACCCTTCCCTCTCAACTATTAGTCACACATTCCTAGTATCTCTGCTAATATGCAGCCCACTCTGAAGGACTGAATTAGCCATATGGATTTGTTTGAAGATGCATAAGGATTTAAACATGCAAGAGCTTTAAAGAACCCCTATGTACCTACATACATTGTCTTAAGATATATAAGCAGAAAATCTATACCTAAAGAGTGATAGCATGCGCATTTTCAATTCTTTAACTATACTAATCAAAAATTGCTTTAGATATTCTTTCATGATGACCACTGACTGGTAAAGGAACACAATAAAGATAGTATGGACACAAAAAAATGTAAACAGCTAGCAAGATCCAGACTTTTACAAGCCCTAGCATTCCTATATTGATGTTAGCCATTCTCGTTTATATTTCTGTGCTTTGCAAATAAAAGGTGCCAGCCGGGAAAACTGACTGGCGAGGTATGTTGAAAGATGTGTGCAGAATGGTGATGGCTAAATATGGGGCTGCTGTCATTCTGATTACAGTGATGGTTAAATAAAAACATCTTTGTGGTGGGAGGGACATTTCCAAGAGATCTACAAATATTAAAACATATAGGAATGTCCAAGGAAGAGCCCAGAACATAGGCCAGGGACTTACAAGAAGTCAGGATAGAATAAATAACTTATCCCCAGATGGAAGTAAAACCAAGATAATGACAGTGCAAGCTCCCACTATACCTTTCCAATATTTTTCCACAGCTGAGAGGAATGAATGGTTCAGGTGCTGTGCATGTACATTCCTTCTCATTGTTGGTTTAGGCTTCGTACAAAGATACCAGCTAGCAACAGTCATAATGGTGATCTCTGTTATGGCACTGATTCAAGATTGCACTTGAGAACAGAAGTAACTCCATTCATTTGGTCTTGTGGCACTTCTAAAGACTAATGAATGTATCTCTTGCGTGAGAAAATCCTGATCCTATGACTTACCCTTCCCTGCATTTATTTTCCTCCCATTCTGCAAGTTATCCATCTTAAAGCATCTGATGAAGTGGGATTTTCTACCACAAAAGCTTACTCAATAATTACATTGGTTAGTATTTAAAAGTGCTACAAGACTCCTTGTTTGTTTTGCTGAACTAAACTGACACAGCTACTCCTTTGGAACCAATCCATTCATTTAGGCAGCTATTGTGCATATACCTGATTATTACCTCCCTTTTGGTGGGAACTGAACTGTGAGCACCATCTCCTTTCATACAGGCACTAAACAGCCAAATGGTAACAACTTCCAACCACTACTGTTCTGGGCTCCATTTAAACTAGTGAACAAGAGAAGAAAAACTAAGTATTAGTCTCTGAACCACTCTGTTCCCTTTTTCAGACTTTATTTTTAATGTCTATTAAAGGACTGCTTTGGATAGAGTTCTTTTCCACCTCTCATTTTTTTCTTCTCACTTGTGTCCAATTCAGTCTTGCATATGAGTGGGCAGTTCTGCCTGGCTTCAGAAAAAGACAGCAGAATGTTTAAGGAAACATGAAGGAAGAGTCTGGCTCTGAGTTCTTTTGCCATACCCAATAACATTTATTTTGTCAATGCACTTGGTTTTTGCAGCAGAATGGCATTCAGACCTTTCTCAGATTTGGTAATGGGGCTCATGCTGATCTCCTCAATATGTGATTTTTTAGGTCAAAAGGAGAGGCCAAAATTTTGAAATGCTGGTGTGGAAGTTGAACGCCTACTTCCATATTTAGCAGCCCAAAAAAAGACTTGATATTTTTTTCAGAAGTGCCAAGCACCCATACCTCACACTGAGGTAGCTCACTATAGACAGGCACACGTGAAAAAGCTGGTATAAATGTATACTTCACATATGAAGCATCCCTGACTACCAGTGTGGTACTTAAAATATATTCCTGTCATTAGAGTAACTTGCACTTTTTAGACTCTTCATAATGAATTATTCAAACAGTCTAATGTTTAACTCATATAAACAGTGGAGTGGTTTTATGCAGGCTCTTCATTCAAAAAGCTAGCACAGGCGTGGCCAAACCGCGGCTCGGGAGCCACATGTGGGGTCTTGAATGAAAAATTGTGGCTCCTGGAAAAATGTCAGCAAATCAGTTTAGGAAAGCAGCCCCAGCCTAGGAGTTCAAGAGGGGGTTGAGACGGGGGGAAGAGGAAGCACAGCATGGTCAGGGATGGCAGGGAGAAGTGCAGTATGGTCGGGATTTTAAAAAACTCGCCACTAGCCTGCGGTCTTCTACATCAAGCAGCAGCTAAGTTTTTACTGTATCGGCCTAGTTTTCACAGTAACCTTAAGTAATTATTAGAATCTGACATTAGTAGGATCAATATTTGTCCTCTTTTTACGATAAAATTAAAGTGTGCAATGAATTTTAAACTTAATAATTTTGGAGTAGGTAAAAATATATGGCTATATGCCTCAGTGTGGCTCTTGAAGGTTTAATAATCAACTTGTGTGGGTCTTAAGTTCCCTAAGTTTGGCCACTCCTGAGATAGTATGGTAATTTGTAGGGGTGTAGGGTAGATAGAAGAAGATGATTAGGTGTTCCGAGGGCTTATCAGCAGGGTCCTCTAGTGTCTAGTCAATAATTTAGTTCATGTTGGTTAGGGCCAAAAGGGGCCTCTGATTTTCAGTGCCTGTGGTTTTTTGGTACTCAGTTTGAGATGCCTGGGCTTGGTTTTTCAGAGACCTCAGCACTCACATTGCCAATTGAAGTCAATATATATCAGGCTCAAGGTATCTCAAATTGGGCACCCAAACTGACATGCACCAAAAATCAGAAGTCCACTTTTGAAAAGTTGGCTCCACATAATTAGAAATGCCCTACAACTGCCATATTATTAAGAAGTCCATACACTGACGTTGCTATTGCCGTTTTCAGAATCATACTAAAAGGATAGAGAATTAAAATCCCATAAATGAGACAGAATGAAACCATTACTACTAGGACTCCTACCATTTCTCTATCCATTCAACAATTTTAGTTAAAGATCTAAGAGCAAAAGCATGAAATGGCTAAGTTATGAAATCAGTATGCTTTTTATCCCACTTACCACAGTCACAGAGGAGACTGTGCAAGCAACCACCCTTTCTAAACACTCTCTTGTCTTGGAACCATCCCAAGCACATGGAGCACAACCCCCTTACTTCTTCAAGCAATAGCTGAAGTGGAACCTTTACAACTATGCCACAGAAGTCAAGAGACTACCCTAAAATATATTCCCAAATATAATTGGTATAGTCCTGATTCACCTTTTTAAAAAAATTGTTTTTTGTCCCAAGTGGTTGCTTGTGACAGATTTCACTGTATAATTAGCAGTGTAATCCTGCATAATAAGAATAAGAGGCGATGGATATTGATTGCCTATTATCACCTACTCATTGCCATCTGAAGAGCTCAGACAATGAGCCAACTGATGTTATTGCATTGCTTGGTTTCAGTTAATTGGATCAGAGAATTTTTCTTTTCTTATCAGGCAAGAAGTAATTCAAATGAATTTCATCATATTTCAGTGTCTAGAGAATGTACTTTCAGGGGGTCATTAGGGTGTAACTCTTTTTTTCTATTTTTTTATAACAGAGAACTATAACAGGTTAAGGGCCCCATCCAACAAACACTGAAGGGTTAGATTTAGTTTTTAAATTGAGAGCAAAGAAAGGGCCTAATCCTACAAACAGTTAATACATGAGGAGAATCCTACTGCACATGCACACTAACACAGATTCACCACGTATGCAAAAAAAAACACACAGCAGTTTCTTTCATAAAACAGATGTTTGAATCACAAATCCCAGACAAATATTTCACAAGAGAAATACTGAATAGCAGCTTAAGCAGCAACATTTATGATGTTGAGCTGTCAGTGTGAGGAGTTCCTGTAGAGCTGCTCCAGAAATGAATTTTCAGATCTGTGAAAAATGTTCAGGCCTGTTTAATCATTATTTATCCTACTGAAGCAGTATTCCTCCAGCATCCTCGAGCCCTGTTGGTTAGCACATGAAGGACTTAAATGAGGACTGCAGTCCAGAGCTAAAAGGATGAGCTGTTAGAGTCTCAGCTCCTAAGCCAAAGTGGACATGGACTATTGATTCACCAGTGGGTTGCATGCTTTCTCTTTGCAAAGGACGCTGTCTCAAACACCCGATGTCAACAGCAGTTTGAATCCTATGTGTGACTTCTGCCCTTCTTGGCTGAGACAGCATGGATTGAACCAGAGACCTCCAGAGCTAAAAAATGCAAGCTGCTATAGCTCAGCTCACAGAAGCAATGCCCTGGAGTTGAGGCCGTTAACACCTAATCCCCCGGGGATTGGTATGGATAGGAATTTGTGACACACATTCATTTGCAGGTTACACGCCACTATGAAAAGAAGATATAAGGCAGCCTTCTAATTTAATCATAAGACAAGGCAAGGGTCACATCATGGATATTATGGTACTTAGGGCACCCCAGGAAGGACTTGGGAAGTTGCTGTAATTTAGACAGTCATAAGGACTTATCTGAGCTATGCCTACACTACAAAATAGTGTATTCACAAAATAAAATGAGGTTGAACTAACTTATGTCAAAATATAGCCACCACAGTAACTACATTACTTGTGCACGTCTACACTTTGCTCCTTGTGTTGGTGTGGGTCCTCTCCAGGAGTCCTGGCATCAGTTGTACTATTGGTGTGAGACACTATGGAACCCTTCCTGAAAGCCAGTAAGTGTCAACATAAGCAATGCAGAGTCCACACAGACACTGTGTTAACCGATTTATCTTCACCTTGACTCTATGCCACTCACAGAGGTGGTGCTAAATCAGCAGAGGCAGGCAGTTAGGTCAGCAGGAGAAAAATTTAAATGTGGACAGCTTCACAGTTAGGCAGATATAAGCTACTCTGCATTGCCCTAAATCTGTGAAGTAAACCCAACCTAAGTAATGCCAGGGGGCTCCCCAGACTACAAAGCAGCCAAAAACTGGAAACGTACAAAGTCACCTTAACCCCTTCCCCTCAGTTGTGAGTTATGTGCTTCGTCTCTCAGAGACAGTAAGGAGAAGGGAAATAAATATGATTAAGGGACTAGAAGAATAAGTATTTAAAAAGCTAAATATTTAATGATAATATAAGGTGGTAGAGGTGTAGGTCTAAAACTTTTTAAAGTCATAAACATAGCAGCTGGAAAGGGACTATTGTTGTTGTTATTACTAAAATAATCCACCTTACCCTGTCCAAGTTATGCAGGTGAAATTATGGCACAATGAAGTCTGAGGCGAAACTCCCATTGATTTCGATGAAGCTGGGATATTATTCTGTTTTTATGAATTTCTATAAAAATGAGTTGTAGGGAGCCTTGTCTTTGCCTTTCGGGAAGAGGATGGTAGCAAAGCATCAAAATTAAAATTTCAAAGCATGTTCAAAGAGCTTTTGGACTGTAACAAAAACAGGCAAATGACATGGAGCCTGATCATCTATCTTGCACTCATTATTTGCACAGTATTGATCCTATTAATCCCAAGAAGGTTGGTCATGATCTTTACATTGTTGAATTATGGTGGTGAGGGTTATCTGTTGATGGTTGTAACAGTAGATTTCTTCTTAACAACTGTGCTCAAACTAACTAGGATTGATCTGGTGAACCAATATGGGTGTGGCTGGGTGTTGTCCTCTATTCATTTCTCTAGGAGCTCCCTGAAGTTAGAGTTAGCACACTCAGTTGGCAGACTGAGCCTAGTGCAGTAAATGTTTGCATTTCACATCAACAGAAGTATGACTTCTGCTTTTCGTACAAATCTGTGGTAACAACTCCTGAATCTAAATTCAGCTATGAAGAGAGATACAGCAATCAAAAGCTACATTCATATTAATTTGCTACAGAAAAGTTTCTACTTAATTGTGAGAAAATATTAAAGAAAAGGAAATATTAGGCAGTTGATTCTGCTTATATACCAACTTGCCTTATGACACTTCCCAGAAGTGAACATATACTAATGCTTAACACTCAATTAGAAATTAACATTTAATTCAGAATATGCAAACATATCTTACAGTAACAGTAATAAAGGTGTTTTCCCAAACTTTAGCAGGATTTGTTCCTCACTCTATGATGACTTCAGAATGACAATTTCAGACTAAATGCCAGTAGCCCAAAAATAATTTACTCCCACTCCCAGTCTAGTTCCTGAATATTCAAATCTGCAGATGTAGGAGTAAAATAGAAGGGAGCAGAACTAAAAAATTGAGAAAATCATTCTAGCTTATTAGGTGTAGGTTGGTTGACATTTGCCTACCCTGTTAAATTCACTTTCCTGATTATAATATGGGACACTGGCAACATTTCTATAGCAAGTTGAACATTAAGGTCCTGATTTTGTGAACACTTATCTACATAAGTAACAACTCATCTGAGTTTTCCTAATGAGCTCAATAGGCTAATAAAATGAGTAAATTTAATTATATGCTTAACTATTTGCAGTAATGAGCCCTAAATGCGCATTTTTAAGAAAAATGCCTCTCTTCCTAATTGCTTTTGGTTTTTCACATGAGGAATAAAAAGTTCATTGAGGCCTATCCCTTCAATGTGCACATTTAAATGAAACTTTTAGCCCCAGGCTACATTTTTTGCACCCACTCTTACATGTACAATTGACCACATCTGAAAGGATAGGTGGGCAGGCATGCATGCATTTTGAAGGTGCAACAGCCATTGGCATGTGCAAATTGAGATTAAGTGCTCAGATTCTGATTTATATATGCTAATCTTTGTTGTCTGCAAAACAAGTGCACATCCACCTGTACAGCCATAATTAGGCGTCTTTGCAAATCAGAGAGTGAGGCTGAAAACATTAGTATATTATGACTGTATACATGGATAGGATAGGAAAACACACCTCAGAAATGAAAATAATTCTAAACTACGTCTTGACAGTTTACATTGCTTTTCTTACTATAGAACACTCCATGATGCTTATTTTCTCAATTCAGTAAAATGGAGAAGACTCGAAAGAAATGCTGCTTCTCTCGTTATATCGCATCAAGGCTGGTGCTGGCGAAAAGCAATATAAAGCCACCTTGCTAATAAGCTTAGACTTAGTCGTTCATGTATCTGTAGTGTCAGTGAAATGTTACAGCCTTTCCCATTTATAATTAACCATTTCTTTGTCAAACAGAGAGCAGAAGGATGTAGAAATAATATCAAGTGAATTTACTTTAAGATCTGGGAAACTCCATGGTCATGAATCAAACATGGAATATTCGGGTCATTCTGATCCTTAGCTGATCACATCTCACAGCAATAAATGCCACTTCAGTAAAGGAGGAATAATTCATGAAGGATGATAATGCAGTCACGGTACCCTTCTCTGAATTATTTTAATCAGTTTATTGGAGACTAATAAGGCAATGTGAGACCCAACAAGCTCATATAATTTCACACATGTAAAATATTGTATATTTACAATAATGACTCCCTTCGGAAGGAAGAAAAAGATGAAAGTGTTGATCTGTAACATATTCTAGCATTTATTGCCTTCTTTCACATATCAGTATGTGAGCAGAATTACAATAGTCTTACTCAGAAGCACACAGAAGAATGCCAAACTGCTTTTTTTTCCCCCCTTTCTTCACTCCAGTTTTATAATCAGAGCACAGTCAACGGTACAGGGAACACATTGAAAAAACGGGTCAGAAACTTGCATCTTGTAAAATGGTGTAGCTCCACTGATTTGAGTGGAGTTACTCCAATTAACAACAGTTGATAAACTGGCTTATGACCCATTTGCTATCATGCAGGCAAATATGAAACATTTGGCCATTTAGATGTATATAGCACAAAGACAAAACAGAGACTGATTAACACAAAATTAAAAATTATTTACTAGTGTTTGAATATTTCTTATTATCACTGTCTATGTCTAATAACAACACTCATTTCTTTGACAGCGCTTTTCATCTGCCAGTGCTTTACAAATGAGGTAGGCATTGTTAGCCTATTTTTACCGTTAGGGAAACTGAGGCGCAGGGGAATGAAGTGATTTGAGGTCACCCAGCAACCTGGTGACAGAACCAATAACAATATGCTCCCAAAATATATATAAGGAGAAACATCTGCTACCCCATATCCCCAGCATCTTTATTCTTAATTCCAACCTACCCTATTCTGCCAGAAGTCCAAAATGTTCTAAAAGGATTTTGTGGCAGAATGCTCATGATTCAAAATTGAGATCTCAGCATTTTTTGGGTATTTGCTGTTCCATCTGAGAGTTGTACTGCTGTGAAATCTTGTGCCTTTTGCCCTTCTCTGCTTATTTGTACTTATGCATTATTGAGCTAATAATCCAAATGGGGGTGCTCTGAATTTCAGCAGAGTGTTTGTTTATGTGGTTTTTGCTGTTATCTGAATGAATGTGGCAGAAAGATGCCTGACTCAGGGTGTTAAGCTGCTCGTGAGCCAAATGGTGTTTGTTGTCCTCTTGATGTCTTTTTCCATTGACTCACCTTTGGTTCCTAACAAGTTCTGAACAACCTGCTCATTATGACACTGGTGATATGATCGCTGGATCTAGAGACAGTATTCTTTCCAGAATAAAAATAACTCTGAGTGTTTAAGACGCATTGTGCTTCTTTCTTCTAGCAAAATACCTCATTTGATTATTAATTGATCCATAAACTATGTGTTTGATTTAAGGGCCTTTTTAAAGAGCCTTCTTTAATAAAGCACCATCAAGCTTCCAGTTACAACATGTAACTCTGTCTTATCAGTAAAGTGCTACCAGTTCCATGCTTGACTGTCGGAAAAGTAGGGTTGAAAAGCAGATAAAAGATATCCACTGTTGCACTGTGCAAAGAGATTTGGAAACAGTTTAGCTTGCAAATACATACACTAATCTGCCATCTAGTTTTTGAGAGGCGTGGAGGGAGGAAGGGTGTATTTGTTTATTTAAATAGGGTTTTAAAATCTGAGTTAGATTATTGTAATAATATGTGGGGCTTGGGGTTTTTTGTGGTTTGGGGGGGGGCCTTTTTTGTTTGTTTGATTTTTTTCTGTGATGAAAAACTGAAGACTCTGGGCTAAATACTGGTTTCATTTACACGACTCGAAAAGCAGGGTCACCCAGGCTGAAAACAGTGGTGTTATACCAGCTTTACACCAAAAGAACTGAGACCAGAATTAACATCATTTGTTAAACAGCAGATGCTGTATTCTTCTCTGTGTGCTTCAAGTCTTATTAGTCACTGAGAAGTCATATCCCTAAGGCCTGGCAGTAGGTCTGAACGGTAGGTCTGACAGTGAAGGCAATAGAGCTTAGAGGACACAAGGAATGCAGCATTGGGCCCTAAGTGTAAAATGACATTTTAGTATTTGTACTTTGAATTTATTTTTATTATTTTCTGAACTTTAGAAAATTGCTTGTGACCACATCATGAGGAAATAGTAATAGCTAATTCTAGCTCTGATATAGTTCTAGGCTCTGATTAAAGCAATCCACTGGCAAAGATTCAGATGGACCATTAAGAGGCATTCAGGTAGGGGTGGGAAAGGAAAGAATGGGGAGATGTAAAGCTTTAGCCAATTTTATGCTTTATTGATCCTGGGGCTGTCTGCACGCTACTCTAGTTGCTAACATTAATTGGAGCCTCCCAAAGGCCCCCATGTAACTAAGGAGTGACCAGGGCTGGGGACGTCCCAGCCTTGCTCTTTTCTCCCGGCCACACTCCTTTGGCATAGGAGCTGCTATGTTGACACTGTACCACTCAGCAATACCTTTGTGCCCAGGGGAGGTGAGAAATCTATAGGGACCCATCTGTCAGGAAGCCCTTTCTTACCACTCCTCCTCTGCCTCTCTTAGTCCCTCTAAAACATTTGATTATTAATTCTGAAAATACCCACAGCTGTAATACCTGATCTGTTTTATACTAAAGGTGATGATATGAAGAACTACACAGAGGATCCAAGTTCTTATTCCTTGCACAGGCAGAACACCTGCCAAAGTAGGTGGGCATTATGGGTACTCAAAGACAGCAAGATTAAATTCTTAAAATTGTGAGTTCCTTGGAAAAGGAATTAAAGGGCTCTGTCTTACTGCCTAACACACAGCTAACGCTTTATAAATCACAAAACAGAAACAAGGCCAGACTTCTATTGTGCCACTTGACCAGAGCATCTCGGATTTCCTCTGACCTAGGGAACTCTTGCTGTTATAGATCCCCAGGCCCAGATGTAGGGGATGTCCTTGGGCAGACCAAGGAAATGTTCTGGAATACATAGCTAAACTATTGTGCTTTTGCAGTACCAAACCAGTGAAGAAGAGTCTTCGTGACCGTTTGATCGCACATAACTCTGAAAAGCCATTAGGCTCTAAGTTACCCAAGAACTCAATTGCTCCCATGATAGCTCTGGGAACAGGCACCTTCAGATCCTGCAGCAAGAACAGTTCAGCTGGCCTTGAGGCTGTGGCCCAAGAAGGGGAAACAAGGCTATTTTTGTAAAGATGTGGTGAGCCATTAAGACAGTTTTTCAGAAGAGTTTCCTACATCCAAAAGCAACATCATGTTTAATCCAAGCTGCTGCCTAGAATTTTAAAAGCCAAGCTAATATATAATAATGAGAAAGATTAAGGCTCTCTGTGCAACATATGAAAATGTCAATGCTGATATTTTGGTTTTGAAATAACAGCATGGCATCTTCGCATAAAGCTAGTGAGTCATCCACATGATAAACATTTGGAAAGCCAGATGCTCCTGGGAAAAGTTGTTTTTAATAACAAGAAAGAAAGAGGAGTTTTTCTTTAGATTTTTCTAGTAGTAGAAATAGGAATTATTCCTTTTTCTTCGGGTTCAAAGTTCAGTTCAGTAAGGAGCAGAATAGCTTCTGTAAAAAGGTGAGGATTCTCAACCACCACATACTGGAACTTTCCAATTTCAGTCATCTGATTAACAATTGACAACATTGTTTCAGACTGACAGTTGAGCATACCCGACTACTGAAATGGCCATAGAAATACTCTGGCTGTCATAGGTTTTAGGCAATACACAAAAGGTGTTTGATCTGACAGTTTACTCAATATCAGAGATGTCTAGATAGAGAACAAATGGATGGTGAGAAAGGAGATAGCGAAGTTAATGAATCTATCTACCACTATACTTCTGTTACCTTCATCATGAATTATTTCAGCTTTCATTAATTAGTTATTTGAGACAGAAACATGCGTACAGCACTTCAAAAACCTGGGCTCATTATATTTAGATAGTCAAGGCCTTAATTGGAACCTACTCAACATGTTAGGTAACTAACACATGTATTTCTCTATTAGCTGCAGTTTGGCTGGTAAGACTTCCATTATATTGTACTGCATGGTCAATATCCAATTCACCCAAAAAGGAAATAAATTAATTTAGAACCTTAAAGATTTTCATTGCACTTGCCATAGATCATTGCTTACATAACATGGAAAGAGTAACAAATATGCAAGAGGAAATATATTTTCATTAAAATTGAATGAGAAATACATGAGCCACAAATCATAAAGCAATATATTAATGTGGTGTTATTCAGCTATACTTCCTCTCTCAAATGCAGCTAAGCACTGATTAACATTATTTTTTAAGCTGGTAGGTTGTGTTTTCATAATCATAGGCATTAGGAACAGCTCAATGTTCACCTTTAGACATTTTATAGTATAAAGACACTAAGATGAACCATATGTAGAGTTTGTTCAAGCCCATTTTGAAAAATAAGTTTGTCTTTCAATGAGATTGACTTCATCAAATTACTAATTATCATGTAAATTATAAATATAAGAGTTAACTTAGTCAGCCATCAAAATCCCCCAACATTTAAAAGCAAGAGTCTAATGATATATAAAGTATTTTTAGAAATACAATGCCACCCATGTTTTGATTTCCTTTCCTTTACCTGAATTTGCATTTTGCCAAATTAAAACAAAAGAAGACACCATTGTCTATATTATATCATTAGGTTTCGCACTGTCTTATATCAAAGTGGGAAATGAAACCTTACCTAACAGAATGCACTGTAAGTGATACCAGTTTCTCCTCGGTATCCTGGGGATGCAGTTAGCTTACGTTGTTTTCTTTGCTAAGTATTATGTATAAAAAAGGTTAGAAGTGGATGGTGGTTTGGTGTGGCACGTGTTTCAGATATATTGGATGAGATTGCCCCTGAAATTCTGTTCTAGAGGTCAAAGTCTTTTCTAAACTATGGGTAAGTAACCAGTTTACAACTTAAACTTCAAGTAGACTATCCAATCTCATTAGACGGCCTACAACCATTTAGAAAATGTTATAGTTTTACCTTAATGAGATTTACTAAGACCAAATCAATTAATACTACACAGAGGTTTCAGTGACTGAGAGCGATGTGAACAAAAACCATTTCCTATCCTAAGCATCTGGTTGTAGCAGAGATCTGCAATCATAATTTAGTCAATGATTTTTATTGTTAACTGTGAAGAATAATTTCCAAGCTATATGGAGGGATAGTGGAGAGAAAGATCAAATGAAGATTTTTCCATGTTCAAAATATACATTTAGCTATTCAAGATATACATTTACTTAACCTGAACAAGATAAAAATATTATTAAATACTTTCACATATATTCCCAATAAAACAATATAAATACTGTGCAGCTCTCTTCCTTCTCCTCTATAAAATATTTGTTGTTCTGGTTTCACAAGCTGACATGCAAAAGAGGCAAGATATTAAATGTTTAGAAACAAAAAAGTAATGAGAGATGTATTGCCTTCTGCTTATTATTAGCCCTGCAAATCTTAAGATGGCCTTAGGTAAATGACTGTCAATGATATACAGGAATACAATAGAAAGAAATGTGTATGTGATTTTTTTTTAAACATGTAGAGATGCTGAGCCTTATACTAAACTGGACTGAAATAGTACAATTCAAAAGCCTTGGAAGACTCCCAGCACACTCTAGAAAACAAAAGCAAATGAACAAATATGATGTTTCACACTTTATTCTTGTCTCAGTGCTTAGGAAGTATAAAAGTCATCTTGTGCCTGTGCCTTTCAGAATCATTTTCTTTTATGCTCCATCGTACTCTGAATGATTTCAGTTATAATGTGATACAGTTCCTCAAAGTCAAGGTGACATACAACAGTAAGCTTGTTTCATAACAGATAAATCCTGTCCACTGTAATGTAATATTAAAATTTTGGGCATCCAACTGAAGTTTGGGGGTGTATTTTAAATTGAAATGAACCACTAATGGGTATTTATCAATGAGCAATTCTTATCTGGAAAAAATAATACTCTGACTCTCTGCCTTTGTATCCTTGATACAGAAAGTCTGGTAACTATAAAGGCTACACAGCAAGTTAACATCTTATAGATAACAAGTTCTTCTCTTTATTTTTTTGATGAGGATTGTTGTCACGTTTTGAATTTGCTATGTTAAAAATATGACAGCATTACACCTTTTGGAGACCAGACTGTAGCAATGGTAGGTATTGTAATGCTGAATAAAAGCAACAGTAAACCAAAAAAAAAAAAAACCCCTATATGAGCATTGGACCAAATGATTCTCAGGCACACTTCAAAATGCAAAGTAACTTTCAGCATAAGCGGTTTCTACAGTTAGGTGTCACTCCACATAGGTATTAGAAACACAATTTGCCTATGTTTGCTTCAAGTTTGCATCTAAATAGTTGCCCTGTCTCTGCCACATCATGTTATATTGCATGTGTTATCATGCAGGCTCATCTCTGGGGTGGCAGCATGGGGCCATGCTGTGGCCCCCACCCCACTGTCATGCTGTTCCCTGTCCTCGTTCCTCTGTCTTTGGTGGCAAGCCAAAGACAAGGGGAAAGATAGGAGCGTGGGGCTTGGCCTCCGAGCCAGGCTGCCCTGGCCCCCACAGCACGTGGAGGAGGTACTGGGGGCCTCCCATAGGCCTATTAGCCCTGGGCCCACCCTCCCCAGGGATGACCTGTTCTCATGTTGGTATGGGGTTATTTTATGAAAGAGTAAAGCTGGATATTTATATTGGACTTTAGATACCTTAATGTCTTGGAACTGATGAGCCTCAGCGAATCTCACTGTAAGAAAAGGTGATGGACTCAGGCCCATCATTTCTGTAGCAAAAAAGCGGCTTGGGAATTCTGATGCCTATATGTGGGCAGTAGGACCTCTGTTCTCCTGTTCATTTAAAAGAGGACACCTAGTAGTGTCATGGAGCATTAATTCAGTACTGAGTCAGAGGGAAGAGCATGACTCACCTGCAGCACCTTAATTTTCCTTTGCAGTTTCTTATCCAAGCACTGGCCCAGCCTGACTCTGTTTTCTATATGAGACCAAAGAGACTACAGCCTACTGAAAATACTGAGTAGTCCAGAGGCTAGGATCCTGAATAACTGATTTTAGAAGAATGACTAATTCTGTGGGATGCAGTTAAAAGTATTTAACTCAGACATATTCATCTTGCAGCTGACTTAAAAAAAAAACCAAAAACCTTAACTATTAAGTAACAGAAACAGCATGTCACACTATAAACATTTCCTGCCTTTAGTAAATACACATACAATAAACAGAAATAACTAATTACAAAATACAGTAACATATATTTGGTTAGAAAAGATCACAATACCTAATTTTTTATCTGTGCTGCCCAGCTACCTGAATTTCACAGCAGGACTGCGGGTGCATAGCTGAAAGCTTGACATGAATACACTTGTAAACAGACAGACACCTGTGGGGGTGCCAGGTTTTCACTGCCTTGTGGTGCTCTGTTGGTTGTCAGTGAATTGACAATGACCAGTGACTCAGTGTTGCTCATTCTTAATTCAGCCCACTCTGCCACTGGTGGGAAACAAATCCAGGCGCGCGAGAGAGCGCGCGCACGAGCACATGCACACACACACACAGAAATAGTGCTATTTTACTGGCAGGCCTCCAGCAGCCTGCTTCGTGCTCAAACAGCTTATGTGCTACCCACCGATTCTACCAGCAATGTTCAGTTTCTAGCTTTATGATGGCATTTACAAACACACACTGTTGCACTAGTACTGATCTGCTTCTGACCAAAGAATCCCCCCAACACTGAAAAAAAGGTGAATATATATATTTTTTAAAAAAGTAAACCAGATTTTAAACATCAATAACGTGTGTGTGTGTGTGTGTGTGTGTGTGTGTGTGTGTGTGTGTGTGTGTGTGTGTGCATGCGCGCACGTGCATATATATAGATAGATAGATATAGATATATATAGGCCTTTATGTACACAACATGATGTTTCTACACAAATAAGTAAGAAATGCATCTTGTGGCACAAATCTGTCCTAACACAGCCCCTGGGTAATCTTTCTAGTGGACAGGGATCTTAGGCAACAACAGTTGCTGCAGCAGTTCCTGCTGTTATATTTAAACTTGGCACCACTGGGGGAGACGTAGAGAAAGGTGCCTTTATGCTTCCTTTCTGCAGCCTGAATCTTGGCTGACTGGGCCTCAAACAGTCTTTATTTAGCTTACTGCACTTGCTAAGTTATGCAGTAACTGCAGAAACACATGATCTGGCACAGGATCTTGCACTGCACCCAGGGCCATACCTAGGAGGGTGGGGGGCCCTGGGGGAATTGCCCTCTGCGGGGCCCCCACTCACTTCCCCTCTGGGCACTGGGGTGTGAGGCTGGCCAGCCCAGGGGAAGGGCAGACACCTGGGCCGGCCAGCCCATGCCAGGGACCGGGCAAGCTGACCAAAAGTGGTGGAACAGGAGTCCAGGGTCTGGTTTCTCAGCCACTCTTAAGCCAGTGGTTGTCAAACATTTTTCCTCGGGACCTAGCTCAAGACCCCTCTGATGTATGGTGACCCTTCCACTGAAAAAAAGCAGCTGCTGCCAGAAAATTGAACAGTGACCATGGTGGTGGGGGGGGGCGGCAATCCCTCATGGCTTTCATCCTTTTCTCCTGAAGCTTCTATTGCAGCTCTGAAACCTATACATCTAATCTGAGATCACCTACATGGAACATGCAGAGGGTGATCCCACATGCCATACTCCTGTCTCAAATCAGGCAGTATGTAAAGTGTCTAAAATTGCATGTAGTAGCCTGGAGTGTGTATGTGAGAGCTGCTTGCAAATGAGGGGTGGGGCGACTGGGTGGAGAAATGAGATGGAAATGCTGAGACAGGGGAAGGAGAAGAGAGCCAATGCCAGGCTGTAAAGAAAGGTACTAGAAGATCCTGTCTGCTGCAGAGCCTATCCAAGTCCCTCTAGGTCTTGGTCCCTTCTCCACTGCCAAATCCCTGGAACTGAAGCACCCCTCTGGGTTCCACTTTCACCTCTGCTCTTCATCTGCTTCCTGAGTCTGCATGAGTTTCCATGAACACACAAGTGTTCACAATTTTGTGACTGAAGGGGTGCTAGACCTCTCTGCTTGGCTTGGTGACCCTTGGCAGTGTGTGTAAGGCAGCAACACAATGGGGCTATCCACTTCCTCCCTTCAGATTAGGACCTTGTAATAACTTCTCCTTCCAGCAAATCCATCCCTGAGTTGGACTTTATTCTGTTACTTAGGCTTTCTAAATGTAGAAAAAAATACCATACCTTGTAACACAGGCTCCTACTAGAACAGTTTGCTTTTCTCTTCTCTTTTTAATTGTCAGTCAAAAAAATCTCTAGGGTTTTTATTAAAATCTACAAGTTGTAACTTTTGTTGCAAGCAAGGGAATTCTCAACCCACTGCAAAAAAAGGCAAGTCCTAATTTGCAAAAATAACTGGAATCCCCATATCCCAGAAATGGTGGAATAAGGGGTGTTCACAGTTTTTTCTTTTCTTCATTGAGTCTGTTGATAAAAAAACACAAAGGTGACCTCAGTCCTTTTCATGTGAATGAGAGAAGCCCAAAGAGATACTGTCTCAGAGAGGAAGCATAGAGGTTGTTTGAACAACAATTAGCACCTCATTGTTAGTCCTAATGACTCACTTTTGTTGCAATGCTGATCTACCACCTTAAGCAACTTTCACCCCAAGCCACTCCTGGCCCTGTGAACTGGGCTGCCACTTTTGGCTGGCTCGCCCAGGCCCTGGCATGGAGGGGCAGCAGTGTGGCCCCACGGGGCCCCCCAAAGCGTGGGGCCCTGGGCGGCTGCCCCTCTTGCCCTACCCTAGGGATGGCCCTGACTGCACCCTGCCATCTCTGCCTGCCATATAGCTCTCTGTCTCTCTCTGGTCCTAATATGCCATCTACTTTGTCCTTTTATTCTTTTGCATAGAGAAAGTCCATTTTGGCCAATAGATAAGAAAGGGGGACATTGTTGGCACATGATGGCATATGTCACATTGATGGATGAGCCATTGAATGAGACCCTGATGGAGCAGTAGGTCTGGTTAGGTCCTATGATGGTGTCATTTGATTAGACATGTAGACAGAGTTGGCACTGGGGTTTGTTGCAGGGACAGGTGCTTGCTTTAGTGTTTCTGTTGTATGGTGTGTATTTGCAGGTGAGTATCTGCTTAAGTTTGCATAGAGTGTCTGTAAGGGAGGAGAGGCCTATCTCCCAAGGCTTGAGAGAGTGAGGTATCATATTGCAGGCTAGGATATTCTTGCAAAAGAATAAATGGACACGAATCAGACATCACGAATGATAACATTCACAAACCAATAGGGAAGCACTTCAACCTTCCTTCACGTTCTGTGAAAGACATGACAGTTACAGTGCTTCAACAGAAACACTTTAAAACAAGTTCCAATGGGGTAGCCATGTTAGTCTAGTCCAGCCAAACGAACAAGGAGTCTGGTGGCACTTTTAACGACTAACAAATTTATTTCTTGTATAAGCTTTTATGGGAGAGATACCACTTTATCAGACGCCTTACCATCTTTAAGCATCTGACAAAGTGTGATTCTCTCCCATGAAAACTCATATGATAAATTTGTTAATCTTTAAAAGTACCATCAGACTTCTTGTTTACTTAAAAACAGGGGTCTCAAAGACACAGCCTGCAGGCCGCATGTGGCCTCTAAAGCTATTTCCGGCGGCCTGTAACTACATGAATGTTAGTGATATTTGCAATATCATTGTATGAAAAGATTTCAGTGGTGTGGCTGTTGGGCTAATTTACTAGTCCTCATGTGGCCTTGTACTAGTTCTCATGTGGCCATCATGGTGATTTGAGTTTGAGTCCCCTGCTTTAAAACAAGACTCCAAAAGAAAACTGCAGAGTTAGAATTCATATGCAAATTTGACACCATTGAATTAGATGTGACTACATTTGGGCTGGATCACTCATTACAAAGGGTGATTCCCCCCCCCCTTTAACTTTCCCACCTTCTTATCTGCTGTTCCACACTGTTTGAATCAAAACAATTCGCTTGGTTTGATGAAAAAGCCTGAGCTGATCTTGTGACTCCCCCTCTCTGCATTTATATAGTCCCTTACATATTAAAGTTTCCATTTCATATGTCTGATGAAGTGAGATTTTACCCACAAAAGCTCATAGTACAGATAAACATGTTAGTTTTTGAAAGTGCCACATGGCTCCTTGTTTGTTCTCCAGCAGAAGGAATATTTGCCTGTTGTCCATTCCCTTACTAATGCAAAACAAGTGGAACTGGCCTGAGGATTGTGCTCTCTTTTTCAGTTACCACACAAGTTGCAAAAAGAATCAAGCCCAGTATGCTGATTGAGGCAGGTCCCTGCCTACACTTACTCCTGCAAATATACACAAATCACTAATTTTTAAACTAAAGGGTTACTGGAAACTGTAGGTTGGCTTTACAGGTTGGCAGTAAGGAGACTCACCCCTGGCCACATCTTCTATTTTATGGCATAGCCCTTCCTTCCCTTCTACCATTAGGCACACTTGAGGCATCTACTAGCATGGGTACCTGCAGGCTGTGAGAAACCTTGCAGCACATGTGATCTGGTATCTCTTCACCTGCGTCTCCTTGCACTAGATCTTATTATGCTAGCTGAAGTTAATGAAATACCAGCTGAAGATTTGGCCCCTACTCTGATGTACCAACCACCTTCACTTATCCTTCCATACTGCATAAGGCACTGCAACACTTAACCCTCTCAAGCTTCACATTAGAACAATTAATGCCCTTAGTACCACTCCTGCTACTAATAGTGATTTGCGCTGAAAGAGGAACAGTGTAATTGTGTGGTAATGTAGCCAGGGATCTGAGATGGCTTTTATCGTCATGTAGTGATGTATTAACATGATTTACCATGAATGCAATTACACCACAGATCACTGTTGCTGTAACAAAGAGGCACCTTTGCAGAACTAGAAACCTGAAGACAGGAGTGGCAGTAAAGAAACATAAATGGAAATAATATGCATTTCTTTGCATTTTTTATCTGCTGAAAGTTATCAGATTAAAGATTCCATTTATAAAGTATTCGGAAATGGCAGTCAAGAAATGTAAATGAAACATAAATGAAAATAATACAAATCTTTGCATACTTTTGTCTACCGAAAGTTATCAGATTAACTCCTCAAGATTCCATTTTAAAAGTGTCTGTTAATGTAACCTGTTTCTTTAAAAACTGAGTCTGATTACATGCAACTGGTTTCTCTTACCAGTTACTTACCAAGCCTGTGTATCAGACACAATTAGTAACTTCAGCATAGGGCCCTGAGCTCTGCTCTCATGATAACCATTTTTTCAGTTTTATAGTTCAGTGAATCATTAAGCATATGATGTTTAAAAGAAAAAGAAGCTGGAACACTTCCACAAGCTTAAAAAGAAGTTGCTTACATTAAAATGAAGATGATGTAGAATATCCCAATAGCATTTGCTGTTGTTGATTGCTTTGTTCATGTTTATACACCAGTCTTTAAGATTTAATGAAGACAATCAACAATGCAGCATAAGCAAAATATCATTTGACTGCCACCAATTTTTAAAATCATTTGTCAGATTTAAACTGTTCTTTGTCTTATGTATTGGCCAGGCATTTATTAGCAGGTGTTGACATCTTGGGATAAAGTCTCAACTGGAGTAAACTGTCATAGCTCCACAGACACCAATAAGACTACACTCTCTTTTATATCAACTGAGTGTTTTGTATTTATTTGTGTCAATAATAAACACATCAAAGCGTGTCTGACCTTTTATGGAAAAAGAGAAATGCCTTTATGTGGGAAGCCATCACAACAGAATTTGATAGGAAAGAGTCTTTTTTAATTTTAAAAATATAGTAAGCCATTTCCAACTGTCACAGAATCATAGAAACTTGTAGGGGCAATAACAGGTCATTGAGTCCAGTTCCCTGCATTCATGGCATCTGATGCATTTGGAACTCCAGTGAGTATTTTGCACTGCAAGAAGGAATGACTTAGTAAAGAGACATCTAGGGTTTTTTTCTGTCTTTACTGCTTTGTTGCCTCATTTCACGTGAAAGGAAATATATTGATGATGGGGGAACATTGTTCTCATTAGCATATTGTGAAAATTTCAGAGGTGTAGCTGTGTTAGTCTGTGTACAGCATAAACAAGAAGAGTCCTGTGGCACCTTAAAGTCTTAAGAGATTTCTTTGGGCATAGCCTTTCATGGGCTCCAGATCTGCATCAGACGAAGTGGGTTGGAGTCCATGAAAGCTTGCTCAAAGAAATCTGTTAGTCTTTAAGGTGGCACAGGTCTCTCGTTGATTTTATTAGCACATTGGTTTGCATTTTTTGAAATCACATTAATCTAAGGCATATTTTTCATTGTTTACTGAGTTTTTGATGACAATGGCAAATTCTGTCTTCCTGTTTTTTAGCATGCAAGAGAATTTTACCATCTTCATATCTGCATCCTTATTCCATTTGAAAAGGCAGAATAAGAGATATAATGAATTACTACAAAGTAGCATACTGAAACTTGTTTACCTGTGCCATAGTTAAAATTAATGTAGTCCCTCATGAAAGGTACTGGATGGATAGCAAGGAAGGCTGTATATGCAGAACAAGTACAGCAGGGGTTGAGGTAACTAACACACACTTTCCCACACTTCCCTGTGAACATTCCTCAACATGGACCCTGGTTAAGGGATATCTTGGAGCAAGAGGGTGATTCAGGCCTTCTATACATTCAGTTCTTGGGATCTTTACAGAGTATTGCTAATAAAAGTGCCAGTTATAGTAGGAGCTCTGGTGAATGGCTAGACAGGTGGTGAGCAGAAGCCAGAGTTTAACATGTAAAATGTACATTTTTTTACCATTGCCTTCTCCTGTTCCCCTTGTGTGTTTATCATTCACCTTTCATATTTGTCATGAACCTACACTGTGAGCTGGCTTAGACCTTGTTGCTTTTTTGTACAGTATCAAGCACAATAGGGTCCTAATCCACAAATGGGATCTTGAGTCATTGCAAAGTAGTAACAATAATAAACATCCATTTATTAGGAATGCAGCTGAGACCACAAGCTCATTGGCTACCACATGTCCTGCTAAAATAACACAGCCCGATAAATAATCATGATATTTGGTCTTTACAAATATAGAGAAAAATACCGACCACTGCATAGTGATTTCTTATTCTCTAGTTCCAAAGGGGTAGCTGTGTTAGTCTAGTCCAGCAAAACAAACAAGGAGTTATTCTTAGCACTTTCAGCTACATTGAGCTTTTTCAATGTAAAGGGTTTATTCCTTTGCTTCCTTCAATTAGAATAAATCATTCATATATATATAATGGCTTATCAAAAGAGATATTCCTTGCATCTTTGAAGATGCCTACACTGTCTAACAGACAGCTAGGCAGCTGTAGTTAGTTGGTTAGATGGCATGAAGTTTCTGTACTTAGCATGCAATGCATTCATGTTCTCTTGATGCAACCATTATGTTATCTGAAAGAATGAAATCAATTTTCCGTGACTCAGATCTTTAAATTTTGGGGTTTGTATTTAAGACTGTCATTAAATCCATCCAACTGGGGGATAAGATGGAAACTTCTGCTCACCATATGTCAGTGTTCTCAAAGTACAGTGGACTGATAACCTACAATCCAGCATTAACTAGAAAGTGACAACAGAGAGTGAGACTGACAGTTTAGATCAGCCTACATCATTTTGCTTCGTTAACAGATCCTTGACTGCAGCAGCCTGCTGCATGCTAAAGAATACATATGTCTATTTGTGCATCTTTATTCTTATAAATGTTTATTAAGGTAAAAATAACTTTCACTGACCTGGAGTATTATAAAGAGAGTTCTCAGCTATCTTTTTTCTAAGAGAAAAATGAAAATACAGTACTGATCTCACAGAGTGCAGTGGGATTACAGTTCAGATGATTCCGGGACATGAATGGTTCTGCTGCTGCCTACTCATGCAGAGCAGCAGCTGTCCCCATGCACGTAGTCTATTCCTATGATAGTGACAATCCATGCTATCCTATACTTCCTCCACCCCGCCAGCATGCATTCACAAGTACCCTCCATGGCAACATATAAGGTTCTCCCACCCCATCTACAGAGCAGGGAAACAGTTTTCCATAGGTCTCGTGAAGTGGTTATGGAGCAGTTACCAGAAAGAACCAGATTGTGGTGTAGCAAGGAACTTAATAAATGTGACTTCCAGGTCAAGGGAATTCTCTAGTTGCTGCTTTAGGCATGGCTTAGTTCAAACTAAGTTCAAACTACTTAGTCCGGACTAAGTAAGTCTGAACTAAGGTTTTAGATTGGGGTCTCAGACTCAAATCACCATGAGGGCTGCATGAGGACTAGTATGTTAGCCGAAAGGCAGCACCATTGAAATCTTTTCATACAACGATATTCCAGTTTTCGGTAACAATACTATCATTGCGGGCTGCAGGAAATATCTTTAGAGGCAGCATGTGGCCTGTGGACCATGTGTTTGAGACCCCTGTTTTAGATGTAAACATAGTTTTTGTGTTTGTTCTGCATTGACCAGTGGAATAGGAGGCCTACTTTCCCTGGAAAGACTGTGAATGACAGGAGACCTGGGGAACGGGCTAGGTAGGATATGGAGTTAGGCTGAAAGCAACTCAGTCCCAGGGAAAGAAAAGTGCATGGGTTTTAATAAGTTCCACCTGTTCAACTTCACTGCCATTCAGCTTCACTTATTGCCAATGAAACATGGCAACATTGGAGTGATGTATTCTCTCACAGGCAGCAGCTGACAGCATGAGCCATGGCCTTGGTCTGACATCTCACAGAGCCCTGGACTTGGCAGACACAAACCTAGCCTAGAAATGGATCCAGTGGAAGGAAGCATCTCAGCTGAACATGGGCCCAGCTAAGCAGGAGGAGAAAAACAACCAGAAAATAAATCTATTATTTTACCTGAGAGTGGAACAAGGGCAAGAGATCTGCACCACTCTGAAGCTCCAGCATTCCAAGCTTCACAGCAAGCTTAGGAGCCCTGGGGACCTATTGCTCCCCAAAGCAGAAAGAAATGGGGGTGTGATACAAGTTTTTCATTAGAGACCAATCCAAAGGGAAAGGAATAGACTCCTATGGTGCTGTCTTATGCTCACTAGCTGCTACATTCAAATTTGTGGCCTTGACAGATTCCCTGATTCAAGACAGGATATTGTGTGGCATTTGGCATTGCCACCTGTGGAGTGGTTGCTTTGGGAAGATAATCTAATGTTAGATAGATGCTTAGACATAGGGTGTGCAGTGAAAGCCTTAAGATGGAAGATGAAACCCCTCAGAGGTACAACACTTCCAGAAATACATGCAGTGAGACAACAGGAAAGGAGAGCAGGTGGCCAGACTTCTATACCCATAGTGAGATGCCTTTTTACTGTATGAAGGTGCATGAACATGTGTGTAAAGAAGTGTCATGCACTAGGATAGCACAGCAAGGAATGTAACAAGTTGGACCATTTTAGCAGTGTGTGGAAGAGCAGAGGAAGATTCTTAGAGTCCACCAAACTTATCCTGGAAGCAGAGGGCACATCAAACAGCAGTGATGGTACTATGACTCTCTCCTTGAGTCTAAGAACATAGCAGGTTCAGGTTGTTGAAAAAGGAAAGCAAAAAGAGACAATACCAGCCAATGTGCATGTCGAAATATTAATTGAGAAACACCTTCCTTAATTTCAGCTAGGTAACAGGGCCTCCTGCAATGTGATTCTTTGGGTTGAGTTATACTCCAACAAGCCATTACAAAGAGCAGGAGCAACCTAAAAATGCAAAATTAGACCATGATGCTGCAGTGGTGTACAAAGGGTTTCCAGCACTGGGGGCCAAGCCCACATTTGCACCTCTCCCCCTGCTAAGGGCAGGAGGGGTCCAAGCCCACCCCCCAGGTGCCTCCGAAAGGTGGGTCTGTTACTGAAGGTGTGGAGGCGGTGTGAGACTGCAGCAGTCCCACAGCTCGGCCCCCGCTGGGACAGGATCGCCCCACCTAAGGAGGGGAGGAGATGTCACAACATGTGGCTGGTGCTGAGGAGTGCCTCTCAGCGCCTCCTCCATCCCCTGCCCCCTGTGAAGGGCCAGCCAGCCTGGCCCAGTGCCCCCCTCCCAGTACTTACCTGCTGCTGCTCCAGACTGATGCCAGCTCTGACTGGGGGGGGTGGCCTCTCTCCCCCCCGACCCTGCCAGGCTGACCCTTCACAACACACAAGGGATGCAGGAGGTTCTGCACTTTTCAAAGCCTCATCTGTCCATCCTCTTAGGCCTTTGGAAAGACCAGTCTCACAGCTCGGTGCACGGGGGCCTGCTCCACCCCCATCTCCCCTCTCATTATGCCACTGTGATGCTGCTCCAAAAAAAAATGGTGACCTTATAATAACTAACCAGAAAAATAAGAGAAGGTACCAAATGTAGTTTGTGGTGATGGATGGCATGTGCCATGGGCTCTTCATGGGGAATGCAGGTATTCAAGCCATTGTGCTGATCAATGCAGGCCATTACAAAGTTATATCTGAAGTGCAAGAAACAAAAGGGAGAGTCCTATAAACAAGAGAGAGAATTTTTAAAAGCATATGGGAATGTTTTCAAAGGCACCTCAAAGGAGCCTCAAAGAGAAGCTGTGACTGGATGTGGAGCCTGGAGTGGAATCTGTGTGTTTACAATGAAGTAAAATTCCATTGACACTACCTAATTTGGTATACATGGAGTTCAGAAGTCTGCAAAACAGCTGTATCATGGCACCTGCAGAGGCCAGGCTGTCTGGGCAAACAGGATGATGGTGTCAAACAAATGATGCATCTACACAGACCGAAAGCCACTGAATCAGGTATTCAAAAGAGGCCATTATCCACCACCCCCACACTTGATGACATCTTGCTGGAACCTACCAAAGGCAGAATCTTTATGATCTGTAATGTGAGAGACAGGTGTCAGCACCTAAGCCTGGATAAAGAGTTCAGCACACTGACAATCTATTCAATATCATTTGGTTGCTACAGATGGCTGTGCATACCACTGAAAATAAGCCCAGCAGCAGAGGTGTTCTAGGGAAGACTCACCTAAGCACTGGAGGGGCTGCCTGAGGTGAAAATAACTGCTAATAATATTCTTGTTATAGGTGAAGGGAGCACGATAAAGAAACTGACTAATACTATGACAGAAAACTACAAGATTTACTACAGCAGTGGAGGGACAAGAACATAAAACTCAACCCAGACATATGTGATTCAAACCGCCTGGGGTGACATATATTGAACATAAGCTTCCAGAAGAGGGACTGAAAGCAGATCTCAATAAGATCAAGGCAGTCAGAGACATGCCAGCTCCAGTGGATGTGAAGTGATACCACACTACATAGGAATGATGCTTTTTCTGTCTGTCTGTCTGTCCACACTGGCTCCAGTAACCGAAGTCATACATCAACTCACAAGGGAGGATATTGAGTGGAACTGGAAAAGTTCCCACCAATAAGCATTTGATATGCTGAAACAAATGGTAATAGATGCTTCTGTCCTGAAGTACTAGCAGCCAGGAGAGCCACACACACTTTACTGTGATTCCTCAGAGGAAAGAGTAGGTACAGCTTTTTTGCAGAAGCAACTGGTCACTTATGCTAGCAGAGCCCTATCAGAGACTGAACAAGAGTATGCTCAAATAGAAAAAATGCTTCTGGCTGTGGTATTTGGAGTGGAGTGATTCTATCAGTACATCTATGGCCACCCAGTGATCAGACCACAAACCTGTAGAGACAATCATAGCAAAGCTCCTTTGTGATGGGATAGCCAAATCCCACTCTGTGAAAAAAGGGGTTAAGGAGTTTCTCTGAGTTTGGCAGGAATGTTGTGTTGCCCCAGGAAAAGACGCCCGGGGCTGGGCAAGGCAATGGCTGCCGCAGATGGCTCAGCCTGGATCCTGAGACAGGCACCACCGTGGCAAGCCCAGCCCTAATTCCTGGCTAGGGATGAGGCCACGAGAGGCAGGGGACATGCCAACCGTTCAGGGCACTGGCACCAGGACTCAGGGCATGTGCCCCATGTGCCAGGTGCCAGTGACACCTCTGGGGTTTGGGCAGATCTATCCTGATGCCCTTGCATGGCACCCTCAGGCTGCAAGAGAAGCTTGAAAGGAAAGCAGATCATCTCACTTGTTGGCAGGGATGAACCAAGGAACTAGTAGCCTAGATTCCCGAAGGGTCTGTCCATGCAGAGATGTTCTTTGAAAAGCCATACCTTTTGTCCTACAGAAGAGGTGGGATCCTCTTTTCTATATTATCCATATACTTCTTGTAGTCCTTCTTTTAAGGCACCCCTTCATTTGCTTTTGGATGCGGTGGACATGTTGTACTAGGTCTGAGGCAGATTGGTTGGGGGAAGCTGTGGCTAGTTGTGGATGAAATGGCAGTGGTGCCCAGAGCTGACAAAGAAAGGACTGTGGCCTGTGGATATATGTTGTACATATTGTACAAGAATTCATACAGTAAGAGTGAATACCAGTCATTCTAGTGATCGTTTATGTCACATCATAAGAACTGTCCAAGGATCTAGTTGATTTTTTTTTTTTTTGGCTATTTAACTGAGAACAGGTGGCAGAAGATAGTGCATGCAGATACCTAATAATCATCGTGCCAGAAGCAGGCAGTAAACTGTGGTCCCTGGTCAGAGGTGACACAATCCAGGAGGCCATGGAGATGGATTATGTTGTTTACCCAGAGCCAGGTGGCTTCCTCTATAGAGGGTAAACATGCAAAGAATGAAGTAAGCCATTTTAGAAAAGCATTGAGATGGTTGTGAAACCACTGTTAGTCCACTACAAAATCCAAATGAAATGGCCTCCCAGAGCTAAGATGGGGTTGAAAGGGACTATAAGGTCTCTGGTGCAGGATCTTTGAACGAGTTGCACTTAGAAAATTATGGGACATGTGAATGTGTGCAGCTTCCAAATTGGGGCCTCATGAGTCAAAGCCATATCTTCAGGACAAGGTGTTGGCCTCACCATTTCTGGTTCCCAGGCTGTAGGTCAAAGAAAGTTGAAATGGGAGAAGAATAGGGTCCACTGGAGTTGTTGTTGTTTTAAAGCTATGGCCCTGCACAGATACTTGAGGTCTGTCTATTTGGTAACCACTTGGATTAGAGGGCTAGCCCCTTCCAACTGTCTCCACTCCTCAAAGGTGGTCTTAATTGCCAGGAACTCTTTGTAGAAGACTTCACAGTTTCTCTCAGCAAGAGTAAGATTCCATAAGTATAACAAACAAGGAGTCCTGTGGCACTTTTAAAGACTAAGAAATGTATATATCGCATAAGTTTTTGTATTATATCCATGAGAAATTTTAGTCTGGAAAAGTGCCACAGGACTCCTTGTTTGTTTTGATGAAATAGACTACCACAGCTACCCATCTGGAACTCCTTAATAGGCAATGGGGTGCAGTATTTGCATAGGTTCATGCCTTTAAAAGGGGACCACCCAGTCAGTCTGCTAGCACTGGCTTCTACAACAAAGGGGTGCATCATGTCTGAGTGGGTCAGTACTGGAGCTGGGTGCTAGAAAGAGAGTTAAGCCTCAAGTGACCACTGGTGTGAAACTGGGTGTTTTTCCAAAATAAGAAAGTGAGGGGATCAGCTTATTCTGAAAAATTTTAAATGAATCACTGGTCGATGGCTTTCACAAAGCCTAAAACACTTTGTAAATCATCATGCATATACATGGGGCAGCCCAGTCACATACAGCCTGGAGCTTGCGTAGATCCATCCTGATTCTTTCTGAGGACAAGAAGAAACTCAGTAACTCAGCTGATCTGAAGTCCAATTGAATGCATACTTCTCAAGTCTAGTAGTGAGTTGATGTAGTCTCTCCAGGCCTATGCAGACTGAGTGCTGTGTTGGTCCAGATTGTCTAAGTCCAATATACCATCTAAGTATACCACCATGAGTTGGTCCAGTAGGTCTCATAAAACAGTTAATTAAGTGCTGGAATGGCACAGGGCCATTACTCAGTCTGAAAGGCATATCTTTGTATTCAAAAATTACTATAGGTGATCCAAAAAGTGATCTCCCATTTGTTCCCTCTCTGATATAGACAAGTTTCTAAGCTCCATGGAGAGCAAGTTTAGTGAATGCATGGGCAGCCCCCACTTGGCACAGCAATTTAGGGATTAGGGAAGTGGGTAGTGGTTCCAGACTATAGATGGAGTTAGAGTTTGGTAATTGACACAGAGGTAGGGATGGACAGCCTTCCTTTTTTCATAAAAAGAACCAGGGTGCCAACCAATAAAGTCAACTTGCAGATGAACTCCTGCTTCTTGTTCTCTTGGAAACATTCTCACAATACTGCCAGTTTAGGTTCAACATTGCATATACTAGAAAATGGCATTTTTGTCCCCTCCCTGAAGTTCTGTAGGTCAGTCATAGTCCCAATGTAAGGAGAGATTTTTCACATTCTTCTCAAAGATACTGGCACAGTAACAGTAATTTGGGGAAGTTCCATAGCTCCCCTGGGGATGTTCCAATGTGGGCAGCTATGCTTATTTAGCCTTCTTGTCAGGATGCAACATTCCTTGCTCCCTGGCAATGCTACTCGAAGAATTTTGATGGAAAAGTGACCTTCTGCTCAGTGAACAAAGGGGTTATGAAGATTAGGAGAAGCCAAGCTGTCACAGTCAGGTCATGGATGGCCAGATCAAGTTGTTGTTAGTGTTGGGGTTTGCAGCCATGAGACAGGAGTGAAGAGTCAGTGGGTCAGGATACTGGGATGTCAAGCAGAATCAAAACTGGACATCAGAACCATGAGTCAGGAACCAAAGTCAAGTCAGTTCAAAATATTAGTGTCAGAGGCAAGTGACAAAGTAGAGGTCAGGACCCACAAGTCAGATGTCAAGAGTCAAGCTGGGTCAGAAAGGCAGGAATTTAAGTAAGGGAGGCATGAGGCGACAGTAGGTAACAAGAGGGGATAGCATAAGTAGGAAGCATAGTGCATAAAGTCCTGACCAGACCGGAGCCTGATTATTCAGTTTTCTGTTCTTGCTTCTGGCTTCAGGACAGTCAGCCACTCTGGAACTCCATCAGTTGTACCTCCTTGGTGTATTGCTGTTTCAGTGAAACTTGCAGACCCGCATTTAAGACGTAGGGGTTGTGACACCAGCTGAGGGTCTACCGCTGTGTGTGTACAATTCTATTGATTTTCATTTGCTGTTGCTGCTGTTTGTAAGTATATAAACTAAACAAAGGAACCCTTGCAGATACAAATTCCTTTCATTAAACCTCCTTATTGTAGAATGTAAAAACCACCTTTTATTAATGTGACTGTAAGAATTGCATACTTTGACTGAAAAAATAATTGCTTTAGTGATATCAACTATCTCTTAAAGCACAGGGCTTTTTAAATCAACTAATCATCTTGTCATACTTCTTAAATTGAAGCATTAGTAACTTGATCAAGGGCTAGAATGCAGTTGAGACCTTCAGCCTTAATTTAATCTGATTCCCTGCTGACAATGAGTGGAAACACATAACAAATCTTATTAGATTTACAGTGATTTCCTTAAATAATGAATCTAATGAAGCTGCTTGGTTTTCTTTCAATGTGCCAAAATTTGTAAAGTTCAGGATCCAAAACCCAAACAGCTTTCTAGTAAAGAAACTGAAAGTGAGTATGAAAGAACGTTAAAGTACGTTATACAGCACTTAGCCTAGGATTTCAAGGGATCACTGCAAAACACTGAAGGTTTCTAAAACCTCGTATGAAGTAAACCTTTGCGAAAGGCAACACCTATAAATGGACACAATTGTCCTTTTTGTAACTGAAAGAGGAAAAATATGGGGGAAGTGGGGTATGCGAAATGTTTGAGGGCAAGGTAGTGGCCCAGACAGTTTCACAGAGGAATTAGGAGGACAAGATCCCCCACACCCTATCTACCTATGACTGGAGAGGGTGTGCAGAGCGTATGTGCCTAATACTCTTCGTCTCAGGCAAATGGGGATGAATGGACTAAGTCTTGGTTCCAGATTCCCAATGACATGGCCAGCAGGGCTGAGTGGACATGAGGGGTATAATGTGCTGATGAGGGTGGAGAGCAAATTACTACTCCTGGGAACAAGGAGGGAGCTGGGAAAGACTTGTTTTTCTGAGGCCCAGTTCCATCCTTTAATTGCCCCTGAGGCAGTGCTCTGAAGGCCTAGTCTATGTATACAACTTACAGCGGCACAACTGCATTGGTACAGCTGCGCCGCTCTTAAGCGAGCTTGTCTAGTTGCATTATGTCAGCCTAATAAAACCACCGTCCTAAACCAGCAGTGGGAGCTATGTTGGTAAGAGAACTTCTCCCACCAACACAACACTGTACACAAGTGTTTATGCTGGCAAAACTTACGTTGCTCAAAGGGGTGTTTTTTCACATCCCTAAGCAACAAAACTTTCACTTCCCTAAGTGCTCGTGTAGACAAGGCATTAGTCAGAACTACTTGGTAAATGGACAGTCTAGCCCAGTTTTTCTCAGCCTTTATGATAGCAGAGACTAATTTGCTACCTTCCTACATTCTTTCAGGGAGATCTCAGGGACTGACACCTGTCCAAGAGGGCAAAATTCGCTTTATTTATAAAAAGCCAGAGAAAATGGCTTTTCTGCAGGTGAAGTGATGGGGGGCTGTGAGGCATACATTCACCCCTGCCCCACACTCAGAGCATGACTAAGCAGTTGCTCTGCAGCAACCATGGCCCTCAGTCCAGGCTGGCAGGGCTGGATTTCCAGTTAGGCACAGTAAGCACGTGCCTAGTGACTCTGCTAATCTAGGGTTAATTAATTAGCGATGAATTACTGCAAGGCCTAACAAGGCCCATGCCCAGTGGCTAGGCCAATTTGGGGGCCCCACAGAAGCACCATAACTCTGGACCTGTCCCCTGCTCTTCTTCTCTTTACTGGGGTCCCACCACCCAACTCCTCCTCTTCTCTCTGAAGCCCTGTTTCCTGGCCAGGCTTGAAGACGGACCTGAGGAGAGAGTATATTCTCTGTACCAGGAGCTGACCAAGCCAATCAACCCAGTTTCTCTTACTCCACCCCCACTCCATCTGTGCAGAAAACATGAAGGTTAACAGAGTGTGTTTGTGTTTGGGGGAGGGAAGGGGAAGACTCTGAGGATGCTGTTCATAAGGGCACATAAAGTGTAAATCCAGCCCTACCAGTTGGAATAGAAATCACAGCCTCCCTGCCCCATATGTCTGATCCGAAGTCATCGTAGTCACCAGAAATCTTTCTATTGCCTTCAGTGGGCTTTGGACTGGGATTTTAAAGCAGGAAGCGATCATGATGACCATGTAAACTGACCTCCTGTGTAACAGGGAGACCATATGATCATATCCTTTGTCACCAGGGTAATATTATTTGAAATAAATTTTTTTATAGCTGCATCAGTAAAATTCCTTATAGTTACCCATTTCTATCAGATACCTCTGCAATTCCCTGAGTTCAAAAGGAATTATGAATGTATATTCTAAGAGAACTGGGACAACAGCTGAGCACCGTTTTTCTTTTTCCAGAAGCTCTGAGCCATTTCAATAGCAATAAACAAGTCCTTCAAAGTTCATAAGATTAGTGATGGTGACCTGATAGATTTGTCCTTTATCTCAAGGCTGTTAGACTTAGCTGGATGGGTATTTCAGTAACTGTGATACCAAATCTGAATATAAGAGTTCTATGCCATTTTCATTTTCATCACACGTTATTGGGCTTAGTGGAAGGGTAATTGGATGAAGCTCTCTGGCTGGTGTTATACAGGGGGTCAGACTAGATTTAATGGTCCCCTCTGGCCTCAAAAATCTATGAAGTATTAAAGTTTGTCATTAAAGAAGACATAGTTACTGTGAAAAAGCTTAATTTGCACAGCGTTCTTAAAAGAAATAGTACAGATTCAATGAAATACATCAGCTAAAATATATACAGATATTATGACAATTCCGAAATGAAAATTCATTTCCCTTCTCTTAGTGTATTTCTTATGATTAAGGTAACTTTTTGTGTAGCATTAGATACACTTGAGCAGCTTGCCATTTTTAACTAAAAGAAAGGGATAAGACGGGGTGGACAATAATATTCAGAAGTAGGCTGATGGTGGTGGTAGAGAGTCAGGCTAGGGCTGAGGGTGGGGTAGAGAACGGGGCGAGGGAGCTGGTAGGGGACGGAACAGGGGTGAGCTTGGTAGGGGGAGAGCTGGTGAGAGAGAGTTGGGGATGTGGGGGAGGAAGAAGGCAGCCCAGGGGACAGAAGAGGACAGCCCTGGAGTACCACAGCGCCAGCCAGGGTCGGGGGGCAGCAGGGAGTGCAGCAGTATGTTGGGGGCAGCAGTGCAGCACTGGCCCTGGAGCAGCGCAGCACCAGCCCTGGCTCTGGAGCAATGCACCGCTGGCCAAGAGGGCAAAAGGGAGTGGCACAAGGGCACTGCTGGCCCCGGAGTGGCACAGCACCAGCCAGGTGGGGGCAAAAGAGGGTGGGGGAGAGCAAGCCAGGGGTGGCCACCAGACAGAGGCCTCAGCAGCCCAAAGGTTGTATTTTGCCCACTCTGGTATAACAGCTAGTTTTGGGTGCTCATTTTAACAAGTGTATAGTTACAAATCATTTACACAAGCCTGGGCCAGATCCTAGACCACTTTACATCTGCTTTGTGTTGCTCTGAAATAAGCCTTAGCAAGATGAGTTGGTATTAGGCAATAGAGAATGCATGGAATGTGTGTTAAAACATTAACCTATCATTTAAATCAGCTTCTGTACCAGATAACAGCTGATGTGATGTCAAATTTTTAAAAAGGCTCCAGAGGCAGTCCTGGCAGTTACAGGCTGGTTAGTTTGAACTAGTTAGTTTGAACCATCAGTTTGAACTACCTGTTTCAAAATTTAGTTTGAACTAACACGATGAAGTCATGCTAGTTCAAATTAAATAAATTCAAACTAGCAGTTAGTCCGAGCTAAGCATGTTTCTGTAGTTCAAACTAACTTTTAATTAGAACTAACTGCACTTTTTTAGCTCAAACTAAAAAAAGTGCAGCTAGTTCAAACTAAAAGTTAGTTTGAACTAAAAAAAGACGCTTAGTTCAAACTAACTTTTGAACTACTTAGTTTGGACTAAGTAAATCCAAACTAAGATTTTAGGTGTAGGCATGGCCTTAAAGACTAAAGGTATGTCTACACGTCTCTTACATTTCGAAATAACACTGGTTATTTTGAAATAAAAGAGATTAGGCCCACACGACATTTTCGTATTTCAAAATGACAGGATCCGTCATTTTGAAATAAGAACCGTCATTTTGAAACAGCTTAAACCCCATTCATTTTGAAACAGCTATTATTTCGAAATGGTTATTTCGAAATAAGGCCATTTGGACATGTTGTTTCAAAACAACACCATTGTTTCGAAAGAACTGTTTCGAAACAACATGTCCAAACGGCCTTATTTCGAAATAACCATTTCAAAATAACAGCCATTTCAATAGCAGGCTTTCCCTTAATTCGAATTAACATTTTTTTAATTTGAATTAACTTATTTAGAAATAATGACTTTATTTTGAAATAACTCATTTCAAAATACTTATTTTGAAATAACAATGTGTGTGTAGACATAGCCTAACACATTTATTTATTGCATGAGCTTTCATGAGAGAAAATCCCATTTCATCAAATGCTTTGAAGATGGGGGGAACTCACAGAATGGGAGGAAATAATTGCAGATAAGTGTAAGTCATGGGAACAGGTCACAGTATAACAGCAAATCAAAACAGTTGTAAAGATTCAAACACTGGGGAACAGCATACAGATGAAGATGAGAAAAATCCAGTGTTCTTATTAATTTCTGATGCAATGCAACTGAATTTGCAAATAAATTGAATCTCAGCAGCTTCTCTTTGAAGCCTTGATTTGGTATTCATCTGTCTGAGCACTGCAATTAGTAAATCATTAATGGAGTAATCAGGAAGACTGAAATGCTCACCCACTGGTTTTAGAATGTTGTGGCTTCTAATGTCAGATTTGTGCCCATTTATTCTTTTGCATAGAGACTATCCTGTTTGTCCAATATGTAAGGCAGAGGGGCATTTCTGGCACATGATGGCATAAATTACAATTGTGGATGAGCAGGTGAACAAGCCTTTGATGGAGTAGCTGGTTTTATTAAGTCCTGTAATAGTGTCTTTTGTGCAGCTATGTGGGCAAAGTTGGCAACATGGTTTGTTGCAAGGATATGTGCCTGCTTTAATGGTTCTGTTGTTAGGTCTGTAGTTGCTCCTAAGTCTGAGTTTAAGGTTGGCGAGCTGTCTGTGATTTGCTGTTACTTTATGACCTGATCCTATGTTTTACATGCCCTTGCATTTAGTTTCATTCCTTTCTGTAAGTTCACCCATCTTCAAAGCATCTGAGGAAGTGGGATCTTCTCCCACGAAAGCTCATGCAAAAAATAAATCTGTTAGTCTTAAAGTGCCACAGAGCTGTCTGTAACTGAGAAGAGGTCTGTCTCCCAAGACTTGAGACAGTGAGGTATCATCTTGTAGAATAGGCTGTAGATCCCTGAGGATGCGCTGTAGAGTTCTGATTTGGGGGTTGTAGGTGATGACTGGAAGCATTCCGTTGTTTTCTTTGTTGGGCTTCTCCTGTAGTAGTTGACATCAGGGTCTCCATCTGGCTCTGTCAATCTGCTTCTTCACTTCTTCAGCCGGGTTCTGTAGTTTTAAGAATGCTTGATAGAGATCCTGAAGGTGTCTTGTCTCTATGTGAGGGATCTGTCTCATCCCAAAGCACCTCTTCTCCACGTGTGCTACCTTGATGACATCTTCATTATCTGGACCCCACGGTAGGGAGGCCCTTGAAGATTTCCACAGAGATTTCAACAATTTCCACTCCGCTATTAAACTTAGCCTGGAACACTCCACACAGGCAATCCTCTTTCTGGACGCCACAATACAAATTAGGGATGGACACATAAGCACCACCCTATACCAAAAGCCTACTGATCTGTAGTTACCTCCACCCCTCAAACTTTCATCCAAAACACACCACATGACCCATTGTCTACAGCCAAGTCCTAAGATATAACTGCATTTGCTTGATCCCTCAGAGACAGACACCTTCAGGATCTTTATCAAGCATTCTTAAAACTACAGATATTCCAGTGCAACTTGTATAATTAGACGGATACTGACCGTCCTAACAGTTGAAGCCCAGAGGAATTCAGGTGCCCACAACAGAGACTTTTGGCTACCAATAGTGTCCTGGTCTAACCAGTCTTCAGGTGAGAAAATGCCCTAGAAGCTGCTAGCTACTCCTCTCACACACACTCAGGGGCATCGCTGGCACTGTGCACACCTGGGCACGTGCCCCAAGCTCCAGCGCCAGTGCCCCAGATCTCCGGCCCAATCAGGCCGGAGATCTGGGGCCCAGCCACAGGCGGCTGTGGCGGCCCAATCCCTGGCCTGGCCGCCGACAGCCACAGCAGCCCAGTCCCCGGCTGGGGATCTAGGGCCTGGCCGGCCACAGTTGCGGCGGTCCCGTCCCCTGCCAGGGATGCGGGGCCTACCGCCCGTGGTGGCGTGGCAGCACACGGCCCTGTCCCCGGCCAGGGGGTGGGGCCTGCAGGCTGGGGGCAGGGCCTGTGGGCCAGGGGCGGGGCCTGGGCCCATGGCCCGGGTCCCTCGCCCCCCCCAGAAACACCCCTGTACACACTAAAAATAATATCTGAACAAGGTGGGAAGGAGTGCAGCAAGGCACTCCATGGAGTTGATCCAGAGCATCAATATCCATCAATATAACTCCACTGCTGTTTCAGTTTACACTGACTCAGGGATGTAGCCTGTGTAACTCGGGGGCCCTATCTGACTTTTGGCAGCCATGTGTGTATCAGTGATGTGTACCTTTTATTCTCAAAGCATTTTACACTCTGAACAAATGGAGTCTATGTGGGTCGTCTGTGTGGAGGAGGTGCCAGTAAAGTAACATTTTCTTCATAACTATTGGTATGGCAACAGTTCATTATGTCTTGGTTGCATTCACAAAAGGACAAAAATTCTTTGGCTGGCTCACAAACAGGCAAAAATATGCCAGATGTCAAAAATGTTTCTATCAGGCAATGTTTGAAGTGAGTAATTATCTTTTGCATTATGACAAATTTGTCTTTTTTTAAAAAATTAACCTTTTATTGAAAGATGACATGATAAAGAAGAAATGTTTATTGCTTGCACTCTTTACTGCTCATCTCTGATATACAAAGATTATATAAAGATGGCCTCATCAGATGCTTTACTTTTGCTTGTGTTTTGGGTTAAAAATATCAAATGGCCTATTTTCTGGAGAACTATACCAATTCTTGGAAGAGTTAGAACAAGGGTCTCAAACTCAAATCACCACAAGGGCCACATAAGGACAAGTACGGGGCCACATGAGGGCTAGTATGTTAGCCTGAGGGCTGCACCACTGAAACCTTTTCATACACCAATATTACAAATATTGGTAACAACAGTGTCATTGCAGGCCACAGGAAATAGCTTTAGGGGCCATATGTGGCCCAAGAGCTGCATGTTTGAGATCCCTGAGTTAGAAAGTCAGCTGGCATTCCTTTCACCCACAACAGCAGCCAGGAGCTGTTTTGATTTAGGCTTTTGGGGGACATATCTAAAGACCCAAATTCTAAGAGGTGTTGCCTCGTCTAATCACTTCCTATAACACAATAACCTCCAAATAACCATGCTGAATAATTGACCCAGTAGTAATGTCTTGAAAAGTCACTGGTGCCATCTTCCACAGATGTTATGTGCTCCTTAGAGGTCTCCCATCCAATACTCACCCACAGGAACTGAGCTTGAGAGACCTGACAGAATCAAAGAACAGGGTTATCATTAGTAATAAATAAGAAGAACACTCATGAACTTTGGGGAAGTTTGAGTCCAGGGCCAAAACCAAACTTAGAAGTTCAGAGCCAGCTCTAATAGCTAATTTCCACAATCATTGGGTCCTACCATCACCTCATTTTGCTACATCATACATCAATATATGCAACATTATAAAACAACACTGATCTTCATACACACTACTTTTATTTCTGCAAGAGAAATGGTTACCTACCTGTCTAATATACACTGGTTGAGGATGATTGTTCACTTCTCATCACATCCCATTAGAAATCTTGAGCAGTGTCCCGAAGGCATCAATTAAGAGTGTAAAATTTAATTTCAATCCTCCTATCTGTCAAGAGTATTAAGAGTATGGGATGTCAGCAGATAGTAGTCTTGCTCTTTGACTCATTCTGTTAAAAACATGGTTAGTAGCTAATCAAATTGTAACCTTTCATTATGTGATTAAGGATGGAGGTCCTGACTTCTTATGTATAATAGAGAACTTCTGGGTGATACTGTCTCTTATTAATATGAATCAAGACAAATAAATTAGTTCAAAATCTCATGGGCTATGTCCATACGTAGTGCCTTGTTTCGAAATAAGTTATTTTGAAACAAGTCATTTCAAAATAAAGCCCTTATTTTGAAATGACTTAATTCGAAATAACAAAAAAACAAATCAAAATAAGGAAAAGTGGGAATTGAAATAGCATGTGCAGACAGTGGACTTGCTATTTCGCTTTAGGGGAAGGGCACCATGGGAGGTGTGGCAACATTGCTGCCTCCCTGGGTCATGTCGGCAGCCATGTTGCCAGCCAATCCTATAAAAGCTGGCCCCGACCTCATTTCCCTGTCCATTCTGGCTAGCAGGACTCTGCAAGCGACAGACATGGACACTGCCCAGCTGCCCCACCAGCGCCGTGCAACACAGAGACCCTCTGCCCGCCTGCAGAGTGTTCTAGTGATGTGGGACACTGCTTGCAGACCCAGATGGTGCCCAGCCTGTGCCCGAGGCTGTCAGCCAGCTGCGCTGCAGAGCAGAGCTGCTTCCCCTGCCCCATTCTGTGCCTCGCCAGGTCTGGGCCCGGGAGACCAGCCCAGACTGGTGGGAGCAGGTTGTGCTGCGAACCTGAGGGGACGACCAGTGGCAGAGGAACTTCCGCATGAGCAGGGCCAGCTTCAACCTCCTGGTCGCAGAACGCACCCCGCTGCTGTGCCGAAGAGACACCACCAGGAGGCCTGCCATCCCTGTTGACAAAAGAGTGGCCATCACCCTGTGGAAGATGGCCACTCCAGAGTCGCACTGTGGCGCACCTGTTCGGCAGGTCTGTGGCGCACCTGTTCGGCATCAGGAGGTCCACCACCGGCAAAATTCTCTTGGAGGTCACCAGGGCCATCAACCGGATCCTGCTGTGATGCCTGGTCACACAAGGGGAGTTGCAGGACACCATTCCCGGCATGGCCACTCTGGTGTTTCCCAATTGTGCGGGGATCCTGGACGCGATGCACATCCCCATGCGAGCCCCGGAGCACAGAACCGCAGAGTACCAAAACCACAAGGGGTACCATTCTATTATCTTGCAGGCCCTTGTGGACCACCGGGGCCTTTTCCAAAACTGTTACGTGGGATGGCCAGGGAGGGCCCATGATGCCAGGGGCCTCCATAACTCTGCCCTGTACTGGGACATGGAGGTGGGCACCTTCTTCCCCCGGTATAACATCAATGTTGGGGGAGTAGAGGTGCCCGTCCTCATTGTGGCAGACGCGGCCTAGCCCCTGCACTCATGGCTCATGTGGCCGTATGCAGGGCCCCTCAATCCCCGACAACAGATCTTCAACTGCCGCCTGAGCCACTGCCGCCAGGTGGTCGAACGGGCATTTGGCCGCCTCAAGGCACGCTGGAAGTGCATCCTTACACGCCTCTACCTTCCGGAGAGGACAATACCGCAGGTCATCAGTGTGTGCGTGGCCCTGCACAACTTCTGTGAGCTGCAGGGTGAGCCCATTGCAGTTGCCTGGGAAGCTGAGGCACAACTCCTTGCCAGAGACTACGAGGAACCCAGACCTGTGCCCACACAGGAGCAGCCATCCCAGAGAGCTGTGACAGTGTGGGAAGCACTCATGAACACCTTTGCCCTGGAGGATCTCTGAGGGCCAGACCTGCCCTGCCCCACGCCACTGTCTCCCCAATTCGCCCACAGCCAGCCCCCACCCATCCACCCGCACTGTGAACTACCCCCAATAAAACCACTCACAACCAAGAATAAGTTTCAAACATTTATTAACAAAACAGGGGTTGGGGCAGGGAAGTTCTGGGGAGGGTTACAGGATGGGGAAATGTGGGGGCGATATGGGGGGGACAGCAACCTGGAAGGGGGAGAGGGAGTTTGGGGGGGCCAGCAACTTGGAAGGGGGAGATAGATTGGGAGGAGGGGGGTGGGGAAGTCTGGGTGGCAGGGGAGAAGTCAGGCAGGGCCTGTGGAGGGGTCTGGGGGTGGTGGTGTTCCCTACCCCTGCCTACGGCCACCCTGGGTCTGAGGTCACCTCTGGGGAAGGCTAGGTGGTGGAGTCCCTGCAGCTGCTGGAGGGGCTGTCTGTTCCATGAGCTGGCGGATGCTGCTGGCAATCGCCTCCACAGCAGTGGGCAGGGAGTCACAGAGGCACTCGCTGGCCTGTACCTCGCGCTTGCTGGCCTACGCCTGGCACTTGAGGGCCTGCGCCTGGTGCTCCAGAGTGGCAACCACCCTGTCATCTGCAGCTGATGCCTGCTGCAGCAGGCGGAGGGCCGAGTCCTGCCTCCTGGCTTGGTCCTGGTGCCAGGCCCAGGTGGACGCCTCAGTCCGCTGCCCCAGCTCCTCTAGGCTTTTGAGGACCTCTCCTCATGTCCGGGGGCCCTCCTCCTCTGCTGTGATGGCCTCAGGCTGAGGCATCGGGCAGGTGGTGCGGCACGGCGAGTGGCTGGGCGACCTGCTGGAGGGAAGCAGAAAACACAGTTGGCCTCCGCTACCTGCTGGCAATGTTCCCTCTAATTACTCGTAGACTGTGTGCGTGAACAATTTCTTTGTCTGAACATTTCTTTGTGAGCATCAATATTAACACTATTGAATTTTTTTGTGCACACTTCATTTTTTTGTGTGCACAGGTTTCATGACCTGTGTGTGCGTGCACATGCACACAGCTTAGAGGGAACAGTGCCTGCTGGCCTTGGCTGTGTGAAGCCTGTCTGCAGCACACACCTCTGCCCTGGCTGTCAGCAGGACTCAGGATCCAGGGGACATTGCCCTGGGGTAGGGCTACCGGATCCCAAAGCCTCAAAAGGAGGCCAGGAAAGTACAAAAAGGAGGACATTGGTGGACACATGGGAGAAAATGTAGCATGGATGTGATATGCTTCGGTGTTTAGGGGGCCCTGGAACACTTTCCCATACAAATAAATATTCTATGGCATTCCAGGATACTTCAACACCTACAGTAAAAAGCCTGACAAAATCCTGTATTTTAAACTGCCTGCCAGACAGAGAATGTGAAGATAAAAAGAAGAACAGGTCCCTGTTCTCCTTTTGCCTGACATCTGGCAACCGTACCCTGGAGGCACACATGCTAGTGGTGCCCACAATGCTGAGCTGGACTCTGCCGTGCCTTGCTCTAGGGGGTCTCCGAAGGCCACCTGCCAATGGAGAGGCTTGCATGCTCTCCATCCTGCCCAAGATGCGACTGCATCTTTGACACCCAGGCCCTGTTAACCCTGTTAACCACCCCCCAGGCACACAGGGGCCTGTGACCGTCATCCCACCTGTCTCTCAGGTACCCGTGGCCATGGGAGGGCCTCTGCACTCGCCGACCCTATGTCCTACCTGCCCCAGTGCCCGGCCCTGTACCCCCTCACTGCCCGTGACGTGGACAGGCCCAGCCCTGCGTGCCTCTGAGGGAGGGGAATACTCACCCACAGGGGCTCCAGAGGTCCGGCACGATGTCCCTGTGTCTGTCTCCAAGTCCCCAGGGGCCGGGATGGTGTCAGGCCCCTGATCCTCAGTGCTGCTTCCTCCATTGGGGCCAGGGAACAGCTCCGGGGTCCTGCGTGTAGCCTCCACCGCTGGTGGTGGTGTGGCGGGAGGGTCCCCGATGGAGACTTCAGACCCTGTGTCCACAGCCTCCGAGCCAGAGGATTGGCCCTGCCGTGCCCCGATGTCCAGGGTCTCTGATGAAAGGACACTGGGCTCCGGCCCCAGAAACTCGTGGAGCTCGTCGTAGTAGGGGCAGGTAGCACTGGAGCTCCAGGGCCTCCCTGGTCTTTGCATGATCCTGACACAGGCCTTTTATTTTGGAGCGGACCTGCTCCGTTGTCCGCTCATGCCCCTCAGCAGACATCGCCACGGCAATGTCCGCATATATATTCCAGTTCTGGTGGCTCACCCAGAACCAGGACATGATGTCCTTCCTCCTCCAGATGGCGAGGAGGCAGTGGACCTCGTCAGGTGTCCATATGGGGGCACGGCGTCGCCCCCCTGGGGTGTTGCTGCCATGTGCTGCCATGCTATGACAGGCCTCTGGCCACGCTGGCAGGCACACACAGAAAGGGAGCTCCTGCTTCCCTTGGGTGCTGTGCACCCTGGGAAGAAGGTCAGACTGTTATTTCGAAACAACGCTTGTTTCGAAATAACATGTCCGAACAGCGGTTATTTCGAAATGAGTCGTTTCGAAATAACTGTCATTTCAAAACAGCATGTCCCAATGGCGTTATTTTGAAACGAGTCATTTTGAAATAACCATCATTTTGAAATGAAAGAGGTTTAAGCTGTTTCGAAACGACGGCTCTTGTTTCGAAACAATGGACCCCGTTGTTTCAAAACAAGGGAACATTGTGTGGACATGCAGGTTTTTATTTCGAAACAACCACTGTTGTTTCAAAATAAAAACCTTGTGTGGACATACCCATGGAGACTACATCAGCCAGGGGATTTGGTTTTGTTAGTTTGGGTTAGCGTTGGAAATAAATTCATGTGCTTCTCATGGCCTGGATGTTGTTTCCTCTGCTAAGGCTTCATCACTCCTAGCAGGCCAATAAAACTGTTTCAGTAGCCCACACTTGCATGTTATTGGAACTCACTGGTATTCAGAGGGCACTGTGGTAGCATGCAGTCCTACTCAACGATAACGCTATCCATAGAACATTATAATACTCTCTTCTCTGTCATTCTCAACCAATTTATTCCCAAACACCTTTTTAGCTTTACACCACAAATCACCTGATAATGCATCCATGACCAAAATTTGGAAGAGTGTTTTGTACATCACTTAGCACAATGTGATTCTGGTCCGTGACTGGTGATCTTAGCAATTATGGTAAAACAGATGTCACTAATCACTATTGTTAATTATCACCACAGCCATCTTGATAATCTTCCCAAATTTTGGTAGATCTGAGATGCAGTGATAGTAGGAGGGATTCTCTGCCCTAGACTAAACAGAAAGCTTTCTTCCATCAGCTTTGAGCATTTTCACCAGATGCACTACTTGGTGCAGCTGCTGTAAATTTGTAGTGTAAACCTGCCCTCACTCTAGAATATGTGACTATGTCCATCAATATGGTAACTGAGTATCCATGACAGGGGATGGTTTCTTAAGCAAGATTTTAATACTTGCTTCAAGGGGTGACAGCATCTTGTCCTGCCTCATTAAGACATGGGAAATAAACGCCTATTTCAGTTCCAGTGCTTCTCCTCTGACTTTTAGCAGCCAGGAGGAACATGAGTGTAACTCAGAGGTCATATCCCAGCCCCCACACCTCCAGAATCTCAGCAAGCACCACAGCAAAAACTTAAACAGAGAAAAGTCTACATTTGTCTCTTCAGAAACCAATTCTATTACCAGAGGGACATAGAGTGCAGTCTGGCTCTTAGCAATCAGGAAGAAAAGGCTAAATTTGGTGAATAAATTGTTCACTAAAAAATATTTCCTCCCCATGAATTATATTAAACCATAAGCATTAAAGTATCCTTCAGGTGTGTGGTTAACATGGTACAAGTTGAACTGAAGCAAACAGAAGGAACCGTGAGGTTGTGGTGATGAGAACAGCCCATGTTCTGAGCTCTATGAGTGAAAATATAAAGTTGACTTTTGTTGTTCCTTACAGGCTTGTAGGTTCTTTCTCCTAGGACAGGAAATGGATCAGGGTGGAGAGGTGCAGATCTTCAGAGGACTTCTTTATTCTAGAAGCAAAATGTTGATGAGAAACTTTTCCTCTTTACCCTGAAAAAACTAGTACTCATTCTCAGTTCTGATCAACCTGCACTTGTCCAGGAGTCAAGTGAGGACAACAATGTCTTCTGGGGGAACTGATGATATCTCCAAGAAAAAGTAGAGCTGCCTCAGGTTGCTCTAACTTGCACCCAGCTGCCTGTTGTACCATAGAGCACTAGGTATCAGAGCCACACTTCTTTTTCCACTAACCAAACCTCTTATACCAAGGACTTGAGGGGGTGGTAGGTTGACATAGAATCTCTGTGTTAGATCTACCTCTGTAGAATAAAGGGTACAATATGCCTCAAAATGTGCTATTTGAGAGATTTTAGGATTACTATCAAAATATGTATATTTTTGATATAGCAACAATTTCTGATTTACTACAACACCCTTCATTAATTTGTCACTTGTAGAGCTGACTAGGAAAGAGAAGTTTCATCTAATTGAAAATGTCAACATTTTTAAACATAGCTTCCATTCCGAATCAGAGTGGAAAGCTGAAATATGGAAAATTTTTGTGCAGGGGAAAAAAATTAAGAAGTTTTGAATTGGCAATTTCAAAATGAAAAATGCTGACACCTTTGATTAAAACAAAATAATTCATCACGTTGGAAGAATATTTTTTTGTTTTGAATCAACATTTTGAAACTGAAAAGCTCATTTTTAAAATTTCATTTTGTTTCAAAATGTCATCTTGAAGTGATTTTTTTTTTCAGTCTTCCTAGTTGGAAAACTAAAAATAAACCATTTTCATCAAAAGGTTTTGGTTTCAATAAAACTACATTTTCCAAAAGGAAATTTTTCCATGTGAAATATTTCAACCAGCTTTAGTCACTTACTAGAAGATTTGAAGTACCATATAAATAGCACCTTACCACGTGTTTTTTGGTTTTGTTTTTTTTTTTTTTAGCATGAAAGTTGTTAGAATTTTCCAGTTAAAGCATTCTGCTGACACAGGAACTTTAGCCACTGAGCAGAGTTCCCCTTTTAATGAACCACTATGCAGAAGTTTTCATTTTCCAGTCAGCACATATCCCATGTTTAATTACAGTGGTAAATTCCAAGAGTAGACCAACTGCAAACAAACCCATCCCCTAATTTAAAATCCATTCCTTTTAAAAGTTCCAACTGTAGAAATGTAGTGCGATTTAATTTTCCATTTGCCTTGCATCTGTCAACTATGATGATTTATCTCATTTATTCATGGATGTGAAAGATCATGAACATGCCTATATTTTCTTGCATTTGAATATTACCGAATTGGTTATCCAATCAAGTGTTCTGCAAATATTGTAATTTAGACATAGCTTCGACTAATTGTGAATGTTGACATTTTATAATAAAAATATAAGGGGGACAGGCCAATGGAATCCAGACAAATTAAATTCAATATCAGATTAGATTTAAATATTATATTTACAAAGTAAACAGGTAAAAAGATAATAGAAAAACAGAAATCTCATCACAGGTTATGAAATCATTTATTGTGGTTACAATGTACAATGTGTGCACTCCATCTAGACTCATGAATAAGTCACTATGTTTTACTGCCTGGAATATTTCCTCTGTGATTTGCTGTGGCCAAGATTTTCAAAAGTAACTAATGATTTTAGGTGTCTCCATTTTTAGGGTGTCAGTTTCAGACAACCAAAGGAAGCCTAATTTTTCTGGAAGTGTTAAAAACTTGTTCAGTTTCCTGAAAATTGGGTCTATTTAAGATTTCTCAAGCTGGGCACCTAAAAAATCAAGACACCCATAAAACTAATAATTTTTTAAAAAGCGTAGCCTGTATCTTTTAAATACTATGGTTATAACTATGCAAGAATTGACAGATATGCTCTCCTTAGTAGGATTTCTAAATTCTTTTTTAGAGGACTCATCTATGCTGCAGAATTAAGTTAATCTAATTTATACTGGCATACAGCTGCTGCAGTTGTTATATTACTTGTGAGTATCTACACTTTGCCCTTTGTGTTAGCACTGAATGTCCTCACCAGGAGCAAATGCACCAACTGAATTGTCAGTGTGGGATGGCTTCTGAAAGTCAGGAAGAGTCAATGTGAGCAATGCAGGGTCTACACTGACAGTGCATCAATCAACATTGATTCCACACTGCTCATGGAGGTGGAGTTCTTAAATTAGTGTACCAGATGAGTTGCATTGTTGGCAGCATTTTAGTATAGAAAGTTAGGCTTAGTATACACTGATGACAATTGCTGGCAGCAGTCAACAGGAGATATGAAAGCTATGTGGAACAGCTTGCATAACTCCTGTCAATTTACTAACTTTTACTTACCACGGTCTCTCTACTGCACTGTGCTGATGGAAATGCCCTCCAGTCAATGCAGTCTTACGCTATTCATGAGGGTGGATTAATGGCATCAATCAGGAAACACTTCTGGGTCTCCACTGCCACTCAGTCGATTCCACAGAATCAATCCTGTATTACCAGTGCAGCCACTGGAAGTGTAGACATACTGTTACAGAGTTAACAAGTTCCAAAGGGGCAGCTGTGTTGGTCTAGTTCAGCAAAACAAACAAGGAATCCTGTGGCACTTAAAGACTAACAAATTTATTTATTGCATGATCTTTCATGAGAGAAAATCCCACTTCATCAGATGCTTTGAAGCAATAAATAAATAAATAAATAAATAAATTTGACACAAGCTGCCTTGCATTGACCTAACTCTGTAGTATAGACCAATCCTCAGCTAAGCACTTAGGCATGTGAGATTCTACTCTCTTCTATGTGGGATTTCGTACCACATGCTTAACTGTAGTATCTGAGTTCCTTAACAGACATTTACATGTGCAGATGCATATTTGCACATACCTTGTAGTCTGAATGTCCAATGCCATATATGGACATCTGTCCCACTAAGAAAACTGGGTTTTCCATTGTCTTCCTGAGTCTTGCTCAAAATGTCTTCTAAGTACAAAAGTTGCCTTTATGCAGTGTTTTATGACAGTTTACTTATGTGACACAAGTATGCAGTGTAGTAGTAGCTGTGTTGGTCCCAAGATATTAGAGAGGTGGTGAGGTAATATCTTAATATATTTTATTACCTCGTTTATTGGACCGGCTTTTGTTGGTGAGAGACAAACTTTTGAGCCACACAGAGTTCTCTGTAAGGCTTAAAGCTTGTCCCTGTCACTGAGAGAAGTCAGTCCAATAAAAGATATTACCTCACCTACCTTGTCTCTCTGTGTGAGACAAGGGCATTTCTCACACTTCTGTAATGTGTTGCTTGCAATGAGAAAGGTAATTATAAGAGTGAGCCAACTATCTGTTCAAGCAAATGACTGTCTGATGGAAGCAAGTTCTGCCAGGTGAGGTATCTTTAACTATGTAGCTTGCCCACAAGGAGGCATGAATCTTTTGTCTCCAATGTATTGAGATGTCTCACGCAGAATTGATACTTCTCACTGAGCCATCTAAAGTCTCCCTCTAGCATGAAGTCATTATAGTAACCTTTAAAATATGAATATAGGAGGGAGATGCCCTTTGATAATTGCAGACCTTGTATTTCAGTTACACACAGATATGTATAAAAGGAGACAAGAGGAAAAGTATTAATCCATGTGATACTCAGACCAGTTAGAACTAATAGCTTTCCTTTCATTACTAGCATTGTAAAATCAGGGCCAGCTTCTGAAAGGTGCTGGGAAAGCAATGGGAATTGTAGGTGCTCATCACCTCTCATGATCAGACCCTGAGCTAATAAAAGGAAGACAAACAGAAGACTTAGGACCAAATTCTCAGTTGTGCTGAATCTGTCACAGGCTTGCCTGAGGAACAGGGAAGGGCTCTAAGGCACCTTTCTGCTCTCATGATCCTGGGATTAAAATGATCTTAGTATTTAGAGAAGCATAAGGGCTGAACCTCAGAGTTACAGACACCTTGGTAGTGGAGGTTGTTCATAACTCTGACATGTTCGTAACTGGAGAAAATCTTATGGTTCTTCTTTCAAAAGCTTTTAACTGAACATTGACTTAATACAGGTTTGAAACTTTATTATGGAGAAGAAAATGCTGCTTAGCCTTTATTTTTTAATAGTCTGTGCTTAACACAGTACTGTATCCCTCCCCGCCCCCTCCGCTGCCTAATTGCATACATCGAGTTCCAGATGTGGTGTGTGGTGGACTTGACTGGTCAGTTCATAATTTTGTTGTTCATAACTCTGAGGTTCTAATATGTTAGACTGGCTGCAATAGTTCCATAGAAGCCATTCTGCCAACTGAGAACCAGACAGAGTGCATGGTGTCCTGACTTTGCCTCCAACATGCCTCTGCCATTACCTCTCCTCATCCCTGAAAAATCCTTTAAGCAGAGGTGTAGAAGTAGATGGTGTAGATCTGTCTGACATTGACTGTGTGTTACTTGGGTGATTTCCCTAGTCCAGGGGAATCCCTGGTTGTTCCTTTGGTAGATTTCTAGCCCCTTTGAGCTGTCTGAGTTCAGCAAAGTGACTTAAACAGTGGCCAGGAATGTGGCCATTGAAAACATTTGAATATAGTGTTTCTGTTACAATGTACAAATACATTGCATCTCTTCTCATGAATGCGACACCATGCTTTACAGATTGAGGTGGTATTTTGCAACTCACCATACTCTAAAATATAGGACTGGAGCTACCACAGAAGTCATTTGACTGACCATGGCATTCTGTTAACATTGCACAGCGTTGTTCTAGTTCTGTGACCCATATGCCAACCTGACCTCTCTTCTTAGATATCCTAGAATAGACAACACATATTTCCAATAGGAATATAAACTAAGTTGCAATTAATTTGTGTATGAAGAACTGATGCCTATGGTTTTGCAATATAAATATTTAGGTTATAGAGTTCATAATAAATCTTTGCATTCTAAATAGTTCCCGCTCAATAACCTCTGAACAGTTAATCATGGGTAAACAAGTAAAATGAAATGATAATATAGTCTATAAAGAAAATGTCAGAGCTGGCAAAAAATAAAAATAAAAAAACACACTAAAGCAATAAATCAACAAGCCCCACAAAACAAAATATATTAAAAGTGTTAGAAAAACACTTTTATTCTGACCTAAAAGGTTGTCCTTTGGTTTACACAAAATTAAGTATAAGTGGAAAAGCCTTTTTAAAAAAAAATTAATGTAAAGAAGGCCATATGGCACCATCAAGAAATCTGATTTGCTTGCTATAACCACACAGATAGAGTAAGACAATGTGTATTCTTTTTCAGGTCAATAAGAAAAGCACCAGCTTTGGAAGCTGTTTTTCTAGTCTCATAGTTAGCTCCATTCATCATGAACTTATTAAGTATATGTAAATGTCAGGCCATTAGGCTAGTGTGTGCCAAGCATAAAATATAGGAAAATCTCTTGAAAACCCAGTCTGTCCATGAGGTCCACAGGAAATGAGTTTATAATTTAAAAATAAATCAAAAAGCCCACATCTCTGGAGTCTGAAAAGGCTCAGTTCTCTTTCCCATATTATTAAACACTTTTATAAACCCATGGGAGACAAGAAGTGCTGAAATGGCAACACTAAGTGGGCAACACTTCACTTTGCATCAAACATAACAAGTGCTGTGTCCCTCTCCCCCCTCCCATCCTCCCTGAGATGAAGAGCCTGCTAAAATGGTCAAGGCAAGAAAGACGTAATGCTGGTAAAAAGAGGGCAGTGCATCAAAGAACTTTTCTTCTCTGTAGCATCCTCCATGATAAGAATGACCAGGAATCCTGCCACATTCAAAATTAAGTGCCAGTGCTATTTCTTCAAGCTAGCTTTCCCTCAATACATTATTCAAGTTCAGACACAGCAACAAAGAACGCATCTACTCACCATACAAACAAAATCCTTACATGCTATTTCTTCAATAGCTTGGGAAAGAAGAAGGAGACAGATTGTTATTTCTATTTTAAATACTTGAGCCACAGAAGAATTATATGAACCATGTAAGTATATAGGACAGATAGTTGAAAAATAAATTAAATGAATATATAAAGCTTCTAAAACTCAGGATGTATCTAGATGACTAGTTAGTGTCTGGCACCTGGGGTGGAAATCTACTCATGTGCCGTGCACTAACTGTCCATGAGACCCATGCTACCAAACACTAAAAGTTCCCTAGTGTGCTTTGTTCTATGCCACACTGAAATGGATGCAGTTCCATGTGCTTTAGAGCAGTGGTTCCCAAACTTTTTGAGTATGAGGACCCCTTTTTAACACCAAGAAATTTTGTGGACCCCCCAAATGACAATAGTTGTTCTTGGGGACTGTCTGGTGTGGCAGAAGAGCAGTGAAGGACCTGGCCCCCACCTGCTCCCAAGGGGTGGGGACATATCCAGGGTGTGGCTGCTCACAGCAGGGAAATATGATTCATTTAGAGAAGAGGTGTCAAACTCATTCAATGTTGAGAGCCACATTGGAAGGCAGGATACCTGTCATGGGCCGTGTGTCCACACAGGCCTCCCAACCTTTTTCCTCTCCGTGTTCAGAGCAGCATGGCCTCCCCTTCCCCCTCCCCAACCCCATAGGCTCTCCCACACCTTCAGTTTTCCCTGTTCTGTGGGCCCCCCTTCCCCACACTGGCTCCCAGACCTCCTCTGCCTTCCCCTTCCCTTTCCACTTCCTCTACTTCCTGGTGGCAGAGGGAAAAAAAATCAGTCTCAGTCACAGGCAGCCAGGCTGGGTTCCTGCCTCTCTCCCTCCCAGCCCACTCACTGTCAGTCACTCAGAATGCTGGCCTTTGGTTGGCTCAGTCCTGGCTGGCCTTTGATTGGCTTGTTCCCATGGGAGCCCCAGCCACCTTTTCCTTTTTTATTTGAAATTTGTGCGATGTGCCATCAATTAAATTAGCATGCTGACTGACTGACAGTGAACAGATGGGATGGGAGGAAATGCAGTGGCTGTCCGGAATTGGCCTAGCCTGTTGTGACTGAGACTCTTATTTGGTTGGCAGACCACACCAGAGCTCAACTAGGATTGGCTGGAATGCTTTTTTGTTCCCCTGTGCAATGACTCGGATCATGTGAGTGAGTCAGAAGTACACCTAGCCTTACTGTGCCAGGAGCCTGTCTTTGGAGGTTGCTGCTGCAGACAGCTTCCAGGCACAGCCTAGGCAGCAGCTCCACAGGCCAGATCAGAGATCTTGGCAAGCCGGATCCAGCCCCCACTGGCCGTAAGTTTGACACCCCTGATTTACAGCCCTGTCCAACATGGATCACCGGCCAGCAGCAGCTGGGGCCAGATCAGGTCCAGGCCACCTGCCACTGGCCAGCAGCGGATGGGGCCAGATGGATTCACAGACCCCTTGCAATAACTGCAGGCTCCATGGGAATCCCTGGACCATAGGTTGGAAACCACTGCTTCAGAGAACTTCTGGTGCTCAGCAGGAAGGTACAAAGAGACAGAGCACAGCAGACTAATGCAGAGCAGCTTTACACCCCAGTTTGCCATGCATTGACTGTTCATCTAGACAAGCCTTATAGTAAGACTGCTGTTCACTCTGATATGATTACAGCTAAGGTGGGCATACCCATGCTAGTTATAATTTAGTTAGCGCAGCTAAAATTGGAAGACATTGTGGCAGTAAGCTCAGCACAGGCTGGACAAGCCTAACCAGAAACCTCGATATTAACTTGGGCTGTGGGTCTGTGCTGCCATGTCTTCACTGCTGTTTTCAAGCTAGCATGCATATGCAGATTTGAGCTGCAATCACACCCATGATTGCAGTGTGGACATTGTCATGATGTAGCCCATATTTTTGTGTGAATCTATACACTAGAGGAGACTTTTGTTTGTGCCAAGCATGACAGACATCATTATGCCTGACCCTTGGGATTAAACTGGGACTCTCTTGAGTTAAATGCATGAACTGCTACAACTTGCACTAAAGAGACGGACTGACCAGCTGAGAGCTGTAACAAATCCACGTTCTCTGTAGATTGGCACAGAAAGAGATGTATAGCATGCATTGATCAGTGGATTGCACAAGCATGTTGTTGTTGTTAAAAATATTATAGTATTGCCAGCCTTGAACATTCAAAAATCACGTTTGACTTGAAAAAAAATTTAAAATGGGCTTATTTAATCTTCGTTCTGGTTTCTGAGTTTAAGGGCACACTCAAGTGCACTTTTTTTACCAGTGGGGGCTAGAAACATTCTTATTTCTTAAACTAAAGCAGATATTCTCAAGCAATTACCTGCATTCAAGGAACTGAGGCTTAAGAAAAAACACCAAATACTGAGAGAATCCTGATAAGATCAGAAGACATGGCAACAGGGACAAAGTAATAATTAATGCCTTGGAGTCTCTTCTCATTTACTCTGATGGCCAGTAGCCCTGTGGGACCATTACAACAACCAATGACAGTCCAATATAGCTAATTTTGGCTTCCCGTTTCTCTTGTAGTAGTATTAAAAGGAAGCATACATGCTAGCAATACAACATTCGATAACTCTATTAACGTATTTCACCACTATGATGATGACTCATATTTATAGATTCTAAGACCGGAAGGGAATGTTATGATCTTTCAGTCTGCCCTCCTATATAAAACATAGGAATTCCCTGAATAAACTCGTTTTTGAACTAGAACAGGTCTTTTAGAAAACCATCTAGTCTTGATTTAACAACTTCCAGTGAGAAAGAAACCACCACAAAGCTCACTGATAATTTTTTTCATCTTCTTTTCAGTTTTAATTTGTCTAGGTTCAGCTTCCAACCATTACAATATTTTAGATTTTATTTGCTAACTGAAGAGTCCTCTATTTTCACATTTATTTTCCTGATGTAGTTACTTATATGCTACAAATTTCAACCCAGAACCTTCTATCTGATAAACGGATTGAGCTCATTAGGTGTTTTCACTATCAAGGCATGTTTTCAGTCCTCTAATCATTCTGATGACTCTTCTCTGAACCCCCCCCTCCAACTTTTCAACAGCCTGGAATTCTGGACACCAGAACTAAACAACAATCTTCCAGTTCAGTTGCACCAGTTCAGAAGTAATATCTGTTTCCCCTACTTATACATTCAAGGATCACAATAGCTCTTTTGGCCACAGCATCACAGTGGTCAGTGGGCGTTCTTGCTCAGCTTGCATAATGCTTTTCATCCAAGACTTCCAGAGAGCTCAAAATAGTCTTGTGTCCATCACTGAAATGCAACTGAAATGGCTGGGTGGATGGCAATCATGTTTAAGAGTAGAAGGTATCTTCTTCCGTTGAAACTACAAGGAAATGTTTAGGCAGCATAATCAACATTACAAGCATCAACAATGCTCTTATACATGATACTAAAATGATACATGTTCATCCAAAAAAAAGAAAGCCTTTAAATTTCCATGGTATTTTGCTTGCAGAATTGTTTGCACATGCAGTAGATGCAATTTAGCTACCTGATTTGCCATATGAAATTGTGCTCATGAGTTTTAATGTTTCTGTCTGCAAATTGTTTTGAATCAAAAATTACAGGATGTGTTGCAATTCTTTTGCAGCTGTGGCACTTTGACACCCTATTCCCCCCAGTGTGAGGTGGTTGAGAACTGAACTGTCATAGTTCCAGACTAATAGGCACTGGATTACTCTTCAATTGTGATTGTAGCAATTTTTGTAAAATAAAGTAAAAGGCAAGGCACAATTTGATTTTTTTTTTTTTTGGTCTGTTGTGTAACATGACTTTCACTTCACTAAAAGGCAGGCCACATACTGTGAAATTTTGCAACCCCCTCTCACATCTTGTATGAGCAATTTCCATTCTGTTATGTTCCCTCACAGATGGTGTTCTGAAGATCTGAAATGAAATGAAGACTATTTTTCAATCTGCCATGAAACTATAGCTAGGGATGAGTGTGGTTGATTTACTGGTTTATGGACTCAAAGTTCACTAAGAAGTGCTACCTGTAAGGATTGTTTCCAAGGGGCAGTTGTGTTAGTCTAGTTCAGCAAAACAAGCAAGGAGTCCTCTGGCACTTGAAGACTAACAAATTTATTTATTGCATGAGCTTTCATGGGAGAAAATTCCACTGCGTCAGATGCTTTGAACGAATGCTAGCAATTGAATTTGGAGCTCTGAATTAGCTGAATAATGAACATCATGCGCAGACAGTTAAATCCTTAGTAAGTAGATATGTACAACAAATAAGGAGTCTGGTGGCACTTAGAAGACTAACAAATTTATTTATTGCATCAGCTTTGGTGGGAGAAAATACCACTTCACCTATTTTCTCCCATAAAAGTTCATGTGATAAATAAATTTGTTAGTCTTTTAAGTGCCACAAGACTCCTGCTTTGTTTTGCTGAACTAGACTAACATGACTACATCTTTGGAACTAAATATGTAAAAAAACTGAAGCTGTATTCTAATCTCTTCCTATGTGTTGATACAGTAGTTCTACACAGTGTAAACACTCATCCTGAATGGAACTACTGAAATATAAGTAACCATCATCCTTTGTAGTTGGCCCAAGGAAGGTCAAGAGTAAGTTGCAATTAAGCCATTTGTTGCTGATATACCCACTTCAGATGGGAGAGTATGAATGATTACAAAGCAAATTTAAACCTTCCCCTTCTGATCAAACTAGATTCCATTTTAGAAATCAAATCAAATCATAGGGCTGGAAGGGACCTCATGAGATCATTGAGTCCAACCCCCTGGGAATTGAACCCAAGACCTTCTGCATGTTAAGCAGAGGTGCTAGCCACTAAATTGTCTATCATAGATTCTACATATATGTAATTTGCCTAAAATCTTGCTTTTTGAAGGACAGCTGTATCCTGGCATCAGAACAGGCTTTGGCTAGGCTGTTTTTTGTTTGAAGAATGTAGTTAGCCCCCCAGAGGCCTGAGTTATTACTTTCCAGAGGGGTAGCTGTGTTAGTCTAGTTCAGCAAAACAAACAAGGAATCCTGTGAAACTTAAGGACTAATAAATTTATTTATCACTTGAGCTTTTCTGGGAGAAAATCTTCAAAGCATCTGACAAAGTGGGATTTTCAAACATGAAAGCTCATGTGATAAATAAATTTGTTAGTCTTTAAGTGCCATAGGATTCCTTGTTTGTTTTGATGAATTGTTAAAATAACACTAGAATAAACAGTTTATGAGAGGACTGATAATTTTGTAGTTAAGGCACTTGACTGGGACTCAGAAGATCTGGTTCACTCCTTGGTTCTGCTACCCACGTCTTAATCTCATTGGGTATGTCTACACTGGAGCCTTAAGTCGACTTGAACTTCCTTAAGTCAACTTAAGGAAATCCATGTCCACATTGGGCTTTTATTAACTTGACTTAAGCGCTTGCTTAAGTCAACTTAATAACTCCAGCCCTTAAAGTCGACTTAAGTGTTAAAGTCAAATTTATTAATTCACCTTAACACATTGTAGATAGGGTCATCTACACTGTAGGCTTCATTAAGTCAACTTAATAAAGTTGACTTAACAGAGCTCTCCAGTGTGGATGTAGTCTTTAAGTAGAATTTGTTAAATCACCATTGTTAAGTTGACTTAAAGTCAACCTTGTTAAATCGACTTAACTGAGCCCTCTAGTGTAGACATAGCCATTGTGCTTGACTCTAATGGTACAGAAAAGGCTGTCCAGCTGACAGCCATGGCTCACTGAAAATTTCACTGGTGAAAGGGGATTGAAGTGGGGCAGTGATTTGAAGAAGGAAAATGTTCATGTGTTGTACATACTCTAAACTGCCAAAGCAATCTTTGGCCAGTTGACAAAAATTACTGTGCCCCTAAACCCAAATTGTCCCCCAGACAATCACAGCACCTGAGAGGGATGAAAGTTATTGTACATTCACATTTCTCATTGTCCTTCCACCTATAGATGGTGTGCAGCTCAGTCAGAACTAAGAATTGGGACCTTTTGGTTTTATTAGGGACATATCAAAAGTTTGGATGTCAGACATAGAAGAATCAGTTTTCTAATCCTTAGTTAACTAACTTCTCAAATTTTATGATGGGGTTAAACTTCCAGAGGTATGTTTTGATCAGAGGATTGTTTTGTCATCTCTTTTTCAGTAATTGTGATAAATTACAACACGATAAACACGCCCTGTTACTCTCCTAAGCCACTAGAATAAATTAAGACTAACATTAAAAGTGTGCTTTTATCCTTGGAAAATACTAGTGGAGCAATTGGCAGGGAACATGTCCTTTAATGGAGCGGCAATGGAGTCACTCCAGCACACCTGGAGCAAAGCCCCACTCGCCCCACCGTAATTAGGGCTCTGGATGACACAGTGCCTAAAATAAGGACTCTTCTCACTTCTGTTCAATAAAAGAAGACCTGGATCTTCCCTTTCATAAAGCAATGCATTTAATATGGCATGGGAAAAAAAGGATTCTGCTATTTTCATATTTTAAAAATCTAATATGACTTAGTCATAGTTGTTCTTCACTCTGCCACTCAAATGATATGTTACTTTGAACTTGTAAAAATGAATCAGCATTGATTGCATCCTCATTCTGGATACTTCATGTGTGCATTTTTATATCCAATATTTCAAAATGCCATCAACATTTACTAAAAAAGACTACTACTACTCTGCTCTTTGATGAATTCACTCATTGAGGACTTTTAGATCTGAGTCTCCTCACATTTACAAAGGTATAATTCAGGATTAACTCCACTGAAGTTTCCATATGAGGATTTGGCAAGGCATTAGTTAGTAACAATTGCCAAGCCACTTTACATTCTGATTCTAAATGAGTGCACTTGCTAATCACCTGGAACTTAACACTGTTCTGACATGTCTGGGAGCATTGGTGTTTTGGAGGGTTTTGTCATTTATATGGTTAAAATTATGCTTTGTTTTCTAGTCAGTGCAATATGAAATGCATAGGGTTAGATTGGTGGTCAGTTACATATATGTCATTTCCTGGACTTCTGAGGGCTTTCACCAACACAAGTGGGACAGCATGAAGACCAATGGTAAGCAACTCCTGGAATGCATGCCAACAGTGGCAAGTGAGCCCATTTGGAGAGGCACATAGCACCTTCTACAGCACCACAGAAATTCCCACTCCTGCCACTGAAAGTCACTCCTAGCGGCTTCTTTCAGGGGTGGCTGGTGGTGGTGGGGGTCCCTGCCATGCCCATGCCCCAGGCGTGCCATGGGAAGAAGACACTTGGAGTGGCTGTTCTCCACATTGTGCCAATGCCAAAAGAAGCCACTCTGGGTGGCTTCTTTCTCTGGCATGCCAGCGTATCCCTGAGCGGAGTCACTCTTTACAGCTTCTTTCTGTAGTGTGCCTGGGGTCCCCTGTCCCCAGACACAGTGCCAAAGGGAGCCGCTCTATGTGACTTCTTTCTGTGATAGCTCTTTTCAGTAGCATGCCTGGGGCATGTTGTCCCCACCCCCTGCAGCCCTGGCTCCTACCGAACAGGCAGCCACCATTTTTTTTCTTTTTTGCAGAGGGGACCGCTGGCACCAGATGAGGGTTGGGGAATGAAAGCCAGAATAGGGATCAGCAAAGATTGCGAAGCCCTGGCATAGATCATTAACTTTTCTTTCTTGTCCTCCTGTCCCACAGGTACAGGAATAAAGGGCTTGCAAACCCATTGATTTAGTGATGGAACTCCAGTGTAACATACAGTTCAGTTCAGAGTCCACATTTCACCCTGTTTGATAACCAGGTTGACTGAATGTTTGTCTACACACAAACTGGAACTAGAATAACCAGTTCTAACTCACATTTGTATTTATGTCAGTGTACATCTATATTTAATCTGCAATAAGAATGCACTGCACTGAGACTCGCAACAAAGTAAAGGTGCGAGTTGGAGCTGATGGTTATTTTAGATCAAGATTGTATAAGACAGCCTGAGTTAGAGGGAGGTCAGCCAAACTACATGAATATGCAAGTGAGTTTTTCAGTTTACATATGAATCTGGCTAGCAAACCTACGAGTCATTGCAGCAGCACTCTTCAAACTTTACTGCTGGAGTAGCTTAATGGTTTCTAACCGCAGGGAAAACAAATGCAACACAGACTGTTACCTTCAAAAAGTGCATATTCAAGGTCCCCTAAGGAGAAAAGGAATTCTGCTGGATCTTTCTATTGTATGCCACCGTTAATTATTTATTGTTGTTACTATTTATTACTGCTGTGCTTTTTATTGGAAGACCTCAGAGGGCTTAGCAAACATTAAAGGTCCAGGTCCAGAGCTCCAGTCAGGGCAGCTGGGGTGAGTCAAAATGGTTTTAAGCTATCTTTGTACTTGCCCAATCCACCAGCCTGTTAGGGACATTTTGAGATGCATTTTATATGAAAGGTGCTAAGCAATAAAGTTCTACAACAATATATTCTTTTTGTATGTCAAATACCAGTGTATGAGATCTCTTGAATGATGCAGTCGCACCATAAGAATAGTATAACATAACCATAGATGTAAATTTGTAACTTAAGTAATCTTTTCTTTCCCTTTTTTGCTTAGAAATCTATTTCTGTATGTAAGTTGTTCATGCTACATGCGCGTCCCAGTCTGAGTGTGGAGTAGCTCATTTGTATGGCCAAATACACTGCTGAGTGTAAATGGGAGTGCACATACATTTTTAGTGCACAGATCTATTTATCTTTTTTACTCTTGCAGTCTTTGTGCCTACAGCAACATGCTGTTTATTGTGGTGATGGTTTCCTTATTTATTATTTATGTTGCTGTTGTAGAGGTCCCAACCAAGGCCTCATTGTGCTAGAAGGTATCCAAACATAGAGCAGGAGAGAATCTCTGACTTGAATATCTTATTATCTAATTTGAGACAGGATGCAACAGGCACCAATGACAAACAACTGGTAGCTATGGAGAAGGGAAATGAAGGTAACAGTGACAGGATCTTGTGGTTACATAGACTAGCAAAGTATACAGTTACAAGAAGCAGGGAGAGACTTGTAAACTTGTTGGTCCAGTTGTTTTCTGTCCTTAGCTCTAAGAATTGGTCAACAAAACCTCATTCTAAGATTTTTTTCACCATTGACCCCCTTAAAATCTGTTAATTCATTGCCAGTTCAGTGTGAATCTCGCCTATCACCATTTTGTTTATTTGTCTTGATTTTACCTAATCATGATAGGCCAAGTTCATCTCTGGAATAGTTCCATTGAAGCTGGAGATTAATTTGGTCTGAAGAATTTCCATTCATGTGTACAAGGGTAGACAATATTTCTGGGTACCTTTACATTATTAGATCGATTAACACTGCATAATCAATAACAAGAATTGGCAGACCTGTAAATAAAGCTCCTATAGCTCCACTGTGGTTACAATCAAAAGATATTGCTGGTGAAATTAATCAAAAATTATCATCAAGATAGGGTAGATGAGAATAAGAAGAGGGTGTTTTGGAATCAGGCACTGAGTAGTCAAGTACACTATTTTATACACAGGCCATATGGTGTGGACATAAACTGTGTGAGCTTACTTTACTAGAATTATGCAATCTGTAACCTCTCTTCCCAGATAACTCCTATCTGCCAAATGTTTCTCTTGCCTCTAATACTGCAGATTTCACAGGCTTGCATTCTGCATTCTTACATGTTCCCATATACCATGCACCACACTCTGATAGAATGGGAAAGATTTTGAAAACTAAGGTCTGTTTTCTGAGAAGCATCAAGAAAAGCTGGGTTTTAATGAAGCACTTTAGTCTTTTGCCACATCTTTATTCATCATTTTATACCTCTATAATTTTATACATATTACCTTTCTAAACTTATCATTCTACAGCTTTCTAATTCTATACATATTAAGACAATAGAAGCACTACTTTGCAAACAGAAAAAGTAATTGCAGTGGAAATATACCACCAGGGTTGATGTTGCCTCTGAACATAATTGCAGGGATACATTAAGATTTTTACCCTGAGAAGTAATACTGCCCGAGTCACAATGCTGAGAAATGTATGGGCGATGATGATGAAATAGCAAGTGTTCTTATTGTAACAGGTGGCTGCTTTTAATTTTGTCATCTAAAATATCACGTTGCTATCAGCCCATCTTTTAAAATGCATTTGAACAGTCTATGCATATTGATACTTTTCTAAAATAAATTTAATAGCTTTGAAATGTCAGATTTTTTTACCTGCCTGAAGGAAAACAAAAACAAGCTTCCTAAACTTTATTTGGTATTTTTTTTTCAAACAAAGCTTTAGAAGCAGCATACTTTGCAAGAACATTTTTTTTTGCATTTGAAGGGATGAAGTCAGTGGTATTATGCCAGTTTATACGAGCTCAGGATCTGGTCTTATGAGTATACTATTAAGATTGCTTGCTTTAGAAGTCTTATATTGCATTGATCTGCTCATCTGCAATACGACTGTACACTACCAGCAAACTGCTACATCTTAGTGATGCTGTATTTCTGAGGAGACATTAAACAGAAATCTTTTCTTACTTGAGCTAGCTACTGTAAAAACAGGGTGTTAAAGATTCCAAGGCACTAACTGGTCAACATAATGAAGGGTCTTGTGCAGCTAAGGAGACTGCATAGCCTGAATCCACATGGACTAAATTAGTATCAGAATCAAGCAGTGAGGTAATGACCCATACCAGTCTGAAGAGTGTTTTGCACATAAGGGTGAGGATTCCGTCACCCAGGTCAGATGTAAAGACACAGGGTTTACATGACCACATCCCTTCTCTTTAGGCTTTTTGCATATTTGGCCTTATCTCACACCACAGAAGCCAACAGATTAGCCAGGAGCCTAAGTGAGGAGACAGTTTCAGGAGACAGTACTATAAATGTGTTCACTAAAAGGTATGGCTATCCATTTTATTAGAGGTTTCTTTGGCAATTCTGTGGCAAGCTGGATCTGTGCTCTTCTGCCCTGTTTCTTCCTTTTTCTTTCTGCCATTCCTTGCCTGATGGACAGTTTATGTTTTTATTTGGAAGGTTATTGTGACATATGTAATTAATTATTATTATTATTTGTAGTGTGGTCATGACCAAAGAGGGGATCAGGCTAGACCATTGTGCTAGAGCAGTGGTTCTCAACCACTGTGGTGGGACACGTTACTGTGTCACCACACAGTGGTAAGTGTATCACAGAGAGCTGGGGAGAGGGCTGGATTTGGCCTGGAAGAGGTGGGTTTGTGTGTCCTGTAGGCTCCCGATATGCCACCAAGTGTGTTTTGACCTGCAAAAGGCTAAGAACTACTGAGCTAGAGGCTGCACAAACAGAGTAAACATGATCTCTGCCACAAAGAGATTACAATCTAATTGGAAACAAAATGTAACATGTGTATGTGACAATCACTAGGGGGAACGGTGGAGGAAAGATCACAAAATGGTTATCTAGGTAAATAACTTAATGGTTCTGATTCAACTGAAAGTTGGAGGGGAAAAGAGGATGTTTTTTGACTTAGAGTCTTGATTCTCTTCCCACTCAAATCTTTGGAGTATTTTTCTTTGATTTTAGTAGCACATGAATGGATCCTTAACAAATGAAGTAATCATTCCCAACTTTCTCATGACCAAGCTGTCACTAGTTTGCTGATTTCTTGTAGGAGTCAAAGAAGGCATTGGTCTTCACGAGGGATTTTAAGGAAGAGAGGATAGCTGCCTTATAGAGTAATTCAGGAAGGTATATAGAAGAGAGCCTGGACTAAAATGCAGAGAAATAGGCATAGGTACTTAAGACTGGCATCACTGTATCAAGAATAGGTGAATGAGAAGGGGCAGAGTTATACCAGGCCTTGAAGATGAAGACAATTCGTTTGAATTGGATGTGTGGAAAACAGGAAATCAATAAGGGATTCCAAGGAGGGTATGAGCCAGTCAGAGACATGGACTATGAAGGTGATCTTAGTAGCTGTGGTTCAAATGGATTTGTGGGGGAAAAGAAGTATGTGTGTCAGAAAGGCCAGAGACAAAGAGGTTGTAGTAATCAAGAGAGAATATGAGGAGGAGGAGGAACTGTAAAGGAGTTTTAGCACTGTGCATAGAAAGAAAATGTCAGATTCTGGAAATGTAATGAAGGAGAAACTGCAAGGATATGGACACAGTGGGCCTGTCTACACTGATATACCTGCTTCCATCTCCAAGGACCAATGCAATGGAGCCAATTGAGCAGCGAGTGGAGACCCACTCAGTGGATCCCAGAGGTACTCTCTGGTTGACACAGTAACTCCACCTCCAAGGAAAGACTAACGCTGCATTGAATGGAGAGGATTTCCTGTCAGCGCAGCCCAGTGAAGCCACCACAGTAAGGGAGGTAGATTGCATATCTCTCATCAACTCAGTGCAACAGTATAGACCAAACCAGTATGAATATATGGGAGAAGGGGGAGAGAAGCCAAAGATAACCCCTAAGTTTTATGGACATGTAAGATAGGTTTAAAAAAGTAGTGTTTTCAGATGTGACACAGAATTGGAGGAGCAGAGACCTTAGAGGAGGAAAAATAAGGGGCCTCATTATCCTCAGTTTTGCAATGTATGTCTACAATTTACATCTGATTAAAATATCAGTGGTAACCAGAATAGTATGGTGGTGTTTTACACTTTCTTTGCACAAGTGTGAATGACTAAGCAATTTGAAAGCAGTAGAAAATCAGGATTGAGTTCTGATCATGGTAGGCTAGGTCCTCAGCTAATATAAAATTAGATGGCTCCTTTGCAGATCAGTGGAGCTACTCAGCCCTTCACCATTTGAGGATCTGGTCTCTTAAGTTTATTGCTGGTGAGGGGTACAGGAGATGTCGGAGACACAGGCTGAAACCTGGAATTAGTTCAGATATTTGTTTCATTAAAATCATTTATTTTGTTCTGGCCTAGCTCAACTCTTCTGTGTTAATTACAGTATTTAGAAAAAGGACCCCTGTTCATATGCATCCATAAATGCAGTCATTATTACATACTGTTGCTATTACATAGCCCCTCTCCCCCATAGTTTGAAGACAAATCTCATTATTTTCCAGTAAAATTGATATTGACTCAACTATTATTATCCCCATATATAATTTACAGGATTTAGCTCATTATTATTTCAAAGTTCCCTTTCAAAAAATTGTAGGCAAAATGCAGCAGTTGCAAATTAAATTATTAATTGGGGATTTAATTAACTTTCTGTTGATCCATGCTACAGTCTCTGGTATCCCTGCTGAACACAGGTATAACTTCATAAAGTTTTCAGTGTTGATGCCATAACAACATATATCTACTAGCAACAACAAATGGTTTTGTGAGGGAATGTAGGTACACAACAAAATAGATGTGGTTAGGACCTGTCAAGAAGACTTCAGTTATATTTTAACTTTCTAGGAGACAGGAAAGGTGTGGTTAAAACTGACTGTGCTTTGTGTGTCTCAGACAGCATTTTGTTTCTGCGGCAGAGAGAAAACTTCAGATTTACTCTGCAAAATAAGTCCTTGGTCACCTATGATCATGCTTTATTATATGCTGTAACACAAAATCCTTATCGTTTTTCTGGAGTGCAAAACTCTTATGTTATTCTCAGTTAATTCATTTGTTTTGCTTCCTCCCTGCCCCCCTCCCCCAATGTTTGTGTGTAATTTTCCTTTTTTTTTTCTCCTTTTTCCCCATTTTGTCACTAGAGAACCCCATATTAAACTAAATTCATCCCCTGATGTAAATGGTTGCTACTCTCATTGGGTATGTCTACACGGTGTGTTCAAGTCAACTTAAGGGCTCTTAAGTTGACTTAAACAAAGCCCTGTCTATATTCAAGGCAATAAAGTTGACTTTAGCATCAGGTAAAGTTGGTTTTATTACTTCTATTTATAAAGTCGACTTTACAGTTAGGTCGACTTTATTAAGTCGACTGAAGGCAATGTGGAGGGGAAGTTGCCTTAAGTTGATTTAATTGGCCTCCCAACCACAGAAAACATGGGGATGGAGGCTGGCTAGAAGGCACAACACAGCTGGGACCATTCCCAGCTGTATGGGCCACAGCCAAACTTCCCATATTCCCTCACTGATCTCCCCCATTCTGAGCCGGACTGGGCATCACAGCCCAACCTGGCATTTCCCCTGTTCTCAGCCCGCTCTGCATGTCTCCCGTTCTTTGCCCAACCCCGCATGTCTCCCCTGTTCTTTGCCCACCCTGCATGTCTCCCCCATTCTCAGCCCAACCTTGCCTGTCTCACTCCTTCTCTGCCCAAACCCATGTGTCTCCCCGTTCTCTGTCTAAATCTGTGTGTCTCCCCCACTGCCCTTCTCTGCCCAACCCTAGGTGTCTCCCCCTTCTCTACCCAAACCTGTATGTCTCCCCTTGCTCTTCTCAGCCCAATCCTCAGTGTCTCCCCCTTCTCTGCCCAAATTTGTGGGTCTCCCCCCTTGCCTTTCTCAGCCCAATCTTCGGTGTCTCCCCCTTCTCTGCCCAAACCCCTGTCTCCCCCTTGCCCTTTTCAGCCTGACCCTACCTGTCTCTCCCCCTCTCCAACCAACCCTGTGTGTCTCTCCTTCTCAAAGGACCCCCCTGATACTGTTGTAAAACAAACAAGGAGTCCAGAGGCACTGTTTAAGACTAACAAATTTATTTATTGGATGAGCTGTCATGGGAGAAAAATCCCACTTCATCAGACAGTTTGAAGATGAGGGAATTTACAGAATGGTAGGAAATAAATGCAGGGGAGTGTAAGACAGGATCAGGTCACAGTCTAACAGCAAATCAAAGCAGTTGTAAAAATTCTAACACTGGGAAATAGCACATGGAAAGAAAAAGAAAGTTGCTATTTCTTTTAGACTAGATTGTGTGAACGCAGGATTAAATCCTGACTATGGATTTTTTTCCCCCATTATAACAGGTGACTTCACCTTCCGCTATGTGCTGTTTCCTGGTGTTTAAGTCCTAACTACTGCTATGCCCTGCCCCTGCGCTGGCAGTTGCCTTGCGGGACCTGTTCCAAAGCCAGAGGTGTGTGGGCAACACAGGGAGGAGGTGGAGTGCTGCGCTGGCACATTGCTGGGCTACATCAGGCTCCCTGGCCTCCATGGGCTCCCTGTTGCCACACACAGTATGGAGGGTGGTGTGGTCACTCACTTCCTGTAGTAAAGGAGTGGCCAGAAGAGAGGGACACCTCTGCTGTGGTGCACTGTGGGCCAGGAACCCACAATGCACCACTCCTAGGGTGACCTAGCAGGTGCCAGTGTGGACGTGGGCAGTAGCCTGGCATTTTGAGTGTGGACGTGCTAAGCCGACTTAGAATCATAGAATCATAGGGTTGGAAGGGACCCCACAAGGTCATCTAGTCCAACCCCCTGCCAAAAAAAGCAGGACCACTCCCATTAGATCATCCCAGTCAGTGTTTTGTCCAGCTGGGACTTGAACACCTCCAGAGATGGAGATTCCACCACCTCCCTAGGCAGCTTATTCCACTGCTTCACCACTCGCCTAGTAAGGAAGTTTTTCCTAATATCCAGCCTGGACCGCCCCAGCTGTAACTTGAAACCATTGGTTCTCGTTCTGCCCTCTGTTACCACCGAGAACAGTCGAGCTCCCTCCTCCTTGGAGCAACCCTTCAAGTAGTTGAAGGTTGCTATCAAATCCCCCCTCAGTCTTCTCTTCTGCAGGCTAAATAAGCCTAGTTCCTTCAGTCTTTCTTCATAGGGCTTGTGCTCCAGCCCTTTGATCATTTTGGTTGCCCTCCTCTGGACTCTCTCTAATTTGTCCATGTCCTTTTTGTAGTGGGGAGCCCAAAACTGGACACAGTATTCCAGATGTGGCCTCACTAGTGCAGAATAGAGGGGAATGATCACATCCCTCGATCTGCTGGTAACACTTCTTCTGATGCAGCCCAGTATGCCATTGGCCTTTTTGGCAGCAAGAGCACACTGCTGACTCATATCCAGCTTCCCATCCACCATGACTCCCAGGTCCTTTTCTCCAGTGCTGCTATTTAGCTGATCACTCCCCAGCCTGTAGCAGTACATGGGGTTTTTTCGTCCCAAGTGCAGGATTTTACACTTATCCTTGTTGAACCTCATGAGATTCCTCTTGGCCCACTGCTCCAGTTTGTCTAGGTCTCCCTGAATCCTGTCTCTGCCCTCTAGGGTGTCTACCGTTCCCCCCAGTTTGGTATCATCTGCAAACTTACTAAGTGTGCAATCTATCCCATCATCCAGATCATTAATGAAAACATTGAACAGAACTGGCCCCAGGACCGACCCCTGGGGTACACCACTCGTTACTGCCTGCCAACTTGACATGGAGCCATTGATTCCTACACGCTGAAACCGTTGTTCTAGCCAGTTTTCTATCCACCTTACAGTCCACGCATCTAACCCATACTTCCTTAATTTGCCAATGAGAATGCTGTGGGAAACCGTATCAAAAGCCTTGCTAAAGTCAAGGTATATCACATCAACGGCTCTTCCCGCATCCACAAATCCAGTCATCTCATCATAGAAGGCGATGAGGTTGGTCAGGCATGATTTACCCTTGGTAAATCCATGCTGACTATTCCTGATTACTCTATTTTCCTCCAAGTGTTTCAGGATGGATTCTTTGAGAAGCTGCTCCATGATTTTTCCAGGGATTGAGGTGAGGCTGACAGGTCTGTAATTCCCTGGATCGTCCTTTTTGCCTTTCTTGAAGATAGGTACTATATTTGCTTTTTTCCAGTCCTCTGGCACCTCCCCCGTTCGCCACGAGTTTTCAAAGATAATGGCCAACGGTACTGCTATCTCATCAGCCAGCTCCCTCAGCACCCTCGGATGCAGTTCATCCGGCCCCATGGACTTGTGCACATCTAGTTTCTTTAAGCAGTCCCTAACCTGACCTACTGTCACCAAGGGCCTCTCTTCTTCTCCCCAGTCCCCCGTACCTAGTGTAGTGGGCTGGGAGCTGACCTTGCTTGTGAAAACTGAAGTAAAAAAAGCATTGAGCACTTCAGCTTTTTCCTCATCCTCTGTCACGAGGATGCCTGCCCCATTCAGTAAGGGACCTACACCATCCCTGATCCTCTCCTTGTTATTGATATACTTGTAGAACCCCTTCCTATTATCCTTCACATCCCTTGCTAGTCGCAACTCCATTTGTCCTTTGGCCTTTCTGATTTTATCCCTGCAGTCCCGAGCAATGTCTTTATATGCCTCCTTAGTCATCTGTCCTAGCTTCCACTTCCTGTGAGCGTCCTTTTTATGCTTCAGCTCAGTGCAGAGCTCTCTGTTAAGCCACAGTGGGCGCCTTCCACATTTGCTGTGCTTTCTCCTTATCGGAATTGTATCTTGCTGTGCCCTTAGCAGGGTTTCTTTAAAATGCACCCAACTCTCTTGGACACCTTTCCCCTTCAGATCAGCCTCCCAAGGGATCCTGCCCATCAGTTCCCTGAGGGAGACAAAATCTGCTTTTCTGAAGTCCAGGGTCTGTGTTTTGCTTCTTTCCTTCTTTCCTTTAATCATCAACTTGAACTCAATCATTTCATGGTCACTGCTACCCAGGCTGCCATTGACCTCTACTTCCCTGATAAATTCTTCTCTATTTGTGAGCAGCAGATCGAGAGGCGCAAGGCCCCTCGTCGGTTGCTCCAGCATTTGTACCAGGAAGTTGTCCTCAACACTCTCCAGAAACTTCCTGGATTGCCTGTGCACTGCTGTATTGGCCTTCCAGCAGATGTCAGGGTAATTGAAGTCCCCCATGAGAACCAGGGCCTGTGCTCTAGAAACTTCTGTTCTACTTTAAGCAGACTTTATTAAGCCAGCTTATCCAAGCCCTGTAGTTTAGGCATAGTCATTGAAATCAATGGGAGAGGCATCATTGTGCACCAGGTCGAATTTGACCTACTATAGCTACTTCTAGACAATGTCCAGTCAGAACAGATTAAATCTAATAAATAAGTAAAATAAACAGATAAATAAAGTCCATTCAATCCCATTCACCTGCATGTCAGATTAAGTCCCCTTCCTTTCTAATCAGCTTTTGGTATAGTAATTAAGTCTTAACAGGAAAAGAGACATGGCATCATACCATAGAGCAGTTAAACATGTAATTTATGTTAGCCAAATTTAGCAATTTACAATATATATATTTTTCATAATCTCTTGACTCTGCTACTTCTCTAACACTAACAAGACCAGTGTTTTCTTCCAATATAAAATTTATGATCTCTTAAACAATTCACACAATGACCAAAACCTCAGCTGGTGAGCTAATGTGAGATAGGATGAATTCTTAACATTTGAGAAACAGTCAGATAATTAACAAGATAATAAATCCTCAGTAGTAAGAACAGGAGATTTAGTCCATAGACAAATGTCTTTGAAGCTTCTCTTCTTTCATGACTGATTTATTTTGGGCCAGTCTAACCGATATGCTCTGCCTTTTGAACCAACCAGTTCAGTTAAGCCTATGGCTCCCCTATGTCACTGAAACATGCTGGTGAAATTAGCCTTTTATTTTTATTTTCATGCCTTGCCACTGGCAGGCTGATACTACCTGCCTTCAGCTGTATAAGTAACCATACCAGAGAGACTATTTTCAGAATGTTTTCTTCCAGACTGAAATCAGAAATTGAAGTTGAACTAATGCAAGAAAGACTATCCTTAGGCTGTTTCCAGCCCCTGTGGTTGCGCAACTGAGAGAAAGCCTTGATGCCTGACATTTCTGCTAACCCCAAGGAAAGGGAAGATAGTGCTGCTGTGTCTGCAGGTTAGGGAAGTCAGGAAAATCTGTTTCACAGCAAGGCTGTTCAGCTTGAGAAACAGAAGATAGGCATCCCCCAAATAAATGTTAAAATGAAAGAGAGAGAGAGTGTTGGGATGGGGGGTAGGGGAGAATGGCCCAGGCAGAGACAGCTGAGAGATAAAAATGTAGATAATCTATGAAAGCCACAGGATCCCTCTTTCCCCCAGCAAAAGAGAGCTCAAATGTGGGATTCTCCAGCCTATTTACTTATTCTGTTATTTAATCCACTTACTTCAGTGACAGAACAGATCACATGCCATTCAGTTTAGTGCCTGCTAGTTGGTGTTTTCAGTGTTTTTTTTTATTCTGAAGAAGAACTGAGAGTGTATTAAGCCAGTCTCCACTTTCCGTGGTACTAGCAACAGTCAGGGTTCATTCAGTAGGGCCTTTTTATTTCCTTTCCCACATCAGTTCACTGATTTCATTTGCTTTCTGATTAAGTGGTGATGGAGCCAAAAATATATTCTTTAGTACATAAGTGGACATAAGAAATCTTTTGAAACGTACAGAACTTGTGCACCTGATGAAACAAATTCAGCAATGTGTAAATCAGGAACAACTTAGAATGAAACAGTGGGAGTCACGCCCATTTGCCCCACCATTGAATTTCACAGCTGTGAATAGTTTCAGGATCCATTTTACAACTCCTTGTTACAGTTGGTTTTTGTGACTAATCAGCATAAAAGACACAATGGAAAAACTCACTCACGGAAATATATGAAACAATTGCCTCAGTCATCACTATGTTAAATATAATGAGTCAACAGAGATAGTAATTCACCTCTGTTCTTGATTTAAACTCTTAACAGACTGCCAAGAAATGAAAGAATACTGAAGAATTACTTATGGTTTGGTCTGATTCTTTTTATTAATTATGTCAGTTTACATCAGTGTCACCCATTGACTTCAGTGTATTTGCCCTTAATTTTCATCTTTGTGATCAGATGTTGGCCCATTTTGCTTAGATTGTTATTTGTGTTTAAGACTATCACTTTTTTTTCCTGCAAGAAAGGCAACACATTGACCTTTTTTTTTGTCTTTTTTGTTTTCATAATTAATTCATTCTGTCACAGATATTTTTAGTAAAAGTCAGGGACAGTAATATACAAAAATTCCCAGAAGCTCTGACATGTGCCTGGCTATTGCTAAAAATACCTTGGGGAGAGAGGGAGCAGGAGAGAAATAGGGCTGCTGGGACTTGCAGCTGCTTCAGCCCCACTGCTACAGCAGGCTGGCCAGATGATGCACTGTGCCGATCAGCTGTTCAGCAGCAACTCCATCCTAACAGCTGCTCCAGCCCTACTCCAGAAGTCACAGAGTCCTGGAAATTAATGGAATCTGTGACCTCCATGACCTCAGATCTTATCCTTAGTCACTGATTGTAAAGCTAGAAAAGATTACTATGGTTTTCTAGAATAACACAAGTCACAGAATTTCAGTAAGTGATTCTGCATCAGGTCCACAGCTTCTGGCTGAGTTAGCACACATCTGTTGTGGAGACATCCAGTCCTGATTTAAAAACTTGAAATGATGGAGACTCTGCTACTTGCTTTGTACATTGCTCTACTAATTAATTATCCTTATTTTTAAAAATCTGTGCCTGAACTGATCTTGCTTCACTTTCATCCATCAGATCATCTAATGTCTTTGTCCATTTCACCTGCACGTTACACCCATTTTGTGTTATTAATGACTGCAAAAGGTGTCAGGCAACAGAGAGTCAAGCACCAGGAGAACACTCAGGTAACAGATATTTTAACCTGAGTATGAATGCTCTCAATGGAGGCAGGGCTGTCCCTAGCTGGGAGGAGGGCCCAAGGTGAATCAGTTTGTGTGGGCCCCCCCCATTTTAAACTTTGGCAATGTTCCCTCTAAGCCAGTGGTTCCCAACCTGTGGTCCAGGGACCCCCAGAGGTCCAGGGACACATTGCAGGGGCTCTGCAGAGCCTCTCCCTACCTGGGGCCGGAATCCAGCTACAGCCCTGATGCTCCCTGCCAGGGCTGCCTTTCCCCATCTGTGGCTGTCTCCTGGCAGGGGGGATGAAGCCACAGCAGCTCCCCAGCAGGGGCAAGGGCAGGGAGGTTCAGAGGAGGGCAACCAAAATGATTAAAGGGCTGGAGCACAAGCCCTATGAGGATAGACTGAAAGCATTAGGCTTATTTAGTCTGCAGAAGAGAAGATTGAGGGGGGATTTGATAGCAACCTTCAACTACTTGAAGGGATGCTCTAAGGAAGATGGAGCTCGACTGTTCTCGGTGGTAACAGAGGACAGAACAAGGAGCAATGGTCTCAAGTTGCAGTTAGGGAGGTCGAGGCTGAATATTAGAAAAAACTTTTTTATTAGGCGAGTGCTGAAGCATTGGAATGAGCTGCCAAGGGAGGTGGTGGAATCTCCATCTTTGAAGGTGTTTAAGGCCCGGCTGGACAAAACCATGACTGGGATGGTTTAGTGGGAGTGGTCCTGCCTCTGGCAGGGGGTTGGACTAGATGACCTGTGAGGTCCCTTCCAACCCTAGGATTCTATGATTCTATGATCATAGCTGCTGCGGCTCAGCTCCCCGGTGGTGCGGGCAAGGGTGGTGGCAGCACTGCTCAATAGCTGTCCCACTGGTGCAGGCCAGAGTCTGCCTGTGCAGGCCAGATTACATAATCAGCTGGGGGGGGGGTCTGCAAAGACTTTTTTTTTTTTGTTACAAAGGGGTCCCCAACCTGAAAAAGGTTGGGAATCACTGCTTGAAGCTGATGATGCAGCTAAGCAAGTTCCGGGCTGGTTCTCCAGGCCCCAGTGGGCTTCTTCCCTGCTGCCCGCTGGCTCCCCAAGTGCACCCATAACTTGTTCAGCTGCATCAACAGCTTAGATGGAACACTGGGCAGTGTCATAATTTTTCTTTAATAAAATCATAAATGTCTAGCCCTCAGGCTAAAAAGTTGCAGAGAGAAGCAGAAAAACATGACCTGACTTTATCCTAAAGGCTCAAAACCCAGAAGTCAAAGAAAATAGCTCCCCCTCATTTATTATTTCTTTAAACATCTCTTTATTTTTAAGTGAGTTTTAATGATATATTTAAGCCAGACTTGTGACTATTTTTGATGTTTGGGGTAGGCAATACTGAATGTGTCATGGTGATGTTTCATTAACCTCACAGCCAGGTGGACAGGAGCATCTGGAGGTACTCTTCTTTGGCTATGTTCACACACACAGTGCTTGTTTCGAAACAAGCCATTTTGAAACAAGCCATTTCAAAATAAAGGGTTATTTCAAAACACCTGATTTCAAAACACAAAAAAAAGTGTTTTTGAAATAAGGGAGCGAAATAGCATGTCCACAGAAGATGCAAGGTAAAGTTACTCTGTACCTTCTCACGCCATCCTGTCAGTATCATTTTACAACTCTTTACACTGTCCTGTCAGTAGATATTTGTGCCACAAATCCATGCTTTCATCCCCTCAGTGTGTAAGTTACAATACCCATTCTGATTTATCGAAGTTTTATATCTGTGACAGGATAGATACAGATGTGACACAATCTTTCTTGAACTGGTGAGTTTGCAGCCAGATACTTTGAATTTGAGCTTCTCTTTTACCGTGAACTGTGTGTCCAAATTCTGACAGCAGAGACAAACACAGAGGTGATGGCTTAGTCTTATCTTATTTAAAGGGCTGTAATAATTCATGGGCTATCAGGATCAGACCCTAATTCGGGACATCAATATTTAGCAATGTGCCACTATTTTTGCATTATTTTTCTACAGTGTTCAGTCAGTCTCTCCCTATTCTCTGAACAACAAATTACAAACATAAATACACTAATTTGTTGAAAACAGAATAATCTAACCACAGGACTGTAGACAGAAGCAATTTTCATCACCAGGATATTGTTTCTCTGGCAAAACTTATTCATAAGTGTATGTTAATTTCAAGTACTATGTAGTTCTCTAGAGCTTGCCACTCACATCATATTGTGTTGTCTGAAGCATATTATGTTGTTGATGCCAATAATTTATTGGACTGTGACTGATACAGTTGAACGCAATTGGCCCTATTGATTTAAGAGAGACTATTTGATATGCCAATAATCATGCTTTCAGTTGTTCACAAAATATACATGAATATAAATCATACACACGTCCATCACAAACTTTTGACAGTCCACTCCCCCCACATCCCTAAATGAAATCATTATTAACCTGACTTGACAAATAGAGAAGAGGAATGAAAACCTGCTTTATTTCTTAATAGTACTAAAAGAAGCATTCTAGGAGTGTAAACAAAGGTATTGTTTAAGTGTTAATATTTAATGAAAATGTAAAACACATCAAGTCAAGTGTTAGCTCTATGTATCTCTACCAGATAAAAAAGAGTTGCTATCTAGCAGTGAGTAGAAGGTCTCATGCCTCTGTTGTTCTAGTCCTGCCTTCATGGACAAATGGAAAAAAACTCAACCATATCCTAAAAGTCCTTTAGCCAATTCTGTGCAAAGAAGAGGACAAAACTGGTGCTGTTACAGTGAACTTACTGTCATGTTAAGGATAATAATATTTGGCACTTATTTCATATGTTTTCCTATTGTCACCAATAAAGAAAATTGATTGTGTATGGTAATTAGGGAAATAGAAATATTTTTTTAAAAAGTTACAAATAGAAACTGAAAAGCTCCTGCTGCCCTTTCCCTCCCTATATTCCTTTCGGTCTTCTTTCCTCATGTATCCTTCAGCTTTGTGCTTTCTTTTATTTGCCCCCTGTGTTTGGAAGCCTCTCACTTCTTGTCAGCTAAACACACACACTGCCAATCTCGCCTTAAGATCCACTACATTGCTGCAATTTCCTCCTGTTGCTCTCCTCACCAATTATTCCTCCACACCCTCCCTTTACTGAATTCCTTCAATGCCAATTGTTTTCCGGATTGTTGACTTAGGTTGGGTTTTGCCTGGATTAGAATGGAGGGTCCTTGGGACAGTTACCATTGTTTGTTCTCCATTTAGTAAAGTATTCTTTACATTTAAGCCAGCTGGTAGTTTTTAGCCACAACCCTCTGAGGAACTGCAGCTGTGATTTCCATGGGGGACCACTGGAAGGCATTCTGCCTCAGAGAATATCTCCCTGAACAATCCAATTGTGCTGGTAGAGGGAGGGAAATAATCTGCTACAACTTTTTAGAAGATGCAACATACTTCTCCTCTTATGGCCACTCAGCCTAGCCCAGTATCTCCTCCTCCCTCCCCTTCCTCCTCCCCCTGCTTCTCCCCATTCCCTTTCCTGATCTCTTGGTCTCACTCAGGAAGGGCAACTCAACCAACAGCAGCTGCCATGTAGCCCTGGGAAAGACTTTACATGGTTTGCCCGTCTGCACACACACACATAAACACACAACCTCTGTCTCCCATGGCCATGTAAGGGAGGGCAAAAATTTCTCTCTTGCATATTAAGGATAATGTATGATACTGTTTATCTAACAATAAACTAGAATATGTCATTGGAAATGAAATGTTGTTTCAGTATCCCACAAGGCACACTTGGAACTCTTCTGTTTTCAATCATTAGAAACAGGGCACACTTAGAACTCTTCTGGTTTTAATCATTAGAATAAACCCAGTCAAAAAACAAAAATAAATATAAAAAGTGAAACAATGGCACCATATTTGGTGATCTGGTGAATCAACCTCAAATAACATTTTCAAATAGGAATCTACAGCACTTCTAACTTGGCACAGCTATACATTAAAAGGGCAATGACAAATAATTCCTTTGTATTTTTTAACTTACATTCTCGAAGAATGCTGTCTTAAAACTTGACATTAAAATGCCAATCTCCTCATTTTGATTGAATCCAAGAGCTTCACTTAATATGAATAAAACAAAGTGCAATTAAAAAACTTCAAAAGGCTCCCTATGGTAATTCCATGGCAAAAATTTCATTAAGCTGGTGGTAGGCTTTAACAATATGTGGGTTACTAAAGAGAACATTGACATTAAGAAATGTATTAGAGAGAAAGGGCATTTTTAGTTGAAGGAAAACATTATATACATATTCAAGAGTGGAATTACCATTAGCCACCTCCTCTACATGGATGACATCAAGCTGTATGCTAAGAATGAATGAGACATCGACTCGCTAATCCACCTGACACGGATCTACAGTGAGGATATTGGGATGTCATTCGGACTGGAGAAGTGTGGCCGGATAGTAGTAAATAGAGGGAAGGTAGTCAAGACTGATGGGGTGGAACTACCAGCAGGCCACATAGCAGACATACAGACCAGCTACAAGTACCTTGGCATCCCACAGTCACATGGGAACCATGATGAGGAGGCAAGGAAGACAGCAACATCCAAGTACCACCCTAGGATAAGACAGGTCCTGAAGAGCCAGCTCAATGGGAAGAACAAGATCCACGCCAACAACAGATACGCCCTGCCAGTCATCAGATACCCTGCCGGTATAGTGAGCTGGCCAAAGGAGGACATGGAGGCTTCTGACTGGAAGACCCAGAAGCTCCTCACAATGTACGGAGGTTTCCACCCCAAGTCCAACACCCAGAGACTGTACACCAGCCGGAAAGAAGGCGGGCGGGGTTTGGTGAGTGTCAAAGCCACTGTCCTGGATGAAACCCAGAGCATCCAGGAGTACATCAGTAAGATGGCACCCAAAGATGAGCTGCTGAGAGAATGCCTGAGGCAGCAGAAATGGGAGGAAGATCAAGCAGAAGAAGTGCCATGGCAAGACAAGACCCTGCATGGAATGTACCATCGACAGATAGCTGAGGTGGCTGACACTGGGAAATCCTACCAGTGGCTGGAAAAGGCTGGACTAAAAGACAGCCCTGAGGCCCTGATCATAGCTAGCACCTCTGCTTAACATGCAGAAGGTCCTGGGTTCAATTCCCAGGGGGTTGGACCTGATGATCTCACGAGGTCCCTTCCAGTCCTATGATTTGATTGATTGATTGATAGCAGTGCAAGAACAGGCACTGAGCACCAGATCCATTGAAGCAGGGGTCTACCACCCTAGACAGGACCCAAGGTGCAGACTGTGCAGAGAGGCCTCAGAGACAGTCCAACACATAGTGGCAGGATGCAAGATGCAGGCAGGAACAGCATACACTGAACGGCACAACCAAGTAGCTGGCATTGTGTACAGGAACATCTGCACAGTGTATGGGCTAGACCCTCCCAAGACCAGATGGGAGATCCCACAGAAGGTCATGGAGAATAACAGAGCTAAGATTCTGTGGGACTTCCAGATCCAGACAGACAGGCAGGTACTGGCCAATCAACCAGACATCGTGGTAATAGACAAGGACCAGAAGACAGCGGTGGTGATAGATGTAGCAGTGCCAAGTGACAGCAACATCAGGAAGAAGGAGTATGAGAAGCTGAAGAAGTACCAGGGCCTGAAAGAGGAACTAGAATGGATGTGGAAAGTGAAGGCCAAAGTGGTCCCAGTGGTGGTAGGAGCACTCAGGGCTGTGACTCCTAAGCTGGGAGAGTGGCTCCAACAGATCCCAGGAACAACATCAGAGCTCTCTTTCCAGAAGAGTGCAGTGCTAGGAACAGCTAAGATACTGCGCAGAACCCTCAAACTCCCAGGCCTCTGGTAGAGGACCCGAGTTTGAGGAAGACACATACCACCCATAGGGATGAGAGGGGAATTTTTTTTTTATACGTACATTTGAAAAAATGAGAAATGTAAGTCAAGGTCCCACAAAAGCTTAACCCCCCCACCATCCCTTCTGCCACACACTCTCAGTTTATGTATGTATAAATGTAGCCTTTTTGTCATTTGGAGTCAGAAATAACAAGGACCATGTTCAATATCTAGAGGGTTTCTTTTCAACAATACAACACAAAACCATCTTAAGCCCCTATCCAGTGACCTGGGACAATTACATACCACCCCTTGAGTGCCTTTAGAGGCAAAAATTCCTCACTTGCAAATACAGAGACCGAGTGTAGGAAAGAAATTTTTAATAAAAAAGGAAAGTAATCTGGTTTTAACTTGGGAAAACACCTCATTCAGCATCCATAAGCATAAAGCCATGAGCCAAACAACCACCCTACAGTATACGGGGCAGTTTCCTTTTGTTCACCTTCCTAGGTCCAGCAACCAGAAGCAGGGGCATCACTGGCCCCAAAAACATCTCGGCCCAGGCCCCCTGCTGGCCCAATCCCCTGCAGCACCAGCCCCACTCCCTCGCCCCAATCTGGCCCCTGCATCCCTGTCTGGGATTGGGGCCAGATCAGGCTGCCACCACAGTGACAACCTGGCCCCGCATTCCCTGCCGAGGTTGGGGATGAATCGGTGTCCCAGACCCATATCCCTGTACTGGATTGTGCTGCCATCACTGCAGTGGCCTGGCTCTGCATCCCCTGCCATGAGACTGGGATCTCATGCCCCCTGTGCCCAGTGCTAGTGATGCCCTGGCCAGGAGTTCTTTTAATATACCCCATCCCTTCACAGCATCCTACTCACAGTAGTTGTCCTTGATCAGAGAAGACCCAGATTTCAGATGTGTATCTGTGGAGTTCTCCCACTCCAGCTGGGCAAGAGGGACAGAAAGTGACTTGTTCTCCCCATTGGCAACCCTGCCAGGTGCTTCACCAGCTACCCTGCTCCACTCTGCTGGCAATCCTGCTGGTTGCTGTGCTGGCCACACTGCGGACGGTTCTACACTGTTGGCAAAATCTGGCAGCATCAATGGGAGTTATGCAACTCGTGTCAACTTTGTAACTTCCCTTAAGCGCACCATCTTTACTGTGCTGCACTGGCAGGAAATAAGTTCCCATTGATGCAGTGCTATGCCACTTGAGGGGTGGTTTTATTAGATCGATTTTCAAAAAGACAGCATATCTTTACCGATCACTCGGTCAATCTGGAAAACTTGATCTGACAGCAGTGAATTTGCCGCCATAAGTGTAGACAGATCCTGAATGTACTGAGGTCCCACCACTTAACACAGTTTCTGTAATTTCAGCTGTTAGTGGAGAACCCTCATTGTTAATGCACACTGGTCATCAAAGATCCTGTCTCGTCATAGACCTTATGCTTAGACCTTGTAATCAGTGGCTTCAGTCTGTGATTTGTTAACAGAACTCTCAATTGAATGTTAGTCAGCGCTGTTATTACAAAGTGGGGAAAGGAAGGGTCAAACTGTGCCTAAAAATCTTGGGCAGGGTCTGTATCATCAGGTACATGTGCAAGTGCCACCCTCTTTCAACTTCACTGGCCACTGCAACCCATGTCCCCTTCCTGGTGAGTGAAGTTTAGTTGAGGGGGAGTCCCTCAGTCAGGTTATGCCAAGCACACTTCTGTGGCCCTTGATTCACACAACAAGTATAAGAGTCCTTTAAAACTTCTGCCTCAATAACAAAGTAATTTATAATCCAACATCAGCCAGAAGTAATCATTTACGCAAAACAGACCCATCATCTGAGCACTTAGGCAGGGCAGATGTGTCCAAGCAAAAAGGTCAGTTCCTGAAGTCCTCTTTCGCAGGTTATCACTAGATATCAGAGAAAAGTTGATTTGGACCCTACTTACATCACAATTCTTTTCATTTTAGATAAGACAGAACAAAAAAGTGTTACCAAGTTTTGCAGTTATGTTTTGCACAGTTTTTTTTTCCAGATTCTATATATGTTGAAAACTTCTTGTTCATTTTGCAATACCACTATGTCTGGGTACAAATCACATATGTGACATTCATAGGTAAGTCTCCTGAATTTGTTAGAACGAAGGAGTCACTGTTCTGAGATGACAGAGCCCCCTAAAGCACCAATTTATGAAGAAACAGAATTTTGACAGCCCTTGGTCCCAAGAAACCCATCCCTCTGTCAGCACACTGTGGACTATATCCCACCCCCAAGGCATGGGCCTTTGAGAAAGTTCCTGCTTCCTCCACAAAGGAAACATTCAGGTGCAGCAACTGCTGGAAATAACAAGGGGAGGCAACTTCACTTCCATAGGAGTCAGCACTTCTAGCTTTTGTGAGGTATTGGATGGGATTTAGAGACTGACTGCTGGGTGGGATGGTGAACAGGACCACAGATGAGGACATCAATAATGTATGGGGAGTGACTATAAGTAAGGAGTTCTTGCTGTACTAAATAAGTGGGTGAGGACAGGGGCATTGCTGCACTGGGGCCAGCAACACATGGGCCCTGCATCTCCTGGCCCTCAGTGCAGTGGAAGGGGCCTGATCTGGCTCCAGACCATGTCCGGCAAAGGACAGGCGGGTCGGAGACCACTCGCTCCCTCCACTTGCAGGCAGAGGCAGAAACTGGCTCTGCCTTCAAGCCTCTTGCAGGAGGCTTGAAGCTGGAGCCTGTTTCTGCCACTGCCTGCAAGTGGCAGGAGCCATCTCTGAGCCTCCAGCTGCTTGTGGGAAGCAGCAGGAACCTGCTCTGGCTTCAGGCCTCCTGCAAGTGGCTCAAAGCCGGAGCAGGTTCCTGCTGCTGCTTCTCACAAGCGGCTGGAGCTCTTTTTGAGCCTCCAGTCACTTGTGGGAAGCAGCAGGAATCCACTCTGGATTCAAGCTTCCTGCAGTTGGCTTGAAGCCAGATCTGGCCCCCGCCACTGCAGGCATTGGGCCCTGGAGCAGGATCGGGGCTGCATGGGGGGCAGGCCCCGGCTCCTGATCCTAGCCAGTAATCCTCCTGGGTGAGGAGTGGCATGAATGAAACTAGAAAGTTGTGATTCTGCCCACTCTTTGTGGAAGTTGTGAACTGTCTGAATATCCAATAGGTGGCTTAGCTTGCGCAATATATCTGTGCACTGTGGAGAAGATGGCCCAAGGGACATGGAGGCCCTGTCCCAAAGCAGAGTTGTGCCTATGAGGTACCGTTTAGCCCTCTGTATATACTGAGCAATCAGATACTGTCTTACCCAGACAAGGATGTATTTTCACCAGTGCCTTATTTCTGTCATGCAAAGGGAAAAGTACACCATGTAAATAAATCTGGCATTACAGTGATTTATGAATTACTAAGGGTTGTGTTTCCATCTCTCCCTAGCTGTGAGATGGTACACTTGTGTTGTAGGATGGTGAAGCAGTTCAGATGTGCTTTGCAGTTCTGTCATGGAAAGCACCACAGCTTAAGGCAATAAACTTCACTTGAAAAGAGATGTAGACATTTCCAATGAGATGCACTGTAACTTTGTCCATTCATATTAAAGACTGAGATGTTGGCTAATAAATGAAACAAATAATGAAATGCACCAAGGACAATACATCACAGAATGAGTAGTTTTATAAGTGCAGTGTAATTCAATTGTAGATGATATTTCGTAGTACTATTTAATAGTGATGTCTGGTAGTATATTTTGTAAAAGTAATGGCAGCTCATTAATAAAAGACCTCGAATTGCTCTGTCTGTACTAAATCTTTGATGAGAATCATAGACTCATAGAAGATTAGGTTTGGAAGGGACTTCAGGATGACAGTTTGACCAACCCCAACTAAATAAGCACAGCCAACGCTTTGTCAAGCTGGGCCTTAAAAACCTCCAAAAATTAAGAGTCTACCACCTCCCTAAGTAATCCATTTCAGTGCTTTACCACCCTCCTAATAAAAGAAGTTTTTCCTAATATACAATCTAGATCCCCCATACTGCAACTTGAGACCATTGCTCCTTGTTCTGTCATCTGTCACCACTAAGAACAGCCTAGTTCCACCCCCCCTTCATATTGCTTCTATTAAATTCCCCCCTCACTCTTCTGAAGACAAAATAATCCTGGTTTCCTCATTCTCTCCTCGTAAGTCATGTGACCCAGCCCCCTAATCATTTTCATTACCCTTCGTTGGGTTCTCTCCAGTACAACCCCATCCTTTCAGTAATGGAGGGCTGAAACCTGGACACAACACTCCAGATATGACCTAACCAGTTCCTAAGTGAAGGACTCTGCATTTGGGACGTGTGGAACCTCATTAGATTTACTTTGGCCCTATCCTCCAGTTGCTCTCAGTCACTTTGTATCCCAGCAGTCCCAAACTCAAAACACCACAACAGCCTCATGAGGACCAGTACATTAGCCAGAGGGCTGTACCATTAAAACCTTTTCATATAATGATGCAAAGTATAGTCAAAATGAAAAGTAACATAAATATGACAAGAGTAAGTAAGTAAGAATTATTTTCGTTCAAGATGGAGGTATCATCAGGAACACAAAGAGTAAGTAAATAAACACACTTAATTTTTCATTATCAGTTATTTGAGAAATTCTAAGTGTCATTGTGGGCTGCAGGAAATAACTTTAGAGGCCTCATGTGGCCCATGGGATGCAAGTTTGAGATTCCTGTTGTATCCTATTCCTACCCTACAGCATATCTGCCAGTCCCTCCCTTCCCCATCCCCAGTTTAGTGTCATCCATGAATTTGCTGAGGTGCAATCCACCCCATCATCCAGATCAGTGATTCCCAACCTTTTTGAGGTTATGAGGACCACTTTTTAACATCAAAGAATTTTGTAGACCCGCAAGTGACAATAGTTGTTCTCAGGGACTGACCGAAGGCAAGGGTGTGGCAGAAGGACAGTGAAGGGCCTGGCCCCCATCTGCTCCCAAGGGGTGGGGATATATCCAGGGCATGGCTGCTCACAGCAGGCAAATGCAATTCATTTAGAGAAGAGGTGTCAAACTAATTCAATGTGGAGGGCCACATTGGAAGGCAGGACACCTGTCACTAGCCATATGGCCACACAGGCTCCCCAACCTTTTCCCTCTCCATGTTCAGAGCAGCATGGGCTTCCCTTTCCCCTCCTTTACCTCACAGACTCTCTCACATCTTCCTTTTTCCCTGCCCTGGGGGCCCCCCCTTCCCCATGCTGGCTCACAGATCTCCTGCCTTCCCCTTCCTTTACTCACTGTCAGTCATTCAGAATGCTGGCCTTTGGTTGGTTCAGTCCCTGCTGGCCTTTGATTGGCTTGCTCCCAGGTGGGCCCCAGCCACCTTTTCCTTTTTTATTTGAAATTTGTGCAATGTGCCATCAATTAAATTAGCATCCTAACTGACCAACGGTGAACAGTTAGCTCTCAGTAAATGTTGCCAGGACATGATTATGACTTTTGCCCACATTTTTCTTTCATTTAATTTTTCCCTATGATAATTGAACATACGGATAGTCATTTCAGTGTGGGAGTGAAAGTGTGAATATCTAATTAATTGCTCTAGAAAATTTTAAAAAATGTTTCTGTGTTACTCATATAGTCCATTTGGCTCAAATGCTGTCTTGTATTTTTTGAATGTGGATCTGTTGTTGAGCACATTGTATGGAAGTGAAACAAATGTAAACTAATCTTCCCTGCATGAGTGGGGTCTCCTGGTGGTGTACTATCCCAAGTTTATATTGAAATTAGTTATGGATAGCAATATGAATGCAAATATGCTAAAAAGTAAATATTTAAAAAAAACAGTTGGAATGGTCAGTGAGAGGTACAGCAAGCTTTTCCTCAATTGTTCAGAATGAGGAAAAAGAATTCTGTGGAGATATATGAGACTGAAAACAAAAAGGAAAACTTGGATGGCTGCTTTTAAGCTTCTGGGACAGAAGTTTAGTTTATTTTTAAGCTCAGGTGCTTTAAAATTTAATTAAATCTATTTTTACCATTCTCTGTTAAAAAGCTTTTCCACTAGCTTTAAATAATAATAAATCTGCTAGTTTAATAGAAATTCAGTTCTGTATATTTCATTTTAATTTTATCTCTCCTGTGCTGCATGAGTTTTATCTTGTAAATTGTTGATCAATGTCAGAATTATAATTACATTTGAGTGTCTCCTATTTAAAGGTGCATATTCTCAGAGAGTCCTTACAGGCACATTAGCTGAGAGAGAAACAGTTCACTGTGAATGGAGCTGCTCAAATCCCATCAGTCAGACAAATAGGAGGGAATCTATCTGAAAAAAACAAATCCCAAATCACATGGAAACAATTGCCTCATTTCAACATACGCTGGGGAGATTGTACCACTGAGGTACAAGCTTGATTGCCCCACAGAAGTTTAGGCTGAGTCATACCACGGATCTATGTTCAGATATTTAATGATTAGATACTGAGTTTGGGAAAGGAGACTTTAACAGATACACAAAATCTAGAAGCATAGTCATTGTTTTATAGAAGGCTAAGGTGTAGCCTGCAAATTGGACCTAAATAAAGGAAGGTATTTTTAAACATAATTACATACATGTAATTAATATACATGTCTCACATTATTTTAAAATTAAAAATAGAAACTTGAACTGTTCTCCTTTTGAGACTTCCATGGTTGATCTGAAGAATCAGAAACACTCTTAGACTTACAGTAGCTATGAAAGACATTTGATTTCCCATTAAGGTCTTCAAAGACGATACTCTTTCTTCTGGTATGTTCTCCCTCTCCAATTGATGTCAACCATGGGTTAAATGTCCTGAACCCTGTATCCCCAGTAACTGATGCCAAAAGTGCTATGCATCAAATACCCAGCATTCAGAAAAACACAGAAATAGGTGTCAAATGAGAGAACAAAAGCAGCATGATGGAAACCCAAATAATTTCATTTAAAACGTGAATGCAGTTCAGTGGCCGGAGAAGGAAAAAGGTTCTGTAAAATACCATGGACTCTTTTTCATATGTGTTAAATATGCTGTTTAAGTGTAAAGTATTACAATCATTAGACAAATGGCAATTGTAGAACATGGAATTGTATTCCTAAAATACATAGCCCTGTTGTTATATATTTAAAAAGGAAATCAAATTAATGTCTTATAAGAGGAGTCTTAAAATATAACTTTCCTCAGAGATTTGATTTACCTTTACAAAATAATGGTTGGGAAAGTTTACAAAGAATATTAGATTTTAAACTAATGGAATGGAATAATAATCTGGCAGACTATAAAATCAGAGGTGGTGGTAGAGGGAGAAGGACTCTTCTTCCATGGTATAATTTATTTCTAAAGAAATGCTAGCTTTAAAGGTTAACACCAATTTCAGAGGGAAGCAATTACCAGACAGACAGGAAAAAAACAACTGCTAACTTTTCTCCAATAGTACTTTAATCAGTCCAGATCCAAATTCTGTCATCCTTATATCTAAAGGTCTAATCTGACCCTTAGCACATGTAGTGTTTGGGAAAACTGCTAGCAGGGCCATCCTCAAGCGCGGGGCAAGAGGGGAATTGACACAGGCCCTGTGATTCCATGGGCCCTGCACTGTCCTGATGTTAGCAAGGCAGCACAGAGCCCAAACTACTGCCCCCCATGGCTGCACTGTCCTCCTCCCTTTCCCCGCTGCTTTCGGCACAGAGCCAAAGTCAGCAGGGAAGGGAGGGGTGGAGCGCAGAGCTGGCCTCTGCTCCTGGCAGGCTCTTCCCCAAACAGTCAGCCCAGAGGCGGAGTGGGCCAGCCGAGAAGCCGGGCTTGTCTCTCTGGCCCCTCCCCTGGGCCAGCTGTTCTGTCCTGGGGGGATGGCCAGCTCAGAGGCAGAGCAGCAGAGTGGAGCCCAGCCCCCAGACCAGTCCACTCTGCCCCCAGGGTTAGGGGAGGGGTGGCAGTGCAGGACTGGCCCGCACTCCCCACCCAGCGCGGTGACTGAGGACCGCCCTGACTGCTGGCATGTGACAAAGTGGGATTTTCTCCCACAAAAGCTCATGCAGTAAATACATTTGTCAATCTTTAAGTGCCACAGGACTCCTTGTTTGTTTTGCTAAATTCCAGTGGTTCTCAGCCTTTTGCAGGTCGTGACACACTTGGTGGCATATCATGACCAGGACACACCAGCCCACCTCCCCTAGGCCAAATCCATCCATCTCCCTGGCATTCCATAACACACTTACCACTGTATGGGTACTGCTACACTATGTGTTTAAGTCGACTTAAGGGCCCTTAAGTCGACTTAAACAGAGCCCTGTCTACACTGCAGGGCAATAAAGTTGACTTTAGGGGCCAATAAAGTTGACTTTATAAGGTCCACTTATAAAGTCGACTTTACCATTAAGTCGACTTTATTAAGTTGACTTAAGGCAATGTCGACTTAATAAAGTCGACTTAATAAAGTCGATTTAGTGTAGTGGGGCCATTAAGTCGACTTTATAAAGTCAACTTAAGCCTGGGCACCCATTTAAAGTTGATTTTATAAAGTCGACTTAATGTAGTGTGGCCCCACTAAGTCAACTTAATAAGGGCTACTTAAAGTTGACTTTAAGTAGACTTTATTAAGTCGATTTAATAAATTCGACTTAGCTTTTACAATGTAGACATAGCCTATGATGACACAGTAATGTGTCCCAACACAGTGATTGAGAACCACTAGTCCAGGGCTTCTTAACCTATGGGTCGTGACCCAAAAATTAGTCGCCATGCTGTTTTGGGTGGGTTGCCATGATCCTCTTCAATAAATTGAAAAAGGAAATATGTTATTAATTCAAAACTGAACCATGGGTCCCGAAGCACCACTGGCCCAGGGAGAGATCCGGGGCTTGGTGCGCTGTGACTTGGAGCTCAAGCCTGGTAAGCATGCCACTGTTGCGGGTGGTCCCAGCAGACCAAGGGACGTGGGGCTTGAGCCCTATAAGCCCAACGCCAGCAACGCCCCTGCATGGGTCACAAAGCTGACTCCCAAACTTAACCTGGGTCCCAGCTGGAAAAGATTAAGAACCCCTGCACTAGCCCATGAAACTGAAGTCTTTTGTTTAACCAAGGTATAGGCTCAACATGGCTAACAGCACCGTAGATTCCCCCATGCTGCCTTACCAATGTGCTTTAGCAAATGCATGGAAAGACCACCTCCACGAGTGAGAGGTTATTTTAGTTTAATTTCCATTCCTATGAATCTTTGAGGCCTCTGCTAAGCCAAATACACGGTGCCAATTTTTGGCCAAAATTATTATTATTATTATTATTATTATTATTATTATTATTATTATTATATGGACATATCTTCTTTGAATCTTACTTTTAACAAAGATACACATGTTTTAGTTCAGTAGTTAGTCACTATATCATATGAATTGCACCAAGTGGATGGCATGTGTCACTTATTTTAGGTTTTTTTGCAACATTCCCAAGCAAAATAACAAATGCATAGAATTTACCTCTCACACCAATCAGTAGCATAGGGTAATTATAAACTGGAGGAGGGCGATGATATGTAATATACTGAAACACATCTTACCTATACTGAAATAGTTGCTTTAATTAAACAGTTCCTTCAGTCAACAGCAAAGATTCTGTAATTTAGAGATAACAGTGCAAAAACAACCCAAAAATAGAGAACAAATAGGCATTGTCAGGCAGGAAAAAAGAATTGTATAATAAATATAGAGAAATCTCATGAGTCTGTTGTTTAAAAATAAAATGTAGAACAATACATTTGATTAAAGGCAACATGGAAAAACAGCATTTCATCCACTTAGTTAACAGTGAACTAAAATGCATTTTTCTTAAACACAAATAATATATCTTGCACTATCTTTTGTTATTTCACAGTTTGCTCATGAAATCTAAGTATGGAATGCAGATACGTACGTAAAGATAGTATGCACTTTATACAATTCATCATGATATTTTCATCCACAAATTAATTTTACTTTCTGTAGCATTGATTATTAGTTTGGGGCTAGACTGTGCAAAGGAAGATGCGTACACAACCCTAGGGAGAAGGGCAGGATACACAGAGACACAACTCATAAGTTCCACAATTCCATCTATGTGTCCCCTTGCCTGGCCCTGGGGAATGGTAAGTTTCTTCCACCCAAATCTACAAATGCATTTGGGTACCTAGCTTACATTGATTTCACTGAAAATTAGAAGCCTAAATACCTTGAAGGACCTGGGCCTTCACCAGGGACATAGACATGGTTGGCCACAGCCCATCCAGTTAGCACTCAGGCCCATCCAGACTTGAGAAGGGGCAGTGCAGTTGGAGTAGCCATGAGAGTCAATCCAGCATCTGAAATCCAGGACTGAACTATGCTGTGGCCCTGTACAAAGCTACCATATGGTCTGGAAGTTCTGCCTTCTTCTACTCTGAGCCACCATGCATGCATACCCAGTTTACCAGGTGAAACCTCCATATGGTGGCATCAGGGCAAGACGGGCACAGGACATCATGGGAGGAGGGCCCACCTGCAGAGAGATGCATACATCAAATGTTGGTGTGGTGGAATCCACTGACTGCAAACGACAAGAGCCAGTGGGACTGAGGTGTAACCAAGCCTAGTCCTGTGGGACAGGGGTCACCACTGCAGAGTGAGTTGGGGACGGGCTCACTGTCCAACTCCAAGGTCCTCCCCTCTACACTTAGCCAAGATTGAGACTACATGGTAACCCACACACAAGGGCTTACTCCCCCCCCCCCCCGCCCCAAATACCACATGTTCTTTCTATATGTCCACTGGCATGAGACCTCTCTGTCTCCCATGCACCTCAAGAGTCCATCCACACAGAGTTGGTGAACTTGATCACTCTCTATCCCAGTGAAGAGCCAACTTCAATGTGAGCAGAGCCCTCGCAGCACAGACCCTTCTTCCCTCTTGTGAGTGCCAGGGGAGTTCCTCAGCCTCCAGGGATGTCTGCATTTTGCACCCTCTGTTTTGCTCCTGAAGGCTGTGGTTGTATGCACCTCCTTTTAGCCAGTTTAGTTTTTCCTGCTTCTTCACTATTTCAGACCCAAGGAGTTAGGTGGGTTTGGAAAATTTAGGCTTGAAATTAGGTGCAGATTCCTAACCATCAGAGGAGTAAAGTTCTGGAATAGTCTACCAAGGGAAGTGGTGGGGGCAAAAAACTTAGGTGCCTTCAAAACCGAGCTTGATGAGTTTATGGAGGGAATGATATGATGTACAATGTAGCTTGGCCATTGTCTGTCTTTTACTACTGGTGATGGGTATGATAGTGAGCTGGGAAGGGGCACTAGATGGAGTGGGTTCTAAGTTAATATAGAGAAGTTCTTCTTGACCTGGCTGTTGTGGACTTGCCTTCATGCTCAGGGTTTTACTGATTGCCATATTTGGGGTCGGGAAGGAATTTTCCCTCAGGGCAGATTGGCTTGGGCGCTGGGTTGTTTTTTTTTGTTTTTTTTTTTGCCTTCCTCTGTAGCATTGGGCATGGCTCACTTGCTAGTTGATTCTCTGTCTTAAAGTCCTTAAATCATGATTTGAGGACTTTAATAGCTCAGTTATGGATCTGAGGTTCATTGTAGGAGTGGGTCGGTGAAGTTTTATGGCCTGCAGTGTGCGGGAGGTCAGACTAGATGATCATATTGGTCCCTTCTGACCTTAGTGTCTATGAGTCTATGAGATTCTGACCTGTACCACAAAGTCCACACTGCTTTTTATTAGCAGGCTAGCTCCAGCTGAGCTAGGATGAATTTGCCATTGACCATTCAGTATAAGTTGGGGCCCATCCAAGTTTCCACTCCTAGCTTTGCCGTTTGCCTTCACCCCTTGCAATGGAGCAGCCTATACACTATCAAACTCTTGGCTAGTTAGTCTGCCTAAGTAAGGAGAGTGTGGAGCCAGGGTTCTCCCACTGTCCTGCTCCTCTCACCATCATCATTAGAAGGAAAATTTGAGCAGGGAAGTAAGATAGTCCTTGTCAGAGTTTCCTTGTGAATTTCTATTTCCGAATTCCAGATGTTGTAACCTGGCTGAAAATGTCATGCATTTTAAAGGTGCAGATCAGACAGGCTAATGAGTGTGCTACAGATTAAATGTACTGGCAGCAAAGACATTCTTATGCTCATCTGCTTAAAAAATAGCTGCATATGTTGAAATGAAATTATTCAGAGGAATAGTCTAGAATTGACACTAATTGCTTTTTGATGTTTAAAATTTAAAGCAATAAGATACAGAGGAAGAGCTAACAAAGCTGCAGTTATGCAAGCACAGCAACCCCAGTACTTTTCATAAGGGATTTCTTCTTCCAATTTGCTTAATGGATCTACTTAGGTCCCAGTCCCACAAAGACTCATGCATATACTTAACTTTATTTGTACACTATGAACAATCCCACTGAAGTCCTTAGAACTATTAGCAGTGTGTCAGTAAAGCATGTACATCAATATTTGCAAGATCAGGGCCTTAATTCGTGTACCTCCCTGACCATTGCACATTTGCAAGCTACGCATGATCCAGTCCTTTCCCAGGGTAATAACTTTTCAGACAAGAATGGAAGAGGTGTTTCTCTCATGCTGTTCCTTCACAGAAGCTATCAGAGCAAGCCAGGAAAAGGAGGGGAACAGGATATCCAAAGGGAGATAGGTACTCCCACTATACACTAAGAAACCCACTTTGGGAGCCATGTGACTATACTGTGCCTAAGTTGTAAGAATGACTGTGGATATGTCTACACTGCAATTAAACACCCCCAAGTGGCCTGTGTCAGCTGACTTGGGTTTGCAGGGCTCAGAAGGCAAAATTACAGTGTATGTGCTTGGGCTGAAGCCCAGAGTCTGAAACCCTCCCTTGTCATGTGACATCCCCTCCTGAAACCCTCCCTCCTCATGAAGCTCCAACTTGAGCTTCAGCTAGGTTGCAAATTTACAGCTCTGGTGCCTGAGCACTACACAGCCGAGTCAGCAGCCACAGGCGTTTAATTGCAATGTAGACATACACCAAATGCCACAAACTGGCCCTAATGTGTGCATTTAGGAATATTTGTATATATGCTGGGAATATGTAAATACAAAATACAAAAAGTGCAGCCAAGATCTAATATAGTCATTTATATGATCTTTACACAGGTCTGCCTCACTCTTTTATTTATTTTCATATTGTCATGGACATAAAAATGACATTAAAATGAATGTACATAGAAGATAGACAAGAATGAAATGGGACAGTCTAGCATTAATCTACAAAATCAAAGAAATTTGAAGATAAGGCTAAAACTCTGATCTAAACCCATTTGTTATGTCTAGATGCTACAGTAGTCTTTCAGTGGCTGAAAATACCAGAAGTGCTGCAGGATGGGATAAGAATAACCTTCCAGCTTTAACTCTGAACTTCCTGGGTTTGTGGGTTTCAGACAGCTGCATTATCTTAGATTAGTTCTTCTATAAATGTAGAAAAGAAAAAAAACAGAAGAAAAATATCTCTTGAGTAGAACGTCGCAAAATGTGGTGGTTTCAGTTTGCAGAGTTATTTCATTCTTTTTGGTTTCAGTCTTCATAGGTTCACATCCACTGAGATTTGTTTTGAGTTCTGAGTTCTTACGGACCTAACACTCTGCAAATGAAACTAAGCCAAAGCTGCTGAGTTTTGCTAGATGAGTTTTGATCAGATGGGCCCTAATAATTTATTTTTTTGCTAGTTGCATGTGTGTTTATAAGTTTTAGTGGGCTAAGGTAAGGATGGGTGCATGGTGTAAAGCAGAAGGGGTGAGGGTGAGCAACTTATTTGGTTTCCTGAAAAAGACTGAACTGACCTTGTGACTTACCCTTCTCTGTATTTATTTATTCACCCGACATGCTCAAGCTTCCATTTCATGCATCTGGTGATGAGGGATTACACGACAAAAGTTCATTCAATAAATAAATTTGTCAGCCACTAAAAATGCCACAGGATTCCTGGTTTGCTGAAGTAGACTAACACGGCTACTCCTCTGAAACATTTTAATGCTTTTTAAAAATTTAGGAATTTTTGTAATGCGTAATACTGATTGGGCAGTTTGGCTAGACACAACTGAAAGACGTTTTTAAACTTACCTTCTTTTTTCAGATAAGTTTTGTTTAGCTATAGGTATGTGTAGTGCATTCTCAAAACAAAAGCTTAGGACATGATCCTGTAATTTATTGAGAGCACAAGCACCACTTCATTTATGAAGAGTTCGGCTGACTTCCAAGAGACTCCATGAGGTATGGCAGTGCATCAACATCCAGTGAATTCCAGGATAAGGGTCTGACTCTTTGAGACTGATTTACCTGAATTTAAGAAGTACAGTGCTTTTCACACCTACCCCAAACTGAGATAGTGAAAAAGATCCACAAAGAATGGGAGTTCTTCCACCCACAAAATAGATGCATCAAAGGTGGTGGCAGTTTCAGGTTCTCCACACTGTCTCAAACCCTGTTTTGAAGAAACAACATCTACATGTATTGGGGTTGAGCCCAGGCCCATTTACTCCCATTTTTCTATTTATTCTACCAACAAAGCTGGTAATTGTGTTGCTATTTTGTGTTGTGTAAATACCATCCAACTAGAAATTCAAACCATCAATTCTGTGGATTTCAAGCCAAGAATCTGATCCTGCAACCATTATCAATATGAGTATCTTCATTCAAACAAATAACCCCAAATAAACCTCATTCATGCTATGGGAAACCCGCTTGAGTAATTGGACTTCTTTCAAAGGATTATTAATTTCAATTTAAGTTTCAAGGCTTTTGTTGGGTAACCTTTATTAGGTCTGCAGGAGAACTGGAAAAAAGAACAACTGTGCTGATTTATAAGTCACTGACACAACTTTTAAAACAAAAAACAAATGAACAAAAAAAAAAAAACAACTGGGCAAGTGCCCTCATTAATTTATGATTTATGCTTCTTTGTAGATTTGGTTGTTCTGCTGTGTTGACTGTTCAAGAAAAGTTATTGTGAAGAGATGGATTTTGCATCTGAAGCACAATTCAAAGCCTATTGTGGTTAATAGGAGTCCTTCCACTAATTTCAATAGGCTCTTTATCAGCCTTTCAAGGTCAGATTTTTAAAGGTATTTAGGCACCTAAGAAGGCAGATACATGCCTAGTGGCGCCTTGTTCCTCATACCTTCAGAATGTGTCTGAGGAGCTCCCTGGATAGTTCTGGGACCAGGAAAGTAGCAGGGGAAAAGGGTGGCCCTGGGTAGGCCCTCTTTCACCGCTATTATCCAGTGCAGTGATCTCTGCTTCAGCTCCTGCTCCAGCTGCCCCTACCAACTGGAGCACAGATGCCTGTTGGAATACTTATTTAATTAAAAAAAATCTGCAGTATTTAACATTATTAAACATTAAACATTGTAGGCGTGTGCTAGGTCCTAAAGAATTAGGAAGTGAAATTGACTAGAAACTAATTGTAGCAGTGAAACTGATATGGCTGTTTTTACTGCCAAGCTAAACTGCAAAAATGAAACAAACTCTATGGGGAGAAATTGGATTTTTTTTAAAATTCCTTTTAATAACCTAAGATACTATTGGTAAGATAGGTGCCAGTCCTGACAGGTACTGAGCAGCTGCAAGGATCACTGAAGTCAGTGAGAACTGAAAATGCTCAGCGTCTCTCGGTGTGTGGCTGGTGCTTATGCAATTGCTTTAAGATATGTCTGTTAATCTGATCTTGCTCCGGAGTAGTGTCATTTGTGGGTACAGTACCTTCTGTCCCCAAACTAAGTCAACCTAAAATAACCTGTAATACATCTATTTCTAAATGTGTTCATAAAATGATATATTTAAACATGGCAGATTCAGTGCATGACTGCCATGTTATGTAAGCTATAGGGGGAATTTAAGTAAAGGAATATCCTGTTGATACACCCTTTTGAAAAATAATATGAATACAGTTTATGCTGTAAAATATCATTTATATTAAGTGATGACATCAGAAAAAACACTCTAAATAATTCAAAGCAGTTGAGTTCCTAAATACATTATTTATTTGGTAATATTATTTGATTAACAGGAATCACCTCAAATCAGTACAAACCTCCTTTCTCCCAAATATAATGAAAAAGTAATACTTCACTGTGTAGTTTAATCTTATATTACACAAATCCCGAGTTTGTGATTGTGAAAGATTTATTCTTGTGATAAAGGTTTGCTGGGCCAAGCCCAAAGTTTTAAGCTTTCAACTGCTTGTAAAATTTGTAATAACTGAGCATAAAACTGTGATGTGAGAGTTCCTCTCTTCTCCTTCATGACCTTAGTATCTAAAAGCAAACATGAGTATTTGGAACTGCAACTGACCAACAAAACAAAATAAAGCATTTGTTTATTATGTTAATCAAGAATTAAGCATTCAATTATTTGTAAAGAGAATGTATAATTGATTTTCTTCTGCCATCATTCTGTGCACAGGGAAAAAAAAAGGGAAAAAAACAGGATGAGAACCATTAATTACAGTGAAACGTAATTGTTTCAGAACCTTCTTGAATAATTACCAGGGTAGATATGCTAACATTTGTTCAAGCATTCTCAGGTCTTGTCTACAGGCCTCTGAGCACTGTTGGCTGACCTAAGTCCCCAAATAGACAGCGCTAGGTTGACAGAAGAATTCTTCCATCGACTTACATACCAACTCTCAGGAATGTGGAGGACCTCCCATTGGCATACGCAAGGCTGGTCTACATTGTCAGCGGTGGTCACCAGGAGATGTACTTTATGTAGCTTATGTATCTCCCGTTGATGTACTTACATTGATGTACCTCAGTGCCTTCATGGCACTACATCAAAGAGAGACGCCCTCCTGTTAAGCTATCTTCCGCCTTTTGGGGAAGTGAGCTAACTGAGTTCACCACACAGTCTCTGGTCAACTGAGCAGGTCTACATAGAGCAGGGGTCAGCAACCTTTGCCGCCCCTATGCTGGCCCCTCCTCCTCAACTGTCAGCCAATGCCAGTGGCTCCCTCTAAAGAAATAAAAGGGGTGGCTGCCTGCAAAATTGGTAGCAGCCAATGCTCCCTGTAAACTGCATGGCCATGCAGCCCCCTGCTGCTATCCCATGCAGGGGACACTGCCAGCCATGCACAGCTGGCCCAGAGTCCCTACCTGCCCAGAAGACTCTGTCTTCCAGCCAGTTGAGAGCCCCTCCAGAGTTGGGAGTTTTTACAACTCCCACCCAGAGAAGCTCTGACGGAGCATGCTCAGAATGTCTGAGCATACTCCATCAGGGCTTCTCCAGCTGGAGGAGCCATGGCTTGGCCACTTTCCTACAGCTGCTGGGTAAGGGTGTGGAGCATTGGGGGGTCCAGCCAGCTGGAGGGTTACCAAGGGAGTGGGTTAGGGTGGGAGGAGGAGGATAGTGCTGGCTTGGGGGGGCTGACTGGGAAAGCAGGGGGCAGGATTGGGCCAGCTGGTGGTGAGAGGGTGACCGGGGGAGTCGGGTGGGGGCAGGATCGTGCCCACAGGGGCAGGATCAGGCCAACGGGGGGTGCAGCCCGTGCAGCGAGCAACGGAAGTTGCTCAGCTGCCTCAGGGTCTTAGAGGGAACATTGGACTATCAGCCATGGCTTGAGGTTGGGGGGCAGGGAGTGGGGACACTTCCCTGGCATGCCACTGAACGGAGCCACTAGTGGAAAGAAACTGCCTGCAGCAACTCTTCTTGGCAGCATGCCTGGGGACAGGGGTCCCTAGGGATGCCATGGAAAGAAGCTGCCTGGAGCAGCTCCTCTTTGAAGTCTCCAGGCATGCTGAGAAAAGAATCTACCCAGAATGGTTCCTTGGAGGCCGCACACCATGCAGAGAAGCTGTTCTAGCCTTCTTTCCGTACCATGGCTGGAACCTGGTTAGTTCAAACTAACTACTTAGTTCAAATGTGTTTAGTTGGAACTAGCATGGCTACATCAAGGAGACAGACAAATCAAAGCAGTGGGCCAAAATAAATCTCATGAGGTTCAACAAGGACAAGTGCAAAGTCCTTCACTTAGGACAGAAAAACCCCATGCACTGCTACAGGCTGGGGACCAATCAGCTGAGCAGCAGTACTGTAGAACAGAACCCCAGGGTTATGGTGGATGGGAAGCTGTATATGAGTCAACAGTATGCTTTTGTAGCCAAAAAGGTTAATGGCATATTGGGCTGTATCAGTAGGAGCATTGCCAGCAGATAAAGGGATGTGATTATTCCCCTCTATCTGGCACTGTTGAGGCCACATCTGGAGTACTGTGTCCAGTTTTGGGCTCCTCACTACAAAAAGGATATGGACAAATTAGAAAGAGTCCAGCAGTGGGCAACAAAAATGATTAGGGGGTTGAGGAACATGACTTATGAGGAAAAATGGAAGGAACTAGGCTTATTTAGCCTGCAGAAGAGAAGACTGAGGGGGGATTTGATAGCAACCTTCAACTACTTGAAGGGGTGCTCCAGAGAGAAGGGAGCTAGGCTGTTCTCAGTAGTAACAGAGGACAGAACAAGGACAAATGGTTTCAAATTACAGCTGAGGAGGTTGAGGCTGGATATTAGGAAAAGCTTTCTCACTAGGAGAGTGGTGAAGCATTGGAATGGGTTGCCTAGGGAGGTGGTGGAATCCCCATCTTTGGAGATATTTAAGATCTGGTTAGACAATACCCTGGCTGGGATGATTTAGTGAGAGTGGTTCTGCTTTCAGCAGGGGTTTGGACTAGATGACCTCATGAGGTCCCTTCAAACCCTGTGATTCTTTGATTTTATTACCCAACTCAAGACTGAAGAAAGAGAGTAGCAAGATATATTTATTCTAATACTAATTTCTGTGAGTCAGGAGCATGACTCAGAATGAGCAGTTATATTGATGCTGGCCTGAGAGAGAGTGGTACAGTTACTTCTATAGTAATTTTTGTTTTTTGGGAGGGTGAGAAGACAGAAAAGAATGGACTGAATACTTGTAAACTGACCATAGAACAGAATATCACAGTGAACATTAAACTTTAAGGCCTAGATCCTCAGTTGGCATAAAGTTAATGAAATCAATGGAGTCCTATCAATTTACTCTGGCTGAAAATCTGAATTTAAAAATATATCAGCTTCATTTAGTTAACCTGAAAAAAGCAACATTGCTGGAGAAAGGTTTAAAAGCCATTAGAGCTCAAAACAGCAGCACTAGTACAAAATCAAGTCAAATCAAACCGACTGAGTATATTGCCTTTCAGTACTCAGTTCTATTGCTACAAATCACAAACATTGCAGCTCCTTCTGTACACTGACAAATATAACTGGAAGAATTGGACATGAGTTTGGGGGGCTTTTACTGCCCTTTTGGAAGGCAGGTGTAAGCAACCAGGGTCTCCAGTGGGCTGGGAGGGTGCCTCCTACTGGCAGCTCAGGGGGAATTAGCCTCGGGTGGCACCCCTCCAGGCACCGGGAGCATTGCTATTAGCCCCGGCCCCCAGATGGGGCGGGCAAACAGAGTCTCTTAGCTCCCGCCCCAGGTGGAATTGGCAAACACAGACTCTATAGCCCCAGCAGGGGGTTTAGAAGCAGGCTCCAAAAGAATGAAGACACTGCTTATGCCTTAGAGCAGCTCAGGTGTGGCAGTCAGTCACTCAGGTGGTTGGCTAAGGCCGGGAGGGTAAAGAGGGGGACACAGGCCCACCTGCTCCAGTCTGTCCCAGCCCAGAGCCCTATCCAGTGACAGAGCAATCTGCCACTGGGTCAGCGGGGCTCCAGCCAAAATGTGCTGACGCCAGCTGGTGTTTGGCTCTCCGCTCTCACTGGGCTCCTTCCTTCCACCACAGCCTGAGTACCTAGGTCCACAGAGGGTAGCTGTCCTTGGGGTCTCCTTCGTAGGTGGCTTGGGGGTTCCCAGTGAAACCCTCCATGTCCATGCGTGTTAGATCTGGGAACTCCTCGGGCCCGTCAGCAAGGGGTAACACCTCCAGGTTACAAGGCCCATACATCACCAGTGGCTCCTCTTCTGCCAACGGGAGCTCCTCTAAGCCACAGGGGCTGTAGGCATCTACCTCCATTTCTTCCCCTAGTTGTGGGTCGGCCTCATCACAGGGCAGCTGGTCCAGGCCCTGATGGGTCCTGGGGTGTCCTCCTCATTTGGCAGCCTCAACGTTCCCCTTCCAGTCACTAAGCCCAGGGAGACTGAGTGGCCTGTAGAGCTGTTCTGCTGGGGTTGACAGGGTTTGCCACCTGACGCGGGCCGGGCTTCTTCCTGCCAGCTGCCTCCCTGCAGACATGTCCTTCTTCAGCATCTCAGCCCGTACTGAACTACTAGCTGGGGTTTTTATACTTCCCCTTCCTGGCTTGGCCCTCCCCTTCTGCTTCCAGGCCCTGGTGCCTGCAGTTCCCAGTGTGAGCAGCGTGGGCGTTCAGGCCCTTCCTCCAGCCCCCCCCTCAAGGCCAGCTCTTGCGTTTCAGAGCTGGGCAATGTCTCTGTTTCTATGCAGGATAGGGCATCTGCATTCGCATGGTTCTTACCTGCCTGGTGTTGAACAGTAAAAGAAAATGGTTGTAAAGCCAAATACCACTGCATTACTTGGGAGTTAGCATCTTCCATCTGTTGTAACCAGCGGAGGGGTGCGTGGTCAGTAATGACAGTGAAGGTGAGCCCGAGAAGATAATAGCTCAGGGTTTCCAGGGCTCATTGTATAGCCAATGCCTCCTTCTCTTGAGTAGCATATTTCTGCTCTCATGGGAAGAGTTTGCAGCTTAGGTAAAGGATGGGGTGTTCCTTTCCATCTGTGTTTTGCGTGAGCACTGCCCCCAGCCCTACTGTTGAGGCATCTGCCTGGACCACAAAGGGTTGATTGAAATCTGCACTATGTAAGATGGGGGCTTGGCACAGTTGGTCTTTCAACAGCTGGTTCTTTGTGAGTAGGTCTGTCAGAGGGGCTACTACCGTGGAGAAGTTGGGAATAAACTGATGGTAGTAATTTGCAAGCCTCAGGAGCTGCTGCACTTGTTTTTTCGTGGGCAGCTGTGGATATTCTTGAAGGGTCTTTACCTTCCCAATAGGAGGTTTCAAGGTGCCCCAGTCCAGTGTGTACCCCAGGTAGATTGTCTATTGCCATCCTATATGGCACTTTTGGGGGTTCGCTGTGAGTCCCGCATCCCATAATGTTCGCAAGACTGCGGTCACATGGGTGAGATGGGAGTCCCAGTCCCAACTGTATACGACCACATCATCTATATAGGCTGCTGCATAGTCAATATGGGTTCTCAGAAGGTGGTCCATTAGGCATGGAAAGGTTGTGGGGGTGCTGTGGAGTCCGAAGGGCATCCTCACAAAATGATATGGCCCATTAGGTATGGCAAAGGTGGTCTTTTCTTTGAACTGCGGGTGCAGGGGAATCTGCCAATATCCTTTTGTCAGGTCCAGGATAGTGAAGTATTGGGCCTCCCCCAGCCAGTTTAAGAGCTCATCCACTTGGGGCATTGGGTAAGCATCAAACTTGAAGATGGTGTTCAGTCGTTGGAAGTCGATGCAGAATCACTGTGATCCATCTGGCTTTGGAACTAGCCTGATGGGGCTGCGCAAATCACTGTTTGACAGTTCAATTACCCCTAATTCCAGCGTGGTCTGGACTTCTTGTGCCAACAGGGCTTGGGGATGTCATGGGGCGATTGAGCTGCAGTGCAAACGATCTCTCCTGGAGGGGGTCTGGATCTGGTGTTATACGAGGGTGATCCTCTCTGCGGTGTTTGTAAAAACTCCTTTAAAGGCAGTCAACAGATGGCGGGCTTGCCTTTGCTGTGTTTCACTGAGTACCAGGCTTAGCTGAGGCTCTCCTGGGTCGCCCATGGGGACCTGCGGTCCTAAAACTGGATCTGGTGGATAGGGTGTGATCATTAGTTCCCCCCCTCCGCTCTTGCTACAGTCTTAAGAGGTTGATGCTGTAAACCTGTCTTTTCTTCCAGCAGTCTGGCTGCCAGACATCATAATTTATTGGCCCTGTCTGACATATAATCTCATACAGGCCCTGCCAGCGTGCCAAGAGTTTTGACTCAGAGGAGGGGAGTAGCACCAGGACCTGATCCCCTGGTTCAAAGGAGCAGGTCTGGGCTCCCTTATTATAGCCCCTTGCCTGGGCAGCTTGAGCTGCCTTCAGGTTTTCCTGGGCCAATGAGCCCAGCAAGCAAAATCACTCCTGCAAGTCCTGTACATATTGCAAGAGTCCCTGGGTCAGGGAGGTAGTTTGCTCCCAAGTCTTTCTCAATAGGTCCAGAATCCCTCGTGGCTGTCTGCCATATAAAAATTCAAAAGGAGAAAATTGGGTGGACATTTGAGGGACTTCTCTAATAGCCATGACCAATGGCTGAATTAGCTGTTCCCACCTTCACAGTTCCTCAGGGAAAACTTCCTCAGCATGTTCTTCAGAGTCCAATTGAACTGCTCCACCAGTCCATCCATCTGGGGATGGTAGACAGATGTCTAGAGTTTCTGGATGCCCAAGATAGCACACGCTTCTTTGAACAGCTGAGAGGTGAAAGTTGTCCCCTTGTCTGTGAGTAGCTCCCGTGGTAGTCCTACTCTTGTGAAGACCTTCACCAATTCTGCCACAACAGTCGGTGCTGTGGTATTCTTCAGAGGGATGGCTTCAGGGAAGTGGGTGGCATAGTCCACTAGCACGAGTATAAAGCGGTATCCCCGGATGCTCCGATCCAAGGAGCCGACCAAGTCTGCTGCCACCCTCTTAAAGGAGGTTTCTGTTACTGGGAGAGGTACCAGAGGAGCTCTGGGGGTCCCAGTGGAGGTGGCCTTCTGGCATTCCGGACAGAAGGCGCAGTAATCTTGGACCTCACGGTGCACTCCTGGCCAATAGAAGCAGGTGAGTATTTGGGCAAGGGTCTTCTTGGTGCCCAGGTAGCCTGCTGCAGGAACATGATGGCCCAATTGCAAGACTGACCTCCAGTGGGTCCAGGGTACTACCAGTTGGGTAGGCAGCCCTCCAGTCTGGGCATCCTTCTCAACGTGGTACAACCAGTTCCACTGTAGCTCAAATCGGGGCCACTGGGTTGCTCATTGTGGGTCAGTCACACCCTCATCCATCACTGCTATCTGATCATAGGCATGGCAGAGGATGGGATCCTCCCACTGGTCCCAGCAAAAGTCCACACCCAGATTGCTCCCATCTGGGGAAGCCTCTACTTGTACTGGCTCCCCCTCCTATGGGATGTCTTGGTCAGAGGGGCTGCTCTGTCATTGGGTCTGGGGGCACCTCCTACTGGTGGCCCAGGGGAAATTAGCCTCGGGTGGTGCCCCTCCAGACATCCAGAGTGTCTCAATTAGCCCTGACCCCCAGGTGGGGCAGACAAGCACTCAGTCTATTAGCCCCAGCCCCCCTCGCAGGGTAGGCAAACACAGAGTCTGTTAGTCCCGGCCCTCAGGTGGGGTGGGCAAACACAGAGTCAATTTTCCTCAGCCCCCAGGCGAGGTGCGCAAACACAGAGTTTGTAGCCCCAGTCCCAGGCAGGGCAGGCAGTCCCAGAGACTATAGCCCCAGCAGGGGTTTAGAAGCAGGCTCCAAAAGAGCAAAGAGACCACCGATGCCTTAGAGCAGCTCATGCATGGCGGTCAGTCACTCAGGTGGTTGGCTAAGGACAGGGGGGTGCGGAGGGGGATGCAGGCCCACACGCTCCACTGTGTCCCAGCCCAGGGCCCTATCCAGTGGCAGAGTGGTCCGCCACTGGGTTAGCGGAGTTCCAGTCAAAACATGCTTGACACCAGCTGGTGTTTGGAACTCCGAATGTTCCTTCGCTAATCTCCATTCTTCTCATCGCCAAAAGTGGCTAGACCAGGGTGCCACAGTTCAGGGCAACTACACCTGTATTTCTCCCTTTATGGTTCAGCAAAGCCACCTACTCTAAGCTCCTCAGCTGTCACCTCTCTTAGATGGCCAAACATGCCTCTCTTGCTACTGACAAAGGCTATGTCTACACTGAAGGCTAAAATCAACTTAACCTAGCTTAAGTCGGCAATTCCATGGCAAAATTTAGAATGTATTAAGTTGATTTAACCACTTGCTTAAGTCAACTTAAGCACTTGCTTAAGTTGACTTTATAAAACCTGCCCTTCAAGTTGACCTAAGCTTTTAAGTTGACTTTACAGGGCAGGAAGCGCCAGCCCACTGTGGCAGGTGGCTTTGGGCTGCATCGGGCTGTGCACTGTTTGCCACAAATGGCAGGGGCTGGCTCCAAGCCTCTTGCCACTTGTGGCAAGCAGCTCAGGGCCAAATCTGGCTTCCAGCCACTTGCCAGCAGCGACAGGAGCCAGATTGGGATCCCAGCGTTGGATTGGGGCCCCGGAGCTGGATTGTGCCCCGGGGCGGGACAGGGAATGGGGTCCAAGCCTGGGCCTAGGGTGTATCTACTTCTGTAGACATACCCCTAAGTCAACTTAACAAGGTTGACTTTAAATCGACTTAAAGTTGCCCTTGTTAAATTGACTTAACGCCCCCTCCCCAGTGTAGATATAACCAAGGATATTTCCATATGGCACAACACATTGATAATATTGTGACTTTCTCAGCAAAGACAGAGTACCTAAAATGGCCTGCTTTATTTATTTTTCTTCCCACAGATGGTAGACATTGTTCGTGCCAATAGTTATAAGTTACCACACAGCTCTTTGTAAGCAAGTATTTTTATTCTTAAGGTAAAAGTATTACAGAGAAAATACATTAAAACAATAAAAATCTACACATGTGCTAATAAGATTAGTGGAGGTCACCCCCATGCCTATAAGTTGATTGTTCTTCAAACCCCACATAGGTTTCCTGTGATCACCCTTTCATAACCATTTTAACTCTTTACTAGCACTTCAGTGAATTAGGAGTGCTGTGGCACTTAAAGACTAAAATTAATTTTTGCATGAGCTTTCATGGAAGAAAATCCCACTTCATCAGACACTTTGAAGATGGGGGAACTTACAGAATGGTAGGAAATAAATGCAGGGAAGTGTAAGTGATGGGAACAGGTCACATTGTAACAGCAAATCAAAACAGTTGTAAAGATTCAAATACTGTGGAAGAGCATACAGAGGGAGATGAGGTCAAATCACCTGTTGTTATGAGGGAAAAATCCAGTGTCGCTGTTAAGTCCTGAAGCAATGCAACCAAATTTACAAATGAATTCAATTTCAGTGGCTTCTCTTTGAAGCCTTGATTCAGTATTCATCTGTGTGGGCACAGTAATTAGCAAATCATTAATGGAGTGATCACAAAGGTTGAAATGTTGACCCACTGCTTTTAGAGTGTTGAGATTTCTGATGTCAGATTTCATACAATGACCTCCTAAGATACTTTAACATAATTCCATGAAGTTTGTCAAGGTTATTGTCATGTCTGTCATGGGGTCTGGAATACTGGTGTCAGGAAATGCTTGACTGCTTTCTGTTTACATTGTGCGAGTGAACGTTTATGCTCCCAACTTTTTTCATCATCTGACAGATGGTCATGGAATGTTTCTCCATATTCACTCATCTCATTTCCTTTTCTTGGTCAATGCTTTCCTTCATTTTCTAATTTTCTTCCTACACTACGGCAAAAAGGGGAGAACTGTTCATGATTTTTGTATGAAAGAAACTATCCAGCATCAGACTCAAAAGGAAAGGATAGTTTGCCACGCCGTGCTCTCTGAGATGTTGAGATTACTGATGAGACGTGCTAAAATTCCCTGAGAGACAAAGTAGGTTAGGTAATATCTTTTATTGGACCAAGTTCTGTTGGTGAGAGAGACAAGATGCAGTGCTCTTTTTTAGGTCTAGGAAATGTAGTCTGAGTGTCATAAGGATAAGATTATGTCACACAGGTCAGAGAAGTCACAGATTCCATGATGTTCAGATCCAATGGGACAGCTCTGTTAGTCTAGTTCAGTAAAACAAGCCAACAAGGAGCCCTGTGGTACTCAAAGACTAACAAATATATTTATTGCATGAGATTTCATGGGAGAAAATCCCACTTTGTCATTTTTCACTTTAGCCTAGGACAGCAGGCTTGGAACTGTCAGCTGGTGGGGGTCCTGGAGCTCTAAGCTGCAGCAAGAGAGGGGAATTCCATCATTCCAAGCTGCTGCAGGCAACAAGGGAGCCTTCAGTCAGGAGTTAAAGTGGGCCGGAATGGCCCAGAACGCCTTTCTGGAGCCCACTATTTTTAGAGGCTTAGTGTTCCGGGCCCCCTAAAAATAGAAAATGGAGCTGGAACGCTGCATTCCGGAACCCACCATTTAAAAATAGCAGACCCCAGAACCAGGGGCGTCACTGGAGCTGGGCACCCAGGGCAAGTGCCCCGAATGCCAGCGCCGGTGCCCTGGGTCTGGCTGCCCCCCCGGTCTCCGGCCCGATTGGGCCAGAGATCCGGGGCCCAGCTGCCCACAGCTGCGGCAGGCCTGTCCACAGGTGGGGATCTGGGGCTCGACTGCGGAGGCCGCTCCTGGCCCCGTCCCGGCCGGGGATATGGGGCCCAGCCACCTGTGGCCACTTCCAGCCCCGTCCCGGCTGGGGATGCGGGGCCCAGCCGCCCACAGTGGCACGCAGCAGCTTCCGGCCCTGTCCCCGGCCAGGGAGCGTGGCCTACGGGCCGGGGGCAGGGCCTGGGGTTGTGCCCCAGATCCTTCCTTGGGGCAGCGATGCCCCTGCCCAGAATGCAGCATTCCGGTTCCATTTTCTATTTTTAGGGGCCCAAACTCTGAACCCCTAAAAATAGCAGGCCCCAGAATGGCTTTCTGCCATGTTCTGGCAGGCAGGGGGAGAACCAGGGGGTGGGACGTGCCCAGCCAGCCTGTGCATGTGTGTATAAGCTGAGATTTTTGTGCCTGAAAATTGGCTTCAAAATAGGGACTCAGCTTATATGTGGGTCAATATAGTAGACAACCCCGGCCTAGGAGTTTCACTGGGCATGCTCCAGGCTAGACCCCCAGTGTGCTTGGGCAGCCAACTTGGGCAGTCAGCCTGGACTGAGGTTGGAGTTACGAGGGGACCCTGGTGGTTGGAGCAGCCAGGTAAGGAGGTCTGGGTGGGGGGTCAGCCTGGGGGTTGGGATGGGATTTGGGGAGGCCAGGAAAGGAGTGGCAGGGCCTGGGCATTGGGTGGGGTGTCTGGGAGGCTGGGAAAAGCAGCGGCAAGGGTTGAGGGGTGACAGGGAAAGCAGCAGAAGGGGTGTTGGGGAACAGGGAAACAGCAGTGGGGAGCAGAGAAGGTGGCAGTGAGCAGGGGAACAGTAGGGGGAATGGACAAGGCAAGGGACAGCAGGGGGAGTGGACAGAGCAGGGAATGGACAGAGCAGGGCGAAAGCAGGGGGAACAGACAGAGCAGGGGGAGCGGAGAGAGCAGGGGGACAGCAGCAGGGGGCGACAGCAGCAGGAAGCAGAGAGGGGGGCGCGGGCCGGGGGAAAAGCCGGGGGGGGGGGGGGGGGGGGGGGGGGGGGGCTAGGGGCTGAGGCCAAAAGAGGACCTTGGTTTATACATGGGTCACCCATTTTTTTTGCCTCTGAGGCTCAGAATTGGGGGGTCAGCTTATGCACGGATCAGCTTATACATGAGTATACACAGCAGTTTCCTGGCCCAGCGCGTGGCTGCCCGTGAGTACTGGGGTGGCCTGGCTCATGCTGGGGGTGGGTATTGGGGGCAGTGGGTGGATTTTGGGGGTGGGTATGAGGGGCTAGAGGTGGATTCTGGGGGCAGGTATTGAGGGCTGGGGGTGGATTTTGGGGGCTGTTATTGGGGGCTGGAGGTGGATTTTGGGGACAGGCGAATGGATGGGGGCAGGAACTGGGGTGGGCAGAATGTGTTGGGGGTGGGAGGCTGACATGTGGGGGGCAGGAACTGGGGCAGGGGGCTGCCTTTTGGGGGGCAGGAGCTGAGGTATGGGGTAGGCGGGTGGGGGGCTGGCATTCAGGGGGGCAGGAGCTGGGGGGCCAGAGGGGACCCTGGACATGGAGGAAGGGGGTCCACCTGTGCAGGAGGGTTCCAGGGCCCGCCATATTATACTTTAACCTCTGCCTTCAGCTCTCAGCCACCATTGACAGTGGGAGACCTGGAGCTCCCAGCCACCAAAAGTGATGGGGGACCCTGCAGCTAGGGACTCCAGAGCTCCAAGCCATTACCATTCACGGAGGCCTCTGAGTCACCAGGGCTCCAGGGTATGTTGGATCCTCCCAATCTTCCATCAAACCTCCACCTCCCCCCATTATTAGTAAAAGTTACCAACAGGTTCCAGGTTTGTGTTATTTTTCTTTAGTGCCTGTGGCCTGTCCATCCCGCAACTTGTATGTGACTTTTACCAAAAATAAGTGTGACAAAATCTTAACCTCACTGCTAAATACAAGGTGGAACAGATTATTCAGCATAAGTACCTAATATATATTTCAAGAGACCATTCGAGATGAAGTATCCTGTTAAAAACCTCTCAAGTCACAGGGAGAAAGGAAGAACAAACAAAAAAGGCAGAGCTGCAGAGACTGGATTAGTGAATTATAGATTGTTGTTATAGATTAGTAGCTTTAGTTCCAGCACACAAAAACACCCATAACATGTTATATACTTTCCCATTATTGTTGCAGTTGTGCAAACATAAAAAAAAAAAAATCATGTCCCTGCTTATTTCTGCGCTGGCTCTGTTTGAACTGTCTCACTACTATTAGTATAGCCAGGAAACACATGTGTTGCATCTGCATTGGTTTTGATGGCTCTGGAAGTCCCACAAAGTTTCTATCCACGCATAGTGGACCACACTAGAAAATGGTCTTCTAATTGCTGTGCTTTCTTCTTTGAGCAATACCATGAAGCGATACTCCACTATGTCTGCTATTTGTATATAATGCTGAACTGAGCTCCCAAAAATTGTAACACCCAGAACAGTGATCACTTTAAATTTCTGGTCAAAGTGTTTAACAAACATTCCAGGTGCTTAAAATTCACGCTGTATGTGCTAAAATTCTCTAGCGTGGAGATGTTAGACCAGTGGTTTTCAGACTTAGGGTTGGGACCCAGTACTGGGTTGCAGACTCTCAGGCACTGGGCTACGACACCCCTTGCTGCTGCTGCCAGAAGACTACAGTGCAGTGCTCAATGATGTAATTGCTGGGTTGTGGGCATAAATAATTTTCTTCAACTAGGTCCTGAAGAATAAAGATTGAAAACCACTGCATTAGACCATAGGCATAGGGCAGGATCAAGGCTTGGGGAGGGCCTGGGGCTGCCCATCCTTGCAGATCCATCCATTGCCACCCCCATGCTGGGGACAGGTTCGGGGCCCTGGGGCTCCAGCTGGCATTGTGGAGGGGTTTGGGGGAGTCACAGGGGGGACGTGAGCCATGCTGCTACGAGAGGGCTGCAGAGGGGCGTGGGAATGTGGGGGGGGTGGTGCAGCGCAGGCAGGCATAAGCCAGCACTGTTGCGGGAGGCTGGGGAGGGGCAGGCCAGAGGCCACGGTACTCTTTCCCCATGCCAGGCTGGCTGGCGATCAGACCAGGCAGCCCAAGGCCTGGGCAGACAGGCTGAAGGTGAGTGGCAGCAGCTTATCACTGAGGCTGGCTAGGCCAGAGCCTCCTAAAGCCACTGCCTTAATCCGGCCCTGTACAGGCAAAACACTAGACTTTTCTGTGTCACATATTTCGCCATCTATAAAAAGTGCAGCATTCTAGATCAGTGGTTCTCAACCTTTGGTGAGTCATGACACACTTGATGGCATGTCACGATCCTACAGAACACACCAGCCCACCCCACCCCAGGGCAGATCCAACCATCTCCTCAGCTCTTTGCGACACACTGCTGCATGGCAACACGCTAACATGTCCTGCCACAGTGGTTGAGAACCGCTGTTCTAGATCACAGCGTAGAGCTGATTGAACTCTTTATAGCTGCACATATTTCATGACTAATCAAAGTTTAGGGGTGTCATTTCAATGGGCAATTTTATTCCAGCAAAATGCATTGTGTCTCTAGGCCTCTCATTTTACCAGGTGGAGACCTGAGGCACAGAGTCATGCCTAAGCTCATCTACAAGGTTCTTAGGTAGTATCAGGCCTAAACCAGAGTCTTCAGCACCCAGGGCCTTCCCTAGGGGTAGGGTGAGGGGGGCAATCACCCTGGGCCCCACGCTTCTGGGGGGCCTCACATTGCCTTGGCCCCCCACGGCTGGCTGTTCCCCATCCAGGGGACCAGGCAAGCTGGCCAAAAGCAGCAGATGGCCTCAGTGCTCCCAGTCCCATCCCCTGCCACGCGCGCTGCTTTTGTGTCCATGCCGGAGATAGCGCGTGTGGCGTGGGAGGTTACCACGAGTGCTAAACGCAGCTGCTGCTTTTCACTGGCTTGCTGAGTCCCCAAGATGGGAGAGAGCCGGTGCAGGGTTGAAGGGGCCTGCCCCTCCCCTGGGCCAGCCGGCCCCGCCCCCCAGTGCCGAGGGTGGGGGGTGAGTGGGGGCCCCATGAAGGGCAATTCACATGGGGCTCTGCACCCCCTGCAAGGGATGGCCCTGCCAGCACCCCAGACACTGGACTACCCTTCTTCTCACTCACTATAGCTAGCTTGTCAAATGTGGCTTTCCAAATTGTCTGCAGAACAATGAAAATTTTCCTAAAATTGTTTATTAGTCCCATTTGTTCCATGAAATATCTGGAGAAATATTCTTCCATGTATTTGCAATTTAGAATCTGTTTGTCTGATTGGTCAGCTAAATACCATTGGTATGATTATTGTTACCTAATTACAAGTTCTACCATTTACAAACACTAGCATAAGAAGACCCCAGAGGGCCTTGGTACAAGGATAGGTTTGGGGCCCCCTTCCAAATTCATCCCCCACTTGACCAGGGCTGAATTAATGCAGGAGCTATAAGGGCTGACGCCCTGAGCCCAGGCCTAAAGGGGGTCCCCCTGGGTGATTAAGGGGCACTGGGCTGCTCACCATTGCGGACACCTCTGGCCTGGGGCCTCAGACCCCCACCACCTGGGGCTCCATGGCAGTCTGCAGGGCGGCGTGCTAGCATCGAGGGGGCCCTGGGGCCACAGGCCACTCTCCATGGCCCTCCTGCCCGGGCCTGAGTCCAGCTGGTCTGCCCTCTGGCCAGTGGGTGCACGATGCGGCCTTTGGTGCAGGTCTCCCCCCAGGGTTATGGGCCCTGGAAGGCTGCACTAGGCAGACCGGCAGGCTCAGGGTCAGGGCAGAAGTACAGAGCCTGGCCTCTGGCCCCCAAGGCCCACCCCCCAGCACTGGCATGGCAGGGCAGGGGCCCTCCCAAGCCCTGTTGATGCTGAGTGGGGCACTGTGGAGGCCTATCAGGAAGGAGCTAAAGGGACTGAAGTTTGGGCCTCCCTTTAAGCCGGCACCCAGGGCTATAGCTCCTATAACCTGTGCATTAATCTGGCCCTGGGGGCCCCAGGATCCACCCTGTGAGGCCCCTGCAAGATCCAGTCCCCACCACCCACCTGCCACAGCACTAGTGGGGTTTGCTTGGGGGTGAGGGGCAGTGTTGAAAGGGTGGAGCCCTGGGCCCAGAGGCCGGGCTCCAGGCACTCCCACCCTGCTCCTGGGCAGGGACGTCCCCGCTGTTGCAGGCATCCCGGGACTCCAGGACTGCTTAATCTGGCCCTGCCCCTCCACTCCACAGTCATCTACTACTCTCCTACTTACCCCATAAGCCACAAACTCATCCCTAGCTCCTAATCCACTACTACAAGGACCTTCATGGAGACTTACTAGCACCCCTTAGCTCAACACTCTGCTTCTATCCCAGTCTAGGGTGTCTCCTTCAGATCCCAGGTGCCCCGTGGGTCCACTTGTTCCCATGCCCTCACTTGGTGTGGGCCGAATTCAAGTGATGAATGGCATTGCAACTTAGTGCCAGGACTAAAATTGAATGAGTGGCATTGTAACGCCATAAGCAAGATGAAATGCCAGAGCACCTCTCCATCTGATTGGGCTCTTCTAACCTTACGGGTCCTGTTTCAACTGCACTGCACTTGCATCACTGTAGTATGACACTGTGTAGAAACAGAAGGAGGACCTGAAGAAGTTTGTTTTTCATTTAAAATATCTCAGGAAAGTGGGCAAAAATATTCTAGTTATGAGGATTAATTTGTTAAGCATTTTAAAATCTTCAGAAAGAAGACATCATAGTATAAATAATCTTTCCCCCACACTTTGTGTTGCACCTTGTATATATTATTCTTGTACTTCATTGTAAAATAAATGTTAATACTATAATAATGATAAATTGACAGCCTAATATTTTGAATTGGCCTATGAAAAATCTATGGCCTCCATAATCTGAGCATGTCATAAAAATTAATTTGTATCATAATCCCTGGAAACACGGAATCATTATTTTTTTCCATTTTATGGTTGGAGAAGGCCTTACACAGAGAGACCTAGTGACTTTCCTTATGTCACATAGGAAGTTTGCGAGTGACAGAATCCAAAAATGAATCAAAATCTCAGCATCGTTAATCACAAGAACATTCTTCCTTAACCTTTTTTTTTTTTTTCCTGCTAAGAGCTAGGAGACATGACAGAGCTGTGCAGAACACATCTGCCAGTCTCATAAAGCTGTATTGAGAAATGCAATTTTGAAGTGTCTAGGGAAGTCTTGCTGAGCCACAGTGATCAGTGCACATGAGGACACTGAATTGCAGATGGAGAGAATTGCAAGAGAATTTCTTGTGATATATGCATTTAGTTATTTTATTTTGTCTTCCTGAGAAGAAATGCGAGAAAGAATTTTGATATATTAGTCTGCGGGATTTGTTTTTTTCATTGCTATGATTTTTCTATTAATCACAAGAGATGGGAGGTAAAGTAATATTTTTAGCCACGTTCAACATGGGCAGGAGGCAATTACTGTTAGCAGCCCTTTTGTGACTGCTTCATAGATTTAGGTACGAAAGAATTACATACAATAAAGCACAAACAAGCAAATGATGATAATGTAGTTAGAATTATTTATTTTCTGGTCCTTGCAGGCTGACTTACATTGACTTCACTAGAATTTGTTTCTATGATTGTGTATGTAGGTTGCTTTAACCCTCTAGCTTCTGTTTATGTTTCAGTCTTCAGCACTAGCTGAAATGAGCTTCCACATTTCATTTCTTTTTCAACACCAATTTTAAATAGCTCTGAGATTTGAGCAATGGTATTTGTGACTCAGTAAAAGAACCTGATAGTCTAAAAACAAGCTGCCCATTCATCTCAGTGAAGTGCCCAGGAGAGAGGGCATACACGCACACGCACACAAAATAGCAACAAATGCATTTTATGGAGCATTTTCATTAAGGAACGTGACCTACTGAGTTGGAGAAGGGAACTGAAAATGAGGACTCTGACCCCAACTTGGTGTGTGTCCTTGGTTGCACCATTTAGGCCCAGATTTTCAAATCTCCGCTAATATTCCTTGTCCTAGAGCGTTTCAGAGCTGGATATAGAAAGGTGCTGACTACCTGCAGCTTCTAAAGTTTCTTCAGCAGAGCTATGGATGAGGGACACCACTGAAAGTTAAGCCTGAGATTTTTGAAGCTGGGCACTCAGAAGCTGATGCAGTCAAAATTACTATACACTTTTGAAAATTCTGAGCAGTGCCGGAACTAGGTATTTTGGCGCCCGGGGCATGCCTGGAGCAGAACATGCCCTTAGAATGAGCGGGGCCTGGAGCAAGCAGTGCAGAATGCACCCGTTGATCAAGTGGCAAATCGGAGCTGCTCTGGGGCAAAGCTCCGCTTGCCCCACTCTAGTTACTGCCCTGATGCTGACCTTAAATTTTCTGTTTTTCTATTTTATAAATGGAAGTAACAATGGCTGTATTATCTTACTTATAGAATGAGTGAGATTTGGTGAAGCTTGCTTCATTTTTGTGAAGTGCTTTGAGATCCTCAGAAAGTTGAATAGCATTATTAATAATAAACAAATTGATCTAGACCAGGGGTTGGCAACCCAAAAGAGCAGCAGCGCCATTTCCCCCTCACCCTCCCACCACAACTGCACATGCCTGAGTCGGCCCAGCAGCTGTGCCATAGCCCCTAGCACTGACGGGGGTGTGTGTGCACGTGTGCGGGTGATGCATGCTTCCTCCACCCCTCCCTCCGCTGGTGGGGCAGAGCAATCTTACCCCACCTACCCTCAGCCTGCCACCCCTGCCAAGAGCGGCTGGGGGAGAGCTGCAGATTGCAGAGACGGGGCCCTGGACTGGCCCACTCTGCGGAGTTCAGGCCGCTTTGACCCGGCCACCCCAGGGCTGAATGGGCCCGATCCAGGGCCTGGGAGCGAGGCAGCCTATGTTCAGGCCTCGAGTGGATGGGTTGAAGCAGCCTGAACTCCACAGAATGGGCCATTTCAGGGCCCCACCTCTGCAAGCTGCAGCTCTCCACTGGCTGCTCTTGGGAGGGACTGCTGGCTAGGGCAGGTGGGGCAGCGCTGCTCCACACTGCCAGAGGAGAGAGGGATGGAGGGTGTGTGCGCTGCCCGTACAGCCCCGCCAGCGCTAGGGGCTGTGGCGCAGTCGCTGGGCTGCTTCCAGCTCATGCAGTTGTGGCGGGAGGGTGGGGGTGACCCCAGTGCCCCTGATTTGGCTGTGATGCTGGGGCTGGCCAGGAGTCCCCGGCGAACACCTGGCTCCCTGGAGGAGATTGTCAGGGAGCCAGAAAGGGACGCTCACTGAGCCTGCGTTGCTGATCCCTGATCTAGACAAGAGCATTTTAGCCAGAGCCGGCTCTACTGTGAGACAAGAGACAGACATGGCTTTGGGTGACAGTTCTTAAGGGTGCCTAGCCCCCCCCCCCCCCCAAATCAGGCTGGCTCTCGCCTCTTCAACTCTTTCCTAGCAGCTCAGACACGGTTAGTCAACCTGCAGCTTAAGTCATGTAGGCAGAGTGCACTTTAAATCAGTCTGCAGGCAGAGGCTGGAGATTTATGCTCTTTAGAAAGCCGTTTTCAACCTCCATGAATGAGATGGGGGGGGGGCGCCAAATCAAAATTTGGCTCTAGGCTCCACAACCCCTTGAGCCGGCCCTGATTTTAGCAAATTAATGTCTTGTGAAATAGCCACTCAGGTTGCTTCAATAATCTCATACCTCCCTTCAGAATTAGACTACAAATGAAGCCCCCCAGCCACTCTGAGCACTTGTGTGTAAAATCACCCGCACGGTCTATAACTGACGCTGGAAAGAGCCGAGGCCCCAGCAGGGGTTTGCAGGAGGATGGCACAGAGAGAGGCTTTACAGAGGCGCGGGGGAAGGGGAGCAGCCTGCCTCTCTCGGAGAGTGCAATTTAAATCAATCCTGGCCGCGGCAGGACTCCGCGGGCCGTGTGTCGATGAGAGGTTTACAATCACTCGCTCTCCGCTCGCTTGGCAGTCTCCCTCCATTCCCGCCGGGACGGCCCTTTATTTAACTAGCCGCTTTCCGGCTCGCGGCCCCCGCAGCCAGCACCCCCTCGGCTGGAAGCAAAGGAGCCTGACTCCGAAGCATCATCAGACTCCCTCGTGCAAACCCGCCCGCCAGCCCCAAGAACGGGGTGAGAGGCTCGGTTCCTCCCCCGGCTTGCTTGCACCCTGAGAGCCCGCCCGCGCCGCCTCCCTCTGCCAGCCCAGGCTCCTCCGCTCCCCCACCCCGCCTCCCGCCTTAGGGAGCGGCCGCCCCTCGCGCGCCGGCTCCCGCTCCCGCGCACCGGGGCTTTCGGGTGGGGCGGGGCAGAGCGCGCTACACCCCCCCCCCCTCCCTGGGGAGCCGCTCGTGGCAAAGTCACCGAGCCGAGCCCGCCGGGCCCCATCAAACGCCCGCCCGGCCCCCACACGTCATGGAAACAATGACGTCAGAACGCAGCAGCCAATGGGGGAGGCGGGAGGCGGGGAGAGCGGCCGGCCCCGCCCCGTTCCCGCCCCCTCCCCCATTGAAGGCGCCGCGCGTCTGGCCCCCCTCCCGCGAGCGAGCCCCCGTCGTCACGTGACCGGCAGAGGGGTAGGGAGCGGCGGTTGCGGGGCGGGGAGGCGGCGGGGCGGCTGCTGAGCCGCCTGCGAGGCTGAAGCGCCGACTCCTTCCCCGCCGGGAGCCGCCCGCTGCCGGGGCGGGGCCCCCACCGTCCCCCCCCCCCCCGCCCGACTCGCAGCAGGGCGCCGCTTCTCCACCACCCCGGCCGCAGGGCGGGGGCGGGAGAGCGGAGAGCCCGCGCGCCGAGCAGGCGGCGGCAGATCCCGCGGCGGCGGCGGCGGCTGAGGTAAGAGGCGAGCGGCGGGAGCATCGGCCGCCCGGGCGGGCAGCGCCCCCTCCAGCCGCCCGGGGGCTCCGCGCCGCGCGGCGCCATGTGACCTTGGGCGGCCGAGGCGGGCTCTCCCCTTCGGCGGGGCTGCGGCTGCCGCCCCCTGCGCCGCTGGGGCGGAGGCCGCAGCCCTGCCGGCTTAAGCGGCCGGGATTAGCCCCATCCCCTGGTGGCTGCTCTGTCTGAATTTGCAGGTTGCCGCCGCTTTGTCTGGGGGCGACTCCCGGCTTGGTGGCGGGCAGCGGCGCCTCGCCTTCCTCGCGCCTGGGGGGGGGGGCGAGGAGCACCGAGGCTGCTTCCTTGGCGGCGTGGGGCGCTCGTCCCGCTCAGCGGCGGGAAGCGCCGCTGTCATCCTCGCCCCGATGGTGCGGGTAACCCGCGGCTGGCGTACCACGTGAGGGCACCGAGAGGCCTTAGCGCCGGCAGAGGCGCGCGCGCCGCTCGTCCCGCAGCGCGAGGCGATGGGGGGCAGTCGGGAGATCGCGGCTGGGCGCGGAGCCTCGCTCTCCCCCCAGCCGGTGGCTTCCTCCCTGCCGGTGTGAAAGTTGGAAGAACTTCTCGGGGGATTGCGGGAGGCTGCTTGCTTGGAAACCTAGCTGATAAAGCCCCGTGACCTTGGAGACCTTGCCTTTATCCTCATTTTCCCTAGGAACGTAAGTGCTCGCGGTGAGAAGAACGAGAGGGGTCTGCCCCCCTCGGACAAAACTAGATTCGGTTCGCTGGCGTGAGTCTCTGAACGAGGGGCCGGTTTAAAGACGAGCCGCCCAGCCGTTGTGGGGGTGAATGAAGGCCAGCCGCCTTAACTCGGGATAAAACTTGTTACGGCGTAATTTATTTCAGTGTTTCTTCTTGTTGACTTTAAATATAAGAAGGTTGAAAGGCATACGGTGACCGTTGTTAAAGGTATTTTTATCTTGACTAGAATGCCCCAGCAAAATAGAAGATGAAAGAAATACCCACGGGTCTCTGAAGCTGCATTGTATGCTTCCTTCAGCACAAAGTATCTTATCCAAAAGGAAATTTCTTGCACAGAAGGATTTCTTTCTTTAGTTGCATTTCAAGCTCCTGTATTTTCGCTTAGGGGAGGGGTTAGTTAAGATCTGGCCACAAAATGTGTTGGGGGCCAGCTTCTGGAAGACTCCCGAGAGGTTCTTCAGCAAAACTATAAAGCATGTTCTGGGAGTCGAGTTCAAATCAAATGTGCTCTGGTAGCATTGATAGTGCATACATATTCAGCAAACTACATGTACACTTGTGGGAAGCATACAGCACTGTGAAAGGCTCTGGAAGAAACACAGCTTGCTTAAAAATTGCTGAATCCTTAAGGAAAATATTTACAGGCATTTTTAAAAATTGATCATTTCATTTGCCACTTTCCACTTTGAAAGCACTAAGATGGCAGAAACCGTCTTACGATATAGCTAGTGTAATCCTGAACAAATTTTTCTAGTTTTGTTGAAGCTTTTCAGGAGTGTGTTCCAAATAACCGCAAATGCAAAATTTCACCAAGGAGTGAAATTTTATATATCCTTAAACCGTTGGTGACTAGCTTGGCAGAAGTGGCTTACAGAGTACTAAACTTAAATACTTATGGCATAATGAATGGAAACTATTTTTTTGTGTGTGTAAGTGGAAAAAGTGGTCACTGAATAGTTGAGCTCAAAAATAGCTTTTAAAATAACCCAACCTTTAAAAAGTGAAATTACTGACCTGGAACGAGTGTTGTGGGGTGCTTATTCTATTATCACTGCTGGTTTCCTTTTATAAGTAGCAGGCTACTGTGGTGATGGGTGAGGTTTTTTCAGCTAGATAAGAGTTCCATTTGTGCTCCAGTAGTAGGGTACTAGAAGGTGCAAGCCACTAGTAATATGTGCAACATCTTCTAGTCTGGTGTGTCCCAATTCTAAGCTGCAAAACCTTACTATTTTTGTTTTAATTCCTGCTGAGTAGTGACTCTGAAATATGCTGCTTATGCTGTGGATAATTGAAACCACAAAAATGATCTTAACTTTTAACGGAAGTGGAAATGAACTATAATTTATGAGGACTTGTGCTCTACCCAGCTCTTGGGTGGGGTGGTGGTGGTGGTGGTTCTTTTTCTAGGTAGGATGGCACTGTCACTTGTCTAAAAAGGTGTTCAGAAACTTGAAGTGGAATATTGCTAGTGTCACTACTTCTCTTTAATTCTTAAGCCATGTAGATAGAACTTGTCAGCTGTTAAATCTGAGAATTTCAGTTGTTGCGTTGTGGTTTAAAAGCTTTTTTGCTGAGTGGCTGAAAAATGATGTTGTAAAACTTCTGCAAAGATAACTTTGTAAGTGCTTATGAAGATCTAACATGAACTTGATCTGTAAAACTTATTAGACTTGTCCAGAACATGTGTGTGGCTTGACTAGACACTAAGGGGGAGAGGAAGGCTGAAGTGTCCCAAGAATGGAAATGGTGAGGAGGGAGGAGAAATTGAGGTGCATTTGTGGGATGTGATCTAGAGAACTGGGGTAAAAGTGGCTGAAGGAAAAAATCTTTAAAACTAGCATCAAGGTCACCGTGCAGTCAAGTAACTACTAGACTTAGGGGTAATAATACACCATGCTAGGGGATGGGTTGGAAACTCCATTGCCTGAGTAACTGCAGAATGGACAGGTTAAAGCAGTTAAAATTACAGTATAGGAAATAATTCTGTTTTGGCACATAGATGGGCAAGATAACCTAAAGACTTTTTTCCATCTCTAATTTCTCTCAACATTGAGTAAATATTAATGGCATTCAAGCATTCTTTAGGCAACTGAAATGTCATTGACTTCATTACAGTAGAACTTTGGACAGACATTTGTATATGCATGTTTTTGATGGGTATTAGTCTCTTGATGAAGCCATGCACCGTCCCAGTATAAATGAGATGTTACTTAAACTGTACAAAAATATATAATGTCAATATAGTAGGCTAGTGGTTAACATGTGTTCTTAAACACTTTAATTTAGAAAATTCACAAAATGAAAATTGAAATTCTTAATCTTGTTGCATATATTTAATATTTTTAAATACTTTCTGTATGTGATTTAACTGTTTTATCTTCATTGTTTAATGGAGAAACAGCATAATACAGTGAAATGTAACAAGGGTGTATATTTTTAAACATACTCTGTTTTTGGCAGATGAAACTGGTTCCAGCTCAAAGTAAATTAGTAGAGAAAGATAAGCAGACTGTTCTCTTCCCCCCCCCCCCCCTTGGCTTATAAATGTAAACTTTGTGACAAATAAGAGAAAATGCCACATTTTTCCTTTGGTAACTGAAGTGATTTAATTTGTCTCTCAAATAGAGATCAGCAGCAGCATCTTAAATCAAAATTTAATTATAACTAGGTTCTTTAGTAATCTTAGGAACTTGCTTTGATGATCTGTGTGCTTTTTACAATGGATTTAATTAAACTGTTGAATTAATATCCTATAATTAAACTTTTTCCTGTCCTAATTTTGCAGGTTTTATCAACTGCATAACAGTGTTTTGTTTACTAATTGAGACTTCCAGTTTCTAGTAACCTACTTTGGTGGGCCCATAATTCACTCTTTTTGGAATGAGTTGTAGAGAACTATAGACCAGTGGTTTTCAAACTCTCTTCCTCAGGATCCAGTTGGAAAAAAAAAATTTATGCCTGTGACCCAACAATTATATCTTTTGAGCAATTCATTCTGGTCTCTTGGCAGAGGCAGCAGGGGGTGCCACGACCCACTGCATGAGAGTCTGTGACCCAGTACTGAGTCCCAACCCTAAGTTTGAAAACCACTGCTATAGACTGTAAACCTATCATACCAAATAATTTCTATCCTGAATGGACCAACTTCTACTTAGTGGCACACAAATGATGCTGTTAAAACAGGGCAAAATATGTATTGCTCAACATGTTCTGTCCATTTGGCTTTACAATGAAGTAAGTGGTGCTGCTTATTGGAAGCTTGATTCTTCAATCTAAAAACCAAAATAGAGATGGCTATCAGTGAACTAGTTATTATCTTAGCTGGAAGATTTTGGGTTGCTAGTTTAAAATTAACACTGAGTGCTGCATGAAAATACTTCTGTGCTTAATTTTATATTCATTAGTGTCCATGAGGCAACAGTTTCTCTCAAGTGAAGTCAGATCACTGATTTTTTTTTTTTTTTTTTTTTTTTAAATAAGCTGAATACAGCTACTATCAGAGTTTGTGGTCTTTTTTTTTTTTTTTTTTTAGTGCACCATTCATCCACCTTTGTACTAAAAAACTCCATGGAAAAAGACATGTTACTATATTTTTTCACTATGTAACATGCAGCAAAAAGATATGCAAAAGGCTGTTAACTCAATCTTAAACTTGTATAGCTTCTTGCATCTGAACGTTTTATAAATATGAATTGATTCAGTATCTCTGTAGAACATGGCAGCTGTGCACAGGAACAGTACAACAGTTCCCCAGACAGCAAGGAAGAGGGAGGTAGTACATTCTATTAATACAGCAGGTGGGAGAATTTAGGGAAACTCGGTCACCAAACTTGTCTTGAATGTGGGTTAGCATTTTTATACATGAGATCGTTAACTCACCTAAATGGTGTGGGGGGGAGGGGTCACTGGACCATGGCAGCTGGATCTGCTCCCTGTGATGTATTTGTATAGCTTGCCTAACACTAGCAGATTCTCTGGAATTTAAGATCTAAAACTTGAGATACTAGTCCTTATGATTTGAGACCCTTCCCAGACTGAACTGAGTGAAACTGCAGTTGCTATGTCTGCATAAGTAATTGATGCAGGATACCTGCTGGAATGTGAATTGTGATGTCCTCCATAAATCTGACTCTTAATGCCAACTGCTGGTATTATATGTCAGTAATACCTGTTTAATCACTTAGTAGGGATAGGAGCAGAGCACATTAGGTTCAAAATTCTTGCTTTGGAATGCAGTGGAGTGTATTTGAGAGTCAAAAGAACAAGGAAGAGGGATAGAAACAAAATGTATAAATGAGGGCAGGATATGAGGGAAGTATACTTTCTCAAAAATGTGACATGCTGCTGAAATAACAATAACTAGATTTTATTATATAGATACCATATCCTCCCCTTCATTTCTGTACAAACCTCTAACTCCTATCAATGGGCATTCTGTTACCCATTTGGTGTCTGTAGTCCTGAACTTGCATCCCGATGTAATTAAACACCACATTTAATTCCTGCTTCTAAATAGTTGGCATTCCTGTTTAAAGACAGGGGTGTCTTAAAATCCCCTTTGAAAAAAGGATTTGTCATTGAACTGACTCATGTTATACTGATGTATTGGCTTTACACTGACTTGGAGCAATGGTACTTCCAGAAGAATTTTTTTTTTCTTTAGTATCCTTCAATATTCAGAACCAGGCCAGTCTTAAGTCCATGAAATCCACAATTCAGGGGTGGTACGTCTGTCATAGAGGTCACTGAAGAAGCAGAATATGTGTCAAACTTTTACACTTAATTAATAAAACTCCTACACATGAGACTTGTTTCATAACACGTTGAGGATCAGTGACTGAACAGATGATGTAATAATCTGTCTTGCCTAAAATCTTGTATTGGACATACAATCTTGGGTGGATACAATTGAAAAACCAGAATGTAGAGTAAAAAAGAGCATTGCCTACTTGTGTTGCCCATTTCATTTGTGCGTTTATATCAGAACACTCCTAGGGAAACTTCTTAAACTTAGTTTTGAGTAAAGCTTTCAGAAGCACTTGACTGTCTTAGAAGATCATGTCTCTGTTGAAAATTGAACTTGGGGGTCCTAAGTGCTTTTGCTTTTTTGCTAATATGCCCTGTATAAATCTGTTGTTCCCTGCTGAACCTTTCACCCAGCATAGGAGGGGGAGGAAGAGGAGGAGAACTTTGGAAAGTGGCTTTAAAAGCACCAAGTTAGCATAGGAGCTTGTGGATGGTTAATAGCCGAAACTACTTAGCTCACTGTTTGGAGCAAGCTAAATATAAAGTTGAATGTCTCTTTGAAATCTATGGGGATATTGTGAGGATTTTGAAATGTGTGAGGTATATACATGTACCATATCTAATTTAAAAAAATCATATGCCAGTTGTCCTGTATATTTACTACTGATCTGTAAATTCTGCAGCATGTATGGTTTTAGGACTTTTTCTGAAGAGGTGAAGTCGGGCTAAAATCTGTGTGATCTTGAAGGTTCAATGTTGCTTTTACTTTTAGATGAACTGATGCATGGCTCATCGTCCATTTGGATGTGTGAAGAGCTCATTTCCTTCCATGTTGCCACTCACAGGTGGAATACTGTGCTGTATCACGGTGATGGGTGTGATATTTCACTAAAGATAAGGGTAGGAAATATCCACCACCCTCGAAATACACTTCTTTGGTGCATGTCATCCACTAACTTGTGCTCTTGCATCTTCATGCAAATATAAGGTGTCAAGAAAGAATACTACATTACTCAGTCCTGCTCACATGGTGTACAGTATCTGATCTCTGGAGCAGGGACTTTGAGCTTTTCTATGCTCTTGTGGTACTGAACAGTAAGAAATGATGAATAACATCTCATTAATCTTAACACATGAAAGCAGAGGGGGTTATTTGGTCGTTGTTGCTTTATGTTGATATCTGGTCTCAAGTTGTTTAGGATCCAGGTGCCAAATGGCCATGTTGATCTTTAAACTTAAGTCTTAAGCCTTTTTCACTGAGTTCTCCCCCACTGCTTGCATTCTACTAACTGATTTTTTTTTTTTTTTTGGATTGTTTAGCTTTAGGTGTGTCATAAGTAATTCTTGAAAGAACATGTTAAATGTAGAGTTTTGTCCTGAATATCTTTAAAGAACCTTGGTAGTTAAAAGATTTTCAGTGTGCAAAAGCATGTCATGTCAGAGGGGTAGCCGGGCCATACCCGAATGAATGGTGTTGCCCTCAAGGCAGGAGTCACTGCAGTGGGTGGGATGGAGAGTGGACTAACTAATGTTCTTTGTCTTGACCTCTCTGCACTGGGCTGGAAGAAGTGTAAATTTGTTTAAGGTCAGTGATGGGTTGCTCCAGCTTTGCTCCTAATATTGCTGTTTTTGGAAAAGATGAGCTGTCTTTTTTTCCTCCTGTTGCTCTTGACAGTGACAGCAGTGTTTATCAGAGTTTTGAAGCTGGGGTCCAGGGATAAAGCATAATGAAAATCTCCTCTGTTAGGTTAAAGTCTGGTATGAGGTGATTTGTTAAATATGTTTGGATTTCTTATATCTGGTTGGCCTTTGTCACAAGGAAAAAAATCATTTTGCTATAGCACAGAATTCATTAGTCGTGTTGGTAGATAGTTTATGCCAGTGAACTCTGACCAGGTGTTAGTGCTGCTGATCTAACTATCTGTTTGTTTGTATTCTGTCTGAACTATGACTTAACTTGCCTGCAAATGCTAGTGTCTGTAGATAGGGCTGTGTGACAGTGATCACTGGAAGGGCCTCCCTGAGATTGCTCAGTCAGGGCAAACTGCAGAGAATGTGTTCCAAAGTGTCACAGGACCCCTTGCTTGCTTTTGTAAGGGATGGGGTAGAAGATACTGAAAATCAGTGGTTTCTTCTAATAATTAGATAAATCCAGCCTGCAACAAAACAGCTTCTGCAACATCCTACTTCCTTATTGAAGCTAAAATATAGCTCCTCAATAGCAATCTAGCCCTGAGCTTGTATCTAGAAAGCAAAGTCAAATATGGTGAGGATTATTTAAAAACTTTTGTTCTACCAATTCCAAGCAATCCAACACATTACTCACCAACTTATTCTTATAGCCAATTCTTAAGTAATTTTTTAACGTTATGGTTAAAAGCTCATTCTACATATAAGTATGAATAAAGTTCTTACTGATAGGTCAGTTTTGTAGCAGAGATGGTGAGCTGCTACATTTTATTTAAAAAAAAAAAAAAATCCTTCCTGAATCAGTTCATTAGGCTATAGTCCAGTAGGCAGTCCTTGTGTAGTGGGGTGTGGGTGTGGGTGTGTGGTGTTTTGTGTGGGGTTTTTTTTTGTGTGGTTTTTTTTTTTTTTTTTTTTTAATTCTCCAAAGAGAAATAGCAGGGTAGTCCAGAATGGAGCTGGGATCTAAACTTCCTTTTTTGGAGGTCAAGAAGATCTGAGGTATGAAGAGTTAGGTCGTAGAGTGTGTTCTTAGTTCCCTAGTACTGAGAGGCCCCTTTTTTTGCAGCAAGCATTCCTTGGATGATGACTAGGTAATGTGCTCTGTTACTTTTGAAGTCAATCTCTTTCCTGTATCTATACATGGATTATTAAATGCATTAATTAGCGCAAGGCCATTAAACCTTCAGAGATTCATAGATAACTTACTACAAATTTCAAAGAGAAACAAAGACTATGTGGCACCACATTTCACCTGACTGCTGATAGTGCCTTTTAATATCAATAGAATATAGTAACAGACAGAAGGTTATTATCTACCAGCTTGACAAAAATCACATTGTGAAGTTTGTAAGAGCTATAGGTAAGCACAGACGAATACTGTTAGTAGTTATTTCCAGTTCTCTGACAATAGACTTGTGTTTCAAAGAATTTAATATGGTTACATGCCTTTAACAAGCAAGGAGTCCTGTGGCAATTTAAGTCTAATGAATTTACTTCTTGTGTGAGCTTTCATGGATGAAGTTCGACTTCCATCAGATTTTATAAAATGGAAAACTTATAGTATGGGAGGGAAAGATAAGTCCTCTTGATCACATTTCACTGTATCAGGTCAGATTACTTAGCAAATTGAACAAGTTGTATAGATTCAAACTGTGGAGCAACAAGTTTTCCATTTTATACCGTGATGAAGTGGGACTTCACTTACAAGTTAGCTTTTTTTAGAAGTGCCACAGGACTCCTTGCATGTTTTGTGGAACTACACTAATAGGGCTATCCTTCTGCAGCTTACTTACATGGCTTTGATAACTTAGTGTACAAGAAATGACCTCTTTTACCATTTCATTGCTTCTCTGATATGTTCTGAAAGGTTGATCTGAGTCTCTTTAGCCTGCCGGTTGCTTATCGCTTTCTGGCACAGTGTCACAGGCCTCATTTAAGTGTCTTAATTCTAATTTTATGTCCTTGCAGAAAGCTTTTTGGGTAAGTGATCTTCTGCCTAGAGACTCTTGAGCAGAGTTCTCCAGGACTCTTCCCTTCTGTCTTCCTTAGCAGTGTGCAAAATCCACTGTGAGTGTTTGTGAACAGACCTGAGTGAAAAATGAATTTTTCAACATACTGCCAGTTCCTAAAAAGCTTCATTTTTGGGCCAGACCAAAACCATCTAAAAAAAAATTCTAGCAATTCAGAAAACGTTTAGTTCAACCAGACTTAAAATATTTGATTTCAGCTTCAGGCACCCTGTCAAAAAGCAAAAAAGCATTAAGTTCACAAAATGACACGAGAGAGAGGTGAACTCCTTTTTAAGCATTAGCCCAGTGCTTAGGGTACTCGCCTGAAAGACAGATGGGAAGGGGCAGATAGGTCCCTCGCCCACCCGCTGCCCCCACCTCCATCCCAGGCTGCCTGATGTGAAGAAAAAATTTGAACTTGGGTTTCCCGCAATGTAAGAGACCCTCAAAGCTACTGTTCCCTCTAAGCTGTGTGTGTGCACACAGATCATGAAACCTGTGTACACAACAAAATAAAGTGTGCACAGAATTCAACAGTGCTAATATTAGCACACGCACACTTTTTGCATACACATTTTTTGTACGCACAGCTTACGAAAAATTAGAAGGAACATTGTGCACAGCCATTGAGCTCTGGAATGGCCTGGTGTGGGTCTTCCTTAGTCGTCCCTGTTTAAAGCTGTTCCTCTTTATATTTGTTATTGATCAAGAACTCAAGTTTGGATCCCAAGTCCTGGATGAGTGCTGTAATCCACCAGGTAAGAGTCCTTCTCATTCTTTTTCCTTGGTGCAATCATTAGTCACCATCAACGAGTATGACAAATTGTATGTAAATTACCATGACTAGTGCCTATACACAGTGAAACAACTGCTCTTGAGGGACTGTGGACCACCATCTCATCTGTACCTCACACAGACCCAAATAACCCATAGCTTGGTGGCTATGGCACATTCCTGCAGTGTGGTGGACCCAAGTTCAAATCCTCATATTAGGTGAGGGAAGGAATCCATTGTGTGCCTTTGAAATTGCTGGTGAGTCTCTTAATCACTGGGCTACAAAGCTGGCCCGTCCTGAGCAGGCAATTTTTGTGATTCTAGCTCCAAAAGTCAAAATATTTCAGTAGTTTCAAAGACTGTTTTGGTCAAACTGAATGAAAAATAAATATCTGGTGAACATGACAGTGAATTCATTAATTAGGTTAAGGTTTTGGAAACTGTTCTTGTTTGTTTTCAACCAATAAACTACTTGCTGAAATACATTTCACTTCCCTCTATTGGTAAAGGGACATTAAATACACTGATATGCTGGCAGTTCTTTGCCTCAAATGACCCAGTCATCTGTCAAATGCTTCTTAAAATGCTTAGAAGGTGTTTAGGTGCTTGCTGCCTAAAAGCCAGTATGGAGAAGACTAAACTGATCCTACTCTGGTAACTTATAAATTCCCTTTCGTAGAGCTATTTGTCTTGAAGAGGATAGGTATATTTAAGTAGCAGAAGCCAGAGTAAACATAATATAGGCATGATCAGGAGTTGCTCAGTTTCTCCTGGGAACCACTGCTACAGAGATCCCACCTGTAGTTACCTCACTATTAAACTAGTGCAATGTTATGTCTGCTGGTTTCATTTGTATCCTCTGTAGATGGGAGCTGGCTTATAATTTTTTAGCTTAATCCGAAAGAGGAAAATTATTTTAAGTATGATTTGGCCTCTAGAGCATACTGCTTGCTTACTGGGAAAGGAATGCTTGAAAGGGGTGGGGATGGAGGAATGAAATGGAAGGACAGGGGTCATCACTATTGACTGATATAAAACTTTGCCCATACTTCTATATTATACTGGGGAATTTCATGAAAATATACATAGCCCTTCAGTGTTAGGGGGTTTATGGGGGGGGCAGGGAGTCTGGTTGGACAGACAACTAAGGCTCTTAAGATGAGAAGATGGGAGACAATTTGTTTGAGGGATGAGCGCTGGATGTGAAAATGATCTGCAAGAAATAGTTAATGTTGACATGTAAGCTTGCCTATTTTGTATCTTTGAGTAAAAACTATTGAAATTAATGGCACTATTTATATCTAAGCTGTTATTTAAGGCTGCCTCCATGCTGAAGCTGTATCTAAAATCAATGGAACATCTGTTTTTCTTAAATTGGGGGAAACAATGTGCTGGATGCTCTAACTTTGGTTTAAATTGGATTTATTTTAGTTTAAGTAGGTAGAAAAACAGATTTAAGCTAAAACAAAGTAAAATGTGTGCACTTGGCTTTTGCTTTGGTTGACTAACTGGATTTAAAGTGAAACCTTTTAGTGAATGCAAGATTCTCAAATTAAACCGGTGCAATTTTTCTAAATTAAACTGGTTTTAAATTTATTTAAATAGATCTTGTTAAATCACTGAATTTAAACAGCTTTAACACTTGCTTACTGAACATGCTAAACTAACTTAAGAAAAAGTTAAATCTGTTTCTAGATTTTAAAATTGTTCTAGTTAACTCAACACAACTCTTCTAGAGTAGACAAAGCCTTAGGTTGTGCTTTGATAAATGTGCCACACGCCTAGGGGCCAGTGCAAAAACCAAGGGGCTTACGTGTGAAGCACTTCAGGGTGTTTCCTGCTGCTGAGACCACAGAGCGAGAAATCCCCTGTTGTCATCAGCAGTGGCTTATTTTGGCAGTTTTGATAATGGTGTGGCAGCGCGGCTGAAAATGCTGGTGGCTTTTTTTAGGTGCTGGGGGCATTCCGCATGTAAACATCACAGCATGTATGTGCTATGGTCAGACTAGATGCCATGACAGTCTGGTGCTCAGGAGTTGTTGAGTCATGCTTTAGGCAGACGTCACTGACTTGGCTCCCTCTTTTAAATTTCTTTTTCTTTCTGTGCAGCCTTGAAGATTGGAAACTCAAATGAAACTTTTGTGTTGGGGTGTAAAGTTCTATGCTAAGGGAGGTATTCAGTCTGCTAGTGGATTCCCATGACAAGGAACTTGAGTCTTGAGTGCAGAAGCTGCTTACGAAGGAATGTGTTTGATATTGGTGGCTTTTTAATCTGCATCAGTCTCTTGTAATGAGTTTGGGGTTTTTATAAAGTATTGAATAATCAAGGGGTAGCATACATGAGAGTTTTGTTCTGTCATTGCCGTTCTGATGCAGTTTCACTCAGTAGAGGCTTTCAAATTGGAGACCCCAGATCAGACACTGGGCAGGAGGGATTGGGAGGGGACTGTTGGTGCTCCCACTTCTGGTACTCCTTTTCTCACTCATGCCAATTCTTGGTGTAAGGTAGCCCAATCATTCATCCATCAGGCTTTTCTGCAAAGCCATCACTTCTGAAGATTAAGGGCAGGATGCTCTTTAAGCTGGTATTTTATGGGGGTACAGTATTTTGCAAGTGAGTTACTTGAATTTCAGGCTTCTTGGGTATTCTTGTTGACAGAATTATGACTGCTATCTTGAAGCACATTGGAGGTCACCCTTGGACAGGAACTTTGATTGTGTGATTGTATGATATACAAAAGTTGTCTGAGCTTGAAAGTTTAAAATAAAAACAGTGCTAATTTTAGCTCTCCTCAAAGCCCAGGACATCAGCTTTTGATTAAGTGAAATTTATGGAGGCTTGAGGGGGCTTTTCAACTTTCTAAAATTCTGTTGCAATCACTAGCTCACATATTAAATGGCAATCTAAAACTATTTTTGCACATCTTTGTATTTGGAGAATATTTATGAAGTGCGTCTCTAAACTTCAGAGCTAACCACTGCATTAGGACAAAAGAGCTTGTAAACCTATTGAATTTTGCTATAAAATGCAATAATTGGGCTAAATATAACTTGTGTGTAGGTGACAATATAATATTAGTTTGATAATTTGATTAGGTTGTTATAGACAAACCTCAAATTACACTTGAAGTGCTGCTGTAGCACTTAGTGAAGATGCCACATATGCTGGCAGGAGAGCTTTTCTCATCGGCAGAGGCACTCCACCTGCCTGAGAGGCAATAACCATGTTGATGGGAGAAGCCCTCCCAGTTTAGACAGTGCTACATCAGCTGGAGTTAATTCAGTATAATGGTGTCCCTGAGCAATGTAGTTACACTAGCATAAGTTGATAGTGGTGGAGTAAGTCTGAGTTTAACAGCTGTTTTCATTGGGAAATCCACTCAAGCTCTTTTCTTTGTTGTAAAGATAGCTAAACAACTAAATATTCCACTTGGTTTTCCTTTATTAAAAATTCATACCCAGCTTATGATCTAAGTGAAACTATTGCAAACCAAAACCAACATAGTAGCTCTGTGTTAATCACAGTGCACGATGTTTTGGGTTTTAAAAAAAGTCAATTCAACATCTCACTAGCAGTGAAGTCAATGTGAAATTGGCTATAAAGTGGTTTTTTTGTGGTCTTACTAACCTGTTAGTGATTTAACTCTAAAATGGTGCTGAAAAAACTGTTCTTGGAATGAGTTTTGGATACTTAAATTTAATTTCATTTCTCAAATGAGAACTTTAGCAGCTGTTTGAAATGTTCTTTAGTATTTTACCAAGTAGGTGGAAGGTGCCCAGAACTTATCAAAGGTGAGGGCAGCTGGTATTTGCTTTTGTGTTCACTCTATCACTTGGGTGATATTAGTCCACTTAATGTGCTAATTATTTTTTCGTTAATACTGACTGCCAAACTGATTCACTCAATTAATTGAATAAATAGCTCACTTAGCATCTTGTGTAAATGAAACTCAGTCATTGTTATCCATTTTGCCTGTACTGAAAACTGCTGGGTATAAAATATTTGGCTTCATGTTTACTTAGAACAGTGTGAAGTCCAAGGCAAGAGTGCAATCCCTTTGGATTATATGAGAGTATGAAAATATTTAGTGCGGTTCCATTCATTCTAACATTTAGCTGTTTCAAAGCCCTCAAGGTTTGCAGCGCAAAACTTCATCTTTGAACTTTGTAAACAGAAAGACAGAATGTTGGGTGTCTTTAGAGGAGTACTGTGGCACTTAAAGACTAATACTTTTATTTTTTTTTATGAGCTTTCGTGGGAGAAAATCCCACTTCACCAGAGATGTTTTTTTTTTCTCCTATGAAAGCTCATATGGGAGGGGGGGTGGATTAGTCTTAAGTGCCACAGAGCTCCTTGTTACGTTTTTTTTTTTTCTTTTTCTTTTTGTTGAACTAGACTAACACAGCTACCCCTTTGGATATTAGCAAAGAGAGATAGTAAGACAAAAATATCTTATTGCATCTTAAAAATAGAGTATGCCCACATCTTAAATACTGCGTGGAGATCTGGATGCCCCATCTTAAAAAAAGATATATTGGAAACTATAGAAAAAGGGGCTATAAACATGACTAAGGTAGGGACTTAATAGATGTCTATGAAGTCATGACTGATGTGAAGAAGGCAAATAAGGAAGCTTTATTTTTAGTTTTGTTTTATTCCATCTTATAATGCAAGAATTAGGGGTCACCAAACGAAATTAATAGACAGCAAGTTTAAAACAAAAGGAAGTATTTTTTCACACAACACACAGTCATCCTGTGGAGCTCTTAGTCTGAGAGTGTTGTGAAGGACAAATCAAATCAAAGCATAGGGCTGGAAGGGACCTCGTGAGATCATCAAGTCTAACCCCCTGGGAATTGAACCCAGGACCTTCTGCATGTTAAGCAGAGGTACAAGACACTACAGGGTTTGAAAGAAAAAAAAATCAGCCTGGAGAAGTTCATGGAGGAAAGAAAGGAGTCATCAGTGGTTAATAACCAGGATAGGCAGGGATGCAAAGTTGTGCACTGAAGTGTTCCTTATCTCTGTTATCCAAAAGTTGGGGTGGATCACTTGATTACGTGCTCTGTCTGTTCATTCCTTCTGAAGTATTGGTTGTTACTGGGCTAGATGGACCATTGGTCTGACCAAGTATGGCTGTTCTTACATTCAAATTATATTCCTACTTCATCACTTTCTCCTAGACACACAATCTGCTTAGGTTTGTATGAACAAACCTACAGTAACAACCAGTGGCTCTACTGTAAAAATGAGTCCTGTGGCACCTTAAAGACTAACATTTCTTCGGGCATAAGCTTTTTGTGGGCTCCACCGTATCGTCAAATGCATGATCTTGTCTAAACACACAAGTCTGTTTTTTTTCAAACCAATGGCTTTAGTTAATTTGATACAATTGTAAGGTTTTCTGAGAATGCAGAAATCAGTGAGGAGATTCTGGTGTCTACATGCAAACTTGTACCACTCAACTAAAGTACTTGGTTCTACAGTTAAACTTCTGCAACCCTTGCATCCTTGAAGAAAGGGGCAAGGAAACAGATCAGTTTCAAGTTTTCAAGAGGGGGGGGGTGTGTGTGTGTGTGTGTGTGTGTGTGTGTGGTTTTTTTGGTTTTTTTTAAAATCCCAATATTGATTCCATTGTTGAAAGTATTTTCCTAACTCCTAACATGGGGCCGGGGGGGGGGGGCTGGGGATAATAGCTGCAGATGATGATTTATTCCTGTGTGTGTAGTAGTTGGGGCATCTGTCTGCTAACAGAAAACTTGGCCAGCTCTTTTTTTTTCTAGGTGCCCTTTTCTCTTTCTTCTATCTGCTAATACTAATTACTACCAAGTGCTTATGCTCAAAACAGCAATAAATGGTAAACTGTATGCTTAAAAAATGCTTGGGTTTAAAATCTGAACACTTAATTTGAAAAATGCACTTTTTCTAAACAGACTTTGTTTTTAAAACTTAGAAATATTTTCATGACTTTTCTAGCTCAGTTTTACTGAACTTCTATGAACTATTGCATCATTGATGGCTCTTGAGAATTCAAGCATTGCTTTTGGAGAAGCAGACAGCAGCAGGTGCATAGATTTTGATATTTTATAAAGAGCTGTATCTTAATATGAAAACGTAATGAATTTCCTGGAAAAAAAATGCCAAGTATGAAATCTTTAATTTAAATTTCTCTGGCTTGTTTTTTTTGCTGCCCAAACTTGACAGAATGGTAGTGTAAGAAATTCAGAATATGAAATTTCCTCTTTGCAAGCTGAAAGGAGTGGAGAGCTTGTAAACACTGACATCTCAGTCCTGCATATATGGTGTAATGTATGAACAAGTTATTTTTAAAAAAACTACTTTCAGTATAATAATCATCCTAAGTAACCTGCTGCCTTTATTTTTTTTTAAAAGGTAAAATGAGCTTGTAGAACTATTGGTCGTCACCCCAAGACAACCAAAATGTACCATCTAACTTGCAGCTCACTGCATGCAAAGGGCTCACTTAAATTTTGAGCACATCTGTAATTACAGATGCATGAGTCAACGTACTCCTATTCTTGTAGGCCATGTCTACATATAAAAGCTTAGTTCAGACTAAGGAAGTCCAAACTAAGCGGTTTGAAGTTAGTTCAAGCTAACTGCATATTTTTTATTTTTTTTTAGTTTGAACTAATATTTTGGTTCAAACTAGAATGCACAGCTAGTTTGAACTAGCATGACAACATTGTGCTAGTTCAAACTAAAGTTTGAAATAAGTTCAAATGAAGCAGTTTGAGCTAACCATTTGAACTAAATATTTTTCAGTTTAAACTAGGCAAAGCCTAGTGTAAACAGGGAGCAAATTAGTCTGGATTAAGCCTCCTTAATCTGGACTAATTGGCTAGTGTAGACATAGCCATAGTGATTGTAACACTGATCTTCACTCCGTGTTGCACAAATACATTATCACTACTGTCTCCTTCCACTGGTGCTTAAAGCATCAATTAAGGTTCAGGACCCCATTTTTCTTGGTGCTGTGCAAACAAAGTTGTTCCATGCCCCTGAGAGTTTAACATCTATAACAAGATACATACAAGTGAATAGTATAGGGTGGCACAAAATAAAATAGTGAAATGAACACACTTCCTATAGCATGGTGAAGTCTTTGCTCATTACCTGCTGACCAATTCCTAACAGTGCTGGGTAATGGAAATTTCTTAAAGACATTGATTTTCTTTTTAAGACAAATTTTACTCCAAAGAATGAAAGTTACATTTTATAGTCAGTATTGTATTGTGTTTTTGCCTTTAAGTAGTACTTAGGTTGATAGCATTTAAATACTATGTACCTTAGTGCACCAAAATAATATCCAAGAAATTGGGACCAGCCTTCGTCTTTATTCTTGGTTGCTTTGGTTATGTTCCTTTCGCATTCTTTTTTGTCAGTTCACTTACACTTACTTTATATTGTATTTCATACTTCATGTGAAGCCATATGTGGGATGGCTAACCTTTCTCCTAATCCTCTGTTTTGGGAGTTCTGCAGATGTTGCTTTCTTCACATCCTTTCTGTTTCACTCAAATTGGTATGTGACCTTCTAATTTCTGGCATTCTGTTCCTTTTGTTAACATCTTGCAGAATGCTCTTGGCTGTTTGAATAGCAGCACCAAAGTGGGGAAGAGAATTATTCTGTATGAACTTTGTTGGAAATAAGTGTTAAAAAGCAACTACTCGGCTTCCCGATCCATTTTTAAATTCCCTTGTGGCCTAGCATGTCACTTCCTGTGCCACTTGCTCAGGAGAAGGTATGATCATGTATGTGTGTTCTTTAAAATAACAAGATGGGCATGTTGGAGGCACTTATGAGGAGATGGAAGATGTTAATTCTTTTCACTCCAAGTTGGAGGTGATAGCCAAATAAATCATATAGTATTTAGGTGCTAGTCAGATCAGTGCATTACCCTCCCTTTGATACAACACAGATTATTTCTAAAATATGATTCTTCTGTATCCAATTGTTTTGTCAGACAATTAGCAGTACAACAGGACTTGAAAATATGGTTGCCTTTGGTAAAGACACTTACAGAAGCTTGTAAGGAATACGCCTTTATTAATAAAAGTAACTTATTTATCTATTAAGCACGAAAACTACGTTAAAAGGACATGAGCAACTGGCGCGTACTAAGGTGGTTAAAAACCCTAGGTAAATATTATGTAACTTTAACAAAGGAGCAGAATGGAGTTTAATATTTTCTTGAAGCATGCAAACCACTTTTTTGTTTCCACTCCCATGTGATACATAATTTCTATTCATTGTTGCTGTTTGACAGACCCTTACAAACAGGAGAACTGACTGCGTACATATTTTCGTCAAAACTTAGAGCAAAAATAAAAAAAACCTTTTTCTGATCTCAGTTGCAACTTTAAGTGTTGCAACATTAGGGTCTTTAGTCTGAATTGTTCTTTTGTCCAACTGTTTGCGTAGTTAATTTCTCCAGTTACTCAACTTGTTTGTGTAGTCATCTAATTAATCAGTAAAACAGAACTTGGTTTACTTGGTCATCCTGTCTGCTCTGTAGTATATCTCCATCCCCACCTCCCATCTCTTTCCCTGAACTGAATGTTCTCTTGTGATTCTAGTAGCATAACTCTCAGTAGTAGTGTATGCTGTGCTGCTTCTCATCTGACGTTAACTTTTCAAGAATAGACCCCCTGAAGACTTAAGAAAATATTGTAAAAATGCTTAAGCCAAGGCTTTCAAAAGTGACTAATGAACTTTGAGTCCCCAATCTGAGATGCCTTAAGGGGGCTTTATTTTCCAGAAAATGCTGAGAAAACCTCCTCTGAAAATGAGGCCTTGCTAATGGGTCTCAAGGTGTGTACTTCCTATCATTAGTTACTCTTGAAAATCTTGACCTTACGTTCTTTGACTGAACCCATTCTAAAGAAATTAGGATCCAGCTAAGTATTTACTACTTTTGTCACAGTAAACTCTGCATGTTCTCACTTGAGCTTCTTGAATCCTCTAGAGCAGACATGGCCAAACTGCAGCTTGGGAACCGCATGTGTCTCTTGAATGAAGTAGTGTGGCTTCTGGAAGAATGTCAGCAAATCAGTTTAGTAGGTAAAAGTATATGGCTATATGCCTCAGTGCGGCTCTTGAAGGTTTAATAATCAACTTGCGTGGCTTTTGAGTTCCATAAGTTTGGTCACCCCTGCTCTAGAGTGATGTTTGTAGGCTCTCTTCCCCTGTCCTAACACAGGGCTCCCAGAGCTCAAAAGGAGAGGCATTTGAACTGTTGCCAGTTCATTCTGACTGCTGAAGTACAACAAGCTTGGCTTGTGTGTGTCTGACACGATTGACTGTATACCAGAGAACTGTTTGTCATGGTAGTTATATGCCTTCCATAAGTGACACACAATGCCTTGGATCTGTCTAGGCTAATGAAGTTTAGTGTTGAGCTTTAGCACAACTGGCTGCAAAAAGCCCTACTCACTGATTCTTTGTCATGGTCCACAGATTCTTCTGGGCTGATAACTCAGTACCATGGACTCAATACTGACCCTGGAAAAGCACATTCTAAGGCTGGCTGTACGAAGTAGGGGGTACTACTACTCCTAACCTCTTCCTTCTGATCTTCCTGTATCATTAAGAATAGTTCCAATGCCAGTATCAGGTGTTCCCAAATAGGCATGTGGAATATTAGGTTAGTGCTGCCCCAAAACATCTTTACCCAGTAACTTCAACATTACTGTAAGGCTTTGAATAGCCACTTCAGAGGAAGCCCTGGAGCTATTCATCTGTAGCCATGGAAAGATAAACATTTTGTTGACTTCTGTATGGAAAAATCCTCTTTTCTTTCAAATCATAGTACTCTAGATATACCTCTTATTGGTAAAATAAGCAAGGAGTCCTGTGGCACTTAAGTGCCACAGGACTCCTTGCTTGTTTTGCAGAAGTAGACTAACATGGCTGCCCCTTTGAAACTCTTACTGGTAGGCCATATGTAGGTATGCACATACATGGCACCATTTGCCAGACTTCACCAGTAGCCTTTCAAACTCTGGCTCAGTTCAGTCTCACGTCAAGAGATGTCACCAGAAGAACAAAAACATAATTCCAGTAATAGCTCTCACAGCTGATTTGGTAACTAGACTCCCAAAACATGCGAGATAGAGTATCATTCTCAGCTATGTTCTGGCATTGATCAGATGCATTGGAGAGCCCACCTGGACCATCTAGTGGTGGCCAAACTTACGGAACTGAAGAGCCGCGCAAGTCGATTATTAAACCTTTGAGAGCCGTACTGAGGCATATAACCACATTTTTACCTACTCCAAAATTACTAAGCTTAAAATTCATTGCACACTTTAATTTTATCATAAAAATGGGGCAAATATTGATCCACTAATGTCAGATTCTAATAATTTAAGATTACCATGAAACTAGGCCTATACAGTAAAAATTTAGCTGTTACTAGATGTAGAACACTACAGGCTTGTGGCAAGTTTTTTTTTTGTTTGTTTAAATCTGGGCAGTAACTTATCAATGCAGCAGGTAAAAGCTCTCTGAGATGCTGATCTCTAAGTATTGCACAATGTTTTGAATTTCATTGGGAATATGATGCTTCACAGCAGTAAGTTGTGCCAAAAATTGAAAGTAATCTATGTTCAGTTTTATACTTCTTTGTATTTTCATTTCTTAGTATTCCACATCATGTTTAGGACTTGTAAAACATGATTTTATTTTAACAACAAGTATGCTGCGTTAGGGCCTATGAAAAAAATCTAAATATGCTATGGCTTCTCTGACCATGTCACGCTTCTCTCCCCCACCCCCCGTGGCCGCTTCACTGCCGTCTCTTGCCAGGCTGCTGCTTCTCTGCTCTCCCCAACCATGCCACACTTCTGCCTCCCATCCCATCCTGGCACCTACCGTGTCCCCACTTCCCTGCCAATATTTCTGACAGTAAACTTATTCACTAAAATACTCATGGACAGTGAAGACAAATGGTCTGAGGACTCAGACACAATTTTAAAATGAGAGTTTTATAGTAAAGGAAAATACTGTGCTCATCTTAATCCTGTGAAGAGATGCACACAGGGACATCTTTTCAACTGTTCAAAATCACAACAGATCAGTGAGAATTTATGGGGACAAAGTGCAAGATCAGAGCCTGTTTCAGTAAGTGCTTTGGAGTCCATGCACAGAAGATACTATGGAAAAAATCCCATTGAGTTTATTCAGTTTGGGGTCAGGCCCTGTATAAATTCTAAATATCAATATTTGGCTTTTATAATACAAAGTAAAATCTTTATCAGTGAGTTTTTTTTTTCCAGAAAGTTTGCAACACAATTTTCCATCCTCAGCCCTTCACAACAATTACTATTGTCTAATTACTCTTGGCTCACCCATAGGGTCATTCATGAAGACTGCACTGAAATATAAATGGATTTTGACTACTGGTATACAACAAAGGAGAATTTATACATGTTGAATGCTATTTAATCAGTAGTATAGTGCTGTTATTGAACTTTGCAGTGAATGTAAATTATCTTGGTAATTGACTTAGTTATGTTAATTTAAAATTTTCTTATAAACTAAATGTGCTAGCAGTTCCTTCTGCAAACAAATGACATACTGATGTCTCAGGCACACTTGTTCAATGGACTTAAGGAATTTTTTTCTAAAGCCAGTTTTCAGTAGTGGTGGTCTGTCTAAGTCTAAATCATTTTGCATGCTGAAAATGAACCATGATCCATAATAAGTACTTGTAGCATTCTTAAATAGAGGGTTTTTTTAAAATAATTTTTTGACAGTAGTCCAGTGGTTTTGGATGTAACACTTGTGTCAATTTTCAGTCATTTCTGATGATTTTTATTTAATTCTCAAAATAGAAATACAAGAGAAATAATTTTGCATTATATTACAATATCTGGAAATGCCAGGTGACTTTTAAAAAAGAAAATTAACTTATAATTGCTTTTCAGGTTTAAATTGCTAATTATCATCACTTATCTGTAGTTCATTGTAGACTTGTTTTTGATCAATTTATATTGCCAGTTTTAAAAATATTTACCCAGAAAACAATATCAAAAGAAAAGTACTTTAATTACATCAGTGCATGTTTTTTAAGACTGTATTATAATGCACACAGACAAAGAGAGTAGAATTAATGTTGTGGGGGTAAACTCTAGAATCTGGCAGTCACTTGGTCTGAGTGCTTCTCTTTACACCTAACTGAGGACTTGCTTTTCCCCACATTCTCTCACAATGCTGCCCCTCCCCTCCCGGCTCTTACCACGCTGCTTTTTCCCTGCAGGGTCTCACAGTGCTGCCCCTCGCCCGGCTTTGACCATGCTGCTTTTTCCTGCAGCTCTCACAAGGCTGCTCCTCACCTGCTGGCTCTCACCATGCCATTGCCTCTCTGCTGTCCCTGACCACTGCAGATTTCTCCCCCCGTCTTCTGCCATGCCGCCCTTCCCTCCTGCGCTCTCCTGGGAGCCGCATGCCACTCGCGATCCGCGGTTTGGCCACGTCTGATCTAGATGCAAGAAACCTGGTTCCCAGAAAACAAAATTCCACATAAACATCCTGAGTTTACAGCCATCAGACTAGCTGCCTGCTTTCCCAAGTGCAGGTAGTTTTCTCACCAATGACTTCATGGGTAGCAGAATCTTCATTGTGGTGAAAGTGGTCTGTACTTTGATGGTTTAGCTTTTAAGTAAGAGCAGTGATGTTAAAATGGTGTGCAGAGTGTCTGTTATATTTACCAGCTGTCTCAAGAGGTGCACAAACTGTAAACCAGAAGTTTCACTTTTAGGTGGAATTCTGGGAGAGGATTTGTTAAAGCTACTTGGGGTATTGTGTTCAAGGACTGGTTCTGACAGCTTAAGGCAGGTGGGTTGAAGGGCTCCATTTCCAGGTAGTGGCTGGAAATAGAGGGTTGGTGCCCAGGATATGTGCCAGAGATGTCAGGGAAGGAAACAGTGCTGCAGCCTGCTGAGCCTAAGCTTTAAAAAGCTTGCAGATCCAGCAGCTGTGTTCCCTCCTGGCAAACTAGTGAGTGGCTCAAAGGGGTTGCTCAATTGGGACTTGACAGGTGCTCCGAGTCTCATCAGAACTAAGCAGTTTAACTTGAATTCTTTGCAAAACCTCACTGCACAATGAGAGAAGAAACTTCCTAGTGTTTCCAGAGCCTGCCTTTATTGCATTGATAGAAACAAACAGTTCAGTCTGTCTCCTTGGTTATTTGTAGCCATAGCTGGGCATTCTAAAGGTCAGGATATTTCATCCAAGGATTATGATGTGAATTGCACAATGTAGCATACATTACCAGTTGGCAATATGCTCTCCCCATAAAAAAGAAGCATGGAGTGAGCTCTGTAGAACTCCAGCAACATCCTTGGCTTCCAGAATATGTTGATCTCGGATCTGCATGGTGGCAGTATGGAGTAACCTATTGACCTTTATAAACGAGTCCAGTAGCTCTTTTAAAGACCAGCCATTGAACTTTGTGAAACATTTAGCAGCTGATTTGGTAGGTAAGCCTAAGGCAAAAATTATTAGTGTAGTACTGCAATTGCTGATGTGTGTAGAAGTCCTTATTTCCACCATCCAAGGGGCTCAGCTTGTCAGCTGCCTATAGCGGGAAGCTATAGGTCTACTTTAAGAAGTGTGTGGTTAACTGCCTAAGTTATCTGATTCTTTGAGATGTATTTGGTTTTTGGATCCCATGAACTGCTGTTCATCACTACTTTCAGAATAATGAGCAAAACAGGATTTGAATTGCAATGAATCTCAGGGTTGTAACTGATAAGCCTTGTATGGTAGCATGACAGGTTGCTGCTGCATCTTGAATCAGTTACTACAGAGGTTCCTGACCTTTTTAAGGCTGTGAGGACCCCTTTCTAAGGAAAACAGACTGCCTTGTGTGCCTGACGGTGGCACCACCACAGGCAGAATCTGGCCCGCACTGCTCTCCTGCCAGGGAGTAGGAGCTGCCGCAGCTGTGGCCCCCCTCCCGCTTTCTGGGGAGCTGCCACAGCCCCATTCTCCCTGCTGGGGAGCTGGGAGCAGCCAGGGCCCCTCTTCTCCCCCCCCCCCCTTACCTGGCCATTGGAGCTGCTGGCACCTGGTCACCCACCAGGCTACTCTCCTTGAGTATGCAGAGTTTTAAGTACTCCCTGCCTGGGGGAAGCTCCTTGCTGGAAGCCTCTGTCTCCCTGGCAACTACGGACCCCATGCTGGGAACCACTGAGTTACTATATAGACCAAACATGGCCAAACTGCGGCTCAGGAGCCCCATGTGGCTCTTGAATGAAAAATTGTGGCTCCTGGAAGAATGTCAGCAAATCAGTTTAGGAAAGCAGCCCCAGCCTTGGAGTTCAGGAGGGGGTTGGGACACTGGGGAGAAGTGCAGCATGGTTGGGATTTTAAAAAGCTCTCGACTAGCCTGCAGTCGTCTACCTCGAGCAGCAGCTAAGTTATTACTGCATGGGCCTAGTTTTCATGGTAACCTCAAGTACTTATTGGAATCTGACAGTAGGATCAATATTTGTCCTCTTTTTATGATAAAATTAAGGTGTGCAATGAATTTTAAACTGAGTAATTTTGGAGTAGGTAAAAATACATGGCTCGGTTCCTCAGTGCAGCTCTCAAAGGTTTAATAATCAGCTTGTTTGGCTCTTGAGTTCCATAAGCTTGGCCACCCCTGATGCAGACTAAGCTTCCGAAGTGACCACAAAATGTGTTGGCAGAATCTCCTGTGCCCTCCCCTGGGCCCTGTTTTCCGGTGGGGGCGGGGGGGGGGGGGGTTGCTAATTCAAGTGAACTGGTGAAGACAAGCAGTCAATCACTTTCACACAAGTTAACAGTTGAATTCAGGCCTATGGGGAGTAATAAACTTAATTCAGCCTGTTAACTGAATGACGTATTGCCCACCTTTTATTGGAATTTTATGTCATGCTATCTTGAGGTACTTTTCTTCCTAGTGAAGGGAAGGTCTAGGTGTCTTAGAGCTCAGTGCTACAAACAGATCTATTCTGTTAAATTGTATGCTGTTCCAGGCAGGGATGTCTTGACTATGTAGCTGTAGCCGATGACTGAGCAGTGTAAAATACAAGCTTTATCTCTGTGCTTCTTTATATTAGAAAAGTAGCATTAGTGTAACCGATTTTGAAAACTGATGTATTTATTTCAGTGCAACACTCCTATTGTAGACTATCCAATGGGTTTTAGTACAGTACACTCCCATTTATCTGACTGGCTGGTGGGGGTAGGGGGGTATACAGATAAATAGAAGTGTTTAGTGGGGGATGCCGTGGATTCAGATAACTAGGATTTTTGGATAAAAGGAATTTGGATCACTGGAGTTGTACTATAGTATCAAATGTGAAAGGTGACATGTAGGAGTGAATTTTTAACAACTTGTGAATTATTTTCAGTTTAAAAATCCAAGCATGTGATCTTAAAATCAGTTTCTTAATTTGGGAAAAAAAATTGTCAAAGTTTAAATTTCCTTATGATGAAGGAATTCTGCAGTACTTTTTTTTTTAATTAAAGCAACACAAGTTGCTAGCTTTCTTGTGAGCCAGTTAAACTATAGCTGTTAATCTCAATTTAAGCCACAACTACTCTGCTTATTTTATAGGGCTCATTCGTGCTATTACAGTTAAGGTCAAGTCAGTGCACTCATTATGCAAATTCTTATTTTCCAAGGTTTAATTCTTGGTGACAAAAATCGCTGTCAGTCACCACTTCAGTATGCTGGATATTGGTACATGAGTAAATATTCTGCTTCATTTTTAACTGTTCAGCTACTGTGAAACAAAGTTTAATTAGGCCCTAAATTTGATTAGGTTTTTCTTGCTTGCTCTGTATTTAATCTTTGTTTTTGTTTTTAAGTCTCTATTTTCCACTACTGATTTTAAAGCAGTTGAATTCAGAACTAGGAAAAACAATGTCTGTACTCCCTCTGCTGGCTTTCCAAAAACCAGTTACTTATCCATTGCACTGCAGGTGTGGTGACAGTCACATTGCTGATGTGAAACATGATCATCAACTAGCTATCTTTAAATTTCTGCCCTGTTAAGAACAGTTGAGAGAGGAAGAGTAGCTGTTCTAATAGAGAAGGAAACATGCAGAGGAAATTACTGAGGCAGTCAGCTAATTCTAGTTGAATAGTAAAAATATTTCTTGTCTGAGAGGTAGTCAACCTTGTAGCTGTAGATGTTGGGTAACATTTTACAACACAGCTTATAGCTACTCCTTGGGCTGTTTTTTTTTCTATTCAAAGTTTTTTTTGGGGGGGAGGGTGCAGAGGAGGAATAAAATGTTGCTCCTTGTCCTTGGCTAGCAACACATCATCTCTGCTAAATAGAGGAAAAGATGTTTCATGTATTGATTACAACAGAAAAACCTTTGAACAAATTCAAGTATGGAGTGTGCAAGGTTCAGAGCTATTTACTCTGTGACCCTATCTCCTCCTCATTTGAGTCCAAACACTAAGCAATCTTGAATACGTTTTGTTTTCTTTTTCTGGAAGAGAGTCGTACTTTTTCCTGTGCAGGTAGGCCAGAATGCCACAGTGACAGTTCATCTCCCCAATGAAAGGGAGTGGTTTTTGATAAAAGATGTTCGCGCTCTCTCTCTCTCTCTCAGAGGAAAGAAGCAGGCAGCTGTCCAGATGATGGATGGAAACAGGTTGTAGGTCCTCAATATTGCACATTGAACTCTCTCCCACCTGCATTAATGTTGTTGGTGGGGGTACAGGCTCACCCAAAGGACCCACTTTGCTTTCACTGAGTCCTCTCCAGTTTGGAGGAAGGAGATTTCTCTTGGTGCTGAGAACCCAATCATGAGGATAAACATATTTACCCTAAATAATATGGAAAGGAAGACTATAAACACTGATGATCAAAGAGCTGTTAACTTTTGGAGCCACAAGCCCTGGTAATTTGGGAGTTCCTCAAACTCAGCCTGTTCTTAAATTTTATTTTTCAGTTAGTTTCTAGTTAGAAAAGCTTTCTAACATGGCTAATGATTGTGGACAAATAATGGGAATTGAGACTTGCATAATATAGTCATAAAACTTCATGGTCAGTCTTCCAGTTAGTCATTGGTAGCTGAAAGATCTGTCTTTGTGAAAATACTTCAACTAATAGTTCTAGGACAGTTTTTAGCATAAGAAGTATGCTTGTTGATGAAGTACTAACAAGTAACATTTCTGTAATCTTCTGGGGTTGCTCACTAGTGTATGGGTGAGAAGGCAGCTTGCACTGTTCCATCACTTTCAGCAGTCCTTTAACATAATCTCAAATTATCTAAAGATAAACAAAATCCTCTGTAGCAATTCTACATATTTTAAAAGAAGTGATTCTTCCTTTGATTCCAGATGACTTTTTCCATATCTGTACCTTTTCTCGGATGCATCATTACTTGTTTTTACAAACATTTTACACTACAGTGGGGACCTGTTGATGCACAGGTGTCAGGGGACAAGATGCCACGACCGCATGTAAACAGGACCACACTGAAGAAAGAAATAAAATGCAGTCCAGCACTAATAAGGCTCACTCTACCTGTTTCCGTGCCTAGGCCAACTTCCGCCTTTAGGTACCACGTGTTAATGAGTCCCGCCCATTAAATTGGTGGCTTCGGGGGCCGTGACCAGGACGCATGTTAACTGGATCTGCACGCAAACAGGTCACGCGTTAACGGGTGCCACCGTACTTTTTATCAGTGGTAGTGGTTAACAGCTTTGACATTTAGGGGGAAAAAACCAAAACAAAACTAGTCACATGCTGATGTCTGCATGAGGCAATACCTTTTTCAGCCAGTTCCCGGTGTATTGTCTCTACCATGTTCTGCAGAAATATTCTGTAGTTCTGATGGTGTGCTTTTCTGGAAGGGCCACACAAAACTAGCAAGATCAAGAAGAGGTCAACTCGTTGCTTGTATACCATCCCTTGCACTTACTGTTGAGGAGTTCGCTTAAGTACCTCAAGACACAATTGTGTAACTATTTCCTGTGTTCCAATCCTGATGAAACAGTATTTCACAATAAACCAAAGCTGTTGGTGTATACTGTATTGCTGCTGCTGCTGCCAGCCTTAAAGGGCAATATCCTCTTCCACCAAGAAAATGACACTAAACTAAATTGGTGGTAGGTGATACTAATGTGGAATGTTGAGAGAAGACTGGAAAAAAAAATTTTCTATAGGAGAAAAATGCAAGGGGGCAAAGTATTCAAACTTATTGCATGATGTTATCCAGTACTGCAATTCTTGGCACACCGTTTTAGTTTGAGATGTCAACTCTGTCATTTGTGATTGAATGACAGCAATGTGAGGACAGCAGTACTTGTTTACATGGAAAGCTACTAGGAAAGGTTTTTATTGTATTATAATTTAGCTGCTGGAAACTTTGCAATTCCATGTGTAAGTTAATGATATAGGTGAAGAGGTATCATTTGACTTGTAAAACTCTGCAGAATCATAATTGCAATGGTGTCACCTTCAGTGCAGTGGCTGGTAAGGACTTTGCTGCTGGAGCCCCAGCTTCAGGTCCTCTGGGTAGTGGAAATTTGATAAACACAGACTGAGTCATTTCCAACAAAATTTAATTTTGAAAGCCCTTTTTCCAATGAACAAGGTACCAAATGTGACAAATATAGAATGATTATGTAGACGTAGATTTGGGGAAAAAACTGAAAAATTAAGTTCATAATTTAACGCAGTCACGTGAAGCATGTGGCCATACAAAGTTAGGGTGCAAACCTCCACTGATGGTACTGTTACCAGATAATACTCAGAACATGATACTTGGTTGGTTTTTTACTTTTTTTTTTTTAAAATTGCAGGTGACAATAAATGGAAGCAGTACTTGAAGTTGATTTACCCTGAGGAAGTACACTGAGCATCAGGAAAAAGTGGAAGCTACTGGCATTAGTGAGACTCACCTTGCACCAGGGCTTCACAAAACCCAGGCATCAGGTTGCCATGGCACTTGGGAATTGTACCCTGGTGCCTAGCTGTGCCATGGCCCTCCAGGGGGTGAAATGGTTACTCCCATCATCCAAAGGCAGTTGGGTCCTTCAGTGGCTTTTTTTTCCCTTTCTTTTTCTTCCCCCAGCAGCAGCAGTGGAGGGTGAGGGAGCTGCTTTGCCCCAGACCACGGTGGTGGGGGCCCAGTGTAATCTGCTGCACACCTAGGTGTGCACCACGTTTTGTTAAGGCCTGCAATATGCTAGGTTCCATTCATGAGCTCTAAGACTGCTGCTTCTCTAGTAAGCCTGGAGGCATCAGTTTAAGCATAGTTTCTACAGGTGGGAAACTGAATTAATCACTCTTTGTGAGCTTGTTGCCTGGGAGGTTAAGTATGCGTGATGACCCAGAAGACCCCCACTCCCATGATGATGTGTATTCCAGAGAGTGCTATGTCAAAAATGTATATAATGCATTATAAGTTTAAAAACAAATATTGATTTGCTACTGCATACTGTGTGACTCAGTTGAAACTCATAAATTGACTGAGGCCCTAACCATGAACGGTAAATCAGATAGTCATTGCAGAGACTGAGTGCAGAGAAATGTCTCTTGAATGGGACTGAAGAGGAGCAAGTGCTTTGCAGAAAGGCAAAGCAGTCCTATCCACAGAAGTGAATCACCTCACATACGCTTAAAAGCTACAAAAGATGTGGTATTATCACAAGCAGAAGAAAGTGCAAATGTCAGGTAATAGAATGATTGATTGTAACTTGCTAAATATTTACAGAAAAGTGTTGTTTTGGCCTGGGGTAAGTGGGAGTTTTGAAAAATACCCCCTGGCCTGTACGTCTAAGTGGTGCATTGGTTAGGGTTACCAGCTATCAGACCATGGAAAGGAGGACATTAGTGGACATGTAGAGAAAATGTAGTATTAATGTAATATTCTTCTGTTTTTAGGGAGTCCTGGAATACTTCCCCCTAAAAATGGGGTGTTTCAGGATGTTCCAGCATACTTTAGCCCCTGTAAGTAAAACTCCAGACAAAATCATGATTTTGAAAATGCCTGCTGGACAGAGGACGTGAAGGTAAAAAGGAGGATGTCCTCCTTTTGCCTGACGTCTGGTAACCCTAGCATTCATGCTCTGTCTTCTAAATGGAAGCCTTGTGCTCCCCGTGCTTATTACCACAAAGCCTCATGTATGAATGCTTGAGTGAATGGCAGGTTTTTAATACATACACAGCAGCTGTGCAGAATCAGTAGCCTACCTTTGCAAGTGGCTGCTGGAAAGTTAAAATCTATTACACTCAGACATTTGCTTTAGCGTTTAGAGACTTTCTTTACTCTAAAGGTGCTTGAAACAGTCCTGAAATTGTAAACGTATTAGAGGTATTCCTGTACTGAGTTTACCATTTGAAGAGCTGTGTGAATGGGTATTTTGTAAGAAGCAGACAAAGAAAAAATACTGCTTTGCTGTCAAGAGGGGGAAATGGCTTTGGGATGATCAAGCACACCACACACCCCTCTTACCCATACCCCTGTCAGGCATGGATGGCTTTTAAAGGGAAGCCTGATCACACCAGCTGTGTGAAATATTATGCTGTCCAACATCAATCCTTCAGCTAATCAAATGCTCATGTGCAAAGACCAGATGCTGACTGCTCTGCAAATACTTGGCAGCAGCCTGCCTCGTACAGAGATGTGAGCGTAGCGCAGACTAGGATCAGTTTGACCATGTGTCGAGCTATGTTGCTCTAGAGCAGTGTTTTCCAACCAGTGTGCCATGACACACGGGTGTGCTGTGAGGCTTGAGTAGGTGTGCCACAGAATTGTTTTGAAAAACTATTCCAAGTTCTGGACTGGCTCATGAATGTTCATGAGTTTGTTTGGAGGCTATATGGTGGTGTGCTACAAAATGATTAATGATATCAAAGTCTGCCACGGCAGGGAAAAGGTTGGGAACCACTGCTCTAGAGAGAGACGACAGGTGAATAAATGTTTTCAGTCCTACATGTTGAGGCCATCTTTGCTGGGATTACTGAAGATCAATGTCCTTTTATTCTTTTTTTTATGAGCTATGTATCCCTGTATTTAAAACAACTTAAATCATTTAAAATATTTTCTCTAATATAAATCTACTTAGTAGTCCTGGGTTTGTCACATTTGTTACCATTGTGTTCATTGAAGAAAAGGTTTTTTGACTGATATTGAATGATATTGTTTTATGAAGGGCTGCACTATCAAAACTGATTGTGTAAATTTTTTGCAAATCAAATGACATCCCTCAAGCTTCTACTGCTAACTGGCCCACAATTAAATTTTTATTGCATTATGCTCTGACTCAGATGGTATTTAAGGAACACCCTATGGCAAGTCAGCTCTCTATGGATCCTTGTTTGAAAAGCAATGCTCAGGAAATGAAATCCATGCAAATAAAATACATTTTCTGCTTCTCAAAGGGTGAAGAAGGGATTGATATCAACTATCAGATATTTTGATCCCTGAATACCTGACCAAAATATGTAAAGGAAGGTTCTATTACAGAACCTTTTGACGGGGTGACAGATTCCTGGTTGAAATAGACTAACAGCATAAATGGTTGACAATAGTAATTAACTGTCAAACTGATTTATGGAAAGTATAGAATTTATGGTAGTAATAAAAAGTCATATCCAGATAATCTTATTTTTCCTAATTCCTGGATGAAATACACAGGCTGCTGATAGTCCTGTCTGTTTTGGCATCACATTTAACCAGGGGTGTCACTGTGCTGGGGCCGGCAGGGCATGGACCCTGCATCTCCTGGCTGGTGGCACAGCAGAAGGGGCCTCATCTGGCTCCGGTCTGCTTCCAGCAGGGACCAGGAGGCAGGAGCTGTCTCAGAGCTTCCAGCTGCTCGTGGGAGCCTGATCCGGCCCCTGCTGCTGGGCCTCAGAGCAGGATTGGGGCTGTGGGGGGGGGGGGGGGGGGGGCCCCCCCATCCCAACCCTAGCCTGTAATGCTCCAGCATTTAGTACCAGTTGTTTACCAGCCAAACTGAGATATGACTTGTGCTGGGGATTTGCTCAGTATAAAATTATATTGCTCAGGAGTTTTAAAAACCCTCATTTCTCAGGGATATGGATTATTCAGTTAAACCAACCTTACGCCTGGTGTGGGCACTGATGGGTCAATGCGATAATTCTTCTCTGAACTTAGTTACTGCTTCTTGCAGGGGTGACATACCTGTGCTGATTATCAGTCCTCCCTTTGGCACAGGTAATGACTTTGCTACAGTGCAGCTCTGCTGCTGCAGTATCTTTATGTATAGACAAGCCCTGAACCTGAAGGGAAGGGAAACTGTTAGTAAAAGTATGAGTTCAGAAATAAAGGAAAAAGTGTTAAACCTGCTCATTGTGTATGGCCTGTGCAGATGGCAGACTGAACACTGATTATATAGGTTAAGAATTTAGGTAACCGATGCTGCTAAGGAGGTCTAACTTTGACAGGTAGAGTGGGTTAAAGTTCTGGAAACTTTGGCTATGATGGATTATACGGCTGTCAGCGAATATCCTCTTGGTACTTTGCCCAGTCTCTTTCATCACTATGTATGGGCCAAACACAGTTAACATATATTTAACTGATTAAAATTGTTTGAAGAAAGACTGAAGGGTGACGACTAGTTGTTGAAAATTTAGCCATGTAAAACTGCATCTGTCAACAAGCTAAATGAAATAGGAAAAGTGGTGGTAGGAAATTTCTAAACATACTACCTTAGTAGTAGGGGTTTACTGTGCAATTGACTGTGGGGTTTTCATCTTGAAACTTAACTGTATGGCTAATTGAAGACAGTGTCAGACTACAGATTTCTGAAGTTTAATCTTAGATACTAATGTCTTTAAAATTGAATTCCATTGAAATGGAATGTGCAAGGAGCAGCAAGTAATCCAGTATTTCAACAACTGAAGTAAATGTTATGACTGACATAAACAACTTTTCTCTTCCCTTGTTAGTGAGGAAAGCTTTGTAGTGACTTTTTTTTCTAAAATCACTGCCATAATGTCTAACACTGAATAAAATATTCTAAAGGTGTGACTGGATGTGACTTCATTGTTGAGCCCATTTCAAACACAACTTTAGAAGGGAACATATTTCTTGGGGTTTTGCCTACAAGCAGGTGATCTTTCAAAATGAAACTTTATAGGGTTTTTAGTGTTAAAATTTCCTACTTTTTTTTATTGGGCTTTCATAAAATTTAAGTAGTAAATGGCTAAAACTAGCCTGAAATTTGTTGATAGACCACGTTACTAACTTTTAAAGACATTCTTAAATTGGCAGATACGGATCTTGGTCTGCTACAATAGGTAAGTTGTGGAAAGACTTGAGTGCTAAAGGATCAATTTTCTTCAGTTCGTAGTTGGAAAGCTTCTGTCAGTTAGAACAATGCATTATCAAGCAAAGAATGCCTTAAAAAAAAAAAAAAAAAGCCCTCTTCCAGATGGCCACTACTCATTGGGAACAATAGGACTGAAGACTCAAGCTGTCTTCAGCTACTTCCCTACAGTTTGTGTGGAAGGGGGCCTGGGCAGTCTTAAAGAAGGATACCCAATGGAACTGATGAAGGGCAGGGGGATGGGCAATGAGTGGGAATATAAGAGAGAGTGTTAATTTTTCCTGAGTAGAGTCACCTTAGCAGCCATTGGGAAGGTTTGCACTTGAGTGTCTTGTGTTGCATTTTGAACTTGAAATGTTCACTAGAATTCTTTCCCTTTACAAGCTGAAAGCAGACAATCATTAATATTGCTGGGGAACACACAGGTCATGGTTTAGCTTTTTAGAGCAGACAAACCTTAAATGCACTAAAATGGAGAGAAGTATAGAAGTAATTCAGAGTGTTCAGATGACTTGTACATGGCGTTTTGAGCACCATGTATGCATTTGTTTGCGAAAGGTCAGCTGGCCACTGTGCATGCTACACTGGCTGGGTGACTTTTGCAGGCAAATACATTTATAACAGGTAGCTAATGTGGAAGTTGCAGGGAAGGGACAGAGTATTCCTGTGTTTCAAGGTTTGTGCAGGGAAGCACATGGAAGCAGTTTGTGAGGAGTCCACATAAGCTTATTACGTTCTGCAACTTTTAAAATGAAGTTGTTAAATTAGCTTAAGTAGTAAACTTTCAGTTTTCTAAGCAAATGCAAAGTTTTCAATTTGCTTTTCTTTGTCGCTTTTTATTTTTAATCATAAGTTTTAAACCAGCAGTCCTGGCTCTGTAACTGTTTCTTTACTAGACTTGTACAGTTAGCCAGCATTCTCTTAGAAAATGTTTTTTTGAAGTATGTTCATAATTTTATCTAGTCTACTGAATCTGAGGCTGTGAATACATAGTGGCTTTTAGTATAATATCTTTTAGGTACAGTTGCATCTGATGGAGTCAGTCTGTACCAAACAAGAGTCAAGAATGTTACAACCACATTGAGCACACAAGGTCTTCCTCTTGCATATGCATTGTAACAAAATAAATGTTTAGAGTGGTGATGTCCATCCTATTGCCTGAGATCTGTCTTAAAACTCTAAACTGAATAAAATATTTAAAGATTTGGGGCTTGTCTACATATACATTGCTTAGTGCAGGGGTAGGCAACCCCTGGCACATGTGGCACCCGAGCCCATTCAGAGCAGCACCTGGCACCTTCTGCATTATCACAGAAATTGCCACTCATGCCACCGAAAGCCACTCTGAGCGGCTTCCTTCGAGTGTAGCTGGAATGTAGGGGGTCCCCTCATGCCTATGCCTCCGTGTGACACAGAAAAAAGCTGTCCGGAGTGGCTCCTCTATGTAGTGTTGTGCTCCCCAAAGGAGTCACTCTGGGCAGCTTCTTTCTGCAACATGCCTGGGAACCCCTGAAAGGAACCACTTCTTTTCATGGCACACCTTGGGATCCCTCTCCCCAGGCACAATGGCAAGATGAGCCACTCTGGGTGACTTCTTTCCGTGGTATGCCATGCAAATCCTCTCACTCCAGCCATGACTGCTGCAGAGTTTTCAGGCAGCCACTATGTTTTTTCAGCAGAGAGGCCACTGGCACCAGCTGAGGGTTGGGGAGGAAGGACCGGTACAGAAGGTGGCAAAGGATGAGGACCCCAGCTTAGTGGATTCTATCTGTGCTGACGAGAGCATATCCTCTCCTGTTGGTGTAGGTAGTCTACATCACCAGGAGGTGGTATCCATGTTGATGGGAGAAGCTGTTCCATTGACATAGTGCTGCCTATGCAGGTCTGTGAGGGGGGCTGACTCAATATAACTGCTTTTCTCAGAGTTGTAGATCTTCCACACCCTTTAGCAGTGTAGTTCTGCTGACATAAATCTGTAATGTAGATCACTGACCCTTATTGTAAACTTTTCAGAGCATGGAGTACCTTGGATTTCATGACAGCAAGTAAGCTAAATAAATAAGATCATGATTCTTAATATTTGATGTTAAATGTTAATAGTTTCTTGTGTAAAATTATCAGTCTAGTCCAGTGGTTCTCAACGTTTTGTGGGTTGTGACACACTTAACAGCATGTTGTAACCCTACAGGACACACAAACGCCTCCAAATCCAGCCATTTCGCTGGCTCTCCATGACACACTACTGTGTGACGAGGGAGTAATGTGTCCTGACACAGTGGTTGAGAACCACTGGTCTAGCCTAAAGATCAAAGGCTTCTGAGGGTTTGTTTGTTTTTTTTTGTTTTGTTTTTTTTAATAATGGTGGTTCATATTGCCCTTGCTAATAAGGAATTCTACTTTAAGAAAATCTGTTTCTGTATTCCAGGGAGTACTGTTATAAGATTTCTTCTCACTGACACATCTTACAGAGGGGACTAATGTGCTTTGGGCACACACCATTCTTGTTTACAAAGATCTTCTTGAATTAGATGTTAACAGTTACATGCAGGCTTAAAATCTAAACTGCTTAGAACTACTGCAGTTGGTAGTACCAGATTTCTGGTGGTGAAATAAGTGTCCAGGTTTCAAACAAATGTATTCTGTCAGCTGTCAGAGGATTCTGAATGAGTGATATTACTGCTTAACATTCTCCTATTTCTTGATACAAGTAATTGCTGTAAAGAACACTTCACGAAGTGAACCTGATACTGTAGTCACCTGGCATAAATCATGTAATACATGAGGCCTTTCAGACCCACACCCTCCACAAAATCCATGGACTCACCTGAGTCTAGAAACAATTTGTCCATTGTTTCCTTGTGGTTCCCCTATCTTTCTCCTATAGTTCAGTTTGTAAGCTATTAGGGGGCAAGGACTGTTGCTTTTATTTTTATACTTTGGCTAGCATAAAGGGCTTCAAGAAGCTACTGTAATACACATTTAAAAATGGAAGCAGTGCTTTCTCATTTTTCATCTGAAGGCATAGGAGATCAAAGGAAGGCTGTCTTTCAAGTACACATGCATCTTTTATTTAATATATCAAAGACTACTTGTTTTGTTTGTCAGGAGATTAAAGGATTAGTATGTTAGGGTTGCAGATCATAGTTCTTGGAGCCATTAAAGGTAAAGCTGGAAGGGTTCAAGCTGGATGTCAGTCTTACACGGTTCAATTGGCATCTGTTACCACAGTTCTTCCTAGGAACGTGGTGCCTCCCACCCCCACACTTTCAGTAAGCTCTGCAAACCATTATTTAACCAGGTTATCTGAAAGTACACATTTCATAAGTTCAGTTGCCCCTTGGTTCTTGAACCCACAGTTTCCTTTGGTATCTCTATCTTGTAATCAAGTAGAGAAGGGAAATGCTGCTTTCTCATGTAAACTCTCTTTTAGCACAAGCAAGAATCTAGTAAAGTGTTCAGAAATCTGAAGCTTGCTTCCTTGGAAGCATTCTATAGTAGTATGGCATTGTAACTAGAATTGGGAATGTGACTGACCCAGGAAGGGAAGGAATCAAAGATTCTTCTTTGAGTATTGTCCCTGTGGGTGTTTGACTTCAGGTGCCAGTGTGTCCTGGTGCCATTGATAGAGGTTTCTGTGAGCATAGTTCCAAAGGAGCAGCAGTGTTAGTCTAGTCCCGGCCCCCCCCCCCCCCCCAAAAAAAAACCACCAAGGAGTGCTGTGGCACTTAGACTACCGCACATTAATTTTTCGTATGAGCATTCGTGGGAGAAAATCCAACTTTGTCAGATGCTTTGAAGATGGGGGAAGTTCCAGAATGGAACGAAAATAAATGCAAGGGAATGTAAAACCCTGGGTTTTCTCCCACAAAAGCTTATGCAAAAAATGAATGTGATAGCCTTTAAGTGCCACAGGACTCCTTGTTCGTTTGTTTTTTTCCTGTGAGCATGCCTGTCTGGGCCACATGTGCTGTGGGTGTCTTGCAGTGTCATTGGTGCCTTAGCCACCGCTCTCACGGTCCACCCAATCACTCAGTCCCTTCTCAACCATCGCAGGCATAAGATGGTGCTCCACAGCACTCTCCTTGCCTGGGAAGATGACTGAAGATGGTTAGGGAGAGGCTTAGTCATAATATAAATTAAGTTAGAGCTAGAGAAGGAGGGGTGGGGGTGGGGGTAGGGGAACTGTTCTTCCTTAGAGTATATGCAGTGCCTGGATTACCAGGGATTCAGAAAATGAATCATGCAGAGATGCAGTCCTTGTCTCTAATGGACACTATTAGGTGCCTCAGAGAGGGTCATATCCTACCCAGAGTGTATCTACTGCACTAACCCTGAAGCGACAGCCAGGTGAGACAGAGAGCTCTACCTAAAACTTGTTCTTTATGGAGAAGTTCTTCCAAACCTGTTGATGATGATGATGATGATGATAATAATAATAATAATAAAAAGGGGGGGGGATGTGGATCAGGCATCTACTGAAAAAAGAGTCCTGACAGAGAGTCGAAGAGAGAGCAGTCTCCAGCAGGGTCTTTGCCCCCCTTTCGGACCACATCATGGAAGAGCACAGTTGATGTCCTGAGTTCCTCCTGTGCTACTGGCATCAAGAGGATATATAATTAGAACAGTGTAGGCAACAAGCAGGCTGTTAAAGGTGGAATGAAAAGGTGCAATTGGAAAATCCTCAGCTACTTGAAACCTAATAGACTAAAGAGGTATCAAATAAATATGGCCATAAATATGGATGTTGAAAGAGTGAAACTGTTAAGAGGGACTGTCTTATCAGTTGTGGCCTGGGGAGAGCAGTCTTTTTATTACTTTTAAAATTTTCAATGCCAGAGAGTCTGCTGCTCAGCAAATTAGTAATTTTCACCATGTGGTTTAAATCTTAGCAGTTTGTCATCTCAACATGTACCCCTTTTAAGAGATGACCAATCTTAAATAAGCAATAAACAGCATATAAAATAGTACATTTTATACCACAGTGCAGGGGTCTCAAACTCAAATCTCCACGAGGGCCACATGAGGACTAGCACAGGGCCGCATGAGGACTAGTACATTAGCCCAAGGGCCATACGCTGAAACTTTTTCGTACAATGATATTGCAGGTATCAGTAATGATAGTATCGTTGTGGGCCGCAGGAAATAGCTTTAGGGGCTGCCTGCGGGCCGTGTGTTTGAGACCCCTGCCATTGTGTGTGTGTGTGTGTGTATTGGAGCAATCACAACAATTAAGGTATCTTTAGTGTAGGGGGGGAAATCTTCTTTTCCTTTGACAAATGTACTTCAAATTTATTTAGGTATCTGAAAGCCTCTAAATCAGATTTGACAGGCTAAAAAAAATGACTTGTTAGTGATAAAGCCACTGTAGTGCAGGCACTGGATGAGTTCAGTAAAAGTTTGCTGAAGTGTCTTTAAGTTAGACCTACTGGTAATCTGAAACGCTCAAGTATTCGTATAGTGTTTTGGTGGATTAAGTGTAGGAAGTCAGACACTGTTTTTATACTTTAAATCAGTGTTTCAGGAAGTGTCAAGTTGTGGAACAGTGTCCTGAAATGCAGTTTTTGAAATCTTGCTCACTTATGGATAAGACAGTGGTTCCCGACCTGTGGTCCACAGACCCTTGGTGGGCCATAGAGTGGTTTCAGTGGGTCTGTGGACAGGCTGGGGCTGGGTGCTGCTGGGGTCTTGGGCTTCCAGTTTCCCCAGGTAGGGAGTTTTTAAAACTCCCACCCTGCCTGAGCATGCAGAACATGCTCAGGGAGAGCAGCCTGGGGGTGGCCAGGTAAGGGGGAGGAGGGATTTGAAGGGGGACAGGGGGCCATGGCTGTTTCCAGCTCCCTAATAGGAGAGCAGTGCTGGCCTGATTCTGCCTTGCATGGTGGTGCCAAACACCCTCCAGGGGGCTGCAAATATGTAATTACAAAGGGGTCCCCAGCCTTAAAAAAGTTGGGATCCCCTGGAATAAGACTAAAAACAGCAGAGAAGTCCTATGAATTTCTTTTTTCAACATGTTGCTTTTCGATTGGTTTGAGAGACAAACAAAAAGCCTTTTGTATGGACCATTCAGTGTCTACTTCTGTCCATTAATTCTCGAAATAACTTCTGTAATAAAAGAGAAGGATTGTCTCTCTTCTTTGATGCTCTTATCCATAAATTGGAGAACAACCACAGAGCTTCCAGGCCACTCAGTCTGTCTTAGTACAGAACTGTGTTGCAAAGTATGGGAATATTTTTGGAAGAACTAATTAAATCCAGCCTTATTTGATCTTATCTTTATTTCAGTTTGGTCTCTTATCAGACTAGGTTTTAAGTCTGAATTTTAGCAGAATGATAAGATTTGATGTTTCTTGATATGTTGTTGGGCATTTAAAGTAATATTCTCATCAGCTGTTTTTAAAGCTGGGCTCACTGAATGAAGGAGGGGGAGACTATCATGGAATACATTGGTTTTGGTTTTGGTTTTTAGAGGGCCCTGTCGCTGCTACTAAAGTTAAATATAAAGTGTCCTAATACTTTGAGAAATCAAGGTATCAGAGACAGTACAAGTTCTGTTGGTGAATTGCTTTGAGTGTTCAACAAGTGATGTCTCTAGCAGGAGTGGATCTTAGGGAAGCAGCATCTGGACACACCAACAGTTCCTAGTTTTCCTTCTTACCACCAGGAGAATATCTTGAAGCCACAGCAGATTCTTTATTTGCAATAAAAGAAACATTTTCTAATGAACTTCTGCTCTATTACCTAGATTATAATAAAATTTCTGACTCTTTAAAATGTACTATCTAATTATTCTTTGATCAAAAGACTTCAGCACCTCTTCCTTTTACACTAAGGAATGCAGGAGTCATGGACATGGTCTACACTAGGAAATTGTTAGAATAATTATGTTGCTTGGAGTGTGAAAGATCCATAGCCCTAAACAGTGCAGCTAAGCAGACCAGAACCCTGGTGTGTAGGCAGTGCTAGGTTGATGGGAGATTTCTTCTGTCAACCTGCCTGTCACCCCTGAGGTGGGTTACCAATGCTGATGGGAGAAGCTCTCTTCTTGTCCTTGGTGGTAGGCTTTTACAGAAGCATTGCAGTGCATGGATATCGCTGCACTGCTTTAAGCTCTCAAATGTAGATGTGGCCTGAGGCTGCCTTTTAGGAGACATTCAGCTGGGCTAGTTGAGGTTAGCTCCTTTTTAAGTTGTTCATTCTACTGTCCACTCTCAAGCAAGTTGCATACAGGAAAGCAATGCCTACAAAGGGGCAGCCATAGCATTCCATCAGAATTAACTAAGTCAAGCACATTTTTGGTTGGTCCAATTAAGAATACTTTCTTGCTTTTCAGATTTCCTCAGCTTTTTATGCTGATTTGGTACCTCCAGGAGCCTTCAAGTATTCTGGTATCAGTTTAGTTTAAACTCATCAATGTTTCTATCAGTCTGTATCCAGACTTTGCTCTTTTATAAACAGTTTTATGTAACCTGAGAGACTGGATTCCTTTTACTGCACTCTTAAATGCAAACTTAAGCCAGGGGCCTCAAACTCAAATCACCATGAGGGCCACATGTGGACTAGTACAGGGCTGCAGGAGGACTAGTATGTTAGCCCGAGGGCTGCACTGCTGAGACCTTTTCATAGAATGATATTGCAAATATCAGTAACAATAGAGCCATTGTGTGTTGCAGGAAATAGCTTTAGGGGTAGCGTGTGGCCCATGGGCCGCATGTTTGAGACTGTTGGCTTAAGCCTATACAACTGTCCTGTCCCCAAACTCTTCTGATAACAGAGCAGAAAGCACCTCTTTTTTTAATGGTTTTTTTCTCCTTAAAAGACCTACAAGTGATTTTAGAGTTTTTACAGAAAGATCAACTAGTTGTGCTAACAAAATTTGAGGTGATGAATAGTCTAATTTCAAACAAAGTAACTTTTCATCTCTTTCCCCCCTCTGGAAAGAGTTCAGATCTCAGTTATTTACAAAGCAATTTATAGCATGCTAGGTGCTTCATGGAACAAAACAGTTTTATGCCCTGAGAATTTTAACTTAATTTGAACACGAAGGTACAAAATCCTGTTTGACGTCAAACATTTTAAAATTAATCTTGAAAACATTTGGAGGTGGCAAGTGAATTCAGATATCTGGAAGCAGTTCACTACATTGCAGACTGTTTGGTTCCTAGGCTTGTTGGTTCTTTGTTGAACTAATTAGATTTAAGTGAGAGGCTTTCCTGAGATAATCACTTTGGGCATCTCTTCCGATAATAAAGCTGGAGTGCTGATAATGTGCAGTTGAAGGTCAAATGCTTTCCAAAGAAGAGCATCACGTAAGGCTTACTTCCTTTAAGCAACTTTGAACTATTTTAATAGGTGATAATCTAACTCTGTTAGGTTGCAAAAGATATCTGAGTGGTGAAACTTTGACATTTGAAGGTCCCATGAGGTGTTCAAGTAAGCTATCATGAAGACAGGATCAGATTTCACATATATGATGTGTGTGTATTTGCATTCAGCTTGTCATATTCTTCATTTGTTATGTGTATGAAAAACATCCATCTGCATTCTAATTGTATGCTACAAAAAAGTTTTAAAAGACTTGGTTTTTTTTGTTTTTTTTAGGGTGAGGGATAACTTGGCAAGATATTCTAGCTGAAATTCCAGTGGTATGTCATGAGATTTGTCTTCAGTGGTTGTTTTTGTTACTGTTTGTATTTTGGCTTACTTGTATCCTGTCTTGCAGAATGTTTATTTAGCAAACAAAAGTGGCAAAACTAGCACTGCAGATCTTTCAAATGTTAAATTTAAGGCATAGTCCTAGTAATCACTCCATTGCCTAGAAGGGAACACTTCATAGCCTTTTGAAGTAAGATTAATTTTTTTACAATTGTGTTTGGGTAATATGAACTCAGCATTTTAGGATTATGCTTCTCTAGTCTAGTATTTATTTTTGAAATATTTGTATTTTCCATAATATTCAGAATAAGCATATACTATTGTCACATTTTTGAATTTTCATTACTTTTTCTTTACTGGAGTTAAAATTTTCTGGGTAGACTCAATACGCCATGTTACTTTGAATCCATCTGTAGTAAGAAACCCTAAAAGGTTGTTAGGACAGGTCTGTGCTACCTGCCCTTCTTGGTATCAGTCAAACTGATAGACACAAGTGACGTAAAATAGCTTGTATACCTCAGTTCAGATTCCTAAGTCCTGGTTTGGACTGTATTGACCCAAAGGGAAGGGGGCCTCTCATCAACTCAGTGCTACCCAGTTGCTGAGGTTGATTTCTGGAATTGAACTTCCTCATTGACTGAGCGTGTCTTCACAGACTCAAGCCATTGATCGTGAAATTTGAACTGCTGGTGGTGAATTTGTCACTGTCAGTAAAGGCCTGCCATCTGTTAAACGTTCATTCGGAAACAGATAGCTGTTATAGCATTCTTAATCAAAGTAAGTCTTCATGTGCACTGCTGGTAAAGATTGACAAATTTTTGGGACTTTGGGCAATGGTGAAATTATATGAGTCCCTGATTCATGAGTTAGGTTTTTAAAATGTGGTGTTTACAACAGGCGTTTAAAATAGTGATTATTTGGGTAGAACAGAGGTGGTATTTCTAAAATGAATATCACATGACTTAGAACTTTCTCTTTATTATAAAAGTCACTCCATATTCTGATATGGATAGTCAATAGTCCCTGTTACCCATATTCCAGATTTCATACTGAACCTGTAAGAGGGCATTTTGATTGCAGGACAGTGAAGTAAACAGTGCTAAAATAAGCTGAATATGCAACTGTAACCCTTCCTTTCCTGTGTATGCATATGAGTATTTCCCCAAGGTCATTCCACAGTGCAAACTTCTGATCTCTTTTCCAACAGTCTGCTCACATCTGAATCTTGAGACCTTCGTATTCAGACTGAACTTCTCCCAAAAGCAATTAAATGACAAAGGACCTTGGAATAGAAAAGCATAGGCTAATCTGGGGTAGGCAACCTTTGGTGATCTCAGTGCTGGTCCTTTTTTCCCAAACCATCAGCTCGTGCTGGTGGCCCCCTCTCCTGAAAAAATGTGGCAGCTGCCTGAAAATTCAGCAGCAGTCCCGGCTGGCATGAGAGCACTTCCCGGGCATGCTATGGAAAGAAGTAGCCCAGAGTGGCTCATCTTGGTGGTGTGCCTGGGGACAGGGATTCCCAGGCATGCCGCAGAAAGAAGCTGCCCAGAATGGCTCTTTTGGGGAGCATCACACTACAGAGAGGAGCCATTCTGGGCAGGTTTTTTCTGTCACATGGAGGCATAGACATGGTGGGGACCCCTTGTGTCCCAGCTTCACCCAAAGGAAGTAGCCCAGAGTGGCTTTCAGTGGCAGGAGTGGCAATTTCCGTGGTATTGCAGAGGGTGTCATGTGCTGCTTCTAATGGACTCAGGTGCCACTGTCAGCACACGTGCTGGGAGTTGCCTACCCTTGGGCTAAATAACTGGAGTGCTAGCAACAACTACATTTATAGTTTAAATACAGAATTGTCTCTGTGGCAAAGCTTATGGTGCATCTACTTCATGAATTTCTGCAAAAACAGGATTCTTGATCCTTGCACTTAATTTTTACTTATAGTATAGCCATTATGTAACTTGTGGTATTCAGATTCATATAAAAAGTTAAGTATTCTGTGAACTACACTAAGTAGTCACTGACAAGCTTTTAAAATTTTTAACTCCTTCTGTTAAACAAAACTAGTACTGTTTAGTACCGTGGTCTGGTTTCTAGCTGCAGAAGCCAAAATTAGACGCAATTGTAATTCATCAATAAGATGGTCATTGTGATGTTGGCAGCATGGGGGTCCATAGTGAATCACTTTGTTCTCTAAACATCCTTGTTCAAAAGGACAAGTGTGCAACTACTTTTGGAGCTGATAGCTTAACAAGCAAAGGTAAAGGAACAAGAATGTAGAGAGAATGAGATGCCCGTGTATAAATCAGTATTGCAGGTTTGCTTGGAATACTGTATGCAGTTCTGTCCAACCAATCCCAAAGGATTTTCGGTATTACAGTTGGTTCAGAGAAAGGAGAGCACAGGGATGGAGGGAGGAGAGATTTATCTTCTTTATTTTGAAGATAAACTATCTTGCCTTGGACTAAAGGAGAATAAGTCATGAATAAAATGTGTATGTAAAACAAATGTAGAGAAGGTAAACTATGCACTTTTCTGGCAAGAAGTGAAGAAAGGGGCATTCAAGAACGACTAAAAAATAAGTTGAAAACTGATAAAAGGAAACACTTGCATACAACTTAAACTTTTTAGAAACCCTTTTCATGGAAAATCATTAAGGCCAAGGTCTTGGCAAGACTGAAAAAGGATTGTATACCAAATATCCTAGTTTAAAACACAGCATGTTTTGTGAGAAATAATAAATCTCATGTTTCTGAGCATGCTTAGTAGAGAGCAGTAAGATACCTTATGCCTCGTTATTCCCTAGCTGCCTACTATGGGGTTCTTAAATGCTTCTGGCAACAGTTCGATAATAGCTACTGTCTAACAGGTTACACAACTAGGTAAACAGTTCTGATTCTGTAGGGCAATTCCTTTAGTCCTATTTCATGGAAGTAACACTTTCTGTCCAGACCCAATCTTTCACTGGGTGTCTGAAGTTTGAACCTTAACTGGATAGTGTCTTCCTTTCATTAATTGGTATTTTCTAAAGCACAACTTACCTGTGCTTTATGAAGAATCTAGAAGCCATCATGAAGGAAGTGGGGAGGCTTTCCTTGTTTTGAAAGTTATATTCTTCTCAATATTTAGACTCAGTGTAAAGGAAGCAGTTCTGTTTTCAAGCACATCAATTCAAATGTGGCTTGTTCTATAGTGACTGTCAGTATCTTGTTGGTGATTCTGCCTTGTGATTGTTTGCTTTACTGAGATGCTTATACTAATAAAGCCCCCAGCTTTGGCTCTCAGAGGCTAAAGACTAAGCATGGAGATTGAACTACTACTTGACGTGTGCTGGTAGTCCCTCTGTGTCACAGCTGAAGGCCATGTAGCAAACTTCATACTTCCAGTACTCTTGTATGTCATTTTTATGAGTAAATGAGTCAGTTTCTAGGGCTGTCAATTTGGTACCTTTCATCAGTATTTATATTTAGTTCCCACCTCCAGCAGTTTTAAAATAACACTTAGCTTAACTGGAGGTAGGCTGAAACTTACCTGGATTCTGACACAATCTGGTATTGAAATGATTGAAAGCTTTTTACATTTTAGAAGAAAATATTCTCATTTAACACTGTGCTGTTAATAGCTATACTTAAGCAAATCAAAGCTTCAGCTTAGGGCTGAATAAAGACTACAGGTTTTTTTTAACCCCATTACAACAGGTAACTGGGCATTCCTTCTTCCTCCCCTCCTTCCTATGTGCTGTTCTGTACTATTGGAATCTAAACAACTGCACTGATTTGCTGTAAGTCTGACCTGATCCTATGACTAACATTTCCTTGCATTTATTTTCCTCCCACTTACCTGTACTACTCCATCTTCAAGCCACTGACAAAGTGGGAGTTCCTCCCACGAAAGCTTGTGCAGTAAATATACTTGTTAGTCTTTAAAAATGCCCCTTGACTCTTCATTTGTGGTGTTCATGTGGCTCCAGATTTTCCTGTAATCAGCTTTGCCTTTCTGTTCTCTGCTCTAGTGTTTGTTTTCAGTAAAACAGCATCTCACTCTTAGATGCAAGTTCTGGGAATTAAAACACTTCAGGAGAAGGAACTTCCAACTAGGAAGAATAGCTGGGCATAGGATGCCATCTAGCTCTGGTCTGGAAATAGGAGTGACCTGGGTATTTCTCTTTTTGGTATTGAAACTGAAGCAAAAGGGTAATGCTACTTGCCTGCTTTTGAAAAGCGCTCTGAGTTGGATTAAAAGTAATGAAAGAATGTATTGTTTTCATTCATTTTTGTAATTATGGTGTTAAGCATGGGAAGCTGGCTCAGAGGGCTTAGTTGAATCTGATCCTTAAAGTGAACAGCTATTACTGTTCACAATTTATTGGAGGCATCAAGATAGACCTGAATCTTGGGTATTTGAAGGACAGGGTTTGAAACTTTATTCAGCTAATAATGCACCAGAGTAACTTACACTTCTGGTATTTTGATGTATCTTAATCAATTTAACAATAAAATTCTTCCACCTGGTCTGTAATAGATTTGAAAATACACGATGCTGTAAATAGCTTTAATATTCTTTTTCCCTAGATTGTACGCCTCATGTGACTAACTTGAAGAAAAGGAACTCAAGATGGGACTGCATTCAAGATACCTCTCCAGAAATGGTTACTGATGTCACACTCTTCTATTGGGTGATATGTGTCTGCTTCTCTGACTGTCTTCATATCTAAAGGATTTATTTTACTTTTGGAACTACTTGAAGTAGAAATTTTATTCGTTATTGGAAGTTGTTTCCTCATACAAAAGATTATACATCATGGGTGATATGGCTAACAATTCAGTTGCATACAGTGGTGTAAAAAATGCTGTAAAAGAATCTAATCATGGAGATTTTGGAATCACGCTTGCAGAGCTTCGTGCCCTTATGGAACTGCGATCTACAGATGCATTGCATAAAATACAAGAATGTTATGGCGATGTCTATGGTATCTGTTCAAGATTGAAAACTTCACCTAATGAAGGTAAGTGTGTTGAGACACCATGTCTCCAAGTTATTTTTCTTTCAATCACATCAATTTTGTCTATGAATGTGATAATTAAAGAGAATGCTAGCTTGTCTCTACTGCTGCAAGTGTAGCATTATCACTACCTACCATGATAGCAAATAGAACAGTTTTGTTAACTGGACCAACTTCGGTTACTGACAGCTTATTTCAAGATTTCAGAAGTGATGTCATTCTCAGGTACAGGGATCTATGCCGTAGTGTTGAAATAAAATTTTTGCTGACTTGATTGCACTTTGAGAATTTACCTCAAAGGTAGAAGCAAGTTAGAGTTGCCAGTACAACCTGTGTGAACCCCATTTCATAACCTGCATTCCTAAATGGAATAAGAACTCAGCCCTTGGCTTGTGTAAGTTGAAGCTATGCTTATGCTCTAGGTTGTTGCCAAAGTGCAGTTGGGTAACAATGCAGTGTGAGATTATCTGCTGTCCAAGGTGGAGCAGTGTTCTTAAAGCATTGTCCTTTTCTGTTGCAATGTACATCCTGAATGTTTTTAGTTACATTTTTGTAGACCTGTGTAACTTTGTGTAACTTAGTCTCTTGGGGCTGGCAACTCTACATTTATTACATGGTCTTCATACATTGAAGTAAAGTGTCTGATTAATGTTATACTTTCAACTAACATGATGATTAAAGAATCACTTTATAAAATTGAAATGAGTATTTTGTTTAAAACAGTATTGAAACAAAGTATATTGTTTGAGGTATTTATGACTGTAAATTGTTCAGGTTTTAAATTCTTTTGTGTACTTCGTTGTGTTAATATGTTGTGGAAGCTTATTGAGAAGCTTTTTTTGTTCAGATAAAAAGGAGTCTTCTCAGGATTCACATGACCTGGCTTGAGTTGGAAAGTAATTGTTTTCCAGCATAGTTGCACGTTGTAAACAAATCTCCAAAACATTTATATTTAGCAGTATTTTGGATCTTTTCCCTTGGTTGCTCACCAGTGTGAAGGTGATAAAGCATCATGAAAAACTTAATAGATGGAGGTTGTGACTCTCAAAAAAAAAAAAAAAAAAAAAAAAAAGGCATGAGGCTTATGTAGTCTGTAGCATCTTTAAGCTACCTATTGTTGATCACATTTTTGCTGATTTGCATATTCTGCAAAAGCATTCATTGACTATATATTTCAGTACTCTAATAAAGTATCCTGAATGATGAATATGACTGATGGTGCTGAGAAGAAAATGCGTTTTTTATTAAAGCTGAGAATGCCTGTATGTTAAGTGCCGCAGAAGTGTTTTGGGTTTGGTGAGGTTTTTTGTGTTTTTTGCTTCCTTTTTGGTTCTGTATTTGTTTCCCATAGTCCATGCTACTTGTCTGTCATTCGTGCAGCTTTGTATTAATAGTCATTTTGTTATTACTAGTTTAAGGATCCTTAAGAATTTTATTTGTATCCTGGTTAACCAGCAGTCCCTCAGGGGTACTGGAACAAGAACATCCAGTGTTTTGGTGGTGGGAATAAATACATGTGTTTCCTACTCTTCTCCCATGCTGGTAGAAGACTGGAATGTTCCAAGCCACTCACAAGTACAGTGCCATGGTACATGAGGAGTGGTCTGAAGAGGAGGTAAATTTTAGCAAAGAAGTGTTCCCCTAGTAGTTCCTTAATAACCACTCTATAGCGGATGAAAATGGCCAGAGTGAGGGTGAAAATGGATAGAAACATCTTGGGCAAGATAACATTTTTATGTTTGTAAGCACACATGGAGTTTGGGACCAACTTATGTAGATTACAGCAGCACAGCAAAAATCAGCCAAAGTCATTTGCGTCTTAAGTTCAGATACAGGTAAAAAGTTGTACAACTATTTAGTTGTTTTATGAAATTGTAGCATTATAGAAATACAAATATTTGTGCTTTAAACAGGACAATCCTTGAACGCTGATATATACATATTAATTATGAATGCCAATTTTCATTTTTCTTCTGTGATGGGGTTAATTCATGATCACAACCGTGGCTTGTCAGGAAGAGGGCATATATGATAAACCCCAAACAGGCAAATATTCCAGCATCAGTTAACTAACTAGTTCTTTCAGAGAATTGATCTCACTGACCTCTATCTGGATGTACTGTCTTGGGTTTGCTTTCCCCACTGGAGCACTTCACATTGTTCCACTGGCAATGTAAGGAAACCTAGTGGCATAAACCAGTGTTTCCCAACCAGTGTGCAGTGGCACACAGGTTTGCCATAAGGCCTGAGCAGGTGTGCCACACATTTTTTTGGAAGAGAAAAAAAAACTACTCAAAAACCTCTGGATTGGCTCTTGAATATTCATGAGTTCATTTGGAAACTACATGGTGGTGGTGTGCCTCAAATTAATTAAAGGTACTAAGGTGTGCCATGGCCCAGAAAATGTTGGGAACCACTGGCATAAACTGTGGAGTCTCCCTAGTGCATAATTAGTCTGCATGATTAGTGTATACGTACAAGCATTCCCACAGCAAAACTGTCCCTGCAGTCTTGTTTCAACACTTCGCCCATGTTTCTTTTTTCATTTGTAAACCCTAAAAAAAGTCGAATGGAAGTTTTGGAGCCTTTGGAAATCTTAGGCATAGTCTGTGGAACCCCAAGGGTTCACTGACCACAGGTTGAAAACTACTGTATTAGTCTACCAGGCCAGGGGTCTCCAAACTCTTTCACCTGAGGGCCGAATCTGCTTTTTCTGAATTACTAGCAGGCCAGACTATCTAAAAAAAAAAAAAAAAGCTCAGTAAGCAAACAACAAAATACATTGGATGTTAAATACTTCTTATTTTATTGAAGTGATACAGTACCATAAAAAAGAACAATTGTGACTTACTGTTTTTGAACTGTTCTGTCTTTACTTGCAGCTGTTAATGTGAGGAGTTGAACTGGCACTTTTCTAATAGTCAAGTCCAACTGGGGCTCGAACTTTGTGCTGCTTATCACCAAAAGTGATTTTAAATGTTCCTCAGACAAAGGTGCCCTGTAGTTCGACTTCTAGAAGATGCTACAAACTTACATCTATGAAAAAACAATGAAATAAAAACAAAAGTGAAGCTTCTCATGTGGGGAAAGCATTCCTCTGGCAAACATTTATAGAAGTTTATCAGACTTCCCTCTTTTTTGAATTTGTCTTCAGATGCATCATATGTAGTCATAACGTGGTGGTGTGGTGTTTTTGAACATAAAAAGGCAGCAATGTGTGCTCTTCCTGCTTTAAAGAGAAGAAGATGCCAGTTCATTGGCAGGAGTGGTGCCCACTCCTTTCCCCTGCTGATCCTGGCCCCCAGGGTTGCCCAGACTTGCTGGGCGAGGGGCCACACTTCCAATTTCCAAACCCCCCCCCCCACTACCACCACCCTGCTACACCGCTCCTGGCACTCATTGGCCTTCCCAGGCCCTACCAGCTCCCTGACCCCCAGGTGCCTTCCCTGACCCATCCAACCACCAGTTCTCTGACACCCCTGGGACCTTTCCCCCTTATCTGGCTGAAGCTGCAGGGGCACCCAAGTCACTCCCTGACCAGGCTGCTCCCACCCTGAGCACAGATCTGAGTGTGCTCAGGTCAGAAGATGTGAAAACACCCTAACCTGGCCACAACAAACTATGGGCCAGATGTCTGTGCTTGATCTTCCACTGTCACATTTACTCATTAAAAAATTATTGTAAATGGAGCTGAAGGGGAAGGGGTTGCATGATTTGTGTCCAATTCAAATTTTTGCTCTGTACCCATGGATTCAGGATTATTGTCAGGTATGATGAATATGCTTATGCAGGCTCCCTCTTGGACACTCGAGGAAATTTATTGCTAGTCAGCTAAAGAAAGGCTGCATTGAGTGACTCTAGTCAATGTAACTGTAAACACAACAGAATTCTTATTTTTAAAATGTGCATAGTTCAAAGATGTATCTCTGGACAGACACTAAATCATTTTATTTAAATAGCTGAGTAACCTTTAATTGAGGATATTAAACTTGTGGTACATACATTGCTGCATGGTACCCCAGGTAGGTCTAAGCTCCACCGGAGGACACCAAATTGCTGTACATGAATCACAGGATTCCTTGGTGATAGGGCAACTGTGATAACAGTAATGGGCAGTGAAATGATTTGGCATTTTTTTACATTTAATGGGAGAAAAGCTAACAAGCTAGTACATTTCACTACCACCATGGTCTGTTTAGTTGCCTATTTGCTGTTAATGTCTTTCCATTCTGCAAACCTCTGTGCTGCTAACTCCTTACATCCTAATGCTTCCTGACTCTTTCCCTGAGAGCTTTCTTTTCTTAAGAATAGCGTCAAGCTTTTCCTACCTCAAGTTCTTAATGTTCAGGGTTTTGCATAACTTGTTGGGCCGGTCAAGTCTCTCTTAAATAGATCAAGATTTTAACTTTAACAATTACTAATTGAATGCCAAAAGGAAATGTAAATAAGAAATCCTAGACTTGAGTATTGCATAATTGAGATTTATGCAGTTTCAGTGTTGGTATTTAAACTTGACATGTAGGTGTTAGTTGCTCAAAATCCAGTTGCATAGCCTAAATTTAAAAAAGGTGCATATAATTCCAGTTGTCACTTCATACTGTCCTACTTCTTTCAAACCGATTTTTACAGCTCTTTAGTGATGACTGGTCACAGATAGCTGAAGTTCTTGTGTTCATTTAACTTTGGTGCATTTCTTGCTTTTAAAAACTGTCATCCTTACTGAGGAGTGGAAGTTCTGGAAACTGACTTGTTTCAAAATAACTTCTGTTGGCAGTTTTCATTCAGCTATTCATAGTTTCATCTGCCATAAAATCTTAGATTTTCATTTTAAACTTAGTAATATCTTCAGAACCAGCTACTTCCGTGTTGGTGGTTACTGCTGCTGACTTTCCTCTTTGAAGACTTTTTTGCAGTCTCTTTTGAAATGTTTATACAGCATACAATGACACCACTACATGCAGGTGACTTTAGAAGAGTGTCATAAGTGCTCTGCTGGACATTAGCCTTCTACAACTATTAATTTATCACTAACATCAACTGTTAATTCCTCAAGGCACTAGCAGTGTTTCTAGTCATTAAACTAAATGTGTGTTGCTGTATTTATACTTAAATTTTGTGTTCACTACCGCATGTACGAAAGCAAATGGGGTAGTCTGCAGTTGAATGAACTCATGTTAGCTCTGATACAATTTTAATTTTGATAAACATTCTCCAAATTTCAGTTTGCAGTAGGCTATTCTATGAAACACAATATTAAGTAACACTAAAGAAGCAATACAGACATTTCTTGTCCCTGATCTACAGAATTAAGAATAATTTCCCTTTTGACTAAGGCCTGATCTATACTACACACTTAAATTGATGTAAGTCAACTTGCTTCAACTTTTTTGTGCATGTGTCTGTCTAACTTTGTCTCTGGCTGACATAAGCTCTCTCTTTTCAATCATCTCCCCAAATATCATGGAGCTGTGACTGACTACTGAGATTGATATGATCCTAGTATAGATACCTCTGACCTTGGCTACCCCTACCAGTTCTCCAGCAGCTGTCCCACAATGCCCTATTCCCTAAGAAAGTGACTACTTTGGTCACAGTTTTAAACTCTGCTGCCCAGGGGTCAAAGGGTATCTCTACACTAGCAAATTAGATTGAATTCAGGAGCCTTAATTCAAACTAATTTGAACCCTGTCTAAACTAGGCTTTGCCTGGTTTGAACTAAAAAATTTCTTAGTTCAGCTGGTTAGTCCGAACTAACTGCTTCGTTTGAACTTGCTTTGAAATTGTAATTCAAACTTGCACAATTTTGTTGTGCTAGTTTGAACTAAAAATGTTTGAAGTAGCGGTTAGTCCAAACTAACAAGTTTTTAGTTTGAACTAGCTGTGCTTTTTGCTTTGAACTAAAAAGTTAGTTTAAAACACGCTTAGCTCAAACTAACTTTTGAGCTACTTAGTTCGGGCTAAGAAAATCCAAAGTAAGGTTTCAGATGTAGACATAGCCAAAGAGACTGCCTCCCTACCTTGGTGAACACACCACCACCATTTGTGGAAAATAATGCTAATATTTAGTGCACATTGCCCTGTACTCATGCCCATGGAACTAGTGACAAACTGTTTAACTTTTATGCAAGTCCTTCGCCATTCCTCTTGCCTTTTGACAGACTGTGCTTATCAAGGCTGGGGCTGTAGAGCATCTTTAGAACCCATCAGCATGGCAATGAAATGTCATCAAACATTTCTTATTAAAAGTGTTTTTTGAGAATAAGGAAGATAAGGTTTTTTTTTAATTTTCTATTTCCATTGTGACTGTAAATCCAGTGATACATCTGTCTGGTGTTTGTCAGCTGCTTCAGCAGTTGCAGCTTTGAGGGCACTCTCCTTCACAACTGCAGAATGCTTGATCTTGAAGAGGAAGAAAAAGTGGACAAGGGAGGAGGTCCTTTGTGAGATCCTGCAGTCCAGTGTTGCATTAGATCATGAGCTAAGGACTTGGTGGGCTGATACAGTGAACAATGTGGAGAAAGATAAGACAGGAAGAAGCCCTGTAAGTATCTGCAAGATGAGCAGGAAATAAACCAGGACTTAAGACAACTCCCTCCACTTTTTTAAAAGATGTTCGTTCACAGGCAGTAAACCCATATGTAGCAGACCTTGGTTGGCCTATAGGTCCAAAAATCCAGATGCTGTGTTCTTTGCGGTTCTTATAGAATTCCACTGTGCCTGCTCCCTGGACCCAGAACTTGTACTACCACTCCATGCCAGAGGATAGAAAGGAAAACCACAGCTTTCTGTGCTGGCCTGTAAGAAGTGCTGTTAATGTATGTGTAGCTGCACCAGGTTTCATAGTTCACTCAAATGGACATAAATGTTAACCCTTCTAACTTTTTTCACCCTGTAAATTGTTTCCTGTGGTTTTTGTACATTGATTGAGTGAACTGCTTTTCTCACTATAGTCAAGTTTTTTTTATATTTTTGGAGGATCAGATATTATCTTTCATTCACAAGTATTGCAGAATGTGTAGCAGTAGTCAAAGCAAACCATAGTTGTAAAGGTACATTAACTATCACAGAATGCAGACCTTCAGAAAAATACCCAGTCATATGTTTAAGTAAATATTTAGCAGGACCAGGCCCAGAGAACATGAACACACACACTTTTGTAAATCCTCTTTAAAAGCCTCCTTTAACTACATAGTTACTTTTGAGCTCTTGTAATGCTCCTGTGCCTGTTCAAACTTGACAGACAACTGCATCACCTCCACCCTGGGTGAGGTCCTCCCACCCACTTTCTTCACAATAAGCAGGAAGCAACAGGCAGGTAGAACTACGAAGGACATTTTTCTCCCTAAGATCCAGTCTAGTCATTAGACACTACCAGGATCCCTTGGATGTACCAAGAGCACGTGCTGAGCTGTTAGTTCAATTTTTCCTTTGTGCTGTTAGGCGGGTGTTTTAGTGTCATGGGAGCAGGTAGCCCTAAACCTGCATTGCAATGCAATCCCACCCTCACTGCTTGTTTCTCAGGCCCAGAAGTGGTATTGCACCATCTACAACTGCTCCATTAATGTAGCTAGCAACCTTTAATGTTTTTCACTTCATCCCTGGTAAGTGGTCCTTTAGAGATGTCTTCGTGTCCTGGGTTGTTGCAGTACTTCCTGCAGGTCTGCAGATTGCAGGAGAATCCTACCTACTGGCTCTGCAGCACTCATCAGAATAGCTCAGGGCTTGTGAACACTGAGGGTCTCCGGGACGGCAGAGACTGAAGTGCTGCAAAAGTTTGTGAGATTGTGTGTGTGTGGGGGGGGGGGTAATATGTGATGGAGAAGTTGCATGCTAGGAACTTGATCTCAGAAATCTGAGTATCATTACTACACCACAACATGCTGTAGAAATTTCCCAAATACTATGGCACCAAATGGTGGGAGTGCGGCACACTGGAATATCTACTGGTGGCATGCCGTGTTTTGCATTGAAACACCAGTAAATATGCTCAGTGTTGATGCAAGCTGCTAATTATTAATGCACTGTAGTGATAGACAAACTTTGACTGCTGCAAGTTACATTAATGCATGCCTGCTGAAGTTTGTAGACTTCAGCGAAAACCTAGGTAAATATGTCTGTGTCCACTGGGAATTCCATTTCATTTTATGATGGCTATTTATAAGTCTAAATGATGAATTAGATTAGATCATTCATGTTGTAGGAACTTGCAGGATTCAGAAGGCTCTGACAAAGTTGTTAAGGAGCAATGCTGAATGGCCAGACTTAAGTGAAGCAATGACGTTGCTACCTCCAGAATCTCTGTGAAGGGTCCATTCAGACACAGAAATCCGATGGGGGAGGAGAGGGAGGTTTTCCCTCAGTCTGCTCGTATGGCTAGGAGAGAAAACCAGAGCTCTACCTGACCAAAGACAGATATGTGCATACTCTCATAAAAGATGTGCTTCTCCAGGGATGCAATATCATTAAGAATGGAGGCAGGAGGGCCTTTTTGCCCATCTTAGAGGACTTCGACCAAACTCAGGGGCTGGCAGAAGGTGGGATTCCATTGAGGAGGATTGTGTTCATAAGTTGCTAATTTTCATGCTTTAAGAGTAAAATGAGAAATTACTTTGTAAGCCTGTTCCCTTACTTTACTGTCATGCTCTTCAAAGACAGTGCAGTTCAGAACCAGATCAGTCAGATCAACTTTGGAGGGAACATGTCTAAGCAAATGGAGGAGAGTGGCAGTGGTTTCAGGCATAGATGAGCTACTTTTCAGGGTCTCATTGAGGAGGGTCAGATGGGGGGGGGGGCAACAACTGGGAAACTTAACTGAGAGACCTAACATTAGGGACGGTAATCAGCCACTACCCAGACAACTCAACTGTACATGGTATTCCTTGCAGACTGGCCTGTGTTCAGAAAGTGGGAAAAGATGGGTTGCAGCACATAGAAACGGCCCCCCCCCCCCCGAACAGTAGGATTTGATTCAGTGTTGGTATCTAGTACTACTGTGTGCAACTAGGCTACTAGTTCAGCAAGTGCCTCGGTAGTGGCATCTTATCTGCATGAGGGCTCATAGTTGCTGGGTATCTTGTTCTCCCCCCACCCCCCAAAAAGTTGGAGGACTTGTAGAGAAGGAACACTAAACATGTCTGTCTGTCCTGATCATTTTATGAATCAGGAATAACTGATACCTCCTGCAGATGTCTTAAATATGTTGCTATTGTTGACTACAGAAGATGGTTCTGTTCTTAACAATGTGTATGGGGAAGGAGAGGAGTAACCTATTGCAATTTGGCCTACTTGCCTGTTTCTTGACCTTTTTCAGTTGAGTCATGAACCAGTTGCAGTAAAAGCAAGATAATCACGGGGACGGTGTTTTTTCTGACTATCACAGTGGCGGTGCCATTCTTTCAGCTGAGACCCTGTGTGCTTGCAGTAGCATACTGAAAATGTGAGCAGTGTCTTGTATGTTACTGCTCTTTATGCTGTAGTGTGTTGCATAAATAGCAGCCCCAAACATGTGTATCATTGTTGTTCAGCTTATGGGTAGTAACATGTTTGACTTATAGGTGGTGGTTGGATACCGTAAAAGCAACTAAATATGTAGACCTAAAATTGACATCCTCTCAAACCAGAACACGAGAAAAATGTTGAATGAAGCTTTTCATGCTTCACAAATAAAACTGGTTATTGAATAAAAAGGGCTTCAAAACTTGTTAAAAAAAAAAAAATATTGACAATAGTGTCATTGGTTTCAGTAACTCTTCCCCTCCTCCATTAAGCAGTAGGATAGCATACTGAATGATACTAAAAATGTGAAAATGACAGATTGATGACCATTTAAGGCTCTAACAGCTATTTGTTAATGATTTATAACTATAGATAATGAATCTCATTGTATGAGGTAATGCTTAGGCTCAGGCTTTGTTGGCATAAATGGTTTTGCCAACTCTTCATAGAATTGCAGATCTGCTTTACATGATTCTATTGCAAGCCTAATAAAGGTGATGTGCTGGAAGTTTTGAGGTCAAAACACAAACCTGAAACTGCAAGAAGCCTTTCAGTGGGAAGACAGAGAAATAGTGTAACTCAAAATGTCATTAAAAATGCAGAAGTTGGGTAAAATGATGGTGTACTATTTACATAAAGTGTGATATGCTAAGCTGATTGGTGAAAAACTAAGTAATATGGAATGTGAAAATGTATAATAATCCAAATGAGCATGGTACATACTGGAGAAGTACCGGACCAGGAATGAAGGACCAGAGCAAGGGATCAAAGAGGCAATGACCATTATGATATCCCAGTTCAAAGTGATAGCCAATAGAGTTACTGTGATCCCAAGATGTATAAATTGGAAATTCCTGAGTATGAATCAAGGGGTTATGTTACCGCTGTAGTGGTCGCTCGTGTGCTGCTGGAATACTGTCTAGTTCAAGAAGGAATTTGATAAATTAGAGACAGTTCAGGGGTGAGCCATGAGAATTATTAAAGGATTAAAAAATTTATATAAATATTTGCCTTATAATGATGGACTCAAGGAGCTCAATCTATTTAATTTCTCAAAGAGAAAGTTAAGTGGTGACTTGATTACAATGTGGAAGCATGAGGAACAAACATTTAATGATTTCTTCAGTCTAGCTTAGAAGCATAAAACCTAATCCAGTAGTTGGAAGCTAAAGCTAGACAAATTCAGGCTAAGAAAAAAGGTACAAATTTTTAATAAATTGCTCCAGTGGTTAGTTGCATCTACCAAGGATCAAAGGCAATTCTATATTGCTGACCATTTCTTAAATTATGATTGGATATTTTTTCAAAGAGATCTATTCAAGGAACTATTTTGGGGAAGTTGCATGGCCTTTGTTTATGTTGGAGATCAAGCAAGATCATAATGGTCTCTTCACTTTAGTAGTTAGAAAATAAAAACTTGGTGCTCTGCAGTGTGATAACTTGAGTTCCCGATCAATTCAGTATTGTGTGTTTTGGCATAAATCTATGTTCAGGTACTGTAAGTGACAATCTCTCTGAAATTGTATAAAAAAGTAAAAATAGATTATGCCTAAATTAGGTGGACTTGTTTTTCTTTTTAATCCCAACAATTTAAGTACTGCTTCATGTTATGTAACAATCATCCTTAGAAGTATTTAATATACATTCTTATTTGCTGCTACACTGTTAGCTGTGGTTATATAGAGAGATATTTCTGGCCTGTACAGTTTTTGTTAGTGGGAATATCCTATGCGTATCTATAAGATACAGGTGAAATACATGTTTGCTTTTTTTCCTTTAAAAAAAGGCAACCCCCAAAACTCTGAAATTGACACTTTTTTTTTCTTTTTAATATTTAGGTCTAAGTGGAAATCCAGCAGATATAGAGAGAAGAGAAGCAGTGTTTGGAAAAAACTTTATACCTCCTAAAAAGCCAAAAACATTTCTTCAATTAGTATGGGAAGCACTACAGGATGTTACACTAATTATATTAGAAATTGCAGCCATAGTGTCATTGGGCCTTTCTTTTTACCAGCCTCCAGGAGGAAATGAAGCATGTAAGTAAACCTTGAAGCAAGAAATATTTAAAAGTGCGGTATTGTGAAACTTTGGTTCTCAATTTTATTCAAGACCCTTTTTGAACGAGAACGTCTGTCAGCTGATTAAAGTAATTTGGCTTGCTTTGTTCATTGTATTTCATTTCCCTACTGGGATAACTTGAGCCTAAAACACAGGAGCATTAGTTTCGTTTTTAAATACCAATACCAATTTTTTCAGTTCATAATATGCTGTGTTCAAAGTCACATCTGACTGAAGTGATGTACGTAAGCGTGAATGCTTCAGGTGAGGCATAAGCTGCAGGGACTGATGGACTGTGCTTAAAGCCAAGCAACCCCACAGTTCCTGTCTTAATGCAAAGGAGTGCAAATAAATTTTTCTTTTTAAAAGACTGAGTAAGCAGGACAGTTCCAAGATAGTGTTCAGCAGGCTCATCTTCCCCCCCCCCCCCCTTTTGGAGTTGGTACATCTAACAATTTTGTTTCTCATTTGTAAATGAGAATTAATGCCATTATCTTTTGGTCTTTCAGTTCAGAAATGAGTATGTGTCTGAAGTCATTCTGAACTGTTGGTTGAAAAGCTTCAGCACCTGTTTTAGACCAGGCCTTCAGGTTGTTTTTTTTGTTTTGTTTTTGGGACAACCACGGTGACGGTTTTGCTTTGACAAGGTAAAACTAGAAAACAGAGAAGTGTTGACTAAATAAAAACAGATGAAATAGCTGTTCCTTCTTTGAATGCTTGCTCATGTCCATTCCCAGCTAGGGATTTGTACACTGCATATGTTGGTGCTGAAAATTTTTTCCATAGTGGTATCTGTAAGGTTGGCTCTAGTGATTCTCTGCAGCAGCGCACAATTCACCAGTGTACTGGATGTTGCTTACTTCCCTTCATCTCAGTTTCTCCTTAATGCATGTGAGGGAACAGGAATGCTCTCTTGCGATGACAAATTCCAACTAGCGGTTTTCACTGTTCCTTAGTGTACCTACATCAACCTTTTTAAGTGGTAATAATACTTTTACGTTAAAGATGGTCTGAGAGATGACATGCCTTAGCTTCTGCATTTCAGACCCTGAGTATTGTGTAAGAAGCCTGTGCCAATTAATGGCCTGTTCCAGAGCTGCTTTAAAGTGCTTGGAGAGGTCACATAGGGGAAAAAATGAAAGATTTTCAAAGTTTTCCAGTCCCATACCAAGACAGATTGGAACATGAGACGGTCATTTATGGAATTGGCACTTAGACTGGCATCAGAACAGAGCCGGTCAGACTCTGTGCTAAGCATATTGGCCTTGGAGCAGAGCGTCTCGGGAACCATCATTTTCCTGGTACTGATCACCATCTTCAGTAGTTACGAAGGCACACACCAAAGTGGGTGTGCTTGCCAGTGCTGAGGAGGTCATGGGAGACTACCAGTCCCCCATGAGCCACTCACCTATTCAAGTCCTGAGCCCAACATCAGATCCATTGCTGACTCTAGAGAATAGCAAGAGTGGCTGCACCTGGCTTTCCTGGCAAAGTTAGGGTCCCATTTTAGTGTAAATCAGGATATTTTCCTACTGGTCTTATTTTCTGAAGTTCCACAGCTCTGAGGAGAGGTGACTCCCCATTCTTGATGTCGGAAGGACTCTGACGTCCTAGATCGATAAGATCAAACACATAGATACCATGCAACCTCTTGTTGTGGTTTTCAAACAGATAAAAAGGCTCTCGATGTCATCCCAGAGAATTTCGTACTAGAGCACTTCATGAATCTGAGCAGGCAGCAGTTGCATCTCGAGCTCTCTTTATGGCACACTTGATAAGAGTGCAGGTGTAGTCAGTGGCCTTCCTGCCTCAGGTTACAGTCCAAGACAGTAGAGCCCTGACCTAGTCTTCAGTGCATACTTTCATGTTACCCCATGTCATCACACAGCAGGTTTGGGACAATGCCAGCCTTGGTAGAGCAGCATTGCAGCCTGTAAATTACATCTGTAAATTCTCTGGCCAACATCCAGAGATGCTGCTGGGAAGTCACTAAATGAAGAATGGACATGAGGAAGTACCTGAAGAAATGGACAATTACTTACCTTTTGTAACTGTTCTTAGATGTGATGGTCGCATTGACTTCACTACTCACCATCCTTCCTCTGTTGGAGTTCCAGCAAGAAGGGATGGAGGTGGTAGTTTGGGGGGGGTGGGGGGGTTGTTCTCAGTGCCCTATATACTGTTGCCCTTGGATGTCACTACAAAGGACATAAGAGCTGGCCTACAAGTTCTATGAGGGGGAGAATTTCTGGCACATGGCATGCATACACACCTCCTAATTGGGACTGGACACGAGTGACGCATCTCTAAGAACGGCAGTTACAAAAGATAAGTAATGGTTCTTTCCCAGCTTGGGGCTCTTTCACCTGCTTCCCAAAAACTTTGAAGTTATAGAAGCTGATTCAGCGATCAAAACAAACTGAAACCCTGTCCAGACCAAACCTGTAGCCAAGAAATCAGCAGTTCTTAACTTCAGTTCAGACTTTCTAGTTCTAATGAGCAATGTTGATCATAGGTCACCACGCCTTTTTCTCAGCTGAGTCAGCTATTTCAGTGCCACCTAAAATCCAGTTCCAGGTACCTGTCCAAGAACTTCCTAAAACTCTCTAGATCTAAGGGAAACAGCCTGAATGAGTGAGGTGTTTTTGTTTTGCTGGTTCACCTGCTAGTATAGGTAGCAGCTAAACAGAATTGTTCCAAGTATAGCTCAAAGGTGATCTTGCAGCAGGGTGGTTCTTTTCAAATAAAAATTAAAATAATTGAAAGAACTTCTTCATTATATAAATCAGCAAGCAAGCTCTATTGATTTTAATTTTTGCATTTTGTGGTTTTCCTGAAAGATTCATTCTCATTAGTTGGTATGCATTAAAATACAGTGTGCAATTATACCCATTAATTTTAGTATTTTGCTAACCAGGAAGATACAGTATATCTATAAACACTTAAATGATCATGTTGCTTAATTTGCATCTAACTTTTTTAAAGTTACTCTAAATGTTGAATAATAATTCTTATTTATTAGAACTATTTTATTTGTTAAGCTCTTTTTCAATGGAAATGCAAATAACCTTGGCATTTTAAATGGCTGTTAAATAAAAATAAAAATAGGCTATATAAGGAATCATAAAAGTTGTTGTACATCAAACTACTGTGATAAAACTGTTAATAGGTTCTGTTCATTAACTACAATTTTATTTCTTGCCACCATATTATTCAAGATTTTAGAACTAGTAGATCTCTTCCTCTCACACCTTTTATTCATAGATTGGAAGAGGGAAACACACTTACATGCTTTAGCTTTCCATTGACAGCTTAGCTCTGAATGTACTAATCACTACACTGACCTGGTTGAACTAACTTAAAGGAAATTTTCTGTATACTTAAAAAAACAAAACAAAAACAAAAAAAAAACCTAGCATAACACTTCAACAAACTCTGGTTCCAAGTGTTTAGCCACTGTTTTGCCAAATCAGTGATTTGGTTTCCTTTAAAAGTTGGCAGCAGATTCATACTGAAACTTAAAAATAGTTTAAATCTATTAAAATACTATTTTGTCCAAGTATATGAGATTGAGTGTGTCAGCAGTTCAAGATAAAACACCCTACAGGAGTATCAGTTTTCAAAACCAGGTGTTATGAAACTAAGTCAGGTGCTAAATCAAAGCTTTCAAAGCATAAATAAAGTTGGTTTTGTTGTCACTTTATGGACTACTTCAGAAGTTGGAAGAGCTGCTCCTTACCTGATCATATGAGCACACTTCCAGAGTTCTGTAGATTGTAGAACATCCAGATGCACCTGCTGCTGTCATCAATTTGGATAGCAAAATGTGATAACTCTTCCAATCACAATCCCAAAACAAGTTTCACATGTAAGTCCTAGTTGATGTTCCTTGACCTTTTCATATTGAAATTTTTGCCAAAGCCTTCAATGACTTTTGTTTTTGGAATCAAAATTTGAAGGAAAATCCCCTGTTGAAGCTTTTTGCCTGTACTAGGTTGAAATGACAGGGAAGGATTTTTGTCATGCAAACAAATTAAAAACATTGTTTGCTCTGAAAGACTGCAGGATAGTTCAAAAGTTAACTAGAAGTTAATTCTTGATTCCAACATACTTTAGTTTGAATATGCAACTTTATTCTGTTCAGAACTGGGAAAAAATATACCAGGCTATGTTTATAGTCAGTGATAGGTAAAACAAGACTTTGATGAAGATGCACCAAAGAAGTCAAAATGGAACACTGGAGGAGAGATCAGTTTCTCTGCAGCACATAACTGTTGAGATTGGGAAAGTGTAGGGATTTCTGCCTAGATGGTAGTTTTGGCTCCTTCTCAGGGGTTTTGCTTTTGAATAAGCTTCTAGCTATTAATTATTTGATGCAATTTTAAACTCCACCTCATTTTAGCTGATAGGAAACAAAGCCCATTTTGCATCTTCCTTTCTTGCCCAGAGCTGCATCTTGTTTTCTGGGAGGAAATATCTGCTTGTCTATAACTCCACTTCATTCTCTGCTGGGGGAAGAGAGGAAAGGTCCCTGTTCCTCCCCCAGCTGCTCATAAATTTATTCATGCAGCAGCAGAGTGAAACACATTCTTCTGTTTCACTGCTGGCAGGTTCTGACCAAAATCTCTTCAATGAGCAGCTGTCAGGTAACAGCGAATAAATATGCACCGGACCTGACTTCAGGACATATTGTATATACTTGTTGATAAGCCAACCCCTGGTTCTGAGCCCCAAAAACGGGGGAAAAAATGGGTGTGCCTTGTGTAAGCTGAGGTCTATCTGCAGCCTCGGGCCTCTAACACACACACCCCCTGTGCCGCCAGCTTCCCTGGACTCCCTGGCACCCTCCCAAACCCACCGGGAACTGCCACTGCTTCCCCTGCAGTCCCCTCCCCCTCCAATGCCACGGGCTCCTCCAGGCTGACACCCCTTCCCCCCCCCCATGTCCCCTTACCTGGCTGCTCCAGCAGCTAGGCACAGGCTGGGGCTCACTCCCCTTGCTTTAAGCCCTGCCCAGGCTGAGTACCCAATGTGGCGGCTCTGGTGTTTGGTTAGACTCTCAACCCCTCCTCCCCCCCCCCCCCCCCCAGCAAGCTCAGGGCAGGAGATTTAAAACTCTTGGGTTGGGTCTGCTTTCTGCTCTCAGACCTGTATGTGAGCCGAGTGCCCTTTTTAAAGGGGATTTTCAAGCACAAAAATCTCAGTGTATACACAAGTGTGTACAGTATGTTTAGTTTGGATACCAGTTACCTTTGCAATGATAAGGACCCTTAAAAGTTTTTTCAAACATAACCACCTAACTCCAGACATCTAAATAAGTGTGGCCTGATTTTTAAACTGCTGAGCACCAACAGTGAAATCCTTCTTTCCCTTTGTGAGTTTCTGAACTACACTACTCCTTTCATAAGATCCTACTTGATTGTGCTGTCTTGTAACCTTTGAATGAAACATTGACCAGATGTAATTTAAACCTTTCTTAGGAAATCTTGTACCAGACTAAAGTAAGTGTAAATTTACTCATTGGGAAAGGTAATATGGATTACAAAAAAGTCTGTTTTGGATCTTTTATTTACCGTTGTTTTTTTTCTTACAGTATGCGGAGCAGTGAGTGTTGGCGAAGAAGAGGATGAAGGTGAAACAGGTTGGATTGAAGGAGCTGCAATTCTTTTGTCTGTAGTCTGTGTAGTCTTAGTAACAGCTTTCAATGACTGGAGTAAAGAAAAACAATTTAGGGGGCTGCAGAGCCGCATCGAACAAGAACAGAAGTTCACTGTCATCCGGGGTGGACAAGTCATCCAAATACCAGTAGCTGACATAATTGTTGGTGATATTGCACAAGTAAAATATGGTAAATATAGATTTTACTCACAGTTCTTTGAGATTATTGATGATGTGTTTTTTGAGTTTGTAGTTTTTAATGCTCTGTATTTTAGGTGATCTTCTGCCAGCTGACGGCGTGCTTATTCAAGGAAATGACCTTAAAATTGATGAAAGCTCATTGACAGGAGAATCAGATCATGTTAAGAAGACTTTGGATAAAGATCCTATGCTGCTGTCAGGTGGGTGGGGTGTGTGTGTGTGTGAGTTAAGTCGTAGAATGGTGTAGTTGATACTAGGCGATAACTGACCCTGAAATTTGTGTATCTCTCTAACTCTAGTTTGTAAATGGTCCTTTCCCATTGGACCCTGCTAAGGGCTTGTACTATCAGAATTCTGCCATCAGAAGTAACATCTAATAACGCTTCATATAGTAGCTATTTTTGCCTGCAAAGTGACCCACAAAACACTCTCTTCTGAAAAGTGGGCTATATTAAGTTCTCATTTACAATATATAAGCCAGTCCTGACAATTTGTATTGGAAAGCTTTTTGAGGTTTACTGTTGAAATACCAACAATGTCAAGTCTGATCTGTTCTTGATTTTTTTTTTTTTTTTTTTTTTTTTTTTTTGTTGAAGGATTTGTTGGATTGCTCACAGCATGTTCATGAGCCTTGCCCCTTAATTGAAAGGGCTGGGATGTTGAAGACTTATTGAAGATGTTACCTATTCAGAATGTTAACCAAGGAAGCTTACTGTGTAAAACAAAACCTCAAACATTTAAAAATGCATTCAGCTTTATCTTGTGCTTTATTTCTTGAGTATTCCACTCACCATAATCTTAGAGCAGACCAGATAATATTTCTAATGCAGAGCACAAGCACATAGGCATAGTGTTTTGGCGAGAGAGAGAGGAGGGACTATTTTAGCTCTTCATTCTATGCAAGTAAAGCTTGGAGTTTAAAAGGTAGCCTGTAAAGAAGAGAACATTGCACCTCACCACATAACTGTAGGTGTACCTGAGGTTTTATATCTTAAACTGCTTTTCAGTCCTAACAAGGTAGCTGGCTGGGAAGATTTCCTTTTCTAGTGGTTGGAACAAGGGAAGAAAATCCCTCAAATTCACAGCTTTGCCAGATTGTGGTGTTGCTCTGGCCAAGTTGCTTAACATCTGCTGCAGTTTCCTATACTTCTAAAACTAAACTCTTTGCTTATCACTTACTTGTAGAGCACTCTGAAATTCTTCTCAGTGCAAATAAGGTTAACTTTGTGAGACTGTCTTAGTGTTGCAGGGGGAGGGAGATGTGGAGAGGAACAATGATTTGGTAATTATCCCCGAACAAGGTGGTATAAATCTAGAAATTCTAAATATTAAAGTTGAGAGATGAAAATGACAACTGTAAACATAGTTTCAGATTAAGGGTAAATTGATTTTTAAAGGCACTAAACTCTTAATTTCTCTGTACAGAGTGGTGGCTGTTTTTGGGTGCCTAACTGGTATTTCTACACTGTAATGCATTTGGATTTTTTTTTTTAAACTTAGCTTCAGCTAGAAATTGCTTAGTTTCATAACACCTGCTTTTTAAAAACCAATATTCCTGTAGAGTATGTCCCAGCAGTTTAGAATAGAATACTCTCCAGCTTGTACACTTAGGCAAAAAGGAATTTTAAAATAGATTAAATCTATTTTGCTGTCAAGACAGTGGTAACTTGTTAAAAACTTGCCTTCTCCCTGATTGGGTTGTAATATCGATGCTAACTTTTTAACATAATTCAATTGACGATAAGTTTACATAGGAATGTGACTCTCTAAATTCATTGCAGGATGAAGCAGAATGAAAGGCTGGCCTGTGAAACGGAGAACTTTTGTTAAAAACCTGTTAGAATGAAGTGCAGAACAGCACCTTATGCATATTTAGATTGCTGTAGCATAGAATTTAGTCTCTTGAGGGAAGAAGTGTCTAAAATGTTGCTTTTCTACAACTTTATATACAATGACTTTGTTTGTTTAACTTAGTCATTAAAGACTTGATTAATAATGGAAAAAAATGTTTGTCCATGTAGTGAGTAGATCTGTTCTATCCTTCTGTTGACTTTTCAATTATGAATATGCTTTCAAAGAATATTAATAGTGTCTTACAAAACACTTTAATTTAGAGAAATTTTCCTCATTTAAAAGGTACTTTTCCCTGTTTAAATAAGTGAGAGAATTCTTGTTTACTTTATTGCTTTGCCAGCTGGACACTCTTATGCTTACCAGGAAAAGTATTAATATGTACTTCTGTTTCAGGTACCCATGTGATGGAAGGCTCTGGAAGAATGGTAGTCACTGCTGTAGGTGTGAACTCTCAAACTGGAATTATATTTACCTTACTTGGGGCTGGAGGAGATGATGAAGAGAAAGAAAAGGAGAAAAAGGACAAGAAAAGTAGGCATTGACATTTTAAATGGCTGAAAAATATTATATTAGAACTTTTTTGGATGGCTTAATTGGGAGCTATTCCATAGATAACTCATCGGGATATTTTTCTGGTTGCATAAACTGACCATGAAAGATTTCCATGTAATCGTTAAGTAAATCATTTATACTTTGAGCGGGCTATTTCTAAATTAAGAAGGTACGTAACAATGAAATTTAAATTCAATTGAGAAATAAGTAATGCCTGTGCAGTCAGATTCAATTGAATTTTCAAGTACAGGAGATGAATTCAATGAAAGACAGGTTTTTAGGTTGTTCAGGAGTTAGAGGAGCTCTTGAACACACATGTTAAATTGCTGTATTGTGAAATTTCCAACTTCACAAAAGCAGTCTAATTGTGTAATTCAGTCATGCTTCATAGCATGATTTTTATCGTTCGTGGTAGTTCAGACTAATGGCTGCCTACTTCTTGACAGAGATGAAAAAGTCTCACCAAGCAGGGTTTTTTCCCTTCAATAAATTCTTTAGTTGTATGTTTTTAGTAATATCAGACTCAGAAGACTGGCTGTTTTAGTTTCATGAAGGCCTCATGAAAATGATAGGGCCCAAAGGAGAACCTGAATCTTGCTAAGACGTTTTTGGTTTTGTTTGTTTTGGGCTTTTTCTGTCTTGTCAAGTGAATTCTCCTGATCAGAGATTGGACTGGCTTTTGCTGCTTGCCTTAAATCTATAAATTTTGCTCAGGAAGTTGTAAAAATTGATATTATCCTTCTCTGTTACTTTTTGGTAAGGTCTGCTAGACCTTCCGTGTAATAATGTGAAGCCAAAGTCTTTCAGCATGGCATCTGTCTTCTCAAGAAGATAAATCAGCGAACAGCTCTTTGGAAAAAGTTTGACTTACTCCTTATCCTCCATATATGAGTCTTCCAAAACTTCTGTTTTGGCAATTTGCTACTGGAGTAAAGTACTACCAGAGAGAAACATGAGGACTCCTATAGGATGTAATGGCTGAGGCCATCACTCACTAATAATGTGTTCACGGGAAGCTGGGAAATAATTTAAGCAAAATATTCCTTCCAGAACAAGCCATGTAAATTATTAAGGGGATGATATTAGGCTCGCTGCCAAAAGCCAGCTAAATTTGTTCCTGTTCTAAATAATTCCATGTTCTTTTTGGGCTATACAGTTTCATATCAGAGCCTAGAAACTTCCCCAGAACTCAAAAGGTGGTTCAGGTTAGTATGGCAGAACAGTAGCTTAAAATGCAGTGGGCATTTAAGATTTCAGTGAAATCTTTTAAGGTACCACAGCACACAGAATGTCCTTGTCATCTCTCTTTCCTGTCTTTTTCTTGCTTCTATTAGAAATCGACAACAACTTCAGGTAAAGCAACTTAATTCTAAATTAAGAAAAAAACCAAACAAGCAGCAACCTGGAGTTGAGTGTGTCAGGCAAACAGGTTAATGCTTCCATTAGTCTCCTCCTTCAGTGCGATCTTTTTAAGACTGACTTTCTGATAGTCACATTAGGCAAAGCAGACCAGGAACAAAATACCCTTTTTTGTCAAATAGCTGATGATTTTTACAGGAGGTGCTTCAGCTGTGTGCAGAGAATTTCTGCCAGCTCACATTGCATCTCCATTAGGTGACTTTGCTGGCATACAGACACTATTACAGCTGTGCTAGCAAAACATCGGTACTGTAAACAAGTTCTTGTCTTGATGCTGTCAGTGTCCAACAGGCAAGCGGGAGACTGAACTTCAAAATAGGGAAGTCTAAACTACCTCTCTTGCTGACCTGGCATTGGTATTTTTAGTTAAAGAAATGATCAAGCTGTAGTTTCATGACTCTGTTATAAAAGTGAAGAAGAAACTATTTTTCCTACAGTCAGATTTCCTACATTTAAATTCAAGTTCAATTCATGTGGAAACTAAACAAGAATGCATTACAGAAATAAGATTTGAGTGACCTAATTTCTTTTTCAGAGGGATAGCTGTGTTAGTGTGTATACAGCAAAAACACTGAGTCCTGTGACTCCTTAAAGACTAGCAAATTTCTTCTAGAACAAGCTTTTGTGGGCTGCAACCCATGCTGTCAGATGCGTCTTGCATCTGACAAAGTGGGTTGGAGTCCATGAAAGCTTATTCCCAAAGAAATTTGTTTTAAGGTGCCACGGGATTCTTGTTTGTTTTTGATAATTTCTTGTAATGCTTGTATGTTAGAAAGAAAGAAAGATGGATCTGGAAGATGATTATTCCTTTTTCATTTGTTACAGGTAAAAAACAAGATGGAGCTGTGGAGAACCGTAACAAAGGTAAATATGTAATATAAAATATTTTTCCTAAGTATCTGTTGTAGAAAATGAAGTGCTCACTTTTTTTTACTTCATCTGTACACAAGAGCTTAAATGTAAATATTCTAGATGTGGGTAAATGTTGCGGGAACATAAACCAAAAATGTAACTATGAATGTCCCCTTATGACTAAAATCACAAAAAAATCATGATCCATATTTTCCAGCCTTATTTCAGATTTTCAAATAGTGACCAATGTTAAGTTTCTTAAAGCCTATGCTAAGCATTTGCATAAAGTGGCATGATTCCCACCCAGCTGTTCTGGGCTCCTAAAGGTCATACTGCACTTGCTGCTGGTGATGAGCTGGAAGCTAGTTTTGTCTTGATCATGGATTGGTGGTGGCATTATTGGTTAGCTGGGAATGACTGGTTTCATAGACACTACTAAAACTGATTTCATGGGAGTTGGGGTTGCTGAAGACTTGCATCTCCCACTGATTTTAGTGACTCTGGAGTCTAACTGAGCTTTGTAATTATTCATTTATATGTCCTTTGCATTTCTAAACTTAGCCAAAGCTCAAGATGGTGCAGCCATGGAAATGCAACCCTTGAAGAGTGAAGATGGTGGAGATGGAGATGAGAAAGATAAGAAGCGAGCAAACTTGCCAAAGAAAGAAAAATCAGTTCTACAAGGCAAACTTACAAAGCTAGCAGTTCAGATTGGCAAAGCAGGTATGACTTTTTTATAAATATCCCTTGAAATTTTTTGATACTGAAGAAATTTGACAATGTTCTGAAACATTCTTGTGGCCCTGCTCCAAAATAACTTAGTCATAGGACTTTGTTAGCTTTAATGGCTAAGTTTAAGTAAGAAAAACTTGCTTTCTAGTACCACGTTGACCTATTTGGTAGGTCAGAATGAAGACAAACCTGCATGTGCTTTTCTCTGGGTATATAATCAAATGAATCTACTGGTAGTTTCTCTTACAGAATATAACACTGGAAAGTACAGATTTAGAGCATTGGTTTCAAAATTGATAGCATGTAAAAATATATCAGAAAATATTACAACCTTTCACACTGCTGCTCCGTTTAGTATATCACGACAAATGTCATTCCTAGGAAACTGTAGGTTTGACTAGGCAGTGTGCTACACAGAAATGTGACTAAGATCTGTTGCCTTATGTCAGGGGACTCAAACACGCGGCCCGCACAGCTATTTCCTGAGACCTGCAACGACACTATTGTTACCAATATTTGCACGATTGTTGTATGAAAAGGTTTCAGTGGTGCAGCCCTTGGGCTAACGCACTAGTCCTCATGCGAGCCTCATGCTGATTTGAGTTTGAGACCCCTGCCTTATATCTTAGAAGTGGGGATATAGATTTGTAATATTAACTATACACATTGTTGTGTATTGTGTCCATGTTGTATGTCCATCTTCATCAGTTGCTTCCATAGGCATGTTGACAAGTTCCAAAGAGGTAGTAGCCATGTTAGTCTAGTTCGGCAAAACAATCAAGGAATCCTGTGGCACTTATAAAGGCATAACCAATTTATTGCATGTAAATTCCCTGTCTTCAAGTTTTTGATGAAGGGATTTTCTCCCATTAAAGCTCTTGATAAATAAATATTAAAAGTGCCACAGAACTTTTTTTTTCTGTAGGCATGGTATGCTAACCAATTAGATTTTTATGTAGCCTCTATTTTTTAACACTGTCAGCTAACATAATTATTATTCTTGCTCATTCACCCCTTGATACTTATCTTAAAAATATTTAGTTTTAGAAATTAAGGAAAACATCTTTAATCTAAAAAGATCTTAAAGGTAAATGTCTGCAAAAGCTACATTAAAACAAACTACTGGTAAGTAGTTTCAGCTTTATTAAAACACAACGAAGTAAATGCTTGGCAAACAGTTGCTTATTTGATGGGATGAGAAGGCTAATTTTTTTACATTTTAAAAAGAACTAGAAACAGTACTATTTTTAAAAAGTACTTAGTCTAAAATGACCTGTTGATAGTTGCACTGTCCTAAAACTGAACCAGAAGTATTAGTTATTTTATTGCAATAGGGCTTTTAACTTGGAGGTCCCTTCCGGGTATACATAGCTGTGCTTATGGAAGCATCATCCATCTGCACATTGAAAAAAATAAATTCATTGGAAGAGAGAAGGGAATAGATTTTTATTTTTTTAATCACTTTTTTTCTAGTTGATGTGCAGAGGGTTCACATTCAGTTTCATTCAGTAGTTGTGCTCAAGTGTTTCACATATAATTCTGTTTCCTCAATATGTTCATTTCAAGTGTTGAGAGAGATTTGCATGCCTGTTCTTTCTGCTTGTGCTCCTTGGTTCTCCAGACTGTCTACTCCTGTGTTGGTCCTACAGTCAATCCCATTTTCCTCTTCCTCACTCTCCTCTGGCAACTTTTTTCTACATGAAAATGTCACAGTGTAAACCCTCCCTGTGGCCCCCAGCTCTCTCTCTCCGTCTACTTCTCTATCTCCATCATTTCATTTACCTTTATGCTTATTTGATATGTTGTCAAGTTCTCTTGCATGTGTTTTCACTAACTAGCATTGATATCCTACAATCTAGCTTCCATTCACCCACCCAGACACACATTGCCCTCACCACTGTACTCATGTGAACTACCAAGGCCCCTTCTACATTTTGTTCTTTTGAAAATTCATCTCTTACACACGTCTGTCAGATGTCTTGTAGGCCTACCATTTGACTGACTTTTCTGTTATTACAAGTTTTAATATCAAGATTTATATCTACCCTATAAAAATTGTATTTGTGTGTTTGGGACTTAAATTCACAACTGCTTCGAGACCTATCGTGTTAAAAAACTTTAGCCATAAAATTTGTTTTTTTCCATTTACATAACACTTATTCAGCTTTCTCCATTTAGTCTGAAAATGAGGGTTTTTTTAATCTTGCGTTTTACATTTGTATTATAGATAAGTTAGAGCTTTTTAAAATAACTGTTTATCCTTTCTTTTTAACAAAAGGTTTGTTGATGTCTGCAATCACGGTCATTATCCTTATACTGTATTTTGTAATCGATACCTTCTGGGTTCAGAAGCGTCCTTGGCTTGCTGAGTGCACACCAATTTATATTCAGTACTTTGTGAAGTTCTTCATTATTGGAGTTACAGTCCTGGTGGTAGCAGTACCAGAAGGTCTTCCACTTGCAGTCACTATATCACTGGCTTACTCTGTTAAGGTATGTGTAAAAAGCATGCTTAAAGGTAGAGATGGTCACATAAACAGTTTTAAATCATGCAAACCAGGAAATTCTGCATTGCTAAGCGGTCTTCATTGAGGACTAAGAGAATTTCATCTTCACTCATTCTCACCTGTAGTTCAGTGATAACTCATTATGGTTAGTTGGTATCAAATGCATTGTAAATTAACATAATGGGTTCCTTGGGGCAATATAACTTAAATTTAGAAGTAGTCTACTTCTGTGGTTCTCAACCTTTTGTGAGTTGTGACACATTTGGCAGCATATTGCACCTTTACAGCACACAGTAGCCTACTCGCTCCAGGCCAAATCCAGCCATCTCTCACACTTACCACTGTGTGGTGATGCACTGTGTCCTGACACAGTGGTTGAGAACCAGTGGTCTACTCGATGTGTAGTGAAGCATAGTGATTCTGCTGCTTGGACTTGGAATAGGACTTCTATTGTGTATATATAGTTTACAATCTATTATTTGACTAATTTTAAAGGTGTGTGTTTGGGTTACACACTGAGCTATATCAGCTGCTTTTTGTTGTTGTTGTTTAACTGAATGGCTTTCACTTCTGCCACTAACATACTTGTTCAGCAAGCCAAAAATGATTGCAGTAATCCTTCATAACCTTCTTGGAAACAACTAAATGGTGTGTATTTTTCTTCTTTTGAGTTAGTACTGGAGAATATCACTGTCTAGGTATGACAAGGTATCTGCTTAAATTTCTGTATTTTGTTTTGATTCTGGAGTGATAATTAGAGATTGAGCACTGCTTCAAAACTGGCAGAGTACAAACAATGGCAGTATGCTGCTTTTCATACAGCTCTGCTAATGTACCTTTATTGCAGCTTGCAGTAGCCTTGGTATTCTGATTCTGTAGTCCATTCTAGCTTCCAAAAGGTGGTTAAATGATTGAAAGTAGGTGTTTGAACCAATGTCTATAGGTGCAAAACTCTTCTGCACCATCTGGTCTGTTTCTCTTCGCTGTTGTCCATTGTTAACACTGACTATTCAGAAACTGAAGTCTATATCACTGACTGACTTGGAGCATTTTAATTAAAATTGTGTGATGTTCTGACCATTTTTAATTGTAAAAGACTGAATATTCAGTCATCTAAGCTAAACCAAGAAAACATAAATAAGTGGTTCTATCTTTCTTTTCAGTCAATGAATGGAGCACCCTTTAATGCAACCTTATGTATTTCAGTTGTATGTTAGTTTTGCTGTTTGAAAATATAGCTTTAAAGTTGGGAGAGAGGAAGGGCTCAACCACCCTCCGACAGGATAGGAATAATATTCAGCTGCTTCTAAAGAGGAATGTCTTTGTGGGAGACAGTTCCATTATAACTTTTTTTTCTTTTTTTTTTTTTTTTTTTCTTTTTAAGAAAAGGGATGGGGGGGAAATCAATCAGGAGTTGGTGCTGAACAAAATGTCTTTGCTTGGAAGATCTGTTGAGATCCTAGATTCCACAAGTTTAGCGATACGGCTTGTATGTCACCTTGAGTAACTGGTGTAAAATTCTGTTACTGACTTAAGCTAAAATTGACATACAAATGTGGTAGAGTATGGACTCTGACTCCAGTAGACACATTTAATGAGCAGTTTATTGTGACATATAATATATTTCAGTGTAAATTTTCTGAGTTGTATGCATCAGTTTTTGGGTAGCCAACCTGAGGCATCTTTAAAGAGGCCTGACCTTCTGAAGCTACATACTGTACTCAGTGATTTCTGAAGATCTAAAACCTTAAGAGGCTGAAGCTGGACATCCAAGCCTGGAGTTTTGAAAATAGCAGCATTGGTAGTTAGCTATTCATATTTTCTTTTTTTCTTAGAAAATGATGAAAGATAATAATTTGGTGAGACACCTGGATGCTTGTGAAACAATGGGCAATGCAACAGCCATTTGCTCAGATAAAACTGGAACATTGACCATGAACAGAATGACAGTGGTCCAAGCTTTCATCAGTGAAAAACATTATAAAAAAATTCCAGAACCAGAAGCTATTCCTGAGAAAACTCTGGCTTATCTTGTAACAGGAATTTCTGTTAATTGTGCTTATACTTCCAAAATACTGGTAAGTGAAGTTTCTTAGTTTCAGACAATAGTGTCAAAAATAAAGCTATTCATTTGTAGTTCTTAAAAACCAGTGTGTATAAATACTGATCTTGACGGTAGCTAGCTGACTTAAATGTGTATGAACTGAAGAGTTGAGGGTTAAGGTACCTTTTTAACTTTACTGTAATTCAGGGATCAGCAACCTTTGCCAGCCCTGCCCACCACACCCTCAGCAGGTGGCAGGGTGGGGCCAGATGGGGGCAGAGCCAGGGATTCCTGGTTGGGAGAAAGGAGGCTAGGGTGTGGCAGGCAGCCCCTGGGTGTGGGGGGCATGGGTGAGCCACCCCACTCCCCTCCACTGTGGGGACTGACACTGGCCCCTGTGCCACTCTGGCCCCCTGAGCCATCCCATGCTGTCTCCCAAACCCTGTTGAGCTGCTCAGGGCCTCAAGCTGCACTGGCTCCTGAGCTGCACTGAACCATGTCACGCTGGCTCCCAGGCTACTCTGGCCCTCCCATGCTGAGCTGCTCCTGAGCCACGCCAAGCCAATCTGGCCCCTTGTGCCAAGCCATCTCCTCATGAGCTATCTCCAGTGTTTGGAAAGCAGCTAGCACATTTTGGGTGCTACCACAATACAAACATATGAGAGCAGTATGGTGTGTGTTCACTAGTTGCAATGAAGAAGTGCAAGTACAAATAGTAGCTTAATTTAATTAATGGACTTTTATTTCCAGAGAATGTAATGTTTGAATAAATGATATTAATGATCCTTAATCTATGCAATCTTTTATTTATAACTTGATTACTTTTCACTATGCTGAGCGTTTGTGAAATAATTTCAGTACCTATATCATGAACCAGTTGTACAACCTGATAAGTATAAATATTGCACTCTTTTAAGTTACTGTGTTTACCTATTTAATGATGGGATCCACTTATTTGATTCAAATCATGGCCACCAATCTTCATCTCTGGAGATATCATGCACTGTGTATAATAAGGAAAAGTGTTGGGGGTTGACTTCTGAGTAGACAAATATTAAGTATGTGGCTTGCTTGTCTTAACTGTTCAACTAAGTACATGAGTTTGCATCTGTACCAGATTATTTTCACAATATGTAGCTTTTACAGTAGATAAATACATAGCTGAATTAGGACTTTCTCTGTGGGGGGACAAAGTTTACTGTAGAGAACAATTGGTGGAAATTTGATACGAGAGAAAAAGTCAAATAAGGTACAGTTGGTGCTTGTGTGTGGCTCAATACTGAGTTCATTCCAAGAACCTGTGTTGCTCCAGTTTATCTTGTACAGATGTTTTAGGATCTGTGATAAGCTTGTGCAAGAAGAGTAGTTTTTGCAGAGGTAGTAGGAAACAGCCCTTAAAAATAACATTAGAATCATAGACTACCATGGGAATATTATGGTAGGAAGGGACCTCAGGAGGTCATCTAGTTCAACCCCCTACTCAAAAACAAAACAAAAAAAACCTATCCAGGACTTTGTCAAGCCAGGCCTTAAAATATCTAACGATGGAGATTCCATCATCTCCCTTGTTAACCTATCCTGGTGTTTAACCACAGGCCTAGCTAACAAGGTTTTCCTAATATTCAACCTAGACCTCCCATTTGGAATTTGAGACCCCTGCTCCTTGTTCTGTCATAAGCCATCACTGAGAATAGCCCACCTGTATCCTCTCTGGAATTCTGCTTAAGGTAGTTGAAGGTTGGTATCAAATCCATTCACCCCCCCCCCCCACACACTGCTATCACCACCTTTCCCAGTTCTTTTGAAAGAAGACTGAACAGGCATGGTTTCCTTAGCCTCTCCTTAAAGGTCATATCCTCCAGCCCCATAATCATTTTTGTTGCCCTCTGCTGAATTTTGTCCTATTTGTCCATATTTTTCCTGTGATGGGGGCCAAAAACTGAACCCAGTTCTCAAATAATGGCCTTATCAATGCCACATGAGGGGGAATAATCACTTTCTTTTATCTGCTGTCTGTGCTCCTGCTAATGCAGCTAGAGATTTATAGCCACATTCCTTTTCACAGGTAGAGTAGCACTAATAAGGTGGACAGAAAGCTGACTCGTATATCCTGCTTCTTGTCCATTTATAACTCCATGTCCTCTCTTGCCTACCTGCTACCTAGCCAGTCAGTCACCTAGCCATATGTGGAGTTCTTTCATCAGATACCTTTTGGCCAAATCCTTCAGTTTGTCTAGGTCATGCCTTATCCTAGCTCTGTACTCCAGTGTATTTATCACTCCTTCCAGCTTAGTGTCATCTGCAAACATGCTGAGAGTGCACTCCACTCCATCCAGATCATCAATAAAGGCTTAAAACGTAACTGGTCACAGGACCAAGTGCTGGTACACTCTGTTTGTTAGCCGTCAACTAGATATCAAGCCTACCCACTGAGCAGAGTGAGCTAGTCGGCTTTCTATCCACCTTATTAGTGCTACTCTACTTGTGAAAAGGAATGTGGCTATAAATCTCTAGCTACATGTATAAAGTGGTGCTCCTGACAGACACCTCCCCCTCCAAAAAAAACAAAAAAACCCAAAACACGTTATAGAGAAAAGCCTCAATGCCTTGTCTAGATCCCAAGCTACAATTAGTCACTAGTATTTTAGTATTCTAAAATCTCTGAAAAATACCAAACCATCTGCCTACTGAAGTTGTTAAGGTTACACGTGTCTTTGATTTCCAAGAGGAAGTCATCTAATTGGAAAAGGACAGATATTATCCCAAATATGCTAGTTGGCATCAACTAATGAAAAACCTTGAAAAGATTTCTCATTTTATTTTTTTAAAAGCAGAACTCAAAAACATTTTTAAAAAGTTAATATAAATGAGGAATCTCACCAGCGGGAGATGTTTTTTTTGGTGAGTCTACTAGGGACCTGTTCTGAGCTCAGTGCTAAATTTTTTTTGCTGTGTAAAAAATGTGTAAAAGGTTATAAAAATTGCAGATGATGCAGGTTGGTGGAGTGGTAAATAAAAACAGGATAACTTTGTAACTTGGACTCATGAACGCCATTGTGTTTTTTAACACAGCCAAGTGCCAGCTTCTACATCTAAGAATAAAAACTGTAGATAATTACAAAATTTGGCAATGTTGGAAGTGGGGTGGAAGGAGGGAGTGACTCCAAAAAGTATTTAGGGCTCTCATTAGGTAACAAACTAAACATAAATTTGAAGTGCAATACTGAATCTAAGAGGCAAATGTCTTCACCAAATGCAGTCAGCCATGGAACTTGTTGCTAGGGGTGTTGTATAGGCCAGAAGTAGAACTGGGCTCAAAAGAGAAATAGATAAGTTCATGGAAAATAGGTCCAATGATGAGTATTACTGAAGACGAATTGGTATGCAGCTCTATGCTCTAGTATGCCTCTTATTGTGGGAAGCTGGGACAGGATAACGCAGGATGATTTCACTGAGTAATTGTCCTGTTCTGCTCATTTCCCTCTGAAGTATCTGGCACTGGCCACTGTTGAAAGATGGTATACCAGGCTACCTAGGCCATTAGTTTGACCTGTATGAACATTCTTATCTGGTCTTTAGTGTAAGTAGAGTAACAGTGAGTAGGAATAATGAGGTGATACTTTGCCTGTATATGGTGTTAGTGGAACCAGCATTTGAATGTGATGCCCAAAGTTCTGGTGTCAGCCCCTCAGAAAAGATGCTGAAAAGTTGGAAGGTATTCAGAAATGAGCTAAAAATGGTCCGAGGTCCATAAAATATTCCTTACAATCATGCTTGAGAAACATAATGGAGAAGGTTAATGGGCAACTTTTGTCACAGGTTATAAGTACCTGCAAGGAGAAGGAGGTTTCATCGTAATAGGCTCTTTTTAAAGTATCAGAAGGTGTAATGAGTCAATGATTTGAAGCTAAAATTAAACAAATCTGGATTAGAAATAGGGTGCAAACTTTAACAATGAGGGCAATTAAACATTCAAACAGTTTATCTTGGAGTGTGGAGGATTCTCAATCACTTACAATCTTTAAATCACAAGCTGATTTTCTTTCCACAAGAGATCACTTGAGCAGAAGTTATGGGCTTGGATGCAGAAATTATTGGCTGGGATCCTGTGGCCTGTCATAAGAAGCTTAACTAAAGATCATAAATGGTCCCTTTCTGACCTGCAAGTTATGAAAGCCAGCAATCTGATTTATTTCCACTTTGGGCAGAGTATTTATAAATACAGATTTTTAGCACTTGTAACAAGTGACTTTGGTTTACAAATTCAGCAGCTCACAAGTGAGATATATCTGATTCTATGATGGAGTAATAACTGCACTTCTACTGTTGTATTTGATATATTATTATGATGGAGTGCTGTATTCTGGAAACTAGAATAGAATTGTCCCCTTTTTTCTTTTACAGCCTCCGGAAAAAGAAGGTGGCCTACCCCGTCATGTTGGTAATAAAACAGAATGTGCCTTGCTGGGATTGCTTCTGGATTTAAAACGGGATTATCAGGATGTAAGAAATGAAATACCGGAAGAGGCATTGTACAAAGTATACACCTTCAACTCAGTCAGAAAATCAATGAGTACGGTGTTAAAAAATTCTGATGGCAGCTTTCGGATATTCAGCAAGGGTGCCTCTGAGATAGTTCTTAAAAAGTAAGATTCATGCAACTGTTGGATTACTATCTCTATTAGACTTTATAAGAAAGTCTATGTCCATATAATTGACAGTCCAATCAGATAATCTTTCTGTCATGTCCTCATAGGAGAACAGTAAAACTACTGACTTGTACCAATGCAGATCTTGAGTTATTGTACTTTTTCTCTTGTTTTAAGATGGTGACAACCAAATCACTACTACTTAATTGCTGACATGATTAAAAATATTTCATATCTTCTATCCTCATTGTTGCAGTTATCTCTCCACTTGTGTACCAGAATCTACCCTTATCTAGATTTAAACCAAGTGGCTCATTTTGTTTTTAAATTTTATTTTTTGTTTTTCTTCCACAAGTTTGTTTACATGCTAAACTGGAAGCAAGGCCTTGTTTACATGGAAATGGCTGCATCGAACTCCACAGATCGATGCAACGGGATTGATTTGAGCAGGCAGTGTAGACCTGCTCAGTCAGTCTCGGAAGTGCTCTCCCTTTTGATGTTGTAACTCCACCCCTCCAAAAAAAGTAATGCTGTGTCAAAGGGAGAACATCTCCCCTCGACACAGTTAAGTGAAGATGCTGCGGTAAGTGGGAGTAAGTAAGTCAATGGGAGATAGGCAGTGTACATTCAACTGCTGACAGAACGGGATTGTTCTCCCACGAAAGCTTGTGCAATAAATAAATTTAATACTTTTAAAAACTATCATGACTTTTTTGGTGAATCTGACTAACATGGCTGCTTCTTTGGAACTTGTTAATATTTCTAGTGTTAATGTACATTTAGTGTATTGTAGTGCAATTAAGAGAGAAATATCTGAAGGTTGTAAATGTGTTTTTTGTTTTGGTTTGGTTTTTTGTTTTGCCTATTGAAGTGGAAACAATTTTTGTTTATTTTCTGGTATTGAGAAATCACTCTACTGGGTACTAACTGTCTCAGAAATGCACCTACATTTCTTTTCTCATTAGTCAGATCCTCTAAACATGGCTCCTTTTGAAACAAACCTGCTGACTGAATGTTTTTACTGTACCATTTGGATCAGTTTGTGCTATGTTAAAATATTTTAAGAGGGAGTATACCTATTACTTGATAAGCAAGGAGTCCTGTGGTACTTAAAGATGAACAAATTTGTTCATCGTGTGAGCTCTCATGACATAAGTAAATTTGTTTATCTTTAAGTGCCACGGGACTCCTGGCTAGTTTTGCCGAACTAGACTAATGCGACTGCCCTTTTGGAACTATTACTTCATTTGCTTCTGTTTTATTGTAAAGCTTTCCTTTGTATTCTGACTAAAGAGAAGTTGCAATTCAGGTAAGATTGTTGTAGACATTAGTAAGATGGAGCCATCACTCATCCACTATGGGTAGGGAGAGGTCACTTGTTTACTGCTAAATGTTTCTTAAATCACTATCAACTTTCCCGGAAGTTCTGACAGTATATGAACAATCTGAAACGCAAAGTGCACCCAGGGGAAGAGAAACATGTAGTTGGAAAAGTAAGATGCAAAAATAACAAGTCTGAAGATAATATAAAAATGTACTTTATTAAAAACCTTTATTAAAATTACTGTATTTGTGTATCTGCCTGCAAGATATTTTGGTGTCAGACTACCATTAAGTACCATATAATTTGATAAGCACAATTGGACTAAATCCTGTTCTTGCATCATTGAAATGTTGGGTCTGGTTCTTGTATTGCTTAAGAGCTAGACTTCCCCCCCCCCCCCCCATGCTCATTCTGATCATCTGAGTCTATCTAAATATCAGATTTAGAGCAGATTTTCATTCTTCGAAAGTAATGCTAGTTCACACACTTTTACACACCATTGCTGCTGTTTTTGGGCACTGTTTTGTTTTACACTATGGAACATCTCTTTGTACATGTCTCACTGGAACACAAGATCCAGAACAATAATACAGATGGACAAGTATATTAAAATGATAGAAGTAGAAAGTTAAAATGCCTGCAAAATACAAGTGCTTAGATGGGGGGAAAAAATTCAAATGTAAAGTTGACTTTTTTTTCTTCCCCTTAGAGACTCAAGGAAGATTTTTTTTCTGTGAGGAAAAATGCTTGGTTATGATTGCAAGCACTACAGTTTCCTTTTATCAGGTGTTTTTTGGTTCTGAATCTTACTGTAAACTAAATTATTATTTGGTATTTAATCACCTCTTCAATTCTTTTTGTTAGGTGCTTCAAAATACTGAATGCTAATGGTGAACCAAAAGTATTCAGACCTAGGGATCGTGATGATATTGTAAAAACTGTGATAGAACCCATGGCCTCTGAGGGACTCAGAACAATATGTCTAGCATTCAGAGACTTCCCAGCAGGAGAACCTGAGCCAGAGTGGGACAATGAAAATGATATTGTCACTGGTCTGACATGCATTGCTGTTGTAGGAATTGAAGATCCTGTGAGGCCTGAGGTAGGAGGAACTGTGAATTCATTGTAACTGCGAACTGTATTTTTGGTAACAGAAATCTTTGTTTTGTTAGCAGTCTGGATTCTTGACATTGTTTAAAGGATTGTTTTTGCCAAAAGTCTCATTTATTAATTTTGCTTAAGTAATGAAAGGATGTTCAGGAACTTAGTAAAAGTTTCCTTTGCGGAGACCAGTAAATATAGAATAGATTAAGATTTTCATATTGAATTTTCCAAGCCATTTTGTTCTTGGAGTACTCTACAGATTAATGACCTAGCATGTAAATAGGCAAATGGAACACCCAGCAAGCACCCAGCAGTAGTGTGTTTACAAAGTTGGGTATTAGAAAAAGCATTATTTAGGACCAGATCATAGAATCATAGGGTTGGAAGGGACCCCACAAGGTCATCTAGCCCAACCCCCTGCCAGAAAAAGCAGGACCACTCCCATTAGATCATCCCAGTCAGTGTTTTGTCCAGCTGGGACTTGAACACCTCCAGAGATGGAGATTCCACCGCCTCCCTAGGCAACTTATTCCAATGCTTCACCACTCGCCTAGTAAGGAAGTTTTTCCTAATATCCAGCCTGGACCGCCCCAGCTGTAACTTGAAGCCATTGCTTCTCGTTCTGCCCTCTGTTACTACCGAGAACAGTCGAGCTCCCTCCTCCTTGGAGCAACCCTTCAAGTAGTTGAAGGTTGCTATCAAATCCCCCCTCAGTCTTCTCTTCTGCAGGCTAAATAAGCCTAGTTCCTTCAGTCTTTCTTCATAGGGCTTGTGCTCCAGCCCTTTGATCATTTTGGTTGCCCTCCTCTGGACTCTCTCTAATTTGTCCATGTCCTTTTTGTAGTGCCATTGATTCCTACACGCTGAATCCGTTGTTCTAGCCAGTTTTCTATCCACTTTACAGTCCATGCATCTAACCCATACTTCCTTAATTTGCCAATGAGAATGCTGTGGGAAACCGTATCAAAAGCCTTGCTAAAGTCAAGGTATATCACATCAACGGCTCTTCCCGCATCCACAAATCCAGTCATCTCATCATAGAAGGCGATGAGGTTGGTCAGGCATGATTTACCCTTGGTAAATCCATGCTAACTGTTCCTGATTACTCTACGTTCCTCCAAGTGTTTCAGGATGGATTCTTTGAGAAGCTGCTCCATGATTTTTCCAGGGATTGAGGTGAGGCTGACAGCCCTGGATCCTCCTTTTTGCCTTTCTTGAAGATAGGTACTATATTAGCTTTTTTCCAGTCCTCTGGCACCTCCCCCGTTCGCCACGAGTTTTCAAAGATAATGGCCAACGGTACTGCTATCTCATCAGCCAGCTCCCTCAGCACCCTCGGATGCAGTTCATCCGGCCCCATGGACTTGTGCACATCTAGTTTCTTTAAGCAGTCCCTAACCTGACCTTCTGTCACCAAGGGCCTCTCTTCTTCTCCCCAGTCCCCCGTACCTAGTGTAGTGGGCTGGGAGCTGACCTTGCTTGTGAAAACTGAAGTAAAAAAAGCATTGAGCACTTCAGCTTTTTCCTCATCCTCTGTCACGAGGATGCCTGCCCCATTCAGTAAGGGACCTACACCATCCCTGATCCTCTTCTTGTTATTGATATACTTGTAGAACCCCTTCCTGTTATCCTTCACATCCCTTGCTAGTCGCAACTCCATTTGTCCTTTGGCCTTTCTGATTTTATCCCTGCAGTCACGAGCAATGTCTTTATATGCCTCCTTAGTCATCTGTCCTAGCTTCCACTTCCTGTAAGCGTCCTTTTTATGCTTCAGCTCAGTGCAGAGCTCTCTGTTAAGCCACAGTGGGCGCCTTCCACATTTGCTGTGCTTTCTCCTTATCGGAATTGTATCTTGCTGTGCCCTTAGCAGGGTTTCTTTAAAATGCACCCAACTCTCTTGGACACCTTTCCCCTTCAGATCAGCCTCCCAAGGGATCCTGCCCATCAGTTCCCTGAGGGAGACAAAATCTGCTTTTCTGAAGTCCAGGGTCTGTGTTTTGCTTCTTTCCTTCTTTCCTTTAATCATCAACTTGAACTCAATCATTTCATGGTCACTGCTACCCAGGCTGCCATTGACCTCTACTTCCCTGATAAATTCTTCTCTATTTGTGAGCAGCAGATCGAGAGGCGCAAGGCCCCTCGTTGGTTGCTCCAGCATTTGTACCAGGAAGTTGTCCTCAACACTCTCCAGAAACTTCCTGGATTGCCTGTGCACTGCTGTATTGGCCTTCCAGCAGATGTCAGGGTAATTGAAGTCCCCCATGAGAACCAGGGCCTGTGCTCTAGAAACTTCTGTTAGTTGTACACAGAATGCCTCATCCACTTCCTCCTTCTGATCTGGTGGTCTGTAGCAGACACCTACCACAACATCCCCCTTGTTGCTCTCCCCTCTAAACTTAACCCACAGACTTTCAACTGGCTTGTTTCCACTTTCATAATGGAGCTCTGAGCAGTCATAGAGCTCCTTTACATATAGTGCTACTCCTCCCCCTTTCCTTCCCTGCCTGTCCTTCCTGAACAGTTTATACCCATCTATTGCAGAGCTCCAGTCATGCAAACTATTCCACCACGTCTCTGTTATCCCAATCATGTCATAGTTCTTTGTCTGCGCTAGTGCTACCAATTCCTCCTGCTTGTTTCCCAGGCTCCTTGCATTTGTGTATAGGCACCTAAGATACCCAGCTGATTGGTGTTGGTCACTGTATTTTGTTTTTCTGCCACTTAAAAACACGGAGTCTCAAGCACCAGAAAAAGAAGAGATTTCAATTGTAGGCCTTTTTTTCAGGAGGACTGTACCTCTTCACTGCATTTAAGTGTAAAACCTAGGTATGAGGCCAAATCCCAGTGCAGGAGCTGAGTCCAATCATCTGATTGGAAAGTCGAGCGCTACCAACTGTGGGGGAAAAAATGGTGAAACCGTAAAACACACAATAAAAAGTGGGTATTTTTTGTGTAAACTTTACAGGGCATGAGGCTCCTTGCAAATGTTCATGGCGTAAGATTCATAGCAGTGCGCTATAGTTTAAAAAAAGGTCTCTGGGAAGTGTACAATAATGGTCACTTGCAGGTGTTCAGCAGAATAGTTACTTTAAGTCATCATTAAAAGAAGAAAATGTATTTGAAAATTAAATTTTATGGGGAAAAGTAGTCTCTGTATGGTTACATGAATTATTGATGTTCAAACACTCTTATTGGGTTAGCTTGGGTGGGGATTGAACAAAGAACCTTTTTAAGAGTATACTTCTCTTCTTCTTTAAGTAGGAACTAAGGCCATTCTCTTAGAAGCAGTGGAATATTTGTAAACTACTTTTTGCAGTGGAGATGGCCATAGTCACACTGTGTTTGCTATGGGTCATGTCAAGAACTCAGGGCAACTTTTCTCAGAAATAGAATTTGGCTTTCCAAATTTCTGTTAACCATAATCACCTGTTGTCTGTCTTGTTGCTAGGACTTGCTGGGTAATCAACATGAAAACTATACTTTTTTTTTTTTTTTTTTTTTGCATAAACAGGTACCAGATGCAATAAAAAAATGCCAGCGTGCTGGTATAACTGTGCGTATGGTCACTGGAGATAACATTAACACCGCTCGTGCTATTGCTTCAAAATGTGGCATTTTGAATCCTGGTGAAGACTTCTTATGCTTAGAGGGTAAAGACTTCAATAGACGAATACGTAACGAAAAAGGAGAAGTGAGTCTGTTTTCTTCAATGGATCTACATTTGTCTCTTGTGGTCTCAACTTGTACAATGTAACTAATCTGCATTCTTTGTACAGATAGAGCAAGAACGAATAGATAAGATTTGGCCAAAGCTTCGTGTGCTTGCAAGATCTTCACCCACTGATAAACACACACTAGTAAAAGGTAAAAGCATATATTCACTCAAAGTTTTCAGAAATTCAAAATACAAGTTTTTACCAAATGTGGGTTTAAAAAAGAAAAAGATTAGGCTTGATCCTTTTATCTGTTAAAATTTGAGTTGGTATTTGAGATGCTATCTCACATTCCAATCCTTTCACCCAAAGAGTGCCAGGCAAGGTTCTTGTGGGTATCTGGCAGAACTGTTCTTTAATTAACCAGGAAAAGTGAGCTTTATGATGATGCTGGCTCAATTTCACCATTGAGGTAATTATTCTTCTGATGGTTGAATATACTACTTCCATCCCCTTGATAAGGTGAGAAAAAGGAGACCCAGCACTGGCTATCCAGCCTGAGTACTGGGTGTAAACATAGAGCACTACAGTCATGCTGTTCCACAAACTTGTAAATACCAATGCTGAAATTCAAATCTTTGTGCACTTTTATTTTAGGTATAATTGACAGCACTGTCTCGGAACAGAGACAAGTTGTAGCTGTAACTGGAGATGGTACAAATGATGGTCCAGCGTTGAAGAAAGCAGATGTTGGCTTTGCCATGGTATGGGCCTTAATCTCTTTACTGTCAGTGTTTTAAAAAAGTAACTTGTGTTTTAAAGACACTTTTAGCTAAGTATAAGTCTTTGTTGCTATGAATGTCATACGTGATTTGATAAAGCTGAACAAATTTGCTTGTAGTTGGTTGCCTACTGAGCTACCAAAAGTAGCATTGACAGCTACAGCTTCCCACACTTTCCTTCCCACCCTACTCCCCCACCAGTCTTTCTTATCTTTTAACCTAAGTTTTAGGTTTTTGGCTGTAGAGAATGGGGGTATTCTTGTCATTAGCTGCTGAGTGAAATCTACTTAAAAGTGAAGATGTGTTGCTTTAATAATTACAGCTGAAGTTGTTTTTATGCAGAAGTTCATTGTTGCCTCTGCTGCTGCTTTTGCAAAATTTAGTGGTACTGTAGTTTAATGCTTGACAAGATGTCTGGAATGAGTTATTTGATCAGTGTGGTGCAGTTCGTTTTCTATAGGAATAATCATCTTAGATAAGCAACGTACCCTGTTGCAGCTTTGGCTGGACGAAAAAACATTTAAATTTAAATCAAGAATATTTTTTTCCAGCACTTTATTAATCTCTCTTTTATAATTGTCCTGTTAGATGTGAAAAGGTAAAATGAGGGATTTTCTTTTTGCAAGGAACTGAAAGCTCTGAAGGTCCAAACAGCATCAGATGTAGAGGATGTTGGGTCTCTGAATAGAGTAGTGCTTGTGGATCCCATGGCTCACTGTATCTGGAGGCATCCTTAAAAAAACAGATCAGGTTGTGTGCCACAGATAGAAATGATTGTCCGTTTAACAAATTCTCTCCAACATTCTCTTTTTCCAAAAGGTGTACTCTAGTTCATATAGGAATTATTTGAGGATAGGTTCATGGCCTGCATTCTGCAGGCAATCTCATTAGATGACCACTGGTCCGTTGTGACGTTAAGATACATGAATGAGCTGTGAGAGAGGATTGTGGAAACTTAACTTTCAAAATCATACAGTACAAGTGACCATATGCATCAGACCTTGGCTGGGAGATCACCAAGCGTAGAAAACTTTTGTAAGAGCTTTTTCCCTCCAGGCGTCCAATTTTAGAAACTTTCAGAGAAAAATGCATTTGTAATACACCATGTGGAGAGTTCAGAGAGCTAGTACCCCAAAACTGCCTTGATTTGAGTCTTGTTGATGCTTTGAACCAACTCAGAGAAAAGAAACCTTTCTCTGTTGGCAAGGCTTTAAGATCTGGGACTGGGAGATCTCTTGCCATGTTCTTGTATTAGGCAGTTACTTAGTACTGAAGGAAAATAAGCTTGTGTAGATAGACTTATGAATTGAGTCACACTGCATTAGTTGTTTGATCTTATTGAGATGGAGTGCACTAAATTGTTGATTTGCCTGAGGATCGTGATCTTGTGGGGGGGGGGGGGGCATGGGTTACATGATCCTGATGATAATCCTACAGCATTAAAGACTAATTTTATTCATATTTATATTGGCCATTTACACATCCTATATGTTTGAACCCATTCTGTTCACCTTTGATCATCCAAATATGTGACCTACACCTGTTAGTACAGATTCTGAAGGGGTTGAGAGCAGCTGGTTTGCTTTCTTAAATTCTCCAAGAGGATCTTCTGATAGTTCCAGGCCTGTTTTTGTTTGACATCAATTTTGGCCTGTCTGCCTTGGTATTAGCAAAAGTATATGACTGCATATCATACATCTATCCCAGGTTAATGATTGGAATTCATTGTTGCCTGTTGAATGCTTAATCTATTTGAGTTTTAGTCTCATTCTTCATAGACTGAATACATAATACACAAAGTTTATTATTCAGAAACAGAAGTTGAAAAGTTTTACTCCCAAGTCCGTTTTTTAACTTCAGTTCTGACTTGCATTATAGATCATTTTAGCCTCTTGTTGGAGGCTTGCTGAAAAGAAATAAAGATTTGAGTGGGCATGTAAACGAACACTACTACTTTCACTCCTAGAGGTGAGCCTGCTTATCAGGTTTGAAGAACAGTGATGGAGTAAGGAGAAGCTTGTGCTACTTTTGTTTTTAGCTATTCTGTAGGTAGAAGGCATTGTTTCTAGGATTTCCAGTTGGCACTCTTTGAATTAAACTACATTAATATGCTAAAAGATAGTGACTTACTGTCATGCTAAACAACTTGATTATTTTGTCTAGGACAAACATCCTCTTTTGCACCTATTTCATCTTTCTGCAGACATCTTTACAAGTTTCTAATTTATGTTCAGTTGTTTATAATGAACTAATGTTAATTAACTTTTCCATCTGGAAAACCATTCATTTTGGATTAATTTACTGTAAGATAAATTTAATGTTCCAAAAGCTTATGACAGAGGCGTGTCACAGGGTTACAGTGTAGTAAGGTGGTGAAGAAAGAGCTGATTCGTGGAATAAGAGTGCATTACGTGACAATCGTGCTGTTTCCTGCTTTTGAAATTACTTAAAAATAAGCCTCCTTGTAATTCAGAACTACTTTCAAAATAATGAGATGTTAATTTAGTCTATACTAGTGGTTCACAATCTTTTTCAGGCTGGGGACCTCTTTTTAACAAAAATAAATCTCTGTGGCCCCCTGGCTGACTTATGTACTCTGGCCCATGCCATTTTGGCGGTGCCACTGGGACAGCCAGCTAGCGGTGCTGCCATCACCATGGCTGACACTGCTGGGGAGCTGAGTTGCGGGAGCTATGGCCCCCTACCCTTGCCTCTGCCAAGGAGCTGCCACAGCCCCATCCCCCTGCTGGGATCTGTCCATGGGCAGGGAGAGGCAGCCCTGGCAGAGCGCGTCGGGGCTGCAGCTGGAGTCTGGTCCGAGTAGGGAGAGGCTCCCATGGACCCCCCGCAACATATGCGCGGACCTCTGGGGGTACCTGGGTCCCAGCTTGGGAACCACTGGTCTATGCAAAACTGATAGCTCGAACTCAAGTCTAGGTGATTAAAATGGAGTTTCTTCTGCCTGCCCCCTTCTCTGGCTACTTGTCGAAGTGGAATTCTGACACTACCTTGAAGATAAGATTGTACACCACATTATCTGTTGAATTTGGTGTCAGGGGGATGAGTTACAAGATCCTGAAGCTTGCTTTCTTTAGGGACTTTTTAAAATGCTGAAATCAATACTGATATCTTCTTCCCTTCTAGGAAAATGCATGTAGACAGTAGACTTTTCAGTTGGAAAGTACAGCAATAATAACTTGTATACCATTCGTACTTGGCACTTTAAGGAGCATAGATCACTGTTGTATTGATGCCAACATATGAAAAACACTGGTTTTTTTTCATGTGACTAAAACAAGCATTTTATATCTGCAATGCATAAAGGTTTCTGGTATGACCTGTTCTACAGCCATCTGAACTTTAACTTTATAAATTTTAAATGTTAAACTGATGTAGATAGTAGGACGTATGCATTTTTAACTTCATGACACTGGGAGTTGACTTCCTGGGAAAGAGTGCTTGCATAAATGAAGGTCATTAAATATTGCTTCTAGGGGTTGAATATTTTGCATTCAGTAGGGAATGGGTATGCTTAAATACAATTTATCCTCAATGAGATTAAAAAACAAAACAAAACACTTGAGGTTAACTGGTAAGTCTTGGATCCTCCTTGCCTGCTGTGTGCGCGTTGTATACCTCCACATTTGTCTTTCTGTTTTTAAAAGTATTTTTGCAACTCTAAATAAGTTAAGCTCCTGAAAGGTGCATTGTTTCTGGTCATATGAAGTCAATTTGTCAGTCCCTATCAATCATTTTGGAACACACTGCAGAACCATACTACTGCACCATCTTGTGGCTCATAAAGAATTAAAATACTATAACTTCAGCCATTTCAACAGCCATGCTGCTTGGAAAGTCACACAGGCTTGCATAATAGGTGTCAGTATATTTTTTTCAATAATGAGAAATTACACATCTGTTATTACTTTGTGTAATTATTTTACTCTAGGAAACAGGAGAGCAGAAAGTGCAGATAATGTAGTTTTGTTTTTCCAGTCAGGACCTTAGAGAACCCCCTGTAAATATCTTTACGCCACAGATGGATTATGGTACACTTCAGCTGCTAAACTTGCCCTTACAGTCTTATGGTTAAGTTCCAAACGTGTTAATTACAGGTCCAGCTTTCATAGTGGAGGGGGCAGAACATGAATAGTACTTAGACGCTATCAAGATAACTGTTCAGGAAAAGCACTATGGAGCATGAATTTTTGGTGTAGTGAGGACTTTTGCCCATGTTTAGTAATCTGTTACCAATGAATAAAATAAAAAAGCCACTAAGTTTGAGACTCCAACTTGCTGTGCAGTTTCCTGCTTTCACTACAACAGCAATTGATCATCACAGCCTTGAGACTTGTGCTGGTATGCATGGTAGCAAACAGACTGCTCTTTAACAAAGCAGTTAGTTTAAAAAAAGAGGAAAAAATCTGAAAGCACAAGTTTAATTGACAGAAAAATAAAACTTGGATGTGAAAACTGTAATTTATAATTTCTTTATTGGATTATCCAAACTACTTATCTGCTCAAAAAAATAAATGCAAAGTAACTTTTTGCTTCAGCATAGATACATGTGTGTTTGGATTTTTTTTTTAAAACTGTCAAGATGTCAGGTTTTATCTATGGTTCAAATTAACACTGAAAAGATGCTTAAACTAAGCAAAAGGATAATTTACTGTGTGAGCATTTAAGAGTTGAATCTGGTTTTGATTAAGCATTTAAAAAAGTGTGTGTTATCCCTTGGTACATCTCTCAGTAAAACATACTGCAACTTTTGTATCTTATTGATAATTTTAAACACAATCCAACTTTGGTATCTTTAACTTATTAAAAGTTCTTTTTTTGTGCCTCTTCAGGCCATTTAAAAGCAATTTTATTCTTCATGTCAGTTTGTGTACCCAACTTATTCTACAGTGTTGCACTTAAGGAAATGTACAATTATGTAGTAGAAATGTAATCATCTGTTAGATATCAGTTATTCCTACTGTTGTGATTTACAGTGTTCATATGTATGTTCTTCCTAACAGGGTATTGCTGGAACAGATGTAGCTAAAGAAGCTTCAGATATTATTCTCACAGATGATAACTTCACAAGCATTGTTAAAGCAGTTATGTGGGGACGAAATGTTTATGACAGTATCTCCAAATTTCTTCAGTTCCAGCTTACTGTCAATGTCGTAGCAGTAATTGTTGCTTTCACAGGAGCATGTATTACACAAGTAGGTACTGGTGGTAGCTGGTTTCAACTAATTTAAGGTCTGAAAACATGTGCCTCTTTGACTAAACTCTTGCATACTAAAATCTTTTCAAAGACACCATTTTGGGTACTGTCTTAAAGGATGTACTGCTCTTCAAAGCAATACACCAAATATCCATGTAGTAAATATTTTTGTCTGCAAATGGTTCATTTCTAGAATGTTTGTTACCTATTAGGAAACATATCCTTTTTATAGGATTCTCCACTTAAAGCTGTGCAGATGTTGTGGGTAAATCTCATAATGGACACATTAGCATCTCTTGCCCTGGCAACGGAACCACCTACGGAATCTCTCTTGTTGCGGAAACCTTATGGGAGAAATAAACCTCTGATTTCTCGCACGATGATGAAGAATATTTTGGGTCATGCATTCTATCAGCTTGTGGTGGTCTTTACACTCCTGTTTGCAGGTAAGAATAAAGCTTTGATCATTTTCCAGAAGTTCAAGCTGATTTATTATGGCATCTCAATCTTGGTCATGTTAATTCTGACTACTTTAATACTTTGATTCTGATTTTATGTACTTTTTGTTGACTCATGATACTGAGATGATAAATCTGTTCTATACACAGGTGAAAAAATTTTTGATATTGATAGTGGGCGAAATGCACCTCTGCATGCTCCTCCTTCAGAGCATTATACTATCGTATTTAATACATTTGTGATGATGCAGCTTTTTAATGAAATCAATGCTCGGAAAATTCATGGTGAAAGAAATGTTTTTGAAGGAATCTTCAACAATGCCATCTTCTGTACTATTGTTCTGGGCACGTTTATTGTGCAGGTAGGCAGCTGAAGATTTTAGTTAAGTATGATGTCAGCAATATTTATTTGCTGCTGTGCAGCTACACTTAATCTATTTATGTTTCCAGGTAAAGTAGTATCACATCTATGTATTTTGTAAACCTGAACAGCTTTCTTTGTCAACCTGGGAAGAAAAGTTGGCTCAAATAGATCATTTGAAATTGAGGTTTCAAAATTTTATTTTTTAGATTATTTTAAAATTTTCCCCTTAAACTCACTACTTTTAAATGTGACCTTGAGGAGTTGCGTATCTAAATGTTTTCTAAAGATACGTTACCTACTGTCAGAACGCTTTCCCCCCTAAACGATAGTATCTACCAGTATCTAATTAGTTGAATAGTGATCTGACAAAAGAAAGTACAGTTATCAGACACACTGTTAATCAATTTTATACCTGCTTAGAGTGAGAAGGAATTATACGTACATCAGCTTGGAAACGTCAGCATCACCAAATCAAGTATTTGAATGTCCTGCTGCAAAAATTACGTAGGCTGGTAATACTTAAAGTTACATTACCTTTAACTTACTCTAAGTGCAATGACTAAAAACATCTGGCGACTCTTTGTTTTCCTATATGGAACATGCTCAAAGAACTGGTCAGTTGTACCATCTTTTGAAATATTTGTCACGTCACATCTAATTTCTTTCAGATCAAGTAATTCTACTGTCTTTCAGCTTCACACATGTGAATGACAACTTAACTATGTTCCTTGGACTACTAAATTTGTAGTTTCATGTTTCTAATTGATACTTCTTTTATGGTTGTAATCCATCAAGAAAACTAGAAATGTATTAAAACTTATCTGATACTACAATATATTTGACATCTAGAACTTCAGAATTGCTACTTGGACCTTGCCAAGATGCTCCCAGACCTTTAAGATTCTTTTATCTGAAGACTTAGAATTCCAGACCTATGACACAAGAAGGCACTGTATTTTCAACAGAAAAACACAGGAATAGGAACAGGGAACTTGAAAGCTAATCCTGGCTCTTAACATTTCATTTGCCTCACATTCCCCTCCGTAAAATGGGATTAGTACTTTTTTTTTTTCCTGTCCTCCCTCCACCCCCACTCCCTTCCTTTCTGTCTTGGCCATTTTGGTTTGAGAACTCTTCAAGGAGAGGGCAGTTTCTTACTATGCAATAGATAAATTGCCTAGACGAAAAAATCGAGAGCGTGATTACATTTTGGGCTTTAAAAAACCCTAAACATACAAATAATTTTAAAAGTAATGTGAAGCTTAAGGGAAAGGTCTGGCATTTGAGGTTCCTAAGTTGCTATGCTGGTACACAAATTGAGTACTATGCTGTAATGCATATACTCAGCTAATGCCAATTATTTAAGATTTGTATTTTGGTTTTCTGAAATTCTTTGAATGTGGCTAGTTAACACATACGAATGTGGTGTGTGCATATATGACAGTATTTATTTGGCTATGTTCGTTAAACAATGCATGGACAATTACTCCAATTTATACTTAAACTTAATTTCTGGTTTTTTATTTCAAATTTTTACTTTTGTTCAGTATAGTTCCTAAGCAACTTTTTTTAATAGTTGAAATGCATGTGCAGAAATGATATTTAAAGAGTGCTAGTGTCATTTGCTGGTTTCACTTTGTGGTTTTTGGATAGCCTTTAAAGTAGGAAAAGCTTACTGTTAAGATGCCTACTTGATGCAGTACTTAGCTTTTTACAAAGCGGAATTGTAGTTTAGGTTTGGATGCTACACACCTGTGTCATGAAGGGGAAAAACAGGGGAAATAAAGTAAACTTAACAAATTTTAGTCTGTCTGAAATCTGACTCCCAGCAGGTTGTTTTTCTAAATGCATGAGTAAAGAGAAATAGTAATATTTTAATATAATTTGATCAATTGTTTTATCTATGGTTAATTGAGTCAATGTGACTTCTTAAATTACCATTATAGTCAGATTTTACTTTTGAAGTACAAGATAATCATGGGGGAGAATTCTTCTATATCTATTCTGAGGTTCAAAATAAAGGTAGCTTGAAAATGGTGCTGAGGAGAAAAGGGGATCAAAATGTTAGAACATCACACAAAAGTCAATATATTATGTAAACAGCTTCTATGACATTTGAAGCATTAAGTAGCTAAAATGCACAATAGATCTTTATGTTCACTGATTCACAATAAATATTGCTTTCTAACTTTTTTCCATAGATAATTATTGTACAGTTTGGTGGGAAACCTTTCAGCTGTTCAGAACTTTCAGTAGAGCAATGGCTATGGTCCATTTTCTTGGGAATGGGAACGCTACTGTGGGGCCAGGTAAACTTTTTTTTTTTTTTTTTTCCCCCCCCTGTACAAGCTAAGACATCTTAAAATGAATTCACATAGGTTTGTCCTTCTGGGTACATGTGAAAATTGCATTGTCATCTAAAAGATTTAAGCACGTTTCAAGAGGGGGTGGGGGATGGGACAGGACTTAGCAGATGCTTGACTCTCTTTTTCATTTAGTGAGATTTTTACTAAAATAACTGATAGCAGGGGATTGTTTCATCTTGATACTTTAACCTTCTGGCAAGAAAGTATGTTACTTGTAGTTACATTCTTGAGCTAGGGACTACAGTTCACAAATATGTGGAATTTAGTAATCTTAAAACTGCTGCTAGTTCACACCCAAATAAAATTTCAGGCTTAGAAGATTGTATAAAGATGCCTAGAACAATTAATATAGTGCCAAAAATCATAGTTGCCATTAAGAAAAGTAAACTAAATTTCATCAGATTGGGTTGGTTCATAACCAACCTCTTAGGCTTTTTTTTTTTTTAAATACCATCTTTCACTAAAAATATATGTTGAATCGCTTATAGTTAAATAAACCCTCAACTCTGTTTAGGAGCAGTGATGAATTAAAATTCAGTGTTTTGTAAAAATATATTAAACAGTTCTGTTAATTTTACGTGATACTGAATTATTTGGAACCTCCTGGTAATGTAAAATTAATTGTGAACAATGATATAGAATTTAACTAATATGCCTTAAACAACATCCATAAGTGTCTAATCTCAAGCAAAAACCCCTGCAATAGCTAATCACCTCTCCATTTTTGTGCCATGAATGTGTGATGTAGGAAGATTTTTGCTTCCCTTCCCCTATCCATAGTTTCATAGCTGCCAACACTGTTAAATTTTGCAGTAGACAACTCTCCAAAGAATTTTAGGGCTGGACTGGCTTCAAGTATGCAAATAGTGGTCTGTAATTGCACCCATGTGGGTCTCCACTTCATTTATAAAGGTGATCTTAGTTTCCATACAGTACAAAAAGAACTTTCTTGGACAGCAATCGTGCATAAGTCTATAGAGCAGGTGTGTCAAACATGTGGCCTGAAGACTGCTTCCATCTGGCCTGTGACTGTGCTCTGCAGGACCACAGTGTCTCCATAATAGAGAGAGAGAGGTCTTGCACACACAGTGCTCCATGATGCTGGGAGAGTGTTCTGAGGTTATGAGACTGTTCTGTGGTTATGCCTACAGTAGGGGCTTAAGTCAACTTAAGCAAAGCCCTCACCACATTTGGAGTTCATTAAGTCGGCTTAAGAACTCTTCCCCTTGAAGTTGACTTTCAGAGTTCGGGTGACTTTATTAAGTTGACTCAGTGCAGTGGGGCCAGTTGGGTCTCCTGGACTTATTTAAAGTTGACTTAATAAAGTAGACTTTAAATGGGTCCCCTCGCTTAAGTCATCCTTAAAGTTGACTTGATGCAATGTGGCCTCGCTAAGTCGACTTAATAAGGTCTACTTAAAGTCAACTTTAACTAGACCTTATTAAGTCGACTTAATTAAGCCATGTAGTGTAGACATAGCGTGTGGTCTCACAGGCTCTCTCCCTAACAGAGACAGCACTCTGCGATGCCATGAGAGTGCTCTAGTATTTTGATTTATGGTATGTATGTACTTGAAGCACACTTAAGTCAAATCCGGCCTGCCGTAGCAAGTGAGTTTGACACCCCTGCTATAGAGTAAACTGCATGGAATTTAACTTGTGTATCCTTGTAAGAGGAAAGAACAAAGTTATTCTCCTGGGAATTAAGCATTAAGTTTCTAGGGCTTTAGATGCCCTCCAGCTATGAAATACACAGAGAAACTATAGTTTCCAGCTCCTCATCATGGTGTGATTCAGGTCCTTTCATGAAAAGGTAGTTGGATTAGCTTATGGATTTGCTGCTGCTTAGAGTTCTGTAGCAGCAATGAAACTGAATCATCTTAATTTCAGTATTGTTGCTGTGAAATCTAAGCAGCTAGAAACGACCTAGCCTCTCACTGTCCTAGTGAAGTTTTGTATTTCATTCATATGAATGAAACACAAATGACCTTAATATTCTTTAAATCAGTCTTGTCCAATCTGTAGAGCCTTGAGTGTCCTCTGGGACAGATGTGACTCTTGAGGGTCACTTTATTTTTAAGAATTGAATTTGTATTTGATTACAGATGAAAAATGAGTCCCCTGGCTTGTGCCCCGGAACTTTTAAAATTAGGGCTCAAAACATGCATGTGCACACACATGCGCCCCACCTCATTCCTATTTGCATTTCCTGCATCAGTTCTAATGTGAGTTTGGAGCACTCAGGTAACTGTTGTCTCATCCCGTCCCTTCCCTGCTATTGCTTCTCAACAGTTGCCCTACTGTGTTGCACTGGGGAGGAGGAGTAGAAGTGTGTTGCAGTAATGTTTCCTTTCCCTCCAGGGTGAGGGAAGTCCAGGGAGAGTGGGTTAAGAGCTCAGCTAGCTCTGTTTGTTTGTACTTAGATAGAACATACAACAAAGGAGGGCTCAGTTCACACACACACACACACACACACACACACACACACACACACACACCCCCAGCGGAAGAGAGAAAAAAATACCAAGAACAGCCAGCTAGTTACGGCTCCTTGATTCTCTACACAGTCTAGAAATAAAACTTGCACCATGTAGCAAGTCTAGAATGAGCCAGCTCCAGATAACCATTCTGGCCTCCCCCACAAATACACCTGCCTGACTTGCTTTCAGCTGGCTTTTCATCTCTGTCAGGAGAATCCTTGGCTGGGATCTTGTTCGTGTCTCCTTTTGCACCACCTAAACAATGCAGAGGGAATAAAAAGGAGCAGAGAATCTCTCAGTACTGATTGTTTTAGACCAGGCGTGGCCAAACTGCAGCTTGCGAGCAGCATGTGGCTCTTCAAAGAAAAAATGCGCTTGCAGGCAGGGAGCTGCATCAGGCAGGAGGAGTTAAAATCTCCAGCCTGTCACTGGCAGCTCAGGGGAAGGACCGGGAGGAGGAGTGAGCAGCAGCAGAGAGCTGGGAGGAGGGAGCCGACAGCTGGCGGTGGGGGGGGAGCAGCCAACAGCTCAGAGAAGGGATGTGGGGAGGAGCAGCTGGGCAGCTCGGAAGCCTGGGGGTAGGGAGGCAGCTCTTAGGACAGAGGAACTTCAGGGTATGGAGGCAATGAGGGAAGCAACAAAGGGGATCAGGGAAGAGACAAGCTGTAAAGGACTGAAAGACCAACAAATTATTATCTTCTGTTTCCTAGATCTCAGTGTGGATTTTATTTTGCTTTGCTTTATTTATTTTTGTGTACTTTGTGGTTTTTATTTTCTTTTGGTTTGGCTGGGTTGGTTGGTTTGTTTTCGTATTTACCTTATACCACATACCATGGCAGTATCACTGCTGTCCACAGCACTTTACAAACTTAGGGGCACTTCTTGCAGTCCCTTTGCAAGTATGGTAGTCAGGAAAACAGGTTAAAAAGTCTTCCATTGTATCAGAGGGAGAAGGAATAAGTCAATGAAAAATCCTACTCCTTCTTGCCAGCTCTCCAGAAACCTGTAGATCAAGTTCTGGACAGTTAAACAAGAAGTTTTGTGGAACTCTTATAGACTAACACATTTATTTATCACATTTCTCCCATGAAAGCTCATGCAATAAATGCATTAGTCTTTAAAAGTGCTCCAGGACTCCTTGTTTGTTTTGCTGAACTAGACTAACGTGGCTACCTCTGGCGCTCTGGACAGAGGCTTTTCAGAGACCTTGAGGCACCGGGACTAGGGATGAGCCGTTTTCTGTGGCATCTTCCCTCTTCAGAATTATTTTATGCAGAATCCTATTCCACAAAACTAAGCCTGTTTTGAAAGACAAGTGTTGGGCCATCTATGGAGTAGGAAAGTGTTTCACAGGACAGTTGAGTTGTCATGGGAGACAGGAGCAATGTTCTTTCTAAACTGATGATACAGCTGAGCAAGTTATGGATGCACTTGGGGAGCCGATGAGTAGGGGCCCTACACCGTGTTAGGGAACTTGCTTAGTTGCATCCAGAAGTTGCTAAGTTGTATAATCAGCTTAGAGAGAACAGTGCAGGGAAGGGCAGCATGGTGGGAGACAGCAGGAGAAGTGAGCAATGGTCAGGGACAGCAGAGAAACACCAACACGGCAAGAGATGGTGGGGATGCGGCAACAGGGGGAGGGAGGAAGTGTGGAATGGTCAGGGAAGCTGTGGCATGTTTAGATTTTTCTCACAGGCTCTAATGCAGCTTACTCCTTTGTTAAAATTATGTTTTACAAGTCCTAAACATGACATGGAATACTAAGAAATGAAAATACAAAGGAGAAAAGTTTAAAACTGAATGTAGATTACTTTCAGTTTTTAGCACAACTACCTGCTGTGAAGCATTGTATTCCACAATGAAACTTGTTAAATAAAACCATTGTGCAATACTTAGAGATCAGCACCTGTGAGAGCTTTTATGTACTGCATTGACAAGTTACTGCCCAGATTTTTAAAAACTTGCCACTAGCCTGCAGTATTCTGCTTCCAACAATGGCTAAATTTTTACTGTATCGGCCTAGTTTTTATGGTAATCTTAGTAGGATCAATATTTGCTGTTTTTAAGATAAAATTAAAGTGCGCAATAAATTTTAAGCTTAGTGATTTTGGAATAGGTAAAAGTATGTGGTTATATGCCTCAGTGCGGCTCTCATAGTTTTAATAGTCGACTTGTGAGGCTCTTGAGTTCCATAAGTTTGGCCACCCCTGATTTAGACTCTTAACTTCTGAAGTTCTTTGCACTCAGCCTGAAATGGTTGGCTCCAGTACTTCAAATGATGATTAGTTCTGGGAAAATAGAGGTGTTGGACCCTACTTTCCAGGAAAAACTTTAGATGTGTTATTGGCAAATCATTTTTTCAAAAGTTTTGGTAAACTATGTGATTTTCAAACTTAGGGTCAGGACCCAGTACTGGATCACAGACCCTAAGGTGCTGGGTGATGGGCTGTCCTGCTTCTGCCACCAAAACACTGGAGTACGTTACTCAAAGATGCAATTGTTGGGTTGCAGGCATAAATTCTCTTTAGCTGGGTTCCGAGGGAAAAACGTTTGAAAACCACTGAATAGAAATCACACCTGTGACTTAGCAGTTAGTTTTTTCTAACTTTTGTATTACCTGACTTCTTTACAGTAGATAACTTTAATGTTATGCTAATATAATTATATGCTTTTAATTTCAATTTTCTTTAGGATTCTGGAATAGCTTACACTTTATTTTTAGAATTTAAACAGCCTGAGTTCATCTGCACATGGTTGAAATGAGATGCTGTGGGAAGAGTTCTTAGCTTTGTTGCAGTGGTTACTTAGCTAGATTGTGTTGAGCAGTATCAAGTGAACAGAGTAGCAGCAGAGTAGCTTTTCACTGTGAAAGTTGTATTTCTGAAGTAGGAAGGTAAGCTCTTTTTAAAAAAAAAAAAAAAAGTATAGAATATTGTAGGCTAAAGGAAAAATTACAAAGACTTCAAGATCATATATTCAGTAACTTAAACTAATTTTAAAGAATACAATTTGTACTTCCATGCTTCTGTCTCTTAATTCTTGTATACCTTTTCTTCTTTAGCTGATCTCAACAATTCCAACTAGCCGTTTGAAATTCCTTAAAGAAGCTGGCCATGGAACACAGAAGGAGGAGATTCCTGAAGAGGAGTTAGCAGAAGACGTAGAGGAAATTGATCATGCTGAAAGAGAATTACGTCGTGGTCAGATCTTGTGGTTTAGGGGCCTGAACAGGATACAAACTCAGGTATGGTCTTGGAAAAGGTAGGAGGAGACAATGGTAGTTGCGGGTTCAATTAAATCTTCCCACTCCGTCCCTTTTGCCCAGTAAGGTGACAACTTTAAACTGTGTGACTGACATGTTCTCGAAATGGGGGTATGGATGACTCTGTAAGCCCTCAAGATCCTTCTTCAGCTCTAAATTCATCTCTTGCCTGTGTATTGCTCTGTAAAAAGTGCCTTTTTTTTCTTTACTTCTTATGTGTTATAGATGGGATGGTCCTTTCTCTTGTTCTCTCTCTCTCTTGCTGAGCAAGCTGTCACAATCTCTGATTCCTTGCAGATGGATGTAGTGAATGCTTTCCAGAGTGGAAGTACCATTCAGGGGGCTCTAAGGCGGCAACCATCCATCGCCAGCCAGCATCATGATGTAACAAATATTTCTACCCCTACACATGTAGTGTTTTCCTCTACTACTACTTCTACTACTGTGGGGTGTGAGTGCGTGTTCCTAAGTGCATGAAATTAACATTTCCTAATTCACACACCTAACGTTTCTCATTTTCTCCTTAGTATTTAAATTCATCGTTTGGGCTTTTCATAAAGCTTCCTTTTCACAAAGTGGAGTCCTCAGACTTTTTTCTTAGAGGGCTAAAGAACAGGTGGAACAGTTGCAAGAAAAGACTTAAACATGAAAGCTGTGAGCCTGTATGTACTGTGCCTTCATTCATTCATTTATGTACAGAGGGACTTTTTAAAAACTGAGAGAAAAACTGTTGTAAATTTTCGAGTATATGCCTCTAATGGTTCATTCTTTGAATATGGTCATACTTTACTCAGTACAGCACATAACATTAAACTGGTCCAACAAAAATAGGTGATCGTTTTTCAAATTGCTAATATAAAATAACAGTTAAATGTGAACTATATTTCAGCATTTGCTGTGGCAAAATCAGCTATTACTTTATTTGTATTCAAGATTGCACAGGTTAAAATATAGACAATATTCATGAATAGAAAAGAGCTTTAAAAGCTTGCTTTTTATAGAGATGCTCCATGAACTGAATTTTGCTTTTTGTTGGACTTTTTCTTAACCAGATTGCAAGAATTCTCTCTAGGGTGTAGCTGGTAAAATGTGCCTGTTACAAGAGTAGTCAGTTTAATGGTACAAAAACCAGTGGAAGTATTCAGCCATTCAAATTTAGAAATGAAGAGCTTTGGTGAGAACGCTAAGATATCCTGTAATGCTTTCTTTTAATTCAAACTGGATAACTTTCTCTCTAGGTTTTATTTGACAGCAATACATAAAACTCCAGTGATGCTTTGCCAACTAACTCTATTCTCTTTAAATTATGCTCTCTAAATGAATTAGCATCTGAGTGTTTCAGCCATTTTATGTGGAGACTAGGATTGTAATAGTTCATTCTAAAATGGGTACTTAAATTGTATTTGAGTTTTAAGGATGTAATACATTGTTTCCTATATTTTAGCACATTTATGGATTTCATATACACACCTTATTTAAACAAAATGGGTTAAAATTTTAAAACTTCTTTGGTCAGATGAGTTTCCATCTGGTTTTACTAATTAACCTTTAACATTTTAAGCAACTTTCAAACATTCCTATGGGTTGGCTAAATGAGAAATGTAATGAGTTAGCTAGCTATTTTTCAGGCTCCTTAACTTTTTGGAACTTCCAGATTGCTGGGCTATGTGAAATAGGCAGAGACTTAAAGCTTTCAGGAGTCGTCATCTTTAAAAGGAAGTATGGTCCTCTGGGCTCTGTTTCTGACTTCCCGAGTCAGAGCAAGTCACTTACCTCTGTCTGTTTTCCACTCTGTAAAATGAGGATCCTTCCCTACCTCACGGGGATGTTGTGAGGCTTAATTCACTCAGTGTTCGTAAAGCACTTTGCATGTATGTGACCCTTCTTTCATTTAAAGATTCTAAGTGTGTTATCTTTTTTTTTCTGGGAATAGGGATGTGCCCTAAGGCAGCAGTATATTTTACAGTGTTAGTCTGCTGCATGTACATCTGATGTATCCACAGGAATGTTCTTTAGTTTCTCTCCATATATAGGAAATAAGTTTGGGCTACATTGTGCCTCTTAAGCAGAGCCTGTTGCAAGTGGCAGTGTGGAACCATGTGACCTGTAAGTGTATAGCCAGGAAATTGTATGCCATCCTGGGATGGAGAGGGGATTATTTTGCGTCGTTACTTTAAGCAGTGCAGCATTTTTCCCCTCTGTCCTGGCAGCTAGCTGTGATAGCGAGTATCTCAAGGTAGAGGAGGAACCGTGTCTTCTTCCTGGCAATTGCAGGTCAGTAGGACTAGTGTCAGTACCAGGCAAATTTGTTGAAATTGTAGTGAAGAACAGAATGATCAGACACGTAGTGGAACAAAATAATGTTGTTTATGCATACAAAATAATGGGGTGTAAATTAGCTATTACTACTCAAGAAATAGATCCTGGAGTCATTGTGGATAGTTCTCTGAAAACATCTGCTCAATATATAGCATCCGTCAAAAAGCTGTTTAAAAACCATTAAGAAAGGAATAGATAACAGTAAGTGTCAAATGCTGCTATATAAATCCATTGTATGTCCAGACCGTGAAAACTACATACAGCTCTAGTTGCTCCACCTCAAAAATTGTATATTAGAATTAGAAACCATACAGAGAAGTATCGGGGTATGGAACAGCTTCTACATGGGGAGAATTAAAAAGGCACTGTTTAGCTTGGACAAGACCCAACCGAAGGGGAAGTTATGATCAAGGCTATAAAATAGTGAATGGGTCTGTATGTCTATTTACCCGTTCCCATAACACAAGAACTAGAGGCCACAAAATGAAATTGATAAACAGCAGGTTTTTAATAAATGAAAAGAACTTCTTCACATAATTCAATAAAACTGGGTTCAGAAAAGAATTAGATGCCCAAGGACGTAACTCTTTGCACTGAGTATCCCTAAACCTCTGATTGCTAAAAGCTGGAACTGGAGGGATCACTCAAAACACCCTTTTCTGCTTTTGCCTCTGAAGACTAACCTTGGACTTTTTTTAGTTTGGACTAGCAGGTCTGAACAAAAATAATAGATACCTTAATCTCCCTATGGCAACTTTAGGATAACTTATGTTGAAAAAGTAATATTAAGAAAATACTCTAAGATTTTTAATATGAACAGTGGAACGTAAGGCTGAGTTGGCACGTTGTGGCGATCAAGTGTTTTTTTGGACTATTAGCAAGTTGTGCACTACAGTTTGAGAACTTCTGATCAAGACCAGGGGTCTCAAACTCAAATTACCATGAGGGCCACATGAGGACTAGTATGTTAGCCTGAGGGCCACACCACTGAAACCTTTTCATACAATGATATTGCAAATATCAGTAACAATAGTGTCATTGTGGGCTGCAGGAAATAGCTTTAGGGGTGGCATGTTTGAGACCCCTGATCTGGACCAAAGGTTGAAATAAAAGGGACACTGTTAAAGGGAATTGGGTTTGGTTTCAGATTTCAGTAATTTACTCTGAAACTGAAAATGTACTATTTGCTAAGCTTGGACAATGAGGGTGGTCTGATTTAATATGTTTACTGATGCATTAACTTGTTTGTGATTTTAAAAAAAAAACCTTTCTGCCTGAGCTGTTTGGATCATCCCTTAATTCTGAATTTCCCTTTTTTTAATCTGACATGTTAATTTGGCTTGAATATTTGTGGTAATTTAAGATAATTATAGTAAAAATAAGGCTATAGTGTTAGATTTATCTTATACACTGGATCTGATTGGTAAAGCGGATTTCTGTTGAATGAGTTCAGAGGTAGTTTATGCAATATGCACCAGATTAAGTTATGTTGTTGTAACTTGTGTATTTGCCCCCCATTCATGGGTCATTTTTTAATTGTATGCTGCTATTAAAACTCTCTTACCAGCTGAAGCAAATTCTCCCCTTAATGTGTTACACTTGAGAAAGGAGACAAAGAAAAGAATCAGCAAGTATCACTCACTTCATGATGATTGTCTTGATGGCCTCTATTTTAAATACTTCATTCTTGAAGGGTTGCTTGCCTGTGGAGCCCTGCCATAAGAGATTGGGATGAACTTGTGTAATCTTTGGAGCAAATCTCCTCTTCTTCAGCGGAGAAATAACTAACTCCAGTTTTCCCTTGTAGTGGAAAAACCATCCTAAGTAGGACCACAACAATTTTGAAACTCAAGGTGTTTAATAGATTCTGTTGACTTTTACGTTTAAAGTACAACCCTGCATGTGAAGTGCATTCATAGCCTGCCAAAGACCTCATTTTGCTGAACACACCATGTTTTGTGGATGAATTCTGACTTACTGGGATTCCAGTCAAATAAAAGGAATTAGTGTTGATTCTTCATGGTTGAATGTGTCTAGGAAGCCCATTGAAAGCATACTAGAGTCAGACATGGCTTCATTGATATCTAAGGCAGTAAGTCACGAATAAGGCAGAGATGCAAGGAGTCCATGTGCTAAGTAACTTTATTTGTGGGTTGTATTGGGAGGGGGGTGTCTTCCTCTGCCCCCCCGACCTGTTCAAAGTAGTGAAAGGACCTCACTATTTCAACTGGGTAAAATGTTCTGGTTGTAGAGAGGTACAGACAGCTTTACTGATGGAAACATTGAAGTTAAACTCAGATCTTTGGCTGAGGTGGTGTCAATGCTGTTTTTGACTAGATGGAGCACAGTTCTTGACAGGATGTATTTGCATTTCACTGTATTATTTCATCAGGCGTTTCCTCTTGTGTCTTTGGGTTCTGTAAGTTTGCCATTCCTTTACCGGTCAGATGTTACCATGATGGATGTGAAAAGTTGTCTGTTCTTATATAAAATAAATCAAATGGAAGTTGTTGCTGGTAGTGATTCAGCACTAATACCCCGATTCAGGAGAGAATTAGAGTTTTCAGTTGAATGCCTCTGCTAGTCTAAAATTAACCATATGCTTCAAATTCTTCCTAGAACCAGGGTCCAGGACTGAACAGCTACTTTGCAGTTACATCACGGGAGTCAAACCTGCATTTTAACCTGCATTTAACCTGCAACAATTTACAGTTGTACACTGATTTAATCAGTGACCTTGGACAAACTATTTACTCTGTACCTCAGTTTTCCACTTGTAAAATGGGAATAATACCCAACTTCTACTACAGTATGTTGTTGAGTGCACCTCCAGTGAAAAGCTAAGGAAGCATTCCTATTCCTTTTCAGTGTCAGTTTTCCCAGGGAAAACCATTTGATTTTGGTGGTGGTTTTATATGTACTTATTCAATTACAAGTTAATAGTTCAGGGTTTTGGCTTCAAACAGAATTAGCAAAGCTAATATTTTACTGTGAGGATTATATAGACTGTTACAGTAAATTCTTTAAAGCTGCTAAATGCAAGGGTTAATTTTGGGATCTCAGCAGGTGTTGCCCAAGATAGTTCTGGTGACATGACGAGTTACCAGCTTCTCATTAAGTAGCAGATTCTACTAGCTTGTTAGAAATCATTTCTGGCTCTACAATGCTAATTAACAGGACTTTGTCATGAACCTAATAGTTGTATGGTATATGTACAATTTACAACTTGAGCTGTATCCATGAAGCTTTTTGGCCTCTCCACAAGTGTGCAATTTCTGCACCAAAAGCATAGAAGAGCTAACATTTTCATAGGAGACAGACATGCCCATTTGTGTATATAGAAAATGTGTGTGTTAGCCAGTGATAACTTACACACTGGTTGTCTTGCATGGCTTTTGTCAGCTGAGATGCAGACTTGTGTATAAAGGTGACTACTTAAATCTTACAGTGGTCACCTTCATAGCAAAATATGCAGCCATTCAGACACTTTCATATCTTGAGAGGTTTTTATACTAGAACCTGTTTTCAAGGACAGTGTTCCTGCCACTTGGTGTTTGGTGAAAGCATTTATAATGCTCATCTTTTTCATCTTTTGAAAGGCTTCAGGAAAAAAAGTAAGTTTCTATATACAAAGAGAAAATATAGAAATGTGGGTCTGGAATAAAATGTAACTTGTAATGTATTTTATAGTTTTCAGTAAACTGGGTCACAGCACATCCATTATGGAAAAATGTATTCTGTTGTGGTAAATAGGTATATACTCGAATATTTACAGCTGTTGTAAAGGTATCTTTTGCATGATTCCTGCTGGTAAATGTCCAGTCATTGTGACATTCAGTGAACACTTGCTTGGCTTTTTCATAGTCAGTGACATTCTAATTCCCAGCATGAGAAATAGTAACCCTGTGTGTTCCAACTTAATTTTTTTAGTCTTTTTCCCTTTTGGTGTTTGAATAAAACATTCCTTAGTAAAACTTGTTGAATTTCTGAAAAAGTATATTGGATAAAATTGTCATGTTGACTTCATTTTAAAAAAAATAAAAATACCCATGTCAGGCAAAGAAATGATTGTAGCACTATTTTGAATTTTTAGACATTTCAGTTTTTTACAGTACACTTATACAGTTTTTATTCCTACTGTAGATTGGCAGTGCTCAACTGAAATGTTTATTTTTACAGTTTATTGCAAGTTCCACTACATTACATACAAATTTGATTCACCCATGCCTGGCTGTTTGTGGATTCAGACTCATAAGAACCATATTCACTAGTGGTAAGTCTGCAGCATACTAACAGGCTTTTTTGTATTTGTCTTTTTACAGATCCGAGTGGTGAATGCATTTCGTAGTTCCTTATATGAAGGGCTAGAGAAACCTGAGACAAGAAGTTCAATTCACAATTTTATGACGCATCCCGAGTTTAGAATAGAAGATTCTGAGCCTCATATTCCCCTTATTGATGATACTGATGCTGAAGATGATGCTCCAACAAAACGCAACTCCACACCTCCCCCTTCTCCCAACAAAAATAACAATGCGGTTGACAGTGGAATTCACCTTACAACAGACATGAACAAGTCTGCTACCTCTTCATCCCCAGGGAGCCCACTACATAGTTTGGAAACATCACTCTGATTGTAAGCTGAATGTTAACACACAAGCTGCATTGTAAAGAAACAAATTAAAACTGGGTCTTTTCACACATTGTGATGGACAAGATAGTAGTCTTGTCCTGGACTTCAACAGAAGACACACTTGTACGAATGTAGATTTATTTTTTTAAAAAAGCTTTCTGCCAGACTTGAGGGTGCTTTTGGGGGGTGGGGCAAATAATGAACTCTGACAGATAAACAATAACTTGGCATAAGTGACCTGCGGATCATCAGTTGTACTTAATGGTCCTGAACAGTGTGTTAGAACTTTAGTTTATCTTGATCCTTTTGAGGGGAGGGCTGGGATGGGCAAAGAAGCCCTGGATCATTGAATCAATACTTTAATTTCTGCTGTTGGCTGTTAATAATTTGGATTATTTATGTTTATAAATGATACAGATCTGTTTACAAGGTTTGTAGATACTTTTTTGTTCCTGTTCATAGATGGGAAGCTTCCTTATAAATGATGCAGAGAAAAAAAATTAGTCCTTCAAATACTGCTGTATTTTCAGGAAAAGGGTGTTTCTATTGAAACTGTACTAAATTTTGCCTGCAATTTACTTTGTTAAATATTGTAGATAAATTGCTAATACTAATAGCCAAATAGATAACACTAATGCTTTGTAAAAACATGAGCAGTGGTGTTCTAATGAAGTTATGGCCTCTGTCCTAATTAGTTTCTTAAATACATTTACTACTTAATGGTTTTGAAACAACTGTTTAATTTTTAAAAATTTTGAGAAACTTAACTTTTTGTTCAGAATTTAGTAGAGGATTGTTTAATGCAGGACATCAGTACGTGATGGAACTTGCTTGAAATACTTTTGTTATCTCAGGCAAAATGGATTAAATCAAAATACATCAGAACCTTAGTCTTTTTTGTTTTTGTCTAACCATGTTAGCTTAGTGGTGTCTTGGTGAACTGTGAGTGAAACTGTGTTTGGTTTTTTTTTTTTTTTCTAAGCTATAGAATCCTTCATACAGCATGAGGGCTGTTGGCATTTTGAAAGATTGTTATTAGGTAGCATACATGTTTTCCTTTTTGTTTTTGGAATTTGTTTGTAAACATGAATAAATCTGCCCTTTTATTAAAATAAATATGCAGCAATGGTTTTTTACAGATTTTTCTCAGCTTAACTGGAAACATTGAAAAGGTAGACTGCCTTTGTATTGCTAGTGAAATTAAAATACAATTTCAAGATGGTAACAGCCCCATTAAAAAGCACTTTTATAAATCAAATGTTGGTGACTGCCCTACAGAATGGATGTAAGTTTAGGCACCCAAAAAAAAAAAAATCTTCTTTGCATCAAATGGATGCTTAGTGATTATTGATGACTGAAAATTTATCTCAGGGTGAAAAGACTTAATGTGAGTAGTAAATAATGTATTGTCTGTATTAAACACTTCAAAATCCAAATAAAATTGGGTTAGCTGATACAGGGTCAGCTGACAAGTATTTGCATGTTCTTAGTTGAGCAATATTTTTTGGCACCAAAAAATGACCTGCTAGCAGTGGGCTAAAAAAGTCACATTGTCTCTACCAACTGGATTATTAATTTATCAAGCATCCCTGCCCTTGCCCACATAGTCCCCACTCTTCTATAGTTTTCCTCCTTTTGTGCATGTAATCTCTTCACCTTTACCTGGTCTTGGTTTGTTTTTAGCCAGTAGAATTAATTCTAGGTTTGAATCCTAGCGATATTCATTAGCTCTGATATGTAGTCAAGAAGTAGACATGGTTCACTGGGGAAGACTGCCTACATGTTGAAGGCAGTGTCTTCCTTTCAGAGCTGTGGTGGCATGTGCCCTCAGGGTTCAAACATTAAATCAGTTTTGTGAGGTGTTGTAGACTTTTTCATAGGATCTACACCACCTACACAAATTATCCTGGTGCACATCTGAACCTTGAGAGTAGACCTACTCGGCCACATTGCATAAAAGTGCATTACTTCCTTGAAGGAATCGGGCTAGTTGTGAGACAAAAATCGGGGGGGACAGACAATCTAAAACACAAAAGGCAAAAGCAGTTGGGTTGAAGGCATTACACTCGGAGTGAGACAATCGCTCGTTATTGGTGGGATCTATATAAACTCTATGGAGTTCTTGGAATACAATGAAAGTATTGCTTTTTAGGATTTCAAAGAATTTTTGTGGCAGTAATCATCCTGGGCTTTCAAGTACTGTATCCCACTGTCAACCACTTTAAACCTTGAAAGGATTTGCTCTGCCCGTAGACTTGGAAAGGACAAGGTCTCCTTTCTAGGCACAGGGTATTTGTACTTGATGCTTTTGTATGGCAGCTTTTCCCAGACTGCTTAGAGTACTAGGTATAACTGGAAAAAACATAACTTAAGAACTAGGTAGAGTTCTGATTGTATATAGATTCAAACATTCTCCCTATCTAGCTCCAATTTACTTCCTCTCATAAATGACAGCTTTCAAATGGAAAGAAGCTGTTGGAGACTTTTCTTAAAACTATCCAGCCATGTGCAACTGAATGTTTACATGCTAATTTTTACCATCCTTCAAAATGAAAACTCTTCCTCCTTCTTCCTGTTGACCTTGCCCCCATTCAATTATAGCTGGGGGGGAATGGAAATTATACACTTAAACTTTTGAGGGTAAACCACAAAAATGTGTAGGCTTTGTGCACGAATGATTCCTTCAAATCCTGCTAACATGCAGCAGGTTGACTTTGCTGATATCAAGTGGAAGGGAAATCTGAAATTAGGAATGCTTGTTGGAAAGGGGAAATGCTTTCATTATTGTGATCAAGAAACCATAACATGTTACTAAGCTTATTAAAATAATCACTTTTTAGCTGCTGAGCCCTCTATTACTTTCTGGTTGTAAGGTTTATTTGTCTTGCTCATTGTAACTGAAATAAATAAATGTTCTTCTCATCTCCAGCCTAAATGGGGACTGATTTGAATGTCATACAGAACAGTTTTAAGATTTTGGAAATGCATAGTTTAATGCTACTACTGTAATACTTTGCTCCTGAAATGTTAAACTTATTACTGAGTTTGTTACATGCTGTAAAATGTGTACTGTACTATATGACCATACAACATTGACTTTTTCTATTTGTATTGAATTAGCATTTTAGCAAGAAGACTGGTTTACTATGAATCTTGTTTTACAAAATAGTGGTTAATGATATCAAATACCAGTCATTGTAAATAGGATGAATAATGGGATGCAAAGAACAACTTACATAAAAGCAGCAAGTCTCATTCAAACAAATTTGGTGTCTTAAATGGGGCAAAAATAGTAATGTATGCTACCTCTAGAACCTTTTTGTTTCTGTGTTCACTTTATTGCTATCTTCTGTCTGGTGGTAATATCGAAATTGCAGAATACTCTCCCAAGTGAAGTAATGGAAATATATGATTCAAGTCATTCCAGAGGAATGCTTAAATATACTGTAGAGAATAGTCCTTAAGCAAGGACTAGATATGAACCTCTTCAAATGAGTTGCACTGGAGTATGAAACAGGCAGGTTTGTGATTAAATGATTCAGAGAAACTGAACTGACTACCATTATTAGGTTTTATATTTAATAATCTATTGAGATGGCTAGGGGTATCGCTGCCTCTTTGAGCTATTGTTTCAGGCTCGCTGCAGACTTCAGAAGACTATTTCATAAAGTTGTAGTTGCAAGTTGTCCTAAATGACTGCTGAGACTGAAAAAATAAATCTTAAATTCTGCAGAAATTGGAGCCATGGCAAGTTGCTGAAATCAAGATGACATTGAACTTTGCATGGAATTAAACAGTAGAACGTCTCTTAAATTCATTACCAGTTCTTCAGAGGCAGAGACTACCTGCTGCTTCTAAACATTTTCACCTTTGAGAGGTGCATGTCTACTGTTCCTCGTATATGTGGGAGCTCTTCTGCTGTTTTGGACTAATGGAACTAAAAGTTTTGTTGAATGAGCCTGGCTGCTGCATGACTTGCCCCATCTAAGTTCCTCCAGATTTATGTCTCTACAGATGGACAGCCCCTGTGGTCCCCATTTATTTTTCTGTTGAAACTCCATGAGGAAGTCTTTCATGGACATCTTTTCCTGCTCTTCTCCCCCCCCCCCATGCCTGACTATTTTTTCCCCCTTTCATACAAAGGGTTTTTTTACATTTATCTGAAGCACCTGTATTAACAATTGAGATGGCTTACTCTGTGTCTAAGCCATGGGTCTATTGCCTCTTCTCTAATGGCTTTCTGTTCACAGGCTTTTTCCTGAGCTGCTGATGGCAGAAGCTGGGGGGAGGGTTGGGCCCCTCAAATAAAACATGGCAGCACCAAAGTGCTTAGCTTGGAGCCCAAAAACCATGGTGAGAACCAGCTGAATCTATGGTACCACTACTTTTTAGACAGTAAAGTGGTTTTTGCTACTGTGCAGCAAAAAATGAAAACTCACTTTTTAAGGGGTGGGGTTTGGGGGGTGTAAAAATATGCACTTCCATCATATATCAGCTTTGACAGTAATTATCTTGCCCTGCACCTTCTCCTGCCCCCTGCCCCCCAATATGCATGTGGTCATAAAGGGGCTGCAGGGAGTGGTTGCAACTTAGGAGCACCTCTTTCTTTTCTCTAGCTACACAGGTGTTCATTACATGGGCTCATTCACTTTCCAGTACTGCTGTTCTGAATGTGCTTTTAGAAGAGTAACACAGGATGCTTAGGGCTGCAGGAAGAGGGGCAATGTGTCACTACTGCTGCATGTGACTTCTTAGGCCCTAATTCTTGCTCTGCTGCTGCCTTCCTAGTGGTATTTGCTCAACTATATCACTGTCATGTGTCTCCAATAGTCCAAGCCCTGGTGCAAGGACAAAAAAATTAGTGCCTTAGTGGCATTACAAGGAGGCAAAAACAGTTGTGTGAGTTAAAATATGAGAGTGGACCAAGTGGATTAAAATAAAGGCCAAGGGCACTCTGTAGAAGCATTCTGGCAGCCTGCAGACCTTCACTCACCTCTGTTGCTAGGCTGTCACTTTAATGCATGGAGCTTAAAAACCTAACAAAGACAGACAAGCGCCAACCCTATAGAGCAAAACTTCTGCAACTTTGTTGCTTGCTGCTGTGAGAGGTACCACCCCTCCCTTTCTTGCTCTGTGACCACCTGTAAGTTCAGAAGGCATGCAAGACTGTTCTTAAAAAGTAGACAATAGGAAGAAAAGTGCATAGCATCTGCCCCACCTTTGAAGATGGATATCTAGTTGGAATCTTGCCTGACTAATAGTTGTGGCATGGAATGCTGAATAATAATTGCTCATCCCAAATCTTTTCAAGATTCAGAGGAAAGAGCAACCTTATCCTGAGACTAAACCCCCTTTCATGGAATCATAGTGTTGGAAGGGAGCTCATTAGGTCACCTCGTCCAACCCTGTAAAGGAACGACCCCTCCCACTAAATATCTTTTTATCTACAGGCTCTATAGAACAAAACAGATTCATGATTAAACTGAAAAAGAAGTATTAAAGCAGGCTCCAGAGTTCTCACCAGGATCCATACCATTCTGCCTCCTGTCCCCCAGGAAACATGCATGATTGCCTGGAAGAACCAGAAGATGTGATGATCTGAAGATACCTTTTGCTAGTTCCTCCAAGCCCAAAGAAAGTTAGCCTTAAAACAAGCAGGTTTTGGACATATTCTAATCTTCTGCCCCAGTCCTCTCACCTTGCCCCCTAAGTCACCAAAGCTTCAAATGAATCCCAGCACTACTCCATTTGAGATTCCATGGAGCCCTTGTCTTCCCTCATGCAAGTGGCCATAAATCCTTTCCAATCTAGCAGGTGAAACTGACTGAGTTCCTTCTCTTCGGTTTACCCTTCTATTCTGAACTTTTGGAAGAATCAGTGGTCATCCAAAAGTGCAAGGGCCTGATAAATGTAATTAACGTAAGTTTCCAGCCTTAAGATCCTATTTTCTATACTAATGAGATACTGCCCATGATTTTTCTTAATGTGGATTTTTTCCCCCACTTTTCTGTTCTGGTTGTGTAAGAGCGAATTTCAGACTGAAAAAAATTATCCTTTAAGTGTGCACATCTCTCCCTGCCTGCTGAATGGGAGAGTCAATATACTGTCTTCTCACAATGAGATAATAGAAAATGGGTGGCATTTTCCTTATCTCAGTTCCCTCACCCAGACCCAGCACTACTGCCTTGCTGTTACACTCACATACCCCCCAGCTTGCTGCATCCCTGCAGTGTCTTCTTTCCCAATTCCCCTCTTTCTTGCCTTTCACTTCCCTAGCATCTTCTCCTCATCATAGGACCATATACTGAAGACTAGGCTCAGTGCCAGGGCAGGCCTGTGTTCTTTAAAGGTTTTCACGTAGTTCTGTCACACTTGGAAAATCTTGGTATGAGAGGCGTCTCTTACATCATTGTGACAGATCCTTCTGCAAGCCCCAGCATCCTCTGACTTGGGATCAATTCATCTGAAGTGCCAACATGGCCTAGGCTGCTAGTTACCCTTCCCCATATATGACCCCAGGTTGTGGGAGCAGCCATTCTGTCTTTTTCCATCTCCCCATTTACCTGTGATGGGGTATCTGTTGCTCTTCACAGTTTCTGTGTTACATCTAGTTCATTGACCCAGAGAGTGGCAGCAGTTTTGTCTGCAGGCATGACTTCACTGAAAATAATGGGATTTGGCAGCCCAGTCCTATTGGGGCAGCCTCGCTTTCACAGATACACTGTAGCCTGGGGGTAGCCACTGTGCTGGCTTCAGATCAGTTGTTAGGAATGGGAAATTTGTGAGTTGGCACCTTCAATTGTGTGTTTACAAAACTGGTTGGAACCCAAAAATCACCAATCACAATATAATCAGGAGAATTGACAATACTGAGTATAGTTGCATTAACCTTCCAGCTGCCCTGGAAATCTATGGCCAGGCTTGGGGGGGAAGTAGTTCTAGATGCTTTAGGGTGAACTCAGCCCTGATGCACACTGATGCAAAACACAAACTGACCCTTGGGATGGATTCAGAGCACTTTGCTGACAATTTTTAAATTGAGGGCATGTTTCCTAAAAAAGATACTCTAGGAATTATTTTTGGGAGGTTTCATGGCCTTTGTTATGCAGGAGATCAGACTATGATCACGGTAATCCAGTCAGACCTTGGAATCTATGAATACCTTTAGCAGAGGCTTTTCAGGTTTGCATTCACAATCTAACACTGCCAGGAGAAGGTGATTCTGTTCAGCCAACCAAAAAAGCAGAGAGCGCCAGCATGTGCATGTCTGGATGATCACTATATTATAACTAGTCACTTGGCATTTGACTTTACATGGCCATTTGTTAAACTTGTAACTTTTAAAGTGGAAGCTCAAATTGTCATGAAATTATCTCAGTTTTCCAACCAGCGGTACTTCTTACAGATGCTCACTCTCAGGGGTTAAAGCAAGCCAAAATATGGGGGAATGCATTCCAGGGCCCACTATTTTTAGGGGCTCAGCTGTCTGGGGCCCCTAAAAATAGAAGATGGAGCTAGAATGCTGCTTTCTGGGGCCCACCATTTAAAAATAGTAGGCCCTGGAATACAGTGTTCTGGCTCCATTTTCTATTTTTAGGGGTCCAGAATGCAGAGCCCCTAAAATAGCAAGCCCTGGAATGGCGTTCTGCTGCATTCCAACAGGGCAGGGACTTCTAAAAACTCCACCCCCCCACCCTGGTCTTACTGAGCATGTGGTCAGGAAAGGGGGGGTATAGGTGTGGGGGCAGAAGAAGCTGGGCTGAGGGGCAGGAGCTGCATTTGGGGATAGTAGCTGGGGTGTTTGAGGGTGGCCCACCAATTTAGGAGTGTTCTGGGGCCTGCCAAATTATACTTTAACCCCTACTCACTATTACAGAGCTGAGATTACCATGGTCCTCTGACTGGATTTTATAAACTGCTAGGTGATCAACACGACCCCTATACTCAGGCAGGAACTTCACCCTGGACAAGACCCACCCATGAAGCGAGGCAAATAATGGGGACTTCAGCGTCTTGATGGTAAATGGTATCCACATTTTTGAAGTGCTGTCCCAATGTGACAGAAAAATGAAGTAACTGCAGCATTTTCTACCATAGTTCAAAGTACAGTTATGAAGATGGATCAGCATTCCTTAAGCAGGCTGACTTCCTACAACAGTGAATATAAAGACTCCACATCAAAGTAATATTAATGTTTCACTGGAAAGGACATCTACAGTTCATCAAGAAGGATCACTTAAAAAGGCAACTTTAACTGTAACAGCATCCAAGTAGAAAAGTACCCTGGAAAATATTTGCTAAGACTTCTAAAGATTCCTATAAAATAGTGCAGGTAGTCCTTGACCTTCCCTTTCAGCCAACAAATAAGGTGACATTCTTTAGGACAAGATGATACATGTCAGAAGGAAAAATTAGGTGGGGGCACCCCCTATGAAAAATGGTTGACTACTTCATGGGTTCCCCCCGCCCCTTATTCCATTGAGAACTGGTCTTCTGTATCCTGCTAGTTGATAAAGATCAGAATAGGTCATGAGGCTAAAATGGCATTGGTTATGAGCTCACTCACCTTGTTACGAATCTACTCCTTTGACTTCTGCCTTGAGAATGTCTTAACCCACTCCCATTGACACACAGCTCTGAAAAGACTGATCTTTACAGCATACCTGTTTTGAACAAAACCAATTAAAGAAAGCATGCTATTCCAGGGAAGTCACGTAACACCTCTTTAAAGGTATCCATATTTAAAATATGCTTGACTTCCTAGACTAAATGTATGGGATGCTGTGCAGAACTGAATATAAATCCTTGAATAATATATTCCATTTACCTAATCTTGGTGGCTCTTGCCCATTCAAACCCTTTATAATTTGTGTACTTCCCTGGCCTTTAAGGATACATTCATGGAGGCATCACAGATCAACGTGTGAAAATCTGAGGCCTTGCTCAGTTAGGATTTTATAACCATGGTTCTTTAGAGTTGCAGATTCCACACTTTAAAGTGGCATTTTTATTAAATCCAAAAACATGGCTCAGAAATCATTCTGCTGGAATCCTAAACATAAAAGAACGCAGTATGCGTTAGATTCTCAGGTAATTGTGAAGGTGATCTTGCAATCTAAGGTTGTTTCTAACTACCATGCGACGTGCAAGGCTCAGACATGAGAATACCAGCTCCACACAGAAGATCCATTAGTGGCTGGACAATCTCGATGAGCGGAAAGGACTGGCAAGTGAAATGTAAGGTAATCACCTGTTCCGATATCTGTGCTCTTACAAAATACAAGTTTAACTTAAGCATGTGCAGTGTTGGCAAAGAATCTTCAGTTCAGTCTACTGATATATCACATTTGTCTACTTAGTATGTGAGTAATTGCTATCTTGTATCTCCATCTATCTTTACAACTAGTATTCCTTCTCTTCGCTCATTTTGAGTTTGGATCAAAACACTTCAAGTGTATTTCAGCAGATGTTAAAGTCTCTTATAGTAGCTATAAAGGAACTTGCTCTGGCAGGAATCCAGCAAGCAGGCATTCAGCTGCCCAGGTTTGCTCAAATGCAGAGCCCTAGCTGCCTGCAGCCACCTGACTTGGAAGCTGACCCTTCATGTAATCAACAGGTATCTTCCTTTTTCTAAAAAAGAAACTGACAAGTAGGAACTCTTTCATTTTGCTGTGCATTTGTCTTCAGTTGCAATATAATCTCCACTGCCTCTCTTGAATGCTTTTTAAAACATGTTACTCAATGAAAAGACCTGGTTTTCCTTTTTAAAAGCCATTTGGCATACTTTGCTTTACACAAATTTAGATATTTGCATTTAAAGTAAACCTTTCAATGTGCCAAGGTCCAAACAATGACTTTTTTAAAAAAGCACATGAGCCAACTCTAAGCATGGCTAGCTTAAACTGATGTGGAAATCTTTCTTTAACAAAAACTATTCTATAGCATTGCCTTATGATTCTGCATTATAATGGTGAATTATTTGTAACAAAACTGCACTAGAGGGCAGGGAGGTGGTCTAAACAATAGGATATACCAGAATTGAGACAGCTACTTTGCTGTTGGACTCTTGCTGAAGAGTAACAAAGGCTTTACAATTAAAGATGAAACAATCTTGTTACAAATACTAAATCTTAAGATGTACAGGGTAAAAGGCACTTAATGCAAGTTCAAAAGTACAGTTTGCTTAACTTTAGAAAAATTAGAAAAAAAATAATCTGTTTAAATTTTGTGTTGTGGAAAGTAATGAATGATTCATGGCCCTGTTCTATAATGATTGTATATTGTGGCCTGAATGGAATAAGATAGGTGCAGTTATATGGCTACTTGAGTAATTTTCATATAGATAAGCAACTTAATTTAGATTTATTCATAAGGCTGTGGGTACTTTAACTACCATTTACATTTGATATCATGTTTGACTACAGTGATGATTGTGAGTTAAATATTGATCAAACTTCCATATTTAAAGAAAAAATAGAACCAAATTTATTAGATCTGGTCCTGAAATAAATTGCTTGTAAAAGACTTATTTAAAATGAAAATAATCTACATTCCTCAGTAAAAATGCATCTAAAGACGTAGATGCCACTTTTAATTAAAAGGAATAATTTTCCATAGTTTAATTTCATATGAAAAAAGTATCTTGATGAACATCAATTTTGCTTGATAGTAGTATCTTCAGCTAGAAACACTTCAACTCCTTGCTACCCCACTTTCATAGCCATTGCCATGATATACCTTGGCTTTAGCAAAGCTTTTGACACTGTTTCCCACAGCATTCTTGTCAGCAAGTTAAGAAAGCATGGTTTGGATGAATGAACCATAAGGTGGATAGAAATCTGGCTAGATTATCGGGTAGTGTTCATTGGTTCAGTGTCTAGTTGGCAACCAGTAACGAGCGGAGTGCCCTAGGGGTCAGTCTTAGGGCCGATTTTGTTCAACATGTTCATTAATGATCTGGATGATGCAACAGATTCTAGCCTCAGTAAGTTTGCAGATGACACCAAGCTGGGGGCAATGGTAGATATGCTGGAGAGTAGGGAAAGGATTCAGGGAGACCTAGACAACTTGAAGCATTGGGACAAGCGAAATCTCATGAGGTTCAGCAAGGACAAGTGCAAAGTCCTGCAGTGAGGATGGAGAAATCCCATGTACTACTACAAGCTGGGGACTGACCAGCTCAGTAGCAGCTCTGTAGAAAAGGACCTGAGGGTTATGGTGGATGGGAAGCTGGATATGAGTCAACAGTGTGCCCCTGTTGCCAAAAAGGCCAACGGCATATTGGGTTGCACCAATAGCAGTGTTGCCAGTGGATCGAGGGATGTGATTATTGCCCCCTTTCAGCATTGGTGAGGCTGCATCTGGAATATTGTGTCCAGTTTTGGGCTCCCCACTACAGAAAGGATGTGGACAAATTAGAAAGAGTCCAGTGGAGGGCAACAAAAATGGTTAGGGGGCTGGGGCACATGAGTTATGAAGAGACTGAAGGAATTTGGCTAATTTAGTCTGCAGGTGAGAAGACTAAGGGGGCATTTGATAACTACCTTCAACTACTTGAAAGTGCGCTCCAAAGAGGAGGGAGCGAGGCTATTCTTAGTGGTGACAGAGGACAGAACAAGGAGCAATGGTTTCAAGCTGTGGCTGGGGAGGTCTAGGTTGGACATTAAGAAAACCTTTCTCACTAGAAAGGTTGTGAAACACTGGCATGGGTTACTTAGGAAAGTGGTGGAATTTCCATCTTTGGGAACTTTTAAGACCTGGTTGGATCAAACCCTGGCTGGGATGATTTAGTGGGAGTAGGCCTGCTTTTGGCAGCAGGTTGGACTACTTAACCTCATGAGGTCTCGTCCAGCTCTAATATTCTATTATCTCTGAGAATTCTGTGCCCCCGTTCAAACATGGCTGAACTGTCCTGCAACCACCAGGCTAACTATATATAAGGCATCATTGCCAGTCACCCCAGAGTTCAAATTATGTCCTGCAAGTTCCCAGCCATCTGCCCCTTGCATTGTCAGGGTGTGTGGCTTGGAGCTGGACTGGTAGGGCCAGCCCCTTCCTCTGCCATTCCACACCTCCGGTGCAGAGAAGTCCAATCAGGTGTTTCTGCACATTTTGGAGAGAGTCTTAAGAACCAGGCTAACTGTGGGGATAAGGCATTCTCTGAACATAGGTTAAGGAGAGAAGTGCTTTGAAAGGATCCAAAAGACCCCAGCCTCCAACCTGCTGAAGTGGGTTTCTGGTTCCTTGGAAGATTAAGTAAGCCTGCACAAGCTTCCCTTCCTCTCATGCTGAATTGGGATGCGTGTGCCGCTGAAGCGTAAATCTTGCAAACTCCAGTAATGCCAGGCCCCACAGAGGCAAAAATAACCAAGGCTCACCTTTGCCAGGCATCAATTAACAAATCATGTAGTGAAAAATCAGGCAGTCAGCTTTCTCTCTTGCTTTTCCCAGCCTGCAGAAGGAGCCCCTCTCTGTAAGGAGAAAATCCCTATCTACTTCCCACAGCTGTCCTCAAAAATGGAGTTGGGACCCCCTCAAGGGATCATGAGATTACGGGGTGGGGGGGAGGCAGCTGTAAGCTGTCAGAGTCCCATGCTGTGGCTGTCAGTCCCAGGCATGACTGATTGCTAGAAGCTTTTAGAGTTGGGTGGCTGGAGAACAGCTGCTGCTGACTGGGTGCTCTGAATGCAATGCTGCCCCAGGCAGCAGCACAGACGTAAGTGTGGCCTGTGATTGGGAGGGAAGTAATGGTTGGGGGAGGGTGTTCCTTAACTATTTTTAGAAGGGCTCCCAGAAAAGAAAGTTTGAGAACCCCTGTGGGTGCACTGCCCTCCACCCCCCAGCTGGCAGGAGTGTTCTGCGTGACAGGTCGGGAAGTGTCTACACTCACATTGCACCAAGGTAAGTCAGTCAATGTGACCTTTTCTCATTCAGAGAAGTGGTATTACTACATCACCATAACAGGGAGCTTACGTCAACCCAAGACACAATTTAGTACAGACGTGTTCACAACTAAAAACAGTGCTGATGCAAGAACCCACATGTGCTCAGGTACATGAACCATTGTATAGTTGGACATAAAAGTCAACATAACTTGTGTGGACTGAATTTCATAGTGTAGCTATGGCTTGAAACTGCTAGTTTAAAAATGATCCACCTAACAGAAAACTTCAGTGACTCTATTGACTCTACAAGTTCCAAAGGAGCAGCCGTGTTAGTCTAGTTAAGCAAAACAAACAAGGGAGTCCTGTGGCATGTTCAAAGACTAACACATTTGCTTATCACATGAGCTTTCAAGGGAGAAAATCCCACTTTGTCAGGCATGTTTCCATCTTCAAAATGTCTGCTGAAGTGGGATTTTTCTCCCATGAAAGCTCATACAATAAATAAACTTGTTAGTCTTTAAAAGTGCCAGAGTTCTCCTTGTTTACTAACTCTCCAGTGATTTGTAATAGCAGTTTTCAATTGAATTCTGTAACGCTTGTCTAACACAGGTATGAAAGCTTTAGAAATTTGTGAGGTTTTTTTTTACCCTTTTGAAAGTAACAGGACTATAACACACAAACAGTCCACAGATCCTAATGGGGCCTTCAGTGTGCTTTGCAGCACTGGAGATGCTAGCCAACATGTATGGTAGGCATACTATATACACCATGTGGATGGGCATGTACACGTCTGGTGTGTGTAATTACACTATGCACTGTGAAATTATGTTAAAATGAATGCTTTATGCTTATCCCACAATTCTGTTCACCTGTGTCAAGCATCCCATGATGCCTTGCAAAGCTGAAGTCAGCTTTGGCAATAGAAGATAGGAACCTTGTCAAAGCAAAGATGAATGAATATTTCATACCAAGCATGGTCAGGGAGTATTTTCCTGGCTCATCAACACTTGAAATGTAGTATTCAAAATGAGATCTGGAGAAAGAGAGGGAGACACCTAGGACAAAGCTGGCACAAATATGTGGCTTAGGCTTAACCTTTTAGTGACGTATAACAAGCTTTATAATTTGTCAGATAATTCTATAAATATTACTAGCAGGAATGCACATCTTTGAAATACGCCTTCTGGATGAGGTGAACATGCACTGAGCAATTGCTTCGCAGAAGGAGAGGTTGTATGTGTCTTTTCATATTGTATTGCTTTGTCTTTAGACAATCTGGCTACATTCGGTGGATTGGTCCTTTGAAGATTCTTAAGAATGAACAGTGAACGTAATCGAACAATTGGCTACTACTTTTGGTCAATGATGGGAGGGGATGCACTGACCTGTCCCACATGTAAGAGAATACCTTATCCCAGTTGTTCCCAACCTTTTCTCTTGATACTTTCAAATTTTTCGAGGCACACCATGAGTAAAAACTCATGAATATTCAAATTAGCTCAAAATAACATGAATATTTATGAACCATGGCACAGTGTTTCAGAAATGCTGCTATGGGTAGTACGGGTAGCAGAGCAGGGATGGCAAGACAGGGGAGGTCAGGAGTCATGTGCAGGGGCAGGAGTGAGTGTGGAGAGCAGAGCGGGGCAGGGGCAGGACCGGCGCAACCCAGTAAGCCTGGTAAGCACTGCAGGGGGGCGCCAGAAATGTTAGCACCGTTCCTGGGCAGGGGTGGCCAAAGAGGACAAGGGCAACCATGTGGGGAACAGCACAAGGGTGCCGAGAGGGGAAGGGAGAACAGGAGTGGCTTTTGAGGGGGCGGGGGGAACCTGGGGAGTGGGAAGGTGGGGCAGGGGAGCCTGGCGCAGCACCCACTTCCCTCTTCTCCAGAGTGGCTCCCTGCCACCCGGGGCAAATCCTCACCCCACTGCTGCTCCCTCCCACCCCAGTGGGTCCTGTCCTCCCTTCCCCAGCCCCCTGCTGCCTGTGATGGTCCATCCCACCACTGCAGGGGCCAGAACTAGGCCTCCAGCCCCCAGCTCACCCCACCCCCGCTACACCCCCCCAACCAAACAGCCACCCCACAACCTCAGCTACACATCCAGCAGCCCCCCTCAAAGCCCTTACCTTGGCTGTTTGCAGGCTGGCTGACAGGCTGGGAGCCACTTCCTTGCCACAAACTACTTTGTGGGGCCCCCTGAAGGGCTCACTATCAGCCCCCACTGCTACCTTCCCTGTGGCCCCAGTCCGCCCCCCCCCGCAGCCCTAATCACCCCACACGACCCCCAGGACTCCTTTTTTGTTTTGCTGAACTGAACTAACATGACTATCCCTCTGGAACTCGTAAATTATTCTTGGGTATGATATTTTTAAAGATCTTCCCATCATGAAGCTTGTAAGTTGATCATCTTTCACTTAACATAAATGAGCTAATGTTGAACTACAAAGTTAAAATGAACATTTAAAAAATTTTTAAAAAGTATGAGCATTAATAAATAAAAAGTAACATTAATGACGGCTCAAAAATAACAAATATCACATTTAAAATTTTGGCAGTCAAAACCTACAAATGTTTCATATAGACTTAGGTTTATGTGCACTAGACATTTAATACAAATAATTAAAATAAATAAAAATAAGTTTTTTAAAAAAAGGTTCCTAATGGGTAGCTATAAATCAAAAACACCAAATTTCAGTGAAATTCTCTGAAGTACTCGAGTTTATAAGACTTGCCCCCTCAAAAATATTAAATAGTAAGTACAGAAGCTAAAAACTTACTTACAGCACAGACATCACACACTCCTGCTTTTTTAGCATGTCAGTGTGAAGGTGATGAGCAGATAATGGTGAAATCTGCAATTCAGACGAAGCACAGATCCTAATGGTAGTTTGCCTTGATGAGCCAAGAGTGAAAAGTGCTTAGGCTTCCAGCCCTACTAGCTCTGCTAGATGGGAACGATTTCTATATTTTTCTATCTTTTCATTTCTGTCCACCAAATTGAGGATGGGACCCCTTATTCCTTGGGGCCCTAGGCAGCTGCCTGCTTCGCCTACCCCAAAAGCTGTCACTGCTTTTTGCCAGCCTTGCACAGCCCACGTGGCTGGAGTGAGCAGGGAGGGAGCTCTAACTCTAGCTTTCCCAGATTCTCACGGCACACTTTGGGTGTTGCCCCGGTACACCAGTGTGCCGTGGCGCACTGGTTGGGAACCACTGCGTTACCCTACCTGAACTCCTAGAAAAGCCTCTAAATTTGAATCTGTCACTTCTGCTGCAGGCTGGCTTTTCCTAATTTTCCAGAGGAAGAGAATGGAGCACAATTAGCTATTCTAAAATAAATTATGAGGGCTAATTTATGTGTTGAGCTGTGCCCCTAGGCTACAGGGCTTTGGACTCTTTCAGCTGGAAGTTTCTCCTTTTCACTGAAATACTATGTTGGCTGTGGCTTCAGATTCGTAAGACCACAACATGGTGCATAGGACGGGTGGCAGACAAGCTTAGGAGGAAAGAGAGGATAAATGATTTGCAAGAAGAGGTACACTGAATCACTACACAAATTAAATTAAATGCATCATTAGGATTGTTGCGTCTTCCGCAACCCATAGACAGACTAGTGCCCCCCTTTTATTTATTGCACATGTATAAAGATCTGTAACACATTACCTGAAAAGGGTGGTTTTGCTTCTTCTTAAAACTTTTCCTTTATTAGGAATATTCTTCTCAAGGCTGCTGAGTTCATTGACTTTAATCCTTTTAATAAAGGAAATAGAGGTGGAACATTATGCTCTTTTAGAGGTTAATCTTTGTAGATTTAATTTTAAAAAACCAGCACACATTATCAAATCAAGTACTCCATGTTAGTAGTGCCAGAATTAAGGTAATCTGGTCAATGTTAATTTGCAGCTCTGTGCAGGCATGACAGATGGTCTTTAATTGAGTATATTATTTTTTCCATGGGAACTTGGCCTCATTTAGTGCATGAGTTGTTAGCACCTAGCAGCTCCCAGCATGGATCAGAACCCTGTTGTGCTAGGTGCTGCATAAACACACAATGTTCAATATTTCTTTTATTCTTCTTTACATGGCACCAGACGCCCCCGCTACACCACCACCCCTGCCCTCAGTTAAAAATTGAGTGCACTTTTACCATTGTTCAAATGCTTCACAGGCATTCATGGCTGTACCTTCACCTGAAATTAGGTGGTATTATCCCCATTTTACAGCTGGACAATAGAGGCCAAGAAATTATGGCTATAATTTTGAGGTACTAATGGTTTAATATATCATTACTCTGGATATTTATAGCACTGTACGTTCAAGGCACAGCTCCAGTCAACTTCTTTTACAGCTAAAAGTGCTCAGCACTTGGCAAATCAAGACCCCAGCTGTTTCCATTGAGCAGTCAAATGCTGAACACATGATTAGTGACCACCTCAGAGAAGTATGGTTGAAGTGCTTTGCTCAGTATCACATGGGAATTCTCTGGGAAAGGCAGGGATAGAATCCAGTAGAGTTACTACCCTCAACTTGGACCATCCTTTCTCATCCTGCAGTCCCCTGAATCATCCGTACTCCTCTGGTCCCATGGCCTGGTGGGGATATTACCTGGTTACTCCTCCGTGGAGCTGTAAGCAAAGGTGAGTACCTGGCATGGTTTACTAACTCCACCAAACAACTGTTTGTTTTGCAGCTAGAGGGAGAAGGCGGCGCACATCTACAGAGTGTGCCAGCTTGCAGCCCCTCTTCTGGCTTCTCCCGCTACCCTCATCTGCAGCCCCACTAGGTCATAATACCTCATTGCCCTCCTCCTGGTGATGGCCAAGGCAGCCATTTATGACACTGGGAGGGGGAAGCTGGGAACATGGGCATTCTGTGGCTGTCAGGCCTACTTCCAGTCCCTTGTTCAATCACATCTCCAGGTTGAGTTCCTTGGGGTACTGCCTAGGGAAGTGGTTTTCAAACTTTTTTTCTTGGGATCCAGTTGAAAAAAAATCATTTATGACTGTGACCAAACAATCACATCTTTGAGCAATGTTCTCCAGCAGTACTGGGTCCTGACCCTAAGTTTGAAAACCACTGGGCTAGGGTTCTCTGCTCAGTGTTCCCTTCTGCTTTCTTGATTTTTCAGCCTTTGTCCAGGAATGTTGCTGCTGTCAAAAAAGGGTTGGGGCCTGATCCAGCCCCAGCTGCTTCCAACAAACGGCAGGTAGCCCGGGCAGGCCCAAGCCAGCTCCTGCCACAGCTGGTAAGTGGTGTGGAGCTGGATCTGGCCACTGCCAAAGTCTGCAGGTAGGATGGAGCCAAATCTGGCCCCTGCCACTGCTGGCAAGCAGAGCAGAGCCAGAGCTGGAGCCGGCCCCTGTTGCTGCTGGCAAGAAGCAGGCAGACCGGAGCTGGATCCAGCTCGCAGCAGGTGGTGCGGGTGGGTCCAATCCAGTCTCAGCTGGTGCTGGCAAGTGGCAGGTGGCTCCAGCCTGGCTCCAGCCCCGGCTCCGGCTCCAGCCACTGCCAGCCAGCAGCAGGCAGCCAGACCTGGATCCAGAGCACAGTCAAGGTAATGCAGAGCCTATGCCCTGCAGGCCCAGCAGCAGTGACACCTGTGCCTTTGTTCTCATTCCTGTTTTTTCATTTGTTATCGACAGTTTTCAGTTGTGTCCTGGGTCCAGTAGCTCCTCCTCATCAGTTGAGGAGGCAGACCTAGACACTTCCATTCCAGGACTTGTAAAAAGTACATACCTTCCATCTCCTGCAACAAGTAAAGCAGCAGTAAACAATAAACAGCCTCCTTCATAACACAACCCTAATTCATTCTCAGAACAGGGCCATCTTGCCTATTGAATGAGGCACGGATCCAGTGGAGAAAATCATAAGGGATCACGTAATTACACTGTATCCTAATGCATCTGCCCAAGGAAGGGAGAATTAAATTTACACAGGCAATTTTACTCCTAACTTTGGCTTGCTTGATTTGTAGCCTTACTGGATTTTTAGCAAAGGTACTTCAAGTGGATGTTCCTTTTTTTATTTTCCTTTTATTAAAAAGCTGATTACTCTGTCATGTAGAACCATACTGGCACTGGACTTGAGTCATCATCAGGATTCAAACCTTTAGCTGCACATTACAGACTTCTATCACTTAGCTAATGGAGTAACTGGCAGCAACAGAAGGCTGTTATCTTCTACATAGACCAGCCCTGGGAGTGGAGGAAACACTGTGAGAGCATATAGCCATGAATGCGACCAGCAGAGGAATGTGATGACTCAGGCCTCCTGGGTTCAACTCCAGGTTCAGGAGGATGTGTTCTAGTGGTTATAGGCTCTTCTGCCCTTGTCTCTTTTCCTCTGCTCCCACTTCCCTAAATCTTACCCATACTCCCTTTATAGCTATACCCACCACAAGCTCTTGGAGGCTTCATCTACACCACAGTGTTAGAGTGACATATGGCAACTTTCTCCATCATTGACATCATACTTCCACTTTCGTGTGGGGCACAGGACGTAGGTGGGTGCAGTCAGGGTGATGCAGTGGCCATGCAGACACTGCAGATTTCTTACATGGGCTGTTGGCTGTCATTTTGGTCAATTTCACAACTCCATGGTAGAGACAAGAAATTGATGAGAAAGCCAGAGTTGGGCTGTCCCTTGGCATCCTGGCTTCCCGCTCCCTGGTGCACATCAGCTCCAAGCTCCCTGCTTGGACCCTGTGTGCCCTAAGGCTCCTGAGTCCTTGCCAGGAGAATGGCTGTCCGTGCCCCCCGCCGCCACCACAGGCTCTTGGATCCCTGCTGGGTGACTGCCATGCTCATCGCAGGAAATGGGAACCAAAAGCCCAGGGGGCAGCCAGGCTATTAGTGAGGAGCTAGGCGGAGCTGACAGCCAGGTGCTCTTAATGCTGAACAGTGGAAGTGCTCTTGGTGAGAATACACGACTGACGAAGATTGGAAGTGTGGGCATGAACTACTGCAGTAATTACTGTACGCTACTCAAGATACAATTGCTCATTGTTTAAAGGGTGGCTGTAGCTTTCTGTCTTCCAAAGGTACACTAATTCATCAGCGGCTGGCCCAAACATGCCTCATTTCTGCCAGTTTTATGGAGGAACTTTAGTCTATCAATTCCTATTTGATACAGAGTAAAAAAGGAACAGAATAAAAATACAAATCCTGTTGCTTTAAAGCCCCTTTGAGTTATTCAGACTAACATCTCTAGTCTGACACCTTAGGCTGACTGATCCTGACTGAACCTTAAAGGGGTATTTGGAAACCAAGGTCAGTGGTTTTTCAAAATTAGGGTTGGTACCCAGTACTGGGTCACAAACCCTCAGGCCCTGGGTCACAGCACCCGCTGCTGCCACCAAAATAATGGAATGTATTGCTGAAAGATGTAATTGTTGAGTCGTTGGCATAAATGATTTTTTTCAATTGGATCCTGAAGAAAAGTTTGAAAATCACTGATCTAGATTTTGAGAAGGGAAACTGAGAAAATGCCTTCAGAGCAATACAGAGTGGATGCTGAAAATAGCCATCATGCAGAACAGACACTAGATGGCATACATGATCAAAATGTTACATTGTTGACATGCGGATGTAACCTCCACCAGTATTCCCTAATGAAGAGACTGTCACACACTTAACACAACCAATTATAGATTGCAAGGATCAAGTGGATGTATGACACATAAGGGCACAGCGAGGATGTTCGGTGCCTGCCAGTTCCCTGGGTACCCCCCCATGTCACCTCCTACAGCCCAGTGCCTGTGGGCTTGGCTGCTCCACTGGCCCTGCATCACTGATGACATAAGACTCCTGAAGCCCTGGCTGAGTCTCTGAGGTGGTACAAGGCCAAGTAGATCAGAGGCAAAAAAAAGTCGTTAGAAATGTTCGAATTTTTTTTTTGAGCTTAAGCTGTACTCATGGCTTAGTGTTTTCTCAGTTTCAGAGAATGAATTATACACACTGTTACTGTTGTTCTCAGCTGCAATTTCTAAGTAAATCTTGTTTCTAAGTAGCCCACTGATTCTTAGGTATGACTCTTGCACCCAGTTTTCTGCTAACTCCTTGTGTGGCCTTGAACATTTCACTTTAACCTTTAGTTTTCTTAAAATGGGAATCTTCTAGATCTTTATGTGGACTCCATGACTGCATAATGAATTCCTCTGAAGCAAGGTGTCCCACCTGTGGTGGATCATTCAGAGGCTATGTCCACATGTTAAATGTTATTTCAAAATAGGTTATTTTGAAATGAGTCAAAATAAAGTCCTTATTTCGAAATAAGTTAATTTGAATTAAGAAAATACTAATTCAAATTAAAGGGAGCACTCAAATTGAAATAGGATGCCCTGAGTGGGGACATGCTATTTCGATTCAGCAGAGGGGCAGCATGGGAGGTGTGGCAACATGGCCCCCTGGCAGGGCCATGTTGCCACCCAGTCCCCTGCCTGGCTCTCACCGTAGAGAGATCCCCCTGCCCTTCATCCCCCACTGCTGGAGGGGCAGGGGGGACAGACCCTGGGGCAGCCTGCAGCCCTGGGCTGGCTCTCCACGTCCCTGGGGCTCCAAGCCTGCAGTCCCAGCAGCGCAGGCAGGAGCCGGCTACATCCCCCACCCGGGGGGCTCGGCTGCTGCAGCCCCAGGAGCGCGGGTGAGAGCCAGGCTCCCCGCGCCTGGGGGCTTAGAGCCTCCAGCCCTGGCAATGCAAGGGGGAGCCAGCTCCTGGATCCCCTTGGCCCTGCTGCCTGGGCTCCATGGGGAGCTGGCATGGAGCTGGCTTTCCCCACTGCCCCCCCTTGTTGGCAGCGGGGGTGACAGGTCCCCAGCCAGCTTTCCAGCGCTGCCCAGCAGCGGGGGAGAGGTGGTCCCCAAGGCGGCTTGTGGGGCTTGCCCACAGCCAGGCAGGGAGGGATCCCGGAGCTGGCTCCCCCAGCTTGCCGGAGGTCTGGCAGTTAGTGGGGCAGCGGGTGCCAGAGCTGCTTGCCGCACTGCTCAGTTTGGGGTGCTGCTGGGGGGCTGCATGGGCAGAGCTCTCCTGCACCCCAGTCCCTGGCCACCTGCAAATGGCCAGGGGTGATGCCCGCTCCCCCAGCCCCTGACAGGCTCCCCAGCTTGGTCAATTTCATTTCTGTGAAATTGACCAGGCTGGGGAGTCTGGCAGGGGTTGGGGGAGCGGGCATCACCCCTGGCCGCTTGCAGGAAGCCAGGGGAGTGGGAGGCTTGACCCTCTTGCTGGGGTTGCTGGCTTCTGCCCCCACGGAGGTGCAGGAACTGGCTGGACCCCCTTAACGGTGGTGGTACAAGTGGGCAGCCAAGGGGACCCACGGCTTCCCCCCCTGCTTTCCCTGTTTTGGGCTCAAGCCCGTAGCCAGGGGGGACCGTGGCATGGGGAGTGGTGGGTCCCCCTGGCTGCGGGTTAGAACCTGCAGCAGGGAAAGTGGAGGGGGACAGCCACAGGCCCCCCCTGGTTGCCTGCTTGCCCCACCACTGTGGCAGTGGGGCAAGCAGGCAGGGGAGTGGCAGGTCCCCCTGGCTGCAGGCTTGAGCCCGCAGCGGGGAAAGCGGTGGTGGGGGAGCCATGGGTCCCCCTCATTGCCTGTTTGCCCTGCACCGCAGCGGGGGGGAGTGGCGGGTGGGGGAGCGGTGGGTCCCTGTGGCTGTGGGCTTTAGGCCACAGCCAGGAAAGCCGATGGCGCAATGGCGGTAGCGGTGGTCCTCCCTAGCTGCCTGCTTGCTGGGGCCGCCAGGAAAGCCCTGGGAGCTGCCACCCTCTTGCACCCCCTTCTGCCTCACTCCAACACCCTGGCCAGGGTGCTGAGTGGAGGTGGGAATTCCTCCCAGGGTGCATAGCACCCTGGGAGGGGGGTCATTTTGTTATATCGATATGCAGGGCATATCAATATAGCAGAGCCAGATATAGTATTTTCAAAACCAGAGTTTCAAAATGACCCTCATTTCGATACAAAACTAGGTTTTATTGTATCAAAATGATTTTCCTTATTTCGCAATAAGGGAGCTCCTTATTTCAAGATAAGGAAACGTCATCTGGAATTGACTTTTTAAAAATTGAAACAACAGTGGTTGTTTCGGTTTAAAAGCAACATGTGGACACAGCCAGAGTGTCCCACCACTCCCCACCCATTGGCTGCAGAAGAGAGCTGCTGCCTAAGGACCATGATAGAGCACGTTGTTGCAGAGCCACGAGACCAGTGCAGGCTCCTTGCTGAAGCCAAGGGGACAAGAGATTAATGCTCCTTTCCTCCTGGCTGTAGCAGAGAGCACGGCAAAGTGTCAGAGGAGGATGAGAGGGGGAAAAGCCTGAAAAACACTAACACCATGCATCACTTCGCTCTACAACAGGGGTCTCAAACACACAGCCCATGGGCTGCTTGTGGCCCCTAAAGCTATTTCCTGCAGCCCACAATGACACTATCATTACTGGTATCTGAAATATCATTGTATGAAAAGGTTTCAGTGGTGCAGCCCTCGGGCTGATGTACTAGTCCTCATGTGGCCCTTGTGGTGATTTGAGTTTGAGACCCCTACGCTACAAGAGAGATCCTTGGCCCCTAACCATATCTGGTCACCGGTAGATGGACTGAAGACTTACTAGCTAATCATAAACAAACATTAGCAGATTTATTAGATAAATGACATCAACAAAACATGAGAGGCTTCAGGATTAATACATAATACCAACCAGAAATCCCTCCCTCCAAATAGGCCACCAACTTAAGTTATGATTTGTCTTCATTCACAGAATGTAGGACAACCAACAGACAGACCTGAGCAAATGGAACATGAAGAGAAGTGGAGACAACAAAAACAGGACAGCACAGGAACTTAGGAACAGGTAAGGATATCTTCAACTTTTCGTTGTTGTTGTTGTTGTTGTTTTGTTTTTATGATCCCTTGTAGTATATTCAGACAATAAACGTATATGTGCAACTGATTGCTGCCTGAGGGGACAGCAGGGACGGCTCCCTAATGCTAGCATTAGATACATTTTCCTAGACCAGGCATGACCAAACTGTGGCTCTTGAATGAAAAATTGTGGCTCCCAGAAGAAAATCAGCAAATCAATTTAGGAAAACCTAGGAGTTCAAGAGGGGGTCAGGATGGTGGGGAGAAGTACAGCATGGTCAGGATTTTAAACAGCTCACCACTAGCCTACAGTCTTCTACATCAAGCAGCAGCAAAGTTTTTACTGTATAGGCCTAATTTTCATGGTAATCTTAAGTAATTATTAGAATCTGACATTAGTAGGATCAATATTTGTCCTTTTTTATGATAAAATTAAAGTGTGCAATGAATTTTAAACTTAGTAATTTTGGAGTAGGTAAAAGTATATGGCTATATGCCTCAGTGTGGCTCTCGAAGGTTTAATAATCAACTTCTGTGGCTCTTGAGTTCCATAAGTTAGCCACCGCTGTCCTAGACAATCAGGATTGCTGATTTTTCCCATCTTTGGGTAACTTCTGCACATGGAACATATAAGTTATGTAAATAGTTCTACAAATTGTGCACACAGTACCTATCCCTTGCCTTCAGATTTTCGTGCCAAAACCTCAAAAATGTGCAGTTATCTCTGAAAAGAAAACTCATCCAAAGTAGAGTCACTACTGTCCTTTCCATTCAAAATCTCTTTTCAGATACCGTTCTACAAAAGTGCTCCTTCTGGCTCCACAGACACTGGAGTCCCTGCTGAAACCAGAGGGAGGGCAGATCAGCCCTCCCCTCCCCTGGCTGAAGAAGGGACCCACTGCCTAGGGACCCAGATGGAGTGTATGGGCTACATAATACATGCAGTTTCCCTGCTGCATCCGGGGGGATGGGAAATCAGGGAGGACTCCTTGTTTTGCTACAGTGTAGGTGAGGGGCTTTTGATGGAGACTGGTGGCCCTTCAGGGTTGTAAAAATGGTATATATGGCTCTTGAACCAAAAAGTTTTGAAACCACTGCTGTAAAGTATTAAGATAGTCTATAGATGAAATAGCTTGCTCACATTTAGAAAATTCTTCAAGATCTATGGATACAAAGATCTCAATAAGTGTGAATTACATCATTACTGTTACAGGTTTTGTAACCAAGATACACACCACAGGGTTTTTTGGAGCTCTTCACCCAAAATCTCTGGGTTTCCTGGAAGCCCTACAGCAACACCTTCATATAATCTCCTGCCACACACTTCAACCTTCATTCTTTTAATTTCAACAGAACACTAGACAACCAAGGGCTCCAGTCACTATTAGCAACAGCCAGTGACAATCTGTCCTCGCCAGTATGCCCTGCCTCATTCTGCCTTCCACTGTCTTTCTCCTAATCTTCTTCATCTTCCAATTTTTGCCTGCTCTTGCCTCTTCACGATGTGTCTGAGGGTGAATAACCACTGGAATAAGTTGCCTAGGCAAGTTGTGGAATCTCCATCATTGGCAATGTTTAAGAGCAGGTTATACAAACACCTGTAAAGGGATAGTTTAAGAGGGTACTTGGTCCTGCCATGAGTGCAGAGGACTGGACTCGATGACCTCTCATGGTCCCTTCCAGTTTCTATGATTCTATGACTCAACATCATCCCCCTTCTCCACATTCCCTTGCTTGCCACTCAGTCTCAACCCCCATTTTATGGAGTAAGACAAATAAGTACTGGCTAGTTAGTAATTATGCACATTATTTATTTCAGGAATCACAGAAGCTTCAAAACTCTCCTTCCTTCCCTCTTGTGAATAAAATATGGATGATGTGTTTCATCTCCTCTTAGTTTTAGATGCAAACTCTTCAGAGCAGAGAATGAGGCTTATTCGTAAGGCTCCTAACATCCATTTAGGTTACTGGAAAATACTAACAGCTAATAACTAGAATTAGTAAAAATTGACTTCCATGAATTTTCTGACCTGCTCTAATGCTTGTTGGATTTTCCTTGTGAAAATGAAGGGTTGTTCGTATAGTCTGGTGAAGCACCATCATTCCTAGATTCTTACATTTTACTATCAGGCTAGCACCTCACTACATTCTTCAGTGCAGTTTGATGCAAAACATTTATCAGTACTTCATGCCATACTGGAGCTACATATTTATTCAGTCACGTGAAAGAACTTTCATGTTTATACTGAGGTTTTTTCCTGACTTCAAGTCAGTGCTTACAAAGATCTCCCTCCTTTTTTTAATCATTAAGTTTATAAGAGAGCTAGAAACTGGGTTCACAAAAAGCCTTTAGTTCTGAAAAAGCACTGAATGAATGAGAACCCATTTTCCCTCTCTCCCCACCTCATTTTAAGTACTCATTTCTCATGACTTTCCTTTGCCTCATCTCTCTCCACTTTTCTATATCTACCTAAATATAACTATCACCTTCTCGCATTTTCAATTCCATATATTCAATCTTTAAATCACTATCCATGTCAATGAAAGGTTTTTTGCTATTGTTGTTTTGTAAATTGAACAAACAAGGAGTCCTTTGGCCAGGGCGGTCCCTAGGAGGGTGCAGGGCCCTGGGCAAATTGCCTTCTTTGGGGCCCCCAGCTCAGCTGCCCCTGGGCACTGGGGGGCAGGGCCAGCTGGCCCAGGGGAGGAGCAGGCCCCTATGCCAGCCATCCTATGCCAGGGACCAGGTGAGCTGGCCAAAAGCAGCGGAACAGGAGTGCAGGGCCTGGTTTCTCAGCCGCCCTTAAACCAGTGGTTGTCAAACTTTTTTCCTTGGGACCTAGCTCCGGACCCCTCTGCCGTGCAGTGACCCTCCACTGAAAAAAAGTGGCTGCTCCCAGAAAACTGAACAGTGGCCATGGCTGTGGAGTGGGGGTGTGGCTGGCGGTGTGGTAATCTCTCATGACTTTCATCCTCTCTTGAGGCTTCTATTGCAGCTCTGAAATCTACACATCTAATTTGAGATCACCTACATGAAACATGCAGAGTGTGATCCCACTTGCCGTACTCCTGTTTCAAATCAGGAAACATGTAAAGTGTCTAAAATTGCATGTAGTAGCCTGGAGTGTGTGTGTCGGAGCTCCTTGCAAATGGGGGTGGGGCAACTGGGTGGAGAAATGAGATGGAAGTGCTGAGACAGGGGAAGGAGAAGAGAGCCAATGCCAGGCTGTAAATAAAGGTCCTGGAAGATCCTGTCTGCTGCTGAGCCTGTCCAAGTCCCTCCAGGTCCTGCTCCCTTCTCCACTGCCAAATCCCAGGAACTGAAGCAGCCCCTCTCGGTTCCACTTTCACCTCTGCTCTTCATCTGCTCCCTGAGTCTTCATGAGTTTCCATGAACACACAATTGTCCAAAATATTGTGATTGAAGGGGTCCTAGCTCTCTCTGCTTGGTTTGGTGACCCCTGGCAGTGTGCATAAAGCAGCAACACAATGGGGCTATCCCTTCCCCCCTTCAGATTAAGATCTTGTTACAACTTCTCCTTCCAGCAGATACATCCCTGAGTTGGATTTTATTCTGTTACTTAGGCTAATTGTAGAAAAAACACCATACTTTGTAACACATGCTCCTGCTAGAACAGTTTGCTTTTCTCTTCTCTTTTTAATGATCAGTCAAAAAAATTGCTGGAGTTTTTATTAAAATCTACATGTTATAACTTTTGTTGGAAGCAAGGGAATTCTCAACCAACGGCAAAAAAGAGGCAAGTCTTAATTTGCAAAAAATACCTGCAATCCCCATATCCCAAATGGTGAAATAAGGGGCTGTTCACATTTCCTCATTAGGTCTACTGATAAAAAAAAACACAGAGGTTGCTTGCCAGTGACCTCAGTCCTTTTCTTATGAATGAGAGAAGCTCAAACAGATACTGACTCAAAGAGGACAACAATTAGCACCTCATTGTTAATCCTAATGACTCATCTTTCCTGCAATGCTGATCCAGTGCCCTAAACAACTTTCATCCCAAGCCACTCCTCTGGCCTCCCAATAGAGCCAGCCCTGTGAACTGGGCTGCCACTTTTGGCTGGCTCGCCCAGTCCCTGGCATGGGTGGGGGTAGCAATGTGGCCTTGCAGGAGCCCCCAAAGTGCGGACCCCTGGGCAGCTGCCCCTCTTGCCCTACCCTAGGGATGGCCCTGCCTTTGGCATTTAAAGACTAACAAATTTATTTATTTCATGAGCTTTTGTGGGAGAAAATCCCACTTCGTCAGACGCTTTGGGATTTTCTCCCAGGAGAGCTCATGCAATAAATAAATTTGTTAGTCTTTAAATGCCACAGGATTCCTTGTTTGTTTTACTGAACTAGGCTAACATGGCTGCCTCTTTGGAACTTTGTAAATTGAAAAAAAACCACAGAGTCTTGTGGTACTTAAAGACTAACAGATTAATTTATCACATGTGCTTTTGTGGGAGAATATCTCACTTCAAATAAATCTGTTAGTCTTTAAGTGCCACAAGACTCCTTGCTTTTTTTGCTTTACTAGACTAACATGGCTGCCCCTTTGGAATTTGTAAAGTGAGTTACTCTATGAACTTCACTGAATTTCTTAATGGCTAAAGCAGGAATAAACTTGCTTTAACAGTTGGTTCTTTTATGCCCAGAGAAGAACGTCTAAACTCTGCTAACTTCAGTAAGTGTAATTTTGAAATAAGCATCCTTAGTCGATTAAACCTGTGAAGCCACTTTTTCCGGTAGTGTGTATGACAAAAATCAACATCAACCTTGTACAATATCTAATTTGGCAATATGACAACTGCTCAATTATTTACTGATTCAAAATTGAAGTTTTTGGTTGGAAAATCTAGAAGCAAACTTGTTGCATTGAGAACTGAGTTAGTGTTGAATAATGCATAAGATATATCTCTCCTACTGCAAGTATTGTTAAGAGTGCTGCCCTTGATTGCTAGACGTAGGTTCCTGTATTTTCTAATGAATGTAGCAAGAGTTTTTAAATTTAGAAGTGTGTGGGAGTACAATCATGGGGTGATGTCACTGCTGTAAAAATCATAATAGGATTTATCCACAGAAAATTCCATTACTCATACCAATCCAACTTTGAGAAAAGAATCAGAATGGCTGCAAATCTTCTAACAGGTACAGGTAGTGCACATATAGTTCAAAAGTAATCCACATCTCAAAGAGGTGGATTACCTACACAAATATGTAAGTGTAGATATTCCCTTCAGTGCAGACACCACCTACACTGACAGGACTGGTTCTGCCATCGGTGTACATAATCCGCCTCCTCAGGAGGCACTAGCTAAGAATTCTTCTGCCAACCTAATACTGGCTACACCAATAGTTCCCAACCTTTCCAGTAACACAGCACATTTCAATGAGAAGAACAATTCCACGGCTCACCCAGTTTTCTTAGCTGAATCTGATTGCTCATAAATGTCACACTTACTTATATTTACTGTGGTTATGGGTCTTACTAGAGAGGTTTGCAACATAGTGCATGCAACAAGCCAAAGAAGGATCAAATGCATCAATGTTTCAAATCCACCAGAAAAAAAAAAGTCATCTCAATTAAATGACATCCAGAATGTTCATATTTTAGAATCTAAAGACTGATACCTCACTTTTAATTTGATGATTAATTTTCATGAGTTGTAATTTTAGTTGGATAGAATATTGTTTAAGATGAACAAATGTTTGTTTAACATTGCTTTTCATTTCCTTTGTACAAAATTTCATGGCACCCTCAGACAGTTCTCATGACATGCTGGTTGAAAACCACTGGTCTACACTAGGAGTGAGGTCAGCTTAACTATGTCACTCAGGGCTTTAGATTTTTCACACCCTGTATGACATAGCTGGGTCACCCCACTATTTTTTTTTTTAGTGTAGACCAGCCTTCAGCCCTCGTAATAAAACCACATTGTTTAAGGAACTGTAGACTTCAGCACCCTCATTCCTAAGGCTATATCAGCTGAAACAGACAGCTGTAGAAATAATAATTGATCTACTTTCAACATTCATCAGAAAAATTGATGCTGGGTTCTTTCAGCCAGGAAGTAGCCGCAGTTCTTTTATAATGCATTAGCAATAGAGCTATGCAAATAACCTGATTTTTCAGTTTGCTGGCAGTTCTGAAAAAATAAAATGCAAAAGTTCACTTGGGGTCAAACGGAAACCAGGTTTTTTCATAGTTTTCTGAAAACTGAAATTTGGAAAAAATTGTTTTGGGTCAAATAAAAATATTTTGTTTCAAGTATTTAGATCTTTATTTAATAGACCATTTTGGCCTCCATCTCCCTCCTTAACGCTGTTCCTCTTCATAGAAAATATTTAAATAATCATTGGACCAAAATGAGCAAATAACTCTACAGCCCAGTGATAAGGGCATTAATCTGAAAGATGGGATTCCTAAGTTTCAGTCCCTTCTCCGGAGCACAAATTGTGTGAATGCAGCCTACATAACACATAGGGTATGTCTACAATAGAGGCTCTATTCAGTTGACCTAACAAGGTCAACTTTGTCGAGTTTGTTGAGTTGACTTAGAGAGTCTACACTGAAAACTCCTGTCGACTGCCTGCATCCACGCTGGCAGCTGCTAGGTCGACAGAGGAGTGGTGCATTGTGGGTAGCTGTTCCTTGTGGCCAGGAACTCTGGGAGGAGGCTGGAGGCCAATTAGGTCAAATTAAGGGCTTTCCCCATCTACATTGGCTTCAGTTGACTTAATAAGGTCAACTGAAACACTAAGTTGACCTTAAGAGGAGGCGTTATTAAGTCGACTTAAGGAAACACTTAAGTTGACTTAATAAAAGCCTAGTGTGGCTGCAGGAGTCTGTAGGTTGACTTAACCTTCCTTAAGTCGGCCTGAGGCTCCAGTGTAGACGTACCCGTAGACAGCTGCATACGCAGCCTACAATGGCAAATAAGTTACTGTATGACCTGATCCTACGTTTTACACTCCCTTGCATTTATTTTCATTCCTTTCTGTAAGTTCACCCATCTTCAAAGCATCTGAGGAAGTGGGATTTTCTCCCACAAAAGCTCATGCGAAAAATAAATCTGTTAGTCTCAAAGTGCCACACGACTCCCTGTTGTTTTTTTGCTGAACTAGACTAACATGGCTACCCCTTTGAAAATAAGTAGACACCCACTGGGTTAGGGAGATGGGGCAAGGTGGTTGGTTTGGAAGATCTGGAAGATGGGTGTCTGGACTGAAAGGGAAGGCAGAGCAAAAGAAAGGCAGAACAAAAGAAAATAAGGAAAACCTGAGGGACAGAGGGGACATAAAACAGGGTCAGATCACGGGACGCAGAGTGATGTACCATCAGAGCCATACATTTGAGAGACCTTTTGGTGTAGAATATTAGGTATTGGGTAAAAGGGCAGGAAGATTTTGGAAGAGAGACTAGAAAGATAGCTTAGAAGGAAGAGCAAAGATGAAAAAAGGCTACCTCTCTCATTTGCACTGTGTAGATGCCACAGATAGTTCCCAAGTTCAGCAAGGATGAGAGGTATGTTCTGGGCAGGGAAGAAGGGGGTTCCCTCAGCCTCCTAGTGCAGATATCTGTAGACTGAAAAAAGCAGCCGCTGTCTTTCTTTCTTCACAAGGTTGCTGGAAGGGGGAAAGAAGGACTGATTCCTAAAGTCCCTGTGAGACTGTCTGTACTTCCAGGAGTGGAGGGGTTTGAAGACAGAGGTTCCTATTGCTTTCAAAAGGAGACATGGGGCCCAAAATTTGCCACAGCAGGAGCCATGCCTCTCTTTCACTGGTCAACATTACCTTTCAAGTCTAGGGCTGCCTGTACATGTGCATGTGAGCTCCCCAGAGCGGTGCATGATAGTAAGTTAAACAGACCATACATAAAAAAGCTCGCAAAGACACGTAATAAAAAAATGGAAATATTTGTTTCCCTTCTAATTAAAAAAAAAAAAAAAAGAGTAACCACATATTACTGGTAACAACATTTATAATAATTCTGTCAACTCTCCTCATCTTTGCCTATGTCCCTGAAGGTTCAGAATAATTCTTCTATGATACAAAAGTGCCATCTAGTGTGCCTAGTTATTGCACAGTTTTGCTAGGAGTAATAAAACGAAAGTATCAAAATTCTGTGTGTCAGTTGGTAGTCAGTCGAGTAGCTGTGGGGAAGTGTCTCAGGTGGTTGTTATCTGTTAGAAATGTTTGGTCAAACATGAATATCCTTTAAGAGCCTCACACCCCCTATAGTTCTTGTTCACCAACAGAGGTAAAAGTACAAAGTCCAGTAGTGGGTAACACAATAGGTTTACTGAGGTCGGCAAGCTTCTGATTTCCAAACTTTCACCCCACTGATTCTCTTTTCTTTTGTTTTCCTCCTACTTCCTGTTTAATCTCAGGTTTACTATTGTATTTCTACCAATCATTTTCTTTATGAATATTAAAGATATTCTTTAACCAATCCTGCCATATTGCAGCATAATTCTTTATCCAATCATACTCTACCACCTCAACTGATTACAGCTAAGTATAGGACAAGTCAGAAACAATCAAGGATTCAGACAGAGTTGTCAGAGCAATATCCCTACGAGAATTTGCAAACCAGACAGGATGCTATAGACTTTGAACATTTTAGAATGTTCCTTTATCTTGAGTTGTTAGCCTCTTTCAACCTGCTGTGTTGGAATGTGTGGATGTGGCTGCGTGCTTCTCATCTTATGGCTGCCCCTGGTGCTTTCTGCCCTTACTTAGCCAAAGGACAAGGCCTCCGCCTGTCAAGCAGCCTGTGGTGTTGATTCTTTGGTTTGCTACCATTGTAGCTAGCTAAGTGACACAAATATACTTGAAATGTCATAGGGCAGGCCTAAGAATATTCAGGCAGGCCTAAGAATATCTATCGTCTAACAGTCCTTTTTATCGTGAACATCACCAGGTAAAAGTAATCTTTTCTTAAGCTTACTAAAATGTACATTGTTTAAATTCCTTATATTCCTAGGGAAATAAGTATTTTATGTATAAACAAAAAAAAAAAAAAAAAAAAAAAGAAAAGAAACCCTAATCTAAATGAAAAGATTGCAAAATAAAAAGTATTCAAATCAGAAAAGGATAAAATTAATACAACCTGTGCAACTTTGAATTTTGCCATCTAATGCATATACCATAGGATAAAAATTCTTAATTACCAATTCTTACTTTTTCCTGTAAGAGCTACTAAAATACATATGCAACTGGTGGCTGAATTATGATTTCAGAGGGAACTGTAAGTCAGTCTTTCCTAGTTTAAAGTCTTTACTTTGCAACCTGATTGATCTTTTCATCGATTTTTTTTTGTATGTAGTTCCTTAATGTTTAAAACAAAAATTAAAACATTAGAAATTCTGTCATGTGGAATCATATTGGTCCAAATCAGGTCACCAGTGGGAGTCACATCTTTAGATCACTGCACAGAGTTTCAACAGAGTAACTGGTAGCAGCAGACCAAACAAGGAGTCTGGAGGCACTTTTAAGGATTAGCAGATTTATTTATCATGAGTTTTCATGGGAGAAAATCCCACTTTGTCAGATGCTTGAAGATGAAGTGGGATTTTTCTCCCATGAAAGTTCATGCAATAAATAAATTTGTTAGCCTTAAAAAGTGCCACTAGACTCCTTGTTTGTTTTACTGAACTAGACTAACACGGCTACTCCTTTGGACCTTGGTAGCAGTAACAAGCTGAATATGTGGATCAGGCAATGGGTTTCAGAGCTGCCTACTGCCAGCAGCCAAGGAATTCAGGGGTTCAGGTCCAGTTTCTTGAGGGGATTGTGCTTTCATGGTGATAGAGTTCTGTGACCCTGGCTCCTTCTCCTTTAATCCCAGTTCCAATACTCACTATGCTGGCTCCATTCTCCAGACTCCTAACGTCTCTGGCTCCCACCTCCTGATGGCTTTTATCCTCTGGCTCCTGCATACAGAATTGAATTCAAATATCTGTTCATTCCAGATATGTTTAAATATGTCAGACATGGCAGTATCATTTCCAGCTCATTATTAACCTACACAACACTCTAAAATCAGGCCTTTCCCCTGCACAGGTCTCCATCAGCGTTCTGCTCTTCCCCCATTTAAAAAGTGAAGGCTCCAATCCTGCAACAAGCACCATGATCCCTGTGCACTCCTGAAACCCCACTGAAGGCTTTACTCTGTTAAAAGAAATATCTTGTATCTCCTCTCATTCTCTTCTGATGTGGTACTAGAGACTTATTTCAAGCTGATGTCTTCTTTTAAAAAAAGTTTCCATCTGAAAATTGCAGGCAGTAGTATTACTTGTAACATGAGACTACTGTAGCTAAAAGAGTTAGCAAACATTTTTTCTCCCTTACTCCAATTTTGTTTTCTTGTTTTGACTATGCACAAAGTACTGTCAGTACACACTTTCTCTATTTGGTCGTGCACTGCTCATGCGCACTCTCTTCAGGCCTGGTGGAAGATTGTTTATTAATTATAGCATCAGAAGAACTGAAACTAAAAAGGCAGTAGGCAGGTGTATGCAGAGATGAAGGTGGAGGGAGAAGAAGAGGTGATTCCGAATTTGTTTGGTGTTGCTCCTGGTTCCGCCTAAAACACTCTTATAAATATTAATGTGAAGCAGGAAGTGAGATTTCTGTATTTTGAAAAGGTCAGAACATACTATTTAAAGCAGGGGTCGACAACCTTTACCTACCCTGTGCCAGCCCCTCCTCCCCGAACCTCAGTCAGTGCCAGTAACCCCCTCTGCCGAAAAAAAGTGGTGCTGCCTGAAAATTTGGTGGCTTCCACAGCTGAAGTGTTTATGGCATGTAACAGAATGAAGCTGCCCCAAAAGATTCCTCTATGCAGCGTGTCCAGGGATGAGGACCCAAGCATACCCTAGAAAGAAGCCACCCAGAGCGGCTCCTCTCTACGGCATGGCTGGGGCAGGGCTCCCCAGGCATGCCATGGAAAGAAGGCATTGCAGGTCCAAGCAGATTCTTTCAGTGGCATTCCTTAGAACCATTGGGTGCCTGGGGCACCGCTGCTTGCTTTTCTGGGGCAGGAGTGGCACTTTTGGCAGAGGGTGCTGTGTGCTGCTCCAAATCATTTCACGCGCTACTCCTAGCATGCATGCTGGGGATTGCTGACCCCTGATTTAAAGGGAGCTCTCTGAATTTTTTTTTTAAATTAAAGAGAACTCCTCTTGAAAGTGTCCCTTTAAGAGTTTTCAAAAGAGAAGACAAGGCCTAGGTCACATTTCTTCTACTGTTGCTTTCTAAACTGTTTTGAAGATAAGCAAATAACTTTCAGCCTTAACATTTATAGTGAAAAGTATGTGACTGAGCAAAAAATAAATTGCAAAACATGCTTTGACTATCCAAACATGGGTGTGTGTGCACTGAAAGACATTAACGGACATTTTCTAGGCATCTGGCTGGTCAGTCCTGCCCACATGCTCAGGGTTTCGCTGATCCCCATATTTAGGGTTGAAAAAAACAACTTTCCTCCGAAGTAGCCTTCCCCTGGCAGAGGCCCTGGAGGTTTTTCTCTTTCTGCAACATGGGGCATAGATCATTTGCTGTTTATTTCTCTTTACTCTGTAGTCTTTAAATAATTATTTGAGGAGTTCAATAACTTATTCTTAGGTTAAGGGTCTATTACAGGAGTGAATGGTGAAATTTTGTGGCCTGCATTATGCAGGAGATTAAGGCTAGAATAGATGATCATAATTGTCCCTTCTGACTGTTGTGAGAGAGTGGGGCACACAGGGGGTGACCCCCGCAGGGCAAGAATATGTCCCAATCGAGAGGCAAGAGACGAAACCACTATTTTTTGGGTTAACCACTGCTTATGTGACTTTTATTATAATTATACAAAAAACCTACTAAATAACATACTATAACTACAAATAAAAACTTTAATACATAAATTCTATACTACTAAACCAAACTAAGCAAATTGCTAAAATTCCTATGACTACAATTTAAAAAACTTGCCAATTCCTATTAAATCACATTTATTAAAACTTATACAAACTGATCTCAATCTCTGTGCCTAACCCTGAAGTAACACCCCAGTACCAATTCTGGTTGGTGCAGTTTAGCAGAATGGGGTTTATGGGAGACAGAGAGCACAATCTGTGGGCGAAAGAGCTTTTCTATTTACCACACACTGAAACATCACACACAGCCCAGGACAGCATGAACACCTTGCTTCTCTCCCTTGCTCTCTGGACACCATGGGTCACGGTTTGGTGGGGCTAGCCATGGGCTGTTTGCAGCTAGGAGTTACAAGGGTCAGCTGGGGTGCCTGGCAGAGAATACAAGTGGATTTGATTCTTCACCACTCTCTTTCACTTTATTATTGCCCAGATTGGATTGTGGGAGAAGGGTTAGAGGTGACAAACACCAGCTTGATTTTAACCTTTGGGGTTAGTAAGGTTAGAACAGTGATAATACATTCCCAATTTAAATTCCAAATTTAATTCAGTTATATTTACCACATCTGGATGTTATCTCTGGAGGCACAGACAGCAGACCTGCTTCTTCAGAAGTAAGGAGGAATGATATAACAGCCCAGTGTCAAAGAATTCAGCTGCAGACCAACAGTGCAGCTTATAATGCTTGCCTGTGGCCCTTTTCTGGCAGCACACTGGTCTGGTATCCACCAACTGCGTGCTTTCTCAAAAGACTTGCACTTGACCAGACAGATGTTATAAACCGGCTCGACCAACTTACAGCTCACCAGAGCTGCCTGGGTCTTAAACATGAGCCCACCACGACTGGTTGCAGTGGTTGGGCACCCTCTGCCACCTCCTTTGGATAAGCTAGGGCTCGTGGCCCTGCACTCCGGGGTGAGCTGGTGGAAAAAGAAATTACTCAAAAAAGAGTCAAAGAAAAAAGGCCTGGAAAAAACCAAAACAAAACTGCAGGCTCCCTTGGTGATCAGGCAAGGGGCTAACACTCTTCTCTTTTCAAAGAGTGGGGAGAGACCCGGGGTTGGCCAGGTCCCTGCGTGACACGACAGGCAGCTAACCTATCGTCCTTCCACCGTGCCTAGGTCAGATCCCCGGCTTTATGGCTGAAATGCCCAAACTTAGCATATCGCTTGTTGGCAACGAATCTTACTGACCTTGGTCAGTAGATTTTACTCATGAGCTCTGGAGGTGTTCTTATCACTTTCCAGAGTCCAGTTTGAACTGGTTTGGGGTTACTTGTAGTAGTTCCTTAAACTGTTACTGTCTGCAGTTTTTCGACCTTGGAAGATAACACCACATAATTATTTTTTCTCCCCGATTAGAGGCCTAACAAGCTACATTCTATCAACCCAGGCTGGAGTTTCAGCCATAGTAAAACCCAAGTGAAAAATTCCACTTTCACACTGACCTTATAGTCTGTGTGTATTTTTTTCATGCTTATCTAATCAGTGAAGTAGTAAACATTATAGTAAGAGAAGGAAGGACATAGAAAAATAGAACAGAGGAGCTAGGACGGTTAGAAGGAATCTGATGCCTGAAGCCAATGGACGGATGATCAAAAGATTTACAGGATGTCTAACAGAAGACTAATCAAATGGATGCCATCCACTTTTACCCTACAGATTAACAGCTTTGAGATGTGTCCTTTGACAGAATAACTGTCAAATTGTCAGCTGCTAACTTTACCACTTATGTTATTTGGCTTATAATGCTGCTGCTTAATTACATTAGTGATTTCTCTCTGCTTACACATACTCAGGCTGAGGCACTGAAAAGTACCTGTCAGCTGAAACTTAATAACTAATTAGTAAGGATGGAAAGAAAATCAAACCAATCATTAAGTTTAACTACCTATAATATAAACTGCCTTATACAATTCTGAGATTTCTGTATTGGCACTGAATTTGAGCAGGTCCCCATTCTTTGCCCTTGTTTATCAGTGTATTATTATGGCTCACTGACTTCTATACATGTTCAGTTGCCTGTAAAAGGGCATTTGCTGCCAACTTTCATCACTATCTTGGAGAATAAAAAAGATGTTTAAGGAGGCCAAACTTCTGATTTATTTAGCTAAATCACTCCTTGAGATTTTTAAGCTAAAGCTGTCATCTTCTGATCATGTAGAAAAGGCATGACTAATAGAACCACCATGTACCACTGAGTAACTGTGCCTGATACCAGGAAAAACAAACCAAAATATAACACTGTTTTGGTGAAACATAGTCTTTATAGTGGTAGTGCAATGAAGTAAGGTTACTAACATTCTGAAGTCCATTTATAATGGTAATGGAGGGGGCAATAAGTTTTATTATTTCCAAATACACCATAGTATACAAAATAAATTTGCATTCCTGGCTGCTATTTATTTATGTAAAATCATCTACGTTCAGTAAAATGATTTCTGAGCCCACTCAGTGCCCAAAACTGTATGTAGAGCCTTTTACAACCAGGCCCTTTGCTTGAATATGGTCCAAGCTGATAATGAGGAAATTTTGGTCAGTTTCCTATCCAGATTACATGGTGGCCTCAGTACGGTTCCTGACTGGCAAGAATCCTCCATCATGAGTTATATTTTTGTCAGTTATAAAAAAAAATAGCATCAGGGCTTCACAGATTAAATAAATAAATAAATAAATAAATAACTTCCTTTTCCCCACAAAGTTCCTCCTTTTTTTGCCCAAACTGATGGCCAGAGCAGTCATTGTGGGACACTTCCTGGAGGTCATTTTGCATGACTTAACCAACCACAGCAACTACACTGATGCTTTGATGATTTAAGTTGTGTGAAAAAAAGCTCTATGCCTCTTGTTGAGGTTATTTTGTCAAAAATAGGGCAGTTTTGTTGGCAGGAGGTTGATTAAAGTATGCATACTAGCACGCTTTTGTCAAAAGAAAAGCCGGGGGGCATGACTTTGTTTGACAAAACAGTATATAGGGTGGACCACGTCTCAGTGTCAGTTCATTTCCTCTCGTGGAAAATCTCCTCAATAACAATCATCAGTTCCAATTACTTAAATAAAGCAATATTTTACACAGAAAATACAGAAACTAAGTAAGTAGTATATAAAACCAGTAAGCTACTGTACACCACTTCACCTTATCCATAAGTGTTTCCTCCTTTTCTTGAGATCAGGTAGTAGTCTCCTTTGTGATTGCTTTATTCAAGATTTGTCCATTTCTTCCTGTCTGGCTTTAAGGAATACAAAATCTGGGAGTTCTTGTGATCTGATTCTATCCATTCCCCATTACATGATGGGTAAACAAATTTTGGATTTTACCCATTCGCAGCCATTAATTGATACACTGTTATGAGTCACTAACAGAATCTGTAGCTTGTGCTGTTACCTGATGATTTAATGTTTTCTTATTGGACAAGCACTGTTCAGTTTTTTGAAGAAATGCTGCTGCTCATGTTAGTTTTAAAATGTTTCTTTTGAAGAGGTGCTGTTGCAAGTAGCAGAGCAGTTTGCTCCTTCGTGTCTAACTGACAATTCTTGGATAAGCATCAGTCTGCGAGAACTGGTGAAAGAAGAGGTTACTTGTGTGCTACTTGACTGCCTTTGTTCAAGGGGTGGTGTAATCTGTCTCTGAGGGAAGACTTAGATGGCCCTCCTCTATTATTGTAACATCTGAGCACCTCGCTCTTTAATGCACTGATTTTTTACACAGCATAAATAAAACAAGTTACACTATTTGAAATACCTAGCATCTGCATTACTGATTTCTCCTATAAGGTGAAATCAAGCTGCAAGCCCTTGGAATCTGCAACTGTGTAGCAGATTGCCAACACTATCTGCTGTTCACTCAACATCATACTCTATCAGGTACAGGTAGACTTGGCATAATTCAATGTTTGATAGATAATATGGGTTTATTTTTAAGCATTTGTAGGGGTTTTTTTAATTGAATTAAATGTTCACGGTTGTGGAAATTAGATGGAGACAATTTGACAGTAGACAGTGAGACTTAAAAAGTTAACACTTTATAATCACAAACTGAGAACAGCACCTGCTAAAATATAGCAAGTCAATAGCCTTAAACTCTTACATCTCAAGCAGCATTTTTCTTACAAACTGTCTGCCTTAAATTTTGATTAGGGTGGCTGAATGAATATGTCCACACACACTGTTTACATCAAAATAATGCTGATTATTGCAATTTAAAAAATGGTAGGTCCACACGATGTTCCCTTATTTCAAAATAAGGAGCTCCCTCATTTTGATATAAGAAAACCTAGTATTATATTGATATGATGGTTAAATTGAAATTGTTATTTTGAAATAACACAGTATGGACATGTTATTTTGATTTAACTATTAAATCAATTTAACACTTTTTGCCCTTGTCCTTCCCAGGGTGCTTTGCTTTTTCTTTTTATTGGGTGACGGCCTGGCCCTTCTAGGGAGACATGTTGCCACACCTCCCATGGTGCCTCCATCCTACATTGAAATAGCGAGGCCTGTCCATGGCTATGCTATTTTGATTTGAGTTTCTAGGGGGACCTGTTAAATCAATTTAACTTAAATCGATTGCATGATTTTTATAGCAATTTTATTAAATTGATGTAAGTTAAATCGATTTAACTGTCTAAGTGTGAACATAGCCAATGTGTTTCCTTCCCCACCATTTTACCAGGGCTGACATGAGTGGGATTTGAGCCTAACTCTCCCTGATTCTTAAAGGAAAGTAGCCCCCCCACCCCCGTACAGCTGTCTGATCTCTTTAGAGATATGGTTACCAGATGTCAGGCAAAAGGAGAATATGTCATCCTTTTTACCTTCACATCTGGGAGGCGCAGGGGTGTCGCTGCCCTGGGGCATGACCTAGGGCAGTGGTTCCCAACCAGTGTGTCGGGGCACACTGGTGTGCCATGGCAACATCCAAAGTGTGCCGCGAGCATCCCCGAGAGCTGGAGTTAAAACTCCCTCGCTCCTCAGCCCAGCCATGTGGGCTGTGCAGGGCTGGAAAAAGGCAGGGGTTAAAGTAAAGGGGAAGGCACCAGAACACAGTTCCAGGCCCCCTATTTTTAGGCAGGCAGCATTCTGGCCCCCCTAAAAATAGAGGAAGGCACTGGAATGTGGAGTTCCAGGGGTCCCCCTAAAAGCAGCAGGAGCAGCTGGAAGGCAGGGTTCTGGTGGCTCCACCATAGGCCCAGCCAGCGGAGAGCTGCAGGAGGCTGCGAGCGTGTGAATCTCCCCCTGCAGGGTGGAATAGCTTGTGTCAGGCAGCTTGCAAACAGCCCAGGTAAGGGTTTTGTGAGGGGAGGGCTGTTGGGAATTGTATGCAGCAGGTGTGTGTGTATAGCACAAGTGGGTGGGAGTGGATGTGTAGCAGAGGGTGTGTAGCTAGGGTTGTGGGGTGGCTGTTTGTTTGGGGGGGGTGTAGCTGGGAGGGTGGCTGTGTGTGTATGGGGGGGGGGCTGTAGCTGGGGGCTGGAGGCCTAGTTCTGGCCCCTTCAGTGATGGGAGGATCCATCGCAGGCAGCAGGGGGCTCGGAAAGGAGAGGAGGGTGGAGAGAGCAGCAGTGGGGGGTGAGGATTTGCCCAGGGTGGCAGAGAGCCAGTCTGGAGAAGGGGGAAGTGGGTGCTGTGCCATGCTCCCCTGCCCTACCTTCCCACTCCCCAGGTTCCCCCCTGCACCACCCCAAAGCCACTCATGTTCTCCCTTCCTCTTTTGTGGTGTTCCCAACATGGCTCCCCTTGTCCTCTTTTGCCACCCCTGCCCTTCTGTGCTCCCCACACTCACTCCTGCCACTGCACATGACTCCTGACCTCCCATGTTTTGCCACCCCTACTACCCCACATAGGAGCACTTCCCAAACACTGTACCATAGTTTATGAATATTTGTAAGTAATTTAATTTGAATATTCATGAGTTTTTAATGGTGGTGTGCCTCAAAAAATTTGAAGGTATCAAGGTGTGCCCTAGCAGAGAAAAGGTTGGGAACCACTGACCTAGGGTACAGGCCCAGGACGCACCCCCTGCCTGAAAGCCACGCCCCCGGCTGGGGACAGGGCAGGGAGCAGCAACTAGGGCTGTGGGGTTGCCCAGCCTTTGAAGGGGCTGGAAATGGCTGCTGCTGCAGAGGGCTGTGCCCCGGATCCCCAGCCAGGGACAGGGCTGGCAGCAGCAGCTGTGGCTGCAGGCCCCTGGATCTCTGGCCCGATCTGGCTGGAGACTGGGAGAGATGGGGCCGCGCTAGGACCCGGGGCACTGGCGCTGGCATTGGGGGCACGGGCCCTGTGTGCCAGGCACCAGTGACGCCCCTGCCAGGACCCCATAAGACCAGACAAATATTACATTAAGACCGCATTTTCTCCATCTGTCCTCCTTTTCCTGCTTCCCTCTCCTCCTTTCCATGCTCTGGTATCTGGCAATCCCATTTAGGGACGCCCTCACCCATGCCTTCCCCCCCGGGCGCGGCTAGGGCTTGGGGCGGCTGCTCCAGGGTCCCTGCAGCACTGGCGCGCGCTGGATCCGGAGCGGCGCGCAGGGCGCCCTGCAGCACGCCGCGCACCCCTCCCGTGCGGGCGTGACGTGGCACGCTGCGGAAAGGGGCGGGGCGAGGGAGGAAAGGCGGTGCAGAAGCTAGAACGGAGAGTCGGACGCTCCCGGTAACCAAGCAACTGGGAGGGAGGGTAGGGGCGTCACTGTCTCTTTAAGAACGAGTCGAGCGCCTATCGCATGGATGCAGCTTTAAATCCAGCGCCGCGCTCCCATTGGAGGAAAGGGGCATTCCACCGCCTCACCCCACGCCAAGGGCTGTCACCGCCGTCCAGCTCGGGGCTCGGTTGATCGGGTCTAAAGGGCGGCGGGTTTGACTGGGCCGCCGGCGGGCTGCGGGTGCCAGGGCGGGGTCGGGCCCTGACGCCTTCCATGGCGTCCGTGCTGGTAAGAGAGCGGCCGGCCCCGGGCTCTAGCGCCGTTCCGGGACCTGCCGCTGAGCCCCCCGCTGCCCCCAGGCGGTGAGGGCGAGGGGCGGATGGGCGCCGGGCGCCGCTCAGCGGCGGGAACGCCGAGGCTCCTCAGCGGGAGCGGGCGCGGCCGGGGCTGCTTCCCCGCTCTTCAGGGGTCTCTCGCCTGCTCCGAGGCGCGTTGCGGGCCCCAGAAGGGGTCGGGGAGCAGGAGGGCGGCCTTGCCTGCATCAGGCCCGCTCGGTGCCCGGCTGTTTACGGCCGCCCCGTCTACTCGGCACTCCGCCGGTGGGAGCGCCCGCTGCTGCTCCCCGGCCCCCTCAGTTTTGCAACTTCTTCCCCAGGAGGATCCGCTCTTAATCCGCCCCTTCCGAGGCCACAAGGCTGCCGTCACCGGCCTGGACTTCAACGCCGCCGGCACCGCGCTTGGTGAGTGCGCTGCGGCTCGGGGCGCGTCCGATAGGCGGGGCGGGGCCGGGCCGGGCCGCCGCCGCCGGGGGAAGGGGAGGGGGCGGGGCCGGCGCGCGGAGGGGGCGGGGCGAGGCGAGGCGCCGGGCGGGCCGAGGACTCCCTGCCCCCGTCTTAAGCGCCAACTTTTGGAGCGAACCACGGGGCGGGGGAGGGGTGTGTCCCGGACGCAGAGGAGGAAGTAAGGCGGGGCGGGCGGCGGGGAATGGACTGAACCAAGAGGGGGCAGCTCCGCTCTCCCCCTCCGGGCTCCGTATCCGGGACGAAGCCAGCCGCGCTGCCCCCGCCCCGGCCGCCGCCGCTCCCCAGCGCCGCCACTCCCGCCCGTCCGCGGCTCCTTGCGTCGCCTGCGATGAGGATCCGCCTGGCCAGGCGTCGGGCTTGGCTTGGCAGAGGCTGCCTGTTGCTCGGCCTCCTGATGGTTGCCTACTTGGCCGTGGAGCTGTCTCCTTCCACCTTCCGCCTCTCCCCCGGCCGGGACAGCGTCACCCGTGGGAGATGGGACAGGCGCTTTTCTGACAGCCCAGAGAAAGAGGAGGATTTGGCCCGTCCGGTGTATGAAAAAGCCCCGCCTGATGCTCAGGCGCCGGGAGAATGGGGTAAGGCGGCTCACTTGCAGCTGACTCCCGAAGAGAAGAAAGTGGAGGAAGAGCTGGTCGAAAAGTACGCGATAAATATTTATCTGAGTGACAAAATATCGCTGCATCGTCACATACAGGACAATCGGATGTACGAATGTAAAGCCAAATCTTTCAACTACAGGAAACTCCCGACTACGTCTGTTATAATTGCGTTCTATAACGAAGCCTGGTCCACCTTACTGCGGACCATACACAGTGTGCTTGAAACGTCGCCGGCTGTGCTCTTGAAAGAAATTATCCTAGTGGACGACTTGAGCGATAAGCTGTACCTGAAGACCGAACTTGAAAAGTACGTGAGTAACCTAAAAAGAGTTCGTTTGATAAGAACCAGCAAACGAGAAGGACTGGTTCGTGCCCGCTTAATTGGAGCCACGTACGCTATCGGCGATGTCCTCACGTTCCTGGACTGTCATTGTGAGTGTAACTCGGGCTGGCTAGAGCCACTTTTGGAGAGGATTGCTCAGAACGAGACTGTGGTCATTTGTCCTGTTATTGACACAATTGATTGGAATACGTTTGAATTCTACATGCAGACAGGGGAGCCCATGATTGGGGGATTTGACTGGCGATTGACATTTCAGTGGCATTCTGTGCCTGAGCACGAGCGTCAAAGACGGAAATCTAAAACTGACCCAATTAGATCCCCCACTATGGCCGGGGGGCTTTTTGCAGTTAGTAAGAAGTATTTTGAGTACCTTGGTACCTATGACACAGGGATGGATGTCTGGGGTGGGGAGAATTTAGAACTGTCCTTTAGGGTGTGGCAATGTGGAGGCACATTGGAGATCCACCCTTGTTCTCATGTAGGCCATGTGTTTCCAAAGCGGGCTCCGTATGCAAGGCCAAACTTCCTTCAGAACACCGCACGTGCTGCTGAAGTGTGGATGGATGAGTATACAGAACACTTTTACAACAGAAATCCTTCAGCAAGAAAAGAAAACTACGGCGATATTTCTGAAAGAAAACTGTTAAGAGAGCGTCTGAAATGTAAGAGTTTTGACTGGTATATGAAAAATATATTTTCCACCTTGCATGTACCAGAGGACCGTCCGGGCTGGCATGGTGCCATCCGCAGTATGGGAATACCGTCAGAATGTCTAGATTACAATTCACCTGAAAATAATCCTACTGGGGCTCATCTGTCTCTGTTTGGATGTCATGGTCAAGGAGGCAATCAGTTCTTTGAATATACGTCAAACAAAGAAATTAGGTTTAACTCTGTGACTGAATTATGTGCTGAAGTTCCTGAACAAAAGGATTTCATTGGCATGAAGAACTGCCCGAAAGATGGATCTCCTATCCCAGAAAATATCATATGGCATTTTAAACAGGATGGGACTATTTATCATCCTCATTCAGGAAGGTGCCTTAGTGCTTATCGTACTTCTGAGGGTCGGCCTGATGTGCAAATGAGGACTTGTAATGCGGCCGATAAAAATCAAGTGTGGAAGTTTGAGAAATAAAATGGCCATTAAAGACGGTTATCTTCTGAAGAAGTTCAGAGTAAATTAATGATTAGCTATGCTTTATGGTACATGGATGTTTTCTGAGAGCCTTCCCTGTAGTTCAGAAACTGTAATTCTTATGCTGAAGTATATAAAAGGGGGCTGGGGTGGTGGCATATATTGGGAATTTGTACTTCAGTGCCTTTTTTGTACTGATTTTAAGGTTTTTATTTTTGTAGGGTTTTGATTCACTGTTGCTCACATTTCAGTTTATATTTTAGTTTTGGTGGTAGCATGGCCTGTTCTAGACCTGAAGAGTTCTTACACCAGGTGCCAGAAAACCTGTTACTTAAGTATTAAGGTTAAGAATTTAAATCTAGGGTGAGGTTCTCACAGCAGTATTAACTTAGCTATGCTGCAGATACGTGTTCAAACATAAATTTGCAGAATAAATAATACAGTTGTACATGGCTGAGTTAACATTGGTGTGGGAAGTAGTACCTTAATCGTTAGACCATTGTGTAATTGTCCCGGTGTCTATTGTAGATCTGCCAACTCCTAAGGGTTTAGAAGAGGTCACAGTATCTTGGAAGGAAGGAAAGTTTCTGTTTTCTAGCTACGTGGAAGACAGGAAACGTTAGGACTGGCCCCAATTCATTCTCTAATTCATATCCCCTTCCCCACATGAACACCTCTCCAGTCTTCCCCTAATTCCAGGGAGCAACTTGGAAATGTTGAAAAGTCTTGATGCTGCAGTTAGTGCAGTTAAGAAGATGGGCTAGCAGTATGAGAATGTTGGCCAGGAGGAGATTGTTAGAGAGGGGAAGAATGGTTAGGGGTGAGAGACATTAAAAATAGAAGGGTAGGAGTCACATTAGTGTCTAAGAAACTGACAAATTTATTTGGAGAAAAAGGACAGGTATCATGCCGACATTTGTCTCATCCTAAGTGTTCTCACAGTTAGCTACTACTAGGTTTCTGGACATATGTTATATTCTCAACACTACCATTATGTTTGTTTTTTTTTTTTTTTTTTGCGTTCATTCTTGGCTTTTTTTTAGTATAGGTAGTACTTTTATATACCAGCATGGTAGATGGTGAAGGAAGGAAGTGCCGGTGTGGGTCTTTTCGTGATGACACTAAGATGTTTGTTTAAATGTGTGATCATAGGTTGGGAGTTCAAATAAATTTTGTGTGAGATCATTAAACGGCGTATTCTAGAAAAAGTATAGTGCCGGTACTGCAGGCCTCAACAAATCTATATTTCTGGCTGTCATGGTGACCAGTTTTAGTAGCTTGCCACCTAGCTCCGCCGCAGAAAGGTAATGCAGGAGTGCCCTCTGGTGACCAAAAGTATAATTGCTGGTGCCTAGCTGTGAGCCAATTTTGTCCACCCCTGTGGTACAAAATGTGTTGATTCTTCAAGGCATTGCTTGACAAATCCAGGATATTTTTGTGGGTTTTTTGTTTATTCTGTATTCATCTTTTGCTATCTATCAGGAGTTAATATATATCAAATCATATTCTTGGACAGATAGCTTTTACTTTCAGACAGACAGCCACAGAGACAAGAAGTGAGCAGTAAAAATTTGAGGAAGGGCTATTGGGACATAATAGAAGTCATTGGTTCATTACAGCAACGGCAAGGCAGAAGGGAAGAGGAGAGGGCAGTTGGGAGGGAGAAAGTGGAGTGACCAAAGGGTTAGAGAGATTCTTAAATGAAAGAGACAAGAAGCAAAAAGATGTGTATTTGGGGGTCTTTCTAAGGAATTGTGAAGGATTGGAGGGAGAGAGAGAGAACTGGCCAGCAAGTTAAGGCAGGAGTCTCTGTGGCTGAGTTGCAGGAGAGAATGCATTGGGAAGATTCTGGTGTGAGATGTGGTGCTGGGCCATGCTAAAAATGATTGCCACAATGTGGCATTGGGCATTGTATGTCTCTGTAATTTATTTTAAAATGACTTCTTTTGGCATCTGATTTGAATAAACTTTTGGAATAAGGGGATTATAACATACTAATCAGCAAGGCACTCCATGTCATTAAGAACTGCCATATTAGGTCAGATCTATGGTCTATCTAGTCCTGTACTGTATCTTCTGACAGTGGCCAATGTGAGGTGCTTCAGAGGGAATGAACAGAACAGACAATCATGAAGTGAGCCATTTCATCAGTCTTTCCTTGTCTCTGGCAAATAGCAATCCTTGCCCATCCTGGCTAATAACCCTTGATGGAGCTATCCTTCATGAATGTATCTAATTCTTTTTTGAGCCCTGTTGTAGTCTTGGCCTTCACAACATCCTCAGGCAAGGAGTTCCACAGGTTGTCTGTACATTGTATGAGGAAATACTTCCTTTTGTTTAGTTCAAACCCACTGCCTGTTAATTTTATTTGGTGACTCCTAGGTTTTGTGTTACGAGAAGGAGTAAATAAGACTTCCCCTTTTACTTTTGTGCACACCAGTCATGATTTTATAGATCTGTTGTGCCCCCCACCCCCCACACTTAGTCATCTCTTTCCTAAACTGAAAATTCCCAGTCTTATTACTCTTCTCATATGGAAGCTTCTCCATATCTCTAATAGTTTTTGTCGCCTTTTTCTGTGCTTTTTCCAATTCCGATATATCTTGTTTTTTATTGCAATGGGGTGACTAAATCTGCACATAGTATTCAAGATGTGGGTGTACCCATAGATTTATAAAGAGACAGTATGATATTGTTTTCTTATCTGTTCCTTTCCTGGTGATTTCTAACATTCTGTTAAGTGATTTTTTTTTTTTTTGACTGCTGCTGCACATTTTAAATCATCAGTTCTCAATTGCTGTGTTGTATAGTGTATGCGCATAGTGATTGAGCATGTCAGCTGAAATCACCCTACTGTCGAAAGGCTGTTGCTGCTTTATGAGATGCTGCTGCCTTGCCCCTTTAAGAGTTTTATACTGTCTGGAGCAGCTGCTCTCTGCAGGGGCTAGTTTTCAAGCCTTCTGCGGCTGAATTTGCTGATGATCAGTTTTCTTTCAGCAGCAGGGGCCGCTTCAATTTCAGTCTCACCCAAAAGAACTGGCGACCAGGGGGAAGCTTTGGTAGCAGGGTGGGCCTGGGCAGTGGTAGGCTACAGAAAAGGGAAGGGGAGTTCCTGTGTCGTGCATTCCTGGGAGCCGCCCTAACCGTGTTGCGGCACTGAAGGGGTTGAGAACCTCTGTTTTAAAGAACTATGCACAGTAACTTCATAATCTCTCTCTCTAGCGGTAACAGCTAATTTAGGCTCCATGATTTTGTATGTATAGTTATTTGGAATTCCGTTTTTTAATGTGCATTACTTTGCATTTATCAACATTGAATTTCATTTGCCTTTTTTTTGGTTGCTTTGTAACTCTTCTCAGTCTGCTTTGGCCTTAACAATCTTGAGTAATTTTCTGTCATGCACAATTTGCACACCTCACTGGTTATTCCTTTTTCCAGATCATTTATGAAGATGTTGAGCAGTAGTGGCCCTAATAAGATCCCTAGGGGAGACTACTATTTACCTCTTTCCATTCTGAAAACTGACCATTTATTCAAGCCGTTTGTTTTCTATCTTTTAACCAGTTACTGATCCAGGAGTGGACCTCTGCTTTTATCCCAGGACTGCTTGCTTTAATTAAGAACTTTTGGTGAGGCACCTTGTCAAAGGCTTACTGAAAATATAAGTACATTATATCCAGTGGGTCACCCTTCCCTCGTGCTTGTTGACTTACCTCTCCCCAAAGAATTCTAGTAGATTAGTAAGGCATGATTTCCCTTTACAAAAAGCAGGTTGACTCTTCCCCCCCAATGGATCATGTTCATGTATGTCTTATAATTCTGTTCTTTACAGTAGTTTCAGTCACTTTGCTTGCTATTGAAGTTAGGCTTACTGGCCTGTAATTACCAGGATCACCTTTTGAAGTTTTCTTTAAAAATTGGCATTGCATCAGCTTCTGGACTGAGTGACAGAAGGATAGCTAATTTAAATGATAGAATTACTAACTGTGGTATGTAACCTGCATTTTAACATTTGAGTTTCTTCAGAACTCTGGGGTGGATACCATCTAGTATTGGTGGTTTACCGCTATTTAATTTATGAGTTTGTTCAAAAATGTCCTCTACTGACGCCTCAGTCTCGGACAGTTTCTCAGGTTTGCAGGGGGGGCCCCCCCCCCCCCAAAAAAAAAAAAGCACTCAGGTTTTTGAATCTTCCTCACATCCTTGGCCATGAAGACTGATGCAAAGGATTCATTTAGTTACATCTCAGTAGCTTATCTTCTTGAGTTTTCATTTAGCATCTTGATTGTCCAGTGGCCCCACTCATTGTTTAGAAGGCTTCCTTTTTCTGATCACTTTACAAATGTTTTTGCCATTTCATTTGGAGTCTTTGGCCAGCTGTTCTTCAGATTCTTTATATTTTTAAACCTAATGTGCCAAGGAATATCTTTGCACTCCTCTAAGAGTCATGGACCTAAATCATGATTTGTTGTACACTACTTTGAGAGACAGCAGCCCGTAGCAAGATGTATATGATCACATGCATTTGTGAAAGCCTTCCCATAAATGAATTTGTTTCAGCATGCACATTTCCAAATGGATTCATATTTGAATAAGCATCTACCTTGTATGCCATGCATACTTACTGTATTGAGGGAGATGAAATACTGTGCATGCAGATTATGAATATTTTTTCAATTCTAACAGTTACTTTTAAACTTAAAAAACATTGTGTTCATCTTCGTGAATTGAAAGTTAAAAAGTTGTTGAACTATCCAAGCAGAAAATAAGAATGAACAAATTTTTGTAGTTGTACACTTTTTTAGGGCATTTATAACTGAAGAAAAAATTCTTGAATTGTTTTTTATCCCATTTTTCAGGTGTTTTAAAAAGAAAACTAGAACCAGAATGCTTCTGCTCAGTAGGAACAATTTTTGGAATAAGTACCAGATGATAGGCACTTGAAAGTGGCAACCTCAACTATATTAAAGCATTGCTACTCTAATCTTTTAATTTTGTGTACAGATTTCTGGAAAATTTGATGCTCTATGGGAAACAAATGTATAAATACACACACATAAAATTCTATCAGTTTTATGAGACTTTTTGGGAAACTGAAATCACTGTAGATTTTAAACTATTGATTTTAAGCGACTTAAAGAAACAATGTAAATTTAACATTGATATTATAATATATATATTTTTGAAAAATATTAATAAAAATGATATTTCAATGTTGTGTGCTCTGGCTTTTTCTTTTGTTTCTAATCTTTACCACTATAGAATGAAATCCAGTGTTTTTGGCATTTTATAAAGGTTAATAATATTAAACCTCTGTTGCTTAAAATGCAAAGAATTACTGTTGTATTTGCTACTCTAACTAATGGTGAGAGAAAATGTGGTAGAGAGGTAGTTGCTTTAATGTCCCACTTGATTTGCATAGTAAAATCTCATCTACACAGTAATTCCTGTTGTGCTGGATAACTTGGTTGCAACACCGTAGCCTCCTGATATAGCTGAACATTGAGTAGACGGCACCAAATCAGCTGTTTAATTGTGTAACAGTTCCACAAAAGGTCAAAGCTGTAGTACAGTTCAATCCTACTAAATCTTGCTAATGTCAACATTGCTGTGGTCTTCTCTAGGTGGACCCTTATGGCGCATAGTAGATAAATGACCAGATTGGTCCCACATTTTTATCTTGAATTTGGCATTATTTGGGGGTGAGAATAAGCCTATATATCTTTATTTACTGCCAAAAAAGTAACCTTGATTGAGTGCCTTTTTACTGGTAATTGCTGCAGGGAAAATATAAACTCGGTATTTGTGTAGGTTTATTCTGTTCTTGATGTTCAACTCTTGTGATTCATATGCAGAAAAGCACAATGTGTAAAGAAGAATCTGTTCTTAATTTTTCTCACTGTTCCCTGTATCATTAGATGCTTACATTAAACTGAGGTTCTAATCTTGTTTTCTGTACACAGACAAGAATCCATGGCTTTACAAAATGAGGTTTATGGACAGTCAAGTTTCTCCCTGTTTTAAAATACCATCATTGCTTTAGTGTAGATGGGTACCTTAACCAGAGCCATGTTCAGACATCAGTGGTGTTACCATCACTTCTGTGGGCACTGCATAAATCAGAACTGCTCATATTCTAAAGTGTTTACAGAACTAATCTATGGACCTACCTATTCTGTTTAATGAGTGGAATGTGGCAAGGTGTCATACCTATGGCACATACAGTAAGGACCAGACAGCAACATACTACAGTATTTTCCAGTGTTGCTGCGTCCAGTAACATGTCTTACAATAAGTAGGCATTGTCTACGGTGACTTGGTACATCATATTTCATACTTGCCTGGGAAGAGCCATGTTAAAAGACAGATGTTTAACATTTTATTTAAATTTTGTAAAGTTTAATACTTTTGAGATTGACGTAAAAGCAAACCTTATACAGTACAAAAAAAGAGAAAGTAAGTTTGTAAAAGAATTTCTGTGAAATACTTTGTTTGGGTAACTTAGAGCTCTCCTTGCAAAGAAAATAAAATCTCTGAAACCGGAGAGAAGAAAGCGCAAAAAAAAATTAAAGATAAATACAGTATTATCAATCAGTTATAAAGTGCATTGTGTTACATATAAATAATAATTTAAACACAATTGCAGCTAATATGGTTAAAATTTCACTGCTGAAGAGAGAAATTGTTGCTGTTAGCACTTTAACCATAAATCTCTATTTATAATTTTTCCCATTATGCTGTGATCACAGAAGACCAATAAGGAAAATCCTAATTTTTCTTAATTTATATTGTTTAAAATTATTGCAGAGGTTTGAGATGGTGTGGAAGGTACACCAAAGTTAGTCCCAGTTCCTGGAAGCAGAAATATTCAGGCTATCTCAAGATGTATTGAAATTAATGTGACTCGGTTCTCTTTCCAGGATTGGGGCCTTAGTTACAGATGGAATGAGAGCGTCAGTTCAGAATTTCCTTTCTTTTTATTGTACTAATGCCTATGTCTACATCTTCTTTTCTTCAGTTAGAAATAAAGCAGAGATACTTGTTTGTGGTCATTTAAAAAGTATGAGTAAAGCAGTAAAACAGAAGTTAGAATGCAATTTTAAAAGATTATAATGAATGAAAATAAGGAAGACAGCCAGAGCTACGTGATATACCAGCTTTTTGAAGGCCACTAGCAAGTACTCCATCCTTGGCTGCTGGGAAAAGCAGGGACTAAATCTTTGGAGAGCCCTGTGTAAATTCTTCTGAGAGGCTTGATTGTCCAGTAGCTCCACTGTGGTCAAGCACTTACCAGTCTTGCGTACTGATCTTGCCTGTACTGTATATGTCTCTCTAAATGTAGGGCTTTATCCTTCCTCTCTTGTCTCCCATATTATTACCCTAGCAGGTACAGACTGGGGAGAAAAGTACTAATTTATTCACATAGGCTGCTGTTGCAAGGGAGATCCTGGTTGCCCATCCCCTTTCTTCCCAGCTGCAGTGAAGAAGGAATTCTTTCTGTGTCTTCAGTACTCACTATTGTCTCCTGTCCTGCTTCCTCCCCTGCTTTCTGATTGTGCCACCCAGATCCTCACAAACCACTCACTATGACTTCCTCATCTTTATCTTTTCAAAGCACTGACATAGTTCTTACCAGACTGGTCTTTTCCACTGAGCTGCTCAGAAACTTCTGGCAAAGTCTGGAAAACCTTTTTGCTTAAAAAGATAAGCACTTCATTATACAGAATTATGGATGGCATACAATCAGCTATTATGACTGCAGAGTCACGAAAATGGGTGCCAGTGTTTGCTATTGTTAAACCAACACCCTCAGTTTCCCATTAATCAAGCTAACTCAAAGAATATGCCAAATGATCAGACTTGAGTACTGTTAGTTCCCTGCGTTTCAATTTTAGGTGCCTAAAATAGACACTAGGGGTGGGATTTTCAAGTAGAGCTCTCCACTGGCCTATCTCTGGAGCGTTAGACCAACAAGTAGTGCTTTTTGAAAATCCCACAGTAAAGACTGAACTTCAAGCATCTATCTGTGACAATTTGACTCACATTATTAAATATGTGCTATAATTATTGGAATATTGAGAGAATTTTCATCAAATTCTTCGCAAACTTATTTGCTCATTAACCCTGAGAAGAATCAACTGTAAATAAAATCCTCATTTTATAAATGGGTAAATTTAGTACTGACTTGTCTGAAGTCACAGTGACCCAGTGTTATTGTGACAAGTTCCTGGCTCCAAGACTTTGCATTAGGGCCTTTAGACCAAAACTCTTCCTCCATACTTTCAGTAGACAATATATTCAGTGACATTGACCAAATCAGCAGTCACTGGTTTTAGAGACATTTTGTACCATTTGATTTCCATATTAGAAATTAATAGATTGTAGAATTTGAGGTATTGTTTCCAGTTCAGTGTATAGCAATAATACATGTGTATTTGCAATTTGAGTAATTATCAGAGTTCTTATTTCAAGTGATCTGGTTGTTCACCTTTAATAGAAAACATTTCAAATTATTTCTTGCCAGCTACTTCATCTTTGGATAGGTTTCTTATGATATGGAATTTGAGGCCACAGTCCAGAGCTTTCAGATTTGTGGGTCATGTGGAAGCTGTGACCGGTGTACAGTTTTCACCTGATGGGCAGCTAGTGGCATCAGCTTCTCAAGATCGGACTGTTAGATTATGGATTCCCTGTATGTGAGTATTACTGAAGTATATTGCTTATGGTTTTTGATACTGCAGTTGTAATAGCAGAGGAATGTCAGATCTGTAGATTATTGCCATTTTTTACTCTCCAGTGGAACTGAGGGACTGTCGGAGTCTGGGGGCTTCTGGAAGAAAGGTTCTTCATTGTCTTTGGTTCCTCTGCAGTTCTAAAGGACTTTAGAAAGTAGGAGTTTTTAGCTTAAGGCTGGCAAACGTGAGTATATGGCAGAAGGATGAAGGCCTAAATTCATCTGGTGGTGTTTCTCTCAAACTCAAAGAATAAATTGACTTGAGTGGGAGTTGTGTGGCTAAAATCTTGTGTGACCATTTGTAATTGGGGGGGCAGGTAATGAAGGAAACCAAGACAACACATCAACATCTATACATGCAGTCAAAACTTGTCTGTTCCTGTAGACAAGAATAGTGATTATGAACAAATATTTGTACATATTTACGGCAGAGAGGCTAATGCTGTGTTGTCCAATCCAGGGCCTGGAGGCCTAATGGAGGCCTGCCAAAGGCTGCTGTTCAACCCGCTAGCCCTGAACCAGCCAACAGCGTGCAGTTTCAACCCTGAGCACTCCCAGCCCCTCTCCTCTGGCCCCCTGACCAGTGGAGGCCCAGAACTGGCAGGTGGGGCAGAGCAACATGCAGCTCTCCCCACCAGCCCTGAGCACAGAGGCAGCCCCCTTCCTCTCCAGCCCTGACTGGAAGGGAGATGAGGTATGCAGCAGCAGCCCCAAGCCAGCCAAGGTTGGGGAGGGAGTGAGTGCAGCCTCTCCCTTCTCCTGTCCCAGCCAGCATGAGCCAAGGAGCAGCCCTGTGCACCATGATGCATTGGACCAGACAGGACTCAGGAGCACAGGTGGGTGTATGAGACTTCACTGCAGTCCTGCATCAGCCATCCGGGCAAAGCATCAGCAACCTCAACCCCCTCCCACCCGCCCTTCTGAAATTTGCTCACCGGCCCTGAATGGGGGAAAACGTTGCACTGTGGTTCCTCATGCAAAAAAGGTTGACACACTTCTAGAGGTTACCTTTATGCTTAAGGGTGTAGATTTCTACAGTATGTTAGAATATTTTTATTTCATAGATTGCTGAAGTGGTAAGGCAAATACTGATCAAGCAAAATATTTTTGTTTTTTCATTAGTTGTCTAGGTAAACAAAATTCTAGATTAGAAAACCTGTTTTTCAAAATATTTGTTTGGCTTTATCTAAAAATAGTAATCAGGAATTGCCGAGAGATTCTTCTTCTGATTTCATCTTGGTGTATTCAGGGAGGTATAAATTAACTTTGATATTTTAGTCAGTGTCAGATTATTATTGAGTTGTGTATTCTTTACAAGGTTAACATTATATAAAATGTTAATGTACGTTTTCAGTCATGGAGAATCTTCAGCCATAAAAGCCCATACTGCATCTGTCCGTAGTGTGAACTTCTCACGTGATGGCCAGTTCCTGGTTACAGCATCCAATGACAAATCAATAAAAGTATGGAGTGTTCACCGTCAGCGCCTTTTATTTTCCTTATCTCAGCACACGCATTGGGTTCGCTGTGCCAAGTGAGTATTTATTCTTTCACAGTGAGTTTGCGGAGGAGAACCATTAGATTCCAAGTTCCTTGATTAGAACTCCAGACAAGGCATTTTATTGTCCAGAGGCTGAACAGGCATGGCAAAAAATCTGTAAATAGTAGAAAGCTGTTAAATGTGAATCATATATGGTATATTGCTAAAATGATATAAGTTTAGAATTGTAGGCCAAGATTTGTAAAGGCATGTCTGGTGTTTTGCTCAGAGTACAATGCCTAAGTGATTTGGAGATCAAAATCCCATTGCCAGTCACTGAAACTTGGGTCCCTATGTGCCCAAGTCTCTCTTGAAAATGAGACTTCGGCTGCTAAGTCAGTAAGGTGTTGCTGAATTCAGTGTAAAATGCCTGAATACCTTTTAAATATCTGGGCCATAATACTTAAATTATACCTAGTTGTTTGTTTATTATTGTACATGAAAAGAGAAATAGGCATGCAAATTTGTTGAAGTAGAAATCAGACTTCATTTTTATTCTGTATGTATAGCCTGTATTTTGTATGTATGAATAACTAGGTTTGAAACTTATTTTTAGCTTTTCTACTTACTTAGGATTTCTTTAAAATTCCTGTTTCTCACCATACTCTTTGATAGTAACAAGCCAAAGTACAAAACAGGTTATGCATTACTTATGAAAGTAAAAAGGGCACCAGAAAATGTCTTTAAATACATAGTTGTTGCCGAGTTGGTCCTAGGATTTGAGACTGACAAAGGGTAAGGTAATGTCTCTTATTTACATCAGCATTGATTAACATTAATAGGTACTGGAGAGACTAGCATTAATAAATATGACTTTGATTCCTGAAAAATGACTTTTAAAAATAAGAAGCAATAAAAATGGAAAAAAAAAAATCAGATTAGCCGGTTTGGGAATGTTTAAGGTAGTTATCTATGGATCATTGTTAGTTCAGAAAATCTTAGGTAATGAAAATGCACAAAGATGAGTATGTTTCAAACTATTAAAATACTCATGGAAGAGAAACCCTTAATTAAAATTTAAATGTCAATTTTGTATATGACCCCCCCCCTTTTCATTGGTTGTAACTTTGTGCACAATTCTTCTTTTGATCTGAAACTATTATACATGGATTCAGCCTAGTGATGTCTTTTTCTCCTCCTGCTCCCCTCCCCCCAATTCAGTTTTACTGTTTTTTGGATTTCATAAGGGAAGAGCTTTTTTATAACAGTGGTGTGGAGACGGGTAATCTTCTCTGCCTCATTTTGCCAATTTGAGGTTTCCCAGTAAGTACAACACCCTTAAATTGAAAGCTGTGATTGTCCTAAAAATGTCTTTTAGTATTGACATCTGTATTGCTGAATATTTAATTCTGCTTCCCAAATAGGAACCTTTTTTCTATACATTACAGATTTTCACCTGATGGAAGATTAATAGCATCTTGCAGTGAGGATAAAACTGTTAAAATCTGGGATGCTAGAAATAAAATATGCATTGATAGCTTTACTGACTATGAAGGGTAAGTGCAATGCAACAAGACAAAGTATCAGTATATTTAACATCATGCAAAGTTAATCTTTTTGTACTGTCTTAAATGAAATTTCACCAAAATTTCTATGCAATAGCTAAAGGTAAATGAAAACTTTTCTACTCACACATGGAAATCAAAGAAATGCAGAGGTTTTGTGATTTAAGAAGCAAGCGGAGTACCTAAACGTGCCCAAGTGTTTTTCTGTCTTCAGGAGATGAGAGCAAACCTGTCTTGAGATGTCAGAAGTCTAACCCAGTCTACTTTTATCCTTGAATTTTGCCCTATCTTTTCGTTTCAGTCTGGATCAGTTAATTAGAAGTAGAATGCTTCAATAGTTAAGAATTGTTAACTTTCCCCAATCCTCGTTAGTCAGTTGATGAGGGAATGATGTTATTTTGCAAACAACATTGTATTGTACAGTGTTTCTTAGCTGTAGAAAATACTTTGGTTTCCTATCGTCCCATATTCTCTTAAACATAAGGAGAGCCAGATCTTAGGAATGAATGGAGCCCTTTTGAAAATAAGTCCATAATATTCTTAATTAGTCACTAGTACCATGCCATCTCTCTGTGCACTTTGTCTGAGCTGAAGGGTACTTGGAGCTGGGCGACCATCATTGTCTCAGACTTCCTGTATATATAGTAACAACCGCGCTACAATTTTACTGGTAAGAGCTTGGAACTTGCTTTCTAGAATGATTTGCATGTTGAGTTTTCTAGGTTTAAGGCTTCAAGCACTACTCTAATGGAGAGCTTTTTCTTGTTGCTGCACTTAAGGAAGGACACAAACACAGCTCCTGTCCTTAAAAGAATGTCAGAAAGGAAACCTGATGATTCCTGTCTTCACTCCCCCAGCATTTTTTTTTTTCCTCCCCATTCTTGGGTGGTTCAAGCAGCTTATTCTAATCATCTGCTGTTTGATACAAATGATGTTCTGGTGTTTGAAAAATAAGTGCAAACAAATACGTAACCAGAGCTTTCTGATTCCCCAACAGCCAGATCTCACAGAGCTTTTGGAGATTCTTTTGTGTTTTTCCTTGTCCTTGATCTTGCACTACATGTCCAGTACAAATGTATGTCCTCAAGAGAATCTTTCAGAAAGAATAAGATTATTAAAATAAGCATGCCTGTATATAATACAAGAACTTCCCAAGATTCTACAAACATCATAGCTCAGGCGTGGAAAAACTGCGGCTCGGGAGCCACATGTAGCTCTTGACTGAAAAAGTGTGGCTCCTGGAAGAACGTCAGCAAATCAATTTAGGAAAGCAGCCCCAGCCTAGGAGTTCAGGAGGGGGTCAGGGAAAGCTGGGAGAAGCATGGCATGGTTGGGATTTTAAAAAAAACTCACCACTAGCCTGCAGTCTTCTACATCGAGCAACAGCTAAGTTTTTATTGCATAGGCCTAATTTTCATGGTAACCTGAAGTGATTGTTAGAATCTGACATTAGTAGGATTAACATTTGCCCTCTTTTAATGATAAAATTAAAGTGTGCAATGAATTTCAAACTTTGTAATTTTGGAGTAGGTAAAAGTATATGGCTATATGCCTCAGTTCAGCTCTCAAAGGTTTATAATCAACTTGTGTGGCTCTTGAGTTCCGTAGGTTTGGCCACACCCGTCATAGCTGAATCCTATCACTTTATAGCCATTGACACTGTATTACATAATTATAACTTTCTGCTATAAGGACATCAGCTATTTGAATAATCAAGGTGATTTGACACATTGCTGTTCAGCACATAGTCCTTCATATTTCTGTGCAAGGGGCACTGATCGTGTTGTTCTGGAGCAGTCTCTTTAATGGAAAAGGAATGGTGGAGGTCCCAGGTGTCTCATCTAACCTTCAATGCCAAGAAGGGCTACTGTGAACGGGGGGCAAGGCCGAATGGGACTTTCTTTTGGTGTAACAACAAGAGTTTAGATTTAGAAGCCAGGAGGAAATGCCAGAGGGGAATTTATTTTCCTAAATTCTTTTTTCATTATCCTGTTATGAGTAGAGATTGAGTGTTAGGGATGCTTATCACTGCCAAAGCTGCAGTGAGGAGGCAGATTCTATACTATTATTTTTCTGGGCACTAATCTTAGCTCTGTTCTGTTCATTTGGGTATTTCTGTTTATGCTCCCACTATCTGAGATGACTTGCAGAGATGTTTGATAATGTCAGTTCCTTAGTTGTAATTTGAGTTTTCAGTGTCTGTGCCAGCCAAAACCTCCCATTCCGTCAGTGGAGATGAGTGTCTTTTGAGTCTTAAGTATTTTCTTTAGAATAAATAGCACTTTCATTTTCTGAAAGTCCCTGACTAAACAGAGTCAGCCATCCAATGTAGTAGTAGTGTTCTGTTTTTTCCCTTTCTGTTTTTCCATAAACCCAACTACCAGGAAGCAAATCAACGTATAAGATCTGCTTCCTGGAGGAGCTAAGTCCTGTAACCCAAAACGAGAGATGCAGTTCTTCATTTAGCCCTAGTCTACACTGAGGGCTTTTTCGGTGGTAGTCAACGGCTATTCACGCAAGGAACGTAAAGTTTGTTTTGTAAACAGGGGTCACTTTCTAAGCTGCTGTTACACGTTAGGGGAAAGCTGACCGCAAGTGATTTGCGGTCAACTTTCCCCTACACCACCTGATCCCCAAGACTTCCAGGGTTGGCTTTTGGGAGCAGTGCGGCGAGTTCATACTAGCCGTGGTCCACTCCTTGAAAACCAGACTGATGGTGATGACTTTGCTGCCATCAGTATAGCCATACCCTTAGTTCTAAGTAGAGGAGGGGATCTGGTCAAAAAGGCAAATGTTGCTGAAAAGCATGATAATAGGGAGAGCAGTGTAATTAAATTTAACATCCTTGTATGGGAAAACACCAAAGTAACTCACTACAGTAACATTTTATTTCAATGAGGAAGTTATGTAAACAGAAATTTAAAAATGAACAATCTGACAGTGAAATACCTACAAGCTGCTTGGAAACTATTTAAAAATACCGTAACAGACTCTCAAATTAAATGTATACCTGAAATAAAGAGATAAATAAGGTGAAGAAGGTTTAAAAAATGCCTCTGTGGTTAAACAGAATAAAAGCGGTGGCTGGAGGCAAAAAGAAAGCCTTTAAAACTGGAAGTCAGCTTTTACTGAGGAAAATAGAAAAGGGTTTTTTTTGTTTTGTTTTGTTTTTTAATTTAAGGCACGTAGCAAAGGTTTCAACTTATTTTTTTAAAAAAAAATTCTGATGTAGGAAGCCTGCCAAGTAATCAGGAGGGGCACGGGACACTCCATGTATTAAAGGAACATTCAAGGAAGACAAGACCATTGCAGCTAAGCATTGGTCTTCACTGCAGAGGGTGTGAAAGATGTTCCTATGCACAAGCCATGCTTTTTAGGTAACAAATATGAGGAACTGTTCCAGGTGTCAGTAGAGGTTTTGGAATAAACCAATAAATTAAACACTAAATCACCAGAACTAAGTGATATTCAGTGAAGAATTCTGAAAGACCTCAAATATGGAATTGCTAACCTGTAACCTGTCACTTAAAGGAGCCTCTGTACGAGATGACTGGTAGGTAGCTAATGTAATACAGATTATATTTTTAAAAAAAGGGGGGGGTAGAAAGGGACTTCAGAGGCATTACTGCCAGTTTGAGGCCGCTAAACCTAACTTCAGTACAAAAAAAATTGGTTGAAACTATAGTAAAGAACAGACGGGAGAAAACAAAATGTAGGAATAGAGGGTCAGTTTTCACAGCGGAGAAAGGTAAGGATCAGTGTGCCCCCTGATACCAGATATTGAGACCAGTGCTGTTCATTGTACGATTTGGAAAAAGATAAACAGTCAGTTGGCAAAGTTTGCAGTAATTATCTTGAAGAATTTTGTATTAAGCCCAAAGCTGACTCTGAAGAGTTATAAAGGGACTGGGTGTCCGGGCAACAAAATGGCAGATGACTGTGAATGCCAATAAATAGGCATGGGAAAACATAATCCTAACCATACACGGAAAATGTTGAGCTCTAAATTAGCAGTTAACATTCAAGAAGGAGATCTTGAGGTCATAGTGGATAGTTCTGTGAAAACATCTGCTCACTGAGCAGTGAAAATTAAAAAGAAATGCTGCTGATGATAGGAACCATTATAAAAGAAAGATATGTGGACAGAAAATGTATTTATACCACTGTGTAAAGATGTAGTATACCTAGACTTGAAATACTGCATGCAATTCCAATCTCTCCATCTAAAAAAAGATCCATTAGAATTGGAAAAAGTAAAGAGAAGGGGAACAAGTATGATAAAGGGTGTGGAGCAGGCTGCCATCTGAGGAGAGACTGGGACTGCTCATCTTAGAAAAGAGATAACGAATGGAGATTATGATACAGGTCTATAAAATCATAAATGGTGTTTAGAAAATCTGTGGGGAAGTTGTATCTATCCCTTCAAATAGCATTAGAGAAGGGAGTCACCCAATGAAATTAATAGGCAGGAGCTTTAAACATGCTGCAGTGCTTTTTCAAACGACACAGTCATCCTGTGAACATGTTGCCATGGGATGTTATGAGGGCCAGAAGTAGAACTGAGTTGAAAAAAGAACTAGGTAAGCTCATGGAAGATAGATCCAATGGCTGTCATCCAAGATGGTCAGGGATGCAGCCTTATGCTCTGGGTATCCCAAACCTCTGACCAGTAAGAGGTTGGGTATGGATGGCAGATGGATCACCTGTTCTGTTCATTTTCTCTGAAACTCCTGGAGCCAGCCAATGTTGGAAGACAGGATAATGGGTTAGATAGATCATGTGTCTGACCAAATATAACAATTATTGTTTTGTTTTATTAATTCTCTTGAATTACAGACACTACTGTTAAAACACCAGTGCTCATTAAATCTCTTTCCAATCTGGTTTCCATTAGGTTTGCAAACTTTGTTGATTTCAATCCAAGTGGTACATGCATAGTTTCTGCAGGTTCTAATCATACAGTGAAGCTCTGGGATATTCGAATAAACAAGCTATTGCAGCATTACCGAGGTAAAAGCGTACAAAGCTCATGGTAACTAAAACTGTTTACTTAATTTTTTATATATTATAATTTCCTTAAAATGGAAGCGATACAATGTGTAATAAGCTGAAGGAATATTCCCTTAACTATCCTTTATTTTCATTTTGGTCTTGATGATTTCATTTTTTTTTCTACCAAGAATACTGAGAATAATTAGCAATTCTTTTCCTTTGGCTAGTTTTTTCTTGAGAGAAGACTGATGAATTATGCCCAAAGTGGAACTATAAAATGCACACAAGGCCAATTTTCATTCAGGTTGAGTTGTAAGGTTATCTCAGTAGGAAATCCCACTGCTTCTTGTATTTGAAGACAGATGCTGTTTTCTAGCTTTTGAATGTGGAATCTTCTACCTGGCCTGTGAAAATGATGTGCTTGGTACCTGAAAAGACATGGGCTACACTTCTTCAGTAATATAATAAACAGCTATAAGAAGGATAAGTTCTCCACGTTCAAGCATTTGACAAGGTGGAATTTCTCCCACAAAAACTCACATGACAAATAAATTTAATTATCTTTTAAAAGTGCCACAAGACTCCTTTTTTTTTATCAGAAAGATGTTGTTTTTAAACAGTTTACTCTGAGAATGTGTGGTCAACTGATTACAGCATGGGACAGGGAGTCAGGACTCCTGTCTTCTAATGTTAACTGTACCACTGAGTAGTTCTGTGGTCTTAGACAAGTTACTTATCCTTCTGCTGTCTGGCTTTCCATATGGATGCTAAAAGTAGCAGTTACCCTTTGAAAATGCTCTAGAAAATAGTTATGAAACGATAACTATTTTATTACTCAAATTAGGTAGAATCTGGAGAAATAAGTCATGAAAATTCAGGTAGCCATCATGTTGCTTTGAGCTAATACTCCTAACTTCGGGTTCTAGCCCATCATGAGAAGATACAAGTTTAGAAAAGCCTGGAGATATAGAGAAGAGAAGGGTGTATGATGGGTGATACTGTTGAGAATTTTTACTTAGAACTAGTAGCTGAAAGCCTGTGCTGTTGCATGGGTGTAATTCCTAAATTTGCATGACAGAAAGCTAAAATGGGGGCTCTTGTTTCCATGGGCTGTGTTTTTAGGGATCAGTGTTACTACTTGTACCTGTTCCCTAAGTTTGTGGACAAAGCTGCCTCCAGTTGGAGGCACAGTCATCTGTTTGTCACCCAAGGTAGCTGTTACTTCCATTTTCTCTGATCACCTTCCATATTCCAGCCACCTCAGAATATTTGGACGGCAGTGTTCTGCCTGGTTTTCACAGGCCCACTGATGCTTGAATCTGATGATGATCTAAACAAAAAAAGAGCCATCAGCCAGAGTTCTAGCTGTTTTCAGTCTCTTCATCAGATATGCTAGACTGCAGAGTGACAGTTCTGGAAGATTTGTGTTGATTTGTGCAGGTAGCAAATGAGTGGTGTGTGCTTCTATGAGAGGTGCTGTATGTCTGCTGGTTGTGGTGTTCTGCAAGAGATTTTGAGAAATTTTGCAGTTGGACAAAGCAATCCCCTTCTATGTAGTCTTCCTTGTACAACCAATGAGGGGTCTGCAAATGAAAAATGGTTCAAAACTACTGGCCAATTTTAAGTTACCTCTGATATCACAATAGTGTAGGTTTCTTGGAATGCAATAAACACATTCCTTATTATTGCACATAGAGACTTTGGTGGTGGTGGTGGTGGTGGTTAATATAAAATCACTTTTTCTATGGTTTTGTAACTAGTAAAAATAGCTAGGTACTAGCTATTTGTATATTGAAATTCTCAAAACTGTTAGCGTATTGGAAAGCCTTAATATTTCCTGCCAAATAGCCAAATTTTAAAAAGGATTAAAAAGCGGTGTAGTTACTGTGATCCTTTGTGTGTTGGGGCAAAAAAAGGAGATTCTTAATTTGTTCCTGACCAAATAAGGTGATGAACTTTGTTCATTGTTTGTTGCTACTCTGTAATGCTCTCATTGCCCACAGCTTCAGTTGATTTGAGGTTAGCAGGATCTGAGAAAAGTCAGATCTTTGACTGTGCTGTGCATTTCACAAAATTAAGCCATTTGACTAGGGCCTTGATTCACTGAAATACATATTTAAGCCTGTGTTTACCTTTTAAGTCTGTGTGTTGTCCCATTGAACTTGAGTTCCATTAAAATTAGTTACATGATGACACATTTTCTTACATCAGCATTATCAGTTACTGATTTAATCTGACTTGGTGCCTCTTCTCAAACAACAGAAAATGACAGTACAGAATCAATTTAATATGTATTTAAATACATCTTTTTATAAGTTTTAGTAACTTTAGCATTATTTCATTTTTTGCCTACATTTTTAGCTTTCAGAATAATGTAATTTGAGTTAAAAACTGCAATATGTTTCAAATTTATCCCTTTGAAAATGTCCCATAGTTTTACAGGCTGTGAGAAGTTGCTATAATAATAAGAATATATATTTTACTTTAAAAAAAAAAATGCCATATGCTGTAAAAGTCAGTTTAAGAATTTGAGTTTGACTAATAAAAGACAGGGCATTCTGTGCTAAGGCTGACTTTTCATACTAAAGTTCATGTTATTGGGTGTAGGTACCAGAAAACGCGCGCACATACTGATATGTGATCATGAGGAACTTAGGTTTAACAGTCTGAAATTAAGCATGAAGAACACTTTGCTTTGAATTTCTTTTTTTTTTGTTTGTTAAACTTTTTAATAGCATGATTTTTAAGATGCTGTATGTTAGTGTCTGAATTCTTTCTGCTTCTTTGTAAATTTAATACTTGATGTCAGCAAATACCCTCATATACCATGAATGCATTTTATTATTAATGGATTGATTAGGATTATTATAAACTGAAAGTATATTCAGATATGTTTTCTTTTTACATTCATACCTTTGCAATTTCCCATGCTATTTGGCAAGCAAACAAGTCTGCATCCTTAATCAATGCTTTTATTTTAATAATGTTAGCCTTTCAAAATTTTTCTTCATTTTGGAGTTTTTCTGTTGTATTAAAATGGAGCTAAGTAACTGCTTTCCTTCACATTTTGTTTTTCTTCTCTTTCAGTAATAATGGGGGTTGATTAGCATAGTGGGCAATAAAAAGAAACTCTGATAGAAAATGTTGATTTTTATTTCCAGTTATCAATGCCTGAATTTTGTCTTTATGTGAATTAGTTCACAGAGCAGGAGTAAACTGTGCATCATTCCATCCTTCTGGTAACTATCTCATTACTGCCTCTACTGATGGTACCCTTAAAATTATGGATCTTTTAGAAGGAAGACTTATATATACACTTCATGGACACAAGGTATAGCAGTATTGTATCAGCTCTTTTTAAACAGCCGTGTTAGTGGAACTTATCACATCTGTCTATGTTTAATAACTTCATTAGAGGAGAAATAACTGTTCTATGATTACTGCCCAATGTATTGCATAGTGCACTAATGATAGCAGTTATTTTGCAAATGCATGACGTTTCCAATGGAAAACAGCCTTATGGTAATGCAGCTTGTCAAAATTCACAGAAATGACATAGTGTTATACAATTTCTGTATACATACGTAATCATAGGGATGGAAGGGACTTCCATGAGGTCATCTAGTCTAACCATTTGCTAAAAGCATGACCTCTCCCACTAATTATCCCAGCCAGGATTTTGTTTAACTGGCCCTTACATGCTTCCAAAGATGGCGATTCCACCGCCTCACCAGGTAACCTGTTCCAATGCTTCACCACCCTCAAATAATAGAGAACAGTTTTCATAATAATTCAGTATCTGAAATTGGGGCTGGCTCAACCGATAAGCAAATGAGGCCCTGGCTCAGGCCGTCATTTACTTAAGGGTGGCTGCAACACCACACCAGGGGTGGGGTGGGCCAACCCAAAAGCTGGACCCCCCTACCCTGTTCCTCCTGCTCTCCAAACCAGTCAATCTCCCCTGGAGGCAGACCAGGCTGGCCCATGGTGTGGGCCCTGCTCTCTTGCCCTATCTCTGGGCTGGCCCGCCCCACTCCTAGAGAGGAACAGCCAGCCGAGGGGAGGTGAGAGAGCAGAGCCCAGCCTCTGGGTTGGACCACTCTGCCCCAGGGCTGGTTGTTCCCCACCCTGGGGGCGTGGTGAGCCGACCTGGAGCGGAGGCTGGGTTCTGCCCCATGCTGGGAGGTGGGGGTGGGGCAAAATTGAAAGCCAGCTCAGGGTGCCAAAACCCCTTGAGCTGGCCATGTCTGAAATCAAGAGGGTTCTGTTATTCAGTAATTTGCAGATTAGTTGTTCTTAAAGGGAACATTTTTCATAATACTGTAACAGATGAGAAATACAGTATTATTTAGAACAATAGGTAGTATGGCAATTATTATGACCTAATACTTTCTTTTATTTGTAGTAGTCATCTTTGACTGAATTTCAATTTTGTAGAAATCATTATTGCAATTGGACTGCTCATTAATTGTTTGCAGTGTTGTTTTAGTCATGTTGGTCCCAGGATATTCGAACAACAAGGGGGTGAGCTAATCTTTTATTGGGCCAACTTGTGTTGGTGAAAGAGACAAGTTTACAAGATGCATAAAGCTTGTTTTCTTCAGAAAGTTGAAAAGCTTATCTCTATCACCAAAAAAGGTGCTTCAGTAAAAATATGCTTTCATCCATGTGTCTTATTCGTTAGCATTACAAAGTTGTTGGTGTTCTGGAGTACTGTTAAATAATAGATGCCCATCTTTATTTCACTGCTTTTAATTTTACAGGGACCTGTGCTCTCTGTGGCCTTTTCCAAAGGTGGGGAAAAATTTGCATCTGGTGGTGCTGATGCTCAGGTTCGTTTAAAAGCTTGAAGTTTTATATAAAACATTTATTCTTTTTCAGTATTTATTACAGTGAGTGAATGAATTAGATAGTATTTTGAAGCATGAGAATTACAGATTTATTTGGTCTTTTTGCATGTTTTTAATTGTTTCTAGGTAGGCTTATATCTATTTAATTTGTGGTATTTTACATTTTGTTTTGTGCAATAAAATTATGATTTTTTTCCTGTCTAGTTCCCACTGAATGTTACAGTAAGAAACAGGACTGCATTCCACTTTACATTTATATTAGTACCAAATTATAAGAAAAACACCAAAACTAATCATTCACATTCAGAGAAATTGTGAAGAATGATAAGAGTAATTCAAGCAAAACTCTTCCTTTCAGAAGTGCACTGCAGGAAAGTAGTTTTGCTATTAATAGTGTGCTTTGGCCAAATATGATGACTTTGACTATGAACATAGGATATATATGTCTTACATTCATGTTCTGTTTGCTAGTTTGTCCCATCCAGTTAGAAGAAAGTACCTAGTCTGATAGTGCACAAACTAATGAGATGTGAAAAAATCTGGGCTGGAATGGGTCAAAGTCTGTTTTTAGATTTTGCTGTTCTGCCAGTGTAAATTAACCAAAGCATTAGATTTCATACATCATATCAATTTAATAAATCCATGCAAAATACATTTTATTAAAACTGAGTCATATAATTAATACTTATCTTACCTGTGGGTGCAGTAAATTATGCTACTATGGATAAATCTTGTCATTATGAAATGCCAAGATGTCTGGTCTCAGCTGCTTTTCCAGTCCTTTACACGGTAAGAGAGTAAAGGGGAACAATTAAAGAAGACAGAAATCATTTAGCACTTGGATTAGAATTTTTTAGTATGGAAAATCCTTGCTCAGTGTGTGTGGAAACAAAAAAAAAAAACAACCCAAATTCTATTATGAGAACACAAAGCTCATGGGATCTCATGATGCAGGCACAGGGAACAGCTTTGTGGAAGTGACACTTCAAGGTATTACTAGAAACTCATTTTATACTTCGGAGTGTACTTTGCTGGGGGAAGAAGATGGTGAAATTTTACTCAGCAACTAGAAGCAAACACAACTTGAAGGAATAAAGATCAAACTAAAGACTCGGGTATATTAGAAAAAAAGCAATCACAGTTTTACTCCTCAAGTGCAATCAGATGAAAAAGAACAAGAGAAGTTGCCTCACGGAGTACATTTTCTAGAAATGACTTGCAGAAATTCAAAGGACATAAAATAATTGCTGATGTGTCTAGTATGTGAGTAGCTGCAGCAATCAATTAAAAGACAGGCAAATAATGAATAGATTGCAGCTCAGACTGAAGCAAGGATTTTGCTGCTGGAGAATTTCTGTTTTAAAAAAAAAAGTGGATTGAAACCTGAGATATAAAAGACTTTCAGAAAGACGCATGGTCGATTAATTAAATTATTATGAAAATGAAGGTAGATATAACTAAAATATTTGAGCATAGAAGAATGAAGTCATACCAAACATATACAAATCCTTTTTCACATTATTACTATGTGATGTGCTAATTAAAGGCTGCAGTTTTTGGGGTGGAAGAACTACACTAAACACTGGAATAGTGAAACTGCTGCAGTAAGCACAGTAGTTTTCAGAAGGCAAAAAGTCCTCATGTGCTTACCTTTTGAAGGAACATAATGCTTTTGTTTATTCAGATGTCACAAGAAGATAAAGGGAGTAGTTCTTATCTTTTGAAACTGTTAGCTCTTCACCACCACAAAGGTTTGGAACCTTTTTCAAGCTACAGCTTCTTGAACGTGTATTCAATGACAAAAAATACTCAATTATTACAATGTATGTTGAAAAGGTTAAGACTAACAGTGCTAATTTTTTTTTAAAAAAAAGTACTTTGCACCTTTAATTGTTACGGGAACTGAGTCAGACTTCAGAGCTGAAAAATTAAGAATTTGCATAAGAGTCAAAAGAGTTAGTGAAAACGCTTCTTAAATGGCTCATTGTAAAATAATTATAATTTATAAACTAATTAACAGAAGTACTTGGAAATTCTCAGAAACTTGTTTTTAGTACAAAGAATAAGTGCTGTTCTGGAGGAGATATGTATACTGTTCTGGGATGGGGAATTTAAACCCTCCATTGGAACAGCCAGCTAGGGATTAATGGACAGAACAGTTACTTCCCAAGGTGTGACTAAGTGGCTGACCAGCAACAGCAGAGAGAAGAGGCAGTTCATAGGGAGTGGAGCCTCCAGAACAGACGAGAGCACTCCCAGAGAACAGAACTCCCAGGAAAAAGAATTTAAAAGGAGAGACTTCTCAGATAGTTGGAGAAGGCTCATGGTATAAGGGGCTGCATGCTGCCAGAGAGCCCAAGACTGTGCATCAGCCTGAAGGCAAGAATTGGCACGGGGAAACATTAGGGAGTCTATGGAAATAGACTTCAGCTCCTTAAGAGTCTCTGGGGCAGAACCCAGAGAAGAGAAAGGCCTGGGCTTCCCTACTGACCCCCAAGATTTATCAAGCCTACATTGGAGCAGCTAGATCATTAGATTTTTGCACTATTGGAGTCTTCATTACCCAGGGAAGAATAGGACTATAGATGAGCCAACCAGAGAGTTGAATAATGAAAAGGGGTGGAAGCCACCTCAGGCTTGCAGTGAGCAGAGATGAGGACACGAGAGCCAAATGGGCTGTAAAGTTATGTTCAGCCATTGTGGGGGTGGGTGTCACACTAGCCACGCAGTTACTTCTCTGTAATTCATAGAAGAGCTTTTAAATTCCTGGTCTAAGTCGAAATATCAACTCAACTTTATGGATCTGCTATAGTGCTACTCTAATAATCTCAACCCTAACTATTGATTTTACAGGATGGCTTGGGGTAACTATAAGACTTTATAATTTAAAAAGCTACAGTTAGTAGCACTGATAATTAACAAAAAGGACACTCATTTTCCTGTAGTAACTTTTCCATCTGTACATACAGAAAATAAACCAAAAATGTTCTCCAGAATTTGTCATTATGACGTGAATTATTTTACCAGATTACATAGAATAGGTAAAGCTCACGTAGCTGTCACTTGCTTACCTTTCCAGTCTACATGAGATTTGTTTATTTTGTTCTTCTTTTCTAAAACGCTTAAAAAGCATGACTAAATCATTCTTCTTGCATTAGGGCTTTCCACGTGACCTTGAAATCTTACTCTTCTCCCCCATCCCCGTCACATAGGGTACGTCTACGTTGCTCTGCATTTTGGAAAAAACTTTTTTGGGGATATAAGTATTTCAAAATAATGCTCTTAAAAAAGCTTTTTTCAAAAATGCTATTTTGGGACAACAGTCCGGGGACTGCTTGTTGTCCCAAAATACTGTGGCTCTCCCCCCCCCCCCCCAAAGTCTACACCAGACTTTTTTTTCGAAAAAAGCAAGGCAATGGATGAGATAGGGAGGCTTTTTTGAAAAAAAGCCTTTGCCGTGTCTGGGGATGGCTTTTTTCAAAAATGCTACCTCAAAAAAGGCTTTTTCTTTTGAAAAAGCTGTCAGGTTTAGCTTTTTCAAAAAAGTGCTTTGGTATCTCGAAATACTGGAGTGCTTTTTTGGGATCACTAAACCTTGTTATATTTTTAAAAAAAGTTTTTTGTGAAGTATCTTTTTTGAAAAAAAGCCATCCCTGGACATGGCAAAAGCTTTTTTGACAAAGCCTCCCTATTTCATCCATTGCCTTGTTTTTTTTCAAGAAAGAAAGTCCGGTGTAGACTTTCTTTTTTGGGGAAGAATAAAAGCTGTGGTATTTTGGGACAACAAGCGGTCCCTGGACTGTTGTCCCGAAATAGCATTTTTGAAAAAAGTTTTCTCCCCCCCCCCCCCCGATAATTATTTCGAAATGCTTATCCCGAAAAAAGTTTTTTCAAAAATGCACAACAAAGTAGATGTAGCCATAGTGATTCTTTATAGCTCTTTGTCTTCAAACTATTAAAGTATTGGCATCTCTCGTGTGCTCTTAAAGGTTTTCTAAAATATTTTGTAACTTGTGCATAAATCCCTGTATTGTAGATATTTTCAGTTAAGGGAGAATTTACTTTCATGCAAGGGAATCCTGCGTAACGTGTGTGTGTGCACACGTGCACACAATTTTGATTTTGGGGAAGTTGGTGTTGCATGACATTATTGTGAGAATTTTCCATAGAAACTTATTCTACATCACGTTGGCTGTTTGTGGTCCAAAAAGAATAAAGTCTTCCTGCCAATCCTATTTTACCTTGTTTTTATTTACCTTATAAAGAACTCTTTTCCTTTTTTCAGTCATAATTTTTTTTTTGTTTTTTTTTCCTCCTTTGGTGTTGTTTTTTTTTTTTTTTTTTTTTGCTACAGTTTACATTACTATGTCTTAATGTTTAAAATTTGGCACGTTCCATTTTTCTTCTTCTAAGAGTGGTACACTGTAGTTCTTCACAGGAACAGAGCTAATGATTCTCTCCAGGAAGAAGAGGGAATGACATAGTTAAACTGAGTGACCACCTATAGAGATGAACAGGGAAATGTAAGGGATCTCCAGAGCCTTACTGAACACAGGAGGGGATGGGAGTCCCTCCTGTTTACAAGCAAAGAGTTTGATCACAGCTCCCATTGCTGCCAAACATGGAGGCAGGCATCCACACGTGCAGCCAATAAAGGAAACAGGGATTGCTATAAAGGGAAGATGGCAGGGAAAAAAGGGCTCGGGATACCAAGGTTGGTGGCACCTCTGCACCAGGCTGCCTTCAAGAAAGCAGCCAGGAGACTGGCAGAGATGACAAGCCTAGGCAGTGTTAGGCTAACAGATTTTAAGTGTGAGGGTCCAAAAACTGACCTCACTGGCTGCAAACTAATGGTGAGGGGAAGCTGAGGCCCCTTAAGAGGCTAACTCAAGAGGCTGTGATGGAAGAGTTCCATAGGGGATACATAATCTAGGACCAGAGCTTTCATGATGTTTTGTACATTTAACCATTTATATTTCCACTCAAGTAGCAGTCATATGGAAGATGTGTGACTTGAAACAGTCTTGTAATGCAGATTTTAACAGCTAAATGTAACAATAATCCAGTTATTTGGGAATATAGTAAATATTGAACTGCCTAAAAATTACTGTAGTCCTTCTTAGAATATTCAACAAATGATGTGAGCATTCTCTGTACCCTACCTGCGTATGATAACAGCCTGTTCAATGAAAGCCCCCAGTGTTTAGATAAGTAGTTAACATGACTTGAATTTCCATCCATCTTTTTTCCCTCTTCTTGCTATATACATAGCTATTGTAATTTCCTTTCCACAAACAATATTGTTTCCTTGTGTTAGCGATCTTGAATGCAACAGACAATTTTTAACTAGATGGTAAAGCAACTATGAAATGAACTTGTGAACAGGACATTATATTGTGTTTTCTCCTTTCCAGTCTCTCTTAGTTTGGGGAGAGGCTATAATAATTGTCAGGTTTTTCTTCAAAGTGGCATGTTGGAAGTAATTTTCCCACTAGATGAATTAAGATTTGCCATGATGATTCTTCTGCAGGGATTCCATGTCTTACTTCAGATTCCATTTGGTGTTGATTACATCCAAAATACCAATATACCCCCCCACACACTATATTCTAACAGCAGACCAGTTATAAGCATTGGCCAAAATGCTTCCAACAGAATCAAACCTAGGTGATGCCTTCCCATCATGGCAAGATTCCAGAGAGGGAAGGAGAAACCTCTCACAAAGACGTTCCAAAAGAACTATGCTTTTATACACTATAATAAATGAGTGATGTCATTGCTTGTTATTGGACTTTAGCTAAAGCCAAAGAAAAGAATTTTGGAGCTGAACCCTGTACCTGGCACCCAATTAACTACTTTATTTTTGTCACTTCTGCATAAATCATAAATAACTTAATGTTGGTATTTCAATAATCATTACATGTTTAATACAAACAATCCTCCTTCCTTATAATTTAATTCTTTTTGGTCATGTATTTTGGGCTTGTCACTTATGCTAATATCCAAACCCAGCTTCCAGCTCTATCTCACTCAATTCCAAAATAGGCTGATAGTCCTACATGCTGTTCTTTCACTAAAGAAATTAAAACAAAACAGGCACTTGATTGGTACCACATGGCACTGGATTAAAAACTGAAACAATACAAAATTAACATGCCACGTACTAAAATGGATTTAAAAACTAGGTAGCTGATGAGTCTCAAAATGTGACTGTAAATGAAGAATAATCATTGATCTATGTTTTCCAGTGGGGTTCTCCAGGGATTGATACTGGCCCTAGGCAATTTAATTTTTTATCAGAAACCTGGAAGAAAACATAAAATCCTACTGATAGTTTACAGGTGACACCAAGATTAGGGGACTGGTAAATACTGAAAAGGACAGGTCATTGGGGTCTGGATTGCTTGGCAAGCTGGACACAAATCAAAAATGCTTTTCATTGTGACCAAATGTGATATGTTTAGGAAAAAATCTGTATGTCATACATACAAGATGGGGACTCTACCCTGAGAAACAGAGATTCTGAAAAGGACTTTGGAATTATGGTGGATAAGCAGGTGAGCTTGGCTTCCTAGTTATGACGCCATGGTCGAAAGGGCTAATATGACAATAGGATGTGTGAATGGTGGAATACTGAGGAGGAACAGAGAGGTTCTATTTCCTTTGTATTTAGCTCCGAGCGGGCATCTGATAGGTTATTATGTCCAGTTCAGGTGTCCAGAATTCACAAAGGGTGTTGAAAAATCAGAGGGCTCGTAGAAGAGCCGTTTACTGACTAAATAATTGGCAAATGTGTTTACAGGAGCTCAATCTGTTTGATAAGCCAAAGAGAAGGTTGAAGTGACTTAATCATAGTCTATTAGACTATGTTTGCACTTAGAAGGCTAGTTTGAATTAACTTAATTCAAACTAATAATGATTAGTTCGAATTCAGTTAATTCAAACTAACATGGCCACACTAGAAACCCTAATTCGAACTTGCATGTCCATGCACAGGACTTGCTAGTTCAAATTAGGTAGGGGGAGCTATTGCATAGGGAAAAATCAAGCTGTGGCTAGTTCAAACTCAACAGTTAATTAACACAGCTATATTGGGTTAATTTGAACTAATGAGTTTGAATTGACCATCACTTTGAAGGTAAACTAGGTTTCATAACTTCAAAGTTAGCTTTCATCAATTTGAACTAAGGCATTCTTTAGTTCAAATTAATAAAATCCAGTGTGGCTGTGCATTTCTTTAATTCAAAGTGATCCTCATTAATTTGAATTAAATTGTAAGTGTAGACATCCTTAAGTACTTAGATGGGGAATAAAAATTGGTAATAGAGGGTTCTTCAGTTTAGCATAGACATATAACAAGATTGAGTGCTTGGAAGTTGAAGCTAGAAAAAGCTTAGACTAGAAAGAAAGGAGAATTTTAAAATATTGATGGTAATTAACTACAGTATTGGAACAATTCACCAAGGAGTGTGTTGGATTCTCTGTCACTGTGAATTTTTTAATCAAGAGTGGATCTTTTTTCTAAAAAGGTATGTTTTAGTTGAAAGAGGAATTAAATTAGGGAAGGCCTGCAGCTTGTGTTATCCCATGGTCCCTTCTGGCAATGCTGGAGGCTACAGTGGGGGAATCGAGTTCCAAATCCACCCAGTTTAGGATGAATCATTTTTTCCCTTTTCATACAATTTCTGACAAAGTTATTGTCATTTTATAGTGCCTGAAAATATATGTATGCCAGACAGTAACAGATGAGATCGAATTGGTAAATGACTTAAGCTAACAAATTCTGGGATACTGGGAACACCTTTCACCTTCCATAATGGTCATTGCGTCATCTGATCTTCTGGTCTGGTCCTTGAGTCCTGTTTTTTCAGTTTCTGGCCCGGTATTTCTACAGTTTGGGCCTTGTTCACTGAGGTCTTTGTATCTTTCTACATTATACATTACTATCAAAGCTTTTACTCTTATTTAACAATCTTTCATTTTGTAGCTCTCTCTCTCTCTGTTTTACCTTTTAATCTGTTAAAAGGGGGGATGGGAGGCTGGATCACATGCTATAATTTAACATTTATCTATCTTCTGTTAGCATATATTGTTTGTCAGGGGGCAAACCCATATATTTATATTTTGATTCAAAGTCAGAAACCTTATGTTTTTATATTGCCAAGTCTTGTAGTTTTTCTTTTTTCTTCTTCCCTGTTACGAGTTTTGAGGTGCCTTTATTTTGGGGCTTTGATATTTAGTTGCCTTTAATGGTACCCCAGTGCCATGGATAACTGTAGTTAATAAGTTATCTCTAAACAGTTATGTTCTGGATATTAGAATAAGCTGGAAGTAAAATTCAGGACACTGAAACTTGAAAGTGTTTACCTTTAAAATAATACTGTTGGTTCTTTATAAAAATTGCCCACAGCCATTGTTTTGCAATTTGAAAAGCAGTAGCTTTGCACTGTTAGTTTTTGAAAATCAGTTACTTTTCTTAGAAAAAAACATTATTCAGTTTCAATAAGGTTGATGATTTGTTTTACAGGTATTACTATGGAAGACCAATTTTGATACATTTAACTATAAGGAAGTTCTTAAACAACATATTAGAAGAATACACGCTGATGACCCACCTCACCTTCTTGATATTTATCCAAGATCACCTCATCCCCATCATAGGAAATCTCAGTCAATTGAAGTAAGTTCCATGATTACACATGCTAATATTTACAATTTCTGTCTCTAACACTAGCGACGCTGTCACAATAATGTTTAAACTAAATCGAGATCTGTATGGCATCAGATAATGCAATAGCCAAACAATTTCTTGTAACTTAGAAATCACATTTTTTGTTTCCAAGAATATAAAGTTTAAAACCAAATGTAATGAAATTATTGAAATACATTTATTAACTTATCTAACAGTTGCCTTCATTTTTGTCTCATGAAAATGAGATTTCTTCTTCAAGCAGTGTCGCCACTACTCCACTGTAGGTGTGTGGCTGTGCCCGTACCTGGAGTTGGAGACTTTTACGGCAGAGTCCCTGGAGGGGCGGCATGCAGCCAAAGGGCTCGCGACCACTTTTGCGCCATTTGGAACGCATGCACGCCTGCCCCCCAGCAGTTCCTTCTCAACCGCCATTTGCTCCGCATCAGTACTACAGCAGCCCCGTAGCCTGACTTAGTTAGTGTGGTGTTTACATGTTGTTTGGTTATTTCTCTCATTCTATATAGTTAATTAGTGTTAGTTTTGGACATTGAACTGTTGAGTCAAAAAAAAACAAAAACAAAACAAAACAGTTTCCTCACAGACTTTAGTGCTGTCGGCAGAAGCAGCAATGCCGACTGCCTCGGGCTTCAAGCAGTGCACTGCTTGTAATGACCCTATGCCCACCTCAGACAGGCATGAGGGCTGCATAAAATATTCAGAAGAGGGACGCCTGGCTCATTCCTGCCATCAGTGCGCCAGTTTAAAATCGAGGGCTAGGAAGGAGAGGAGCAGGAAGTTTAAAGCTCCTCCTGATGGAAGGAGCTCTTCGCCCGGCATCGGACTCCGGCAAATCACCACCCAGGGAAGCGGCCCTAAAGAGGGCTTCCACCTCATCCTCACCAGTCCCAGCGAAAAAGGGCAGAGCCGGCCATAACCGCCTGGGGTCGAGGGAGGCTGTAGGACCCTCCAAAAAACCCCGTGACAGGGTGAGTTCACACCCCTCAGGCACATCAGCAGAGCGGAGGTTAAGAGCGGCGCCAATCAGCCCCGCGCCAGAACTGCAGCTTTCTTCCCTGGGGCCGATGCTACCACCCAGCACACCGGCACCGCTGATCGTCCCGATGCCACCCGTCAACAGCGTGCTAACCGCGGCACCACCGCTTGCGGCACCCACAGCCCCGATGCCACCGTTCATGGTGCAGAACACCCCGCTGCCTGCGCCTACACCACCACTGTCACCCATGCACAGCACGCCACTGTTGCCAGCACAGATATATGCCCACATGGCGGCATCGCTTAATCAAGTCCCAACGCTGCAGCCTCTGCATTGTCCTCCCTTGGCTCTGCCCTCCATGGTACTGGTGCCAGGGATAGAGCAAGCCAGCTCAGGTCATCTGCAGTCTCCTCCTCGCAAGCATAGAAGGAAGATGAAGCATTGTTTGAGGGATGACTTCTCTTCAAGTTCCTCACCAGGTTTTTCCCCTCTCTATGGGATGCAGTCCTCAGATGAGGATGACAGGTCTGCATCTCCACCTTGTTTGGAGCAATAATCTAAGTATAGTTCAGAAGGGGACACCCATACCATGGAGCAGTGCAGGGGGACACATCTCGAAGAACCGTGGCTACTGCACAAAAGGTGTCCGTTTCTATGATATTGTATTTCAGACATTTTTTCCTCATTAATGAAACCTAAAATAATTTATATTGTAAGAGTGAGAATAAATTAAAATAAATTACCAGCTCTGGCTTGATCCATTTTTTTCCTACTTCAAAATTTCTTGATCATAGTAAGAAATATTTGGGTCTGTATTTTGGATGCAGGCTCTGTGCTTTTTTTTGAGCAAATTAAGTGCAGAATGTGTCTCTTGGCATTCCTTGTTTGCACTAATTATACTTGGGAGTTTGTGGTGTTTCACCTTGTTGGCTGTAATATTTTTTATCAAGTAGCTGTGCTAGCTGTAAAACTTTGTCATATTAAGAAGAAAGGATCACAGCATTGTTGTACCACAAAGAAAAAAATGTGACAAACTCTAACAGCGAACATATGCAGGTGACAAATAATTACTTTGGCAATATATTGTTGGTTCTGTTGATTTAAGGCCTCCATTTTAATGTCTGATTATTTTAGTTTTGCTCATGAAATAATGTTACAAGGTCACCAATAGATTAATAATGACATTATGAAATAAATGATAACTCATCAAAGCAACAGGCAATAAGGTCAGTGATAGCTGGATTTTGCCTTAAAATTTTAAATGCCCAAATAATAGTTCAATCTGTAGAGGTGACATTTGGTAGCCCAACACATTTACCATCTCTGAAGCATTTCTAGACCAAATGTGGTTAGTTTTGTGTGAAAGAAATCATCTTTTTTTTTTTTAAGAACATTAAGACTTGTAAACTAAATCGAAGATGTGAAAGTCAAGCTGTCCCCTTTTCCGAGCATGCATTACCAGTAAATCTTGCCTCCAAGTGAAGTGAATTATATAGTAGGTACAAATAAAGTGTAATTGAAGCATTCAGTTGGGTAGAGTTCATTGCTCGTGCATTAGTGATAACAAAATTGACTTTACTCCCATGTTCAGTTTGTGTGGTTCAGAAAAAAGTCTTCTAAACTTAACAGACCCCCTGGCAGATATAGCATTCCTTGTCCCATTATGCTATTTAGAGTCACTTTTCAGGTTATAACTGCAATCTTCTTTTATTCATACTTCTCTCCTCCCTCAACACCCAAAATAGCCCTGCATTCCCCATTCCCTTCAGCACATAGGTTTATGTAGCATATTTCAGCCTTAGGACAATCTGTCTGTGATGCTTAGTCCTCCTGGTAACCCATGACTACAGTGTTCAACTAAATGGAGGCTTTAAAGAAAATACAGAGTTGCTTATCTTTTATTTTTTTTCTCAAAGCAATCTTTTATATGGAATAGCAGGTGGGAAAGTTTGTCCTTAATTAAATCGAAGGTTTTTATCTGTATCTATGGGAGGGGTGTGTCTGTGTCTGTGTGTAAACCTTAAAATGAAGCCACTGATGCTGGGCATTGTACTACATTAAGAGGACCTAAGTGCTGCTTTTTGTGTTCAATAGAATAAATACAAGCATTAAGGACAAAACCACAAGTGGAGTAATCCATTTGAAGAGGTAGTAATAAAAGACTGCATGACCTGTCAAGCCTGTACAGAAACAGAAGTGCAATCTAGCAATATTACGAGAAAATGTGTAATGAAGGAGACCCTCTGTAACAGGAATGAAAACTGTTTAATTGTCTTAGAGCAAAAAATGAGATCTAAGGCCTGGCCTACACCTAAAAATTAGATGGATTTAACTGAAGTGCTGAGGGCTGTGAAAAATGTATTCTGCTGTTGACCTAGAAACCTTCTTTCAGAGAAGTTGATTACCTACATCTATGGAAAAGCCCCATCTGTCAGGCGCTATTTACACTACAGTAAAATAGCTGCAGTGCCATGGCTGTGATGCTGCAGCAACTCTACTGTAGGTATACCCTAAGCCTGCAGGACTGTATGTGTAGGAATCAAATGAAGAATTTGGACAGCATGTTTATAAACAAAATAATCGAATACACAATTTATTAACCATAGGGCCTGCTATAATTTGGTCCATCTAGTGAGGTACTCTGCCCCTGATAGTGACAGAAACTTGAAGTTTCCAGGGAAGATCTGAGCACATTCAAACTGTACTTTGAATGTGTGATGTGGATAGTGATGGCAGTAGAGAAGGAATCTTTTGTAATCCTCCAAATGATCAGTCTGCATTCGAAAACGTAACTGGTAGCTACTATTATGAGATATGATCACAACTAGTCCTGTTTAAAATTCAGACCCTTTATCTGATTTAATGCAAACCATCTTTATCACTTATAAAACTTTACAATTCCATAAATTAATGTCATTTACAATGCTCAATCTGGTGTTTGAGAGTAGAAGTGTTCTCAAATGTAAGCTTGCTTTCTTGCCCAAGGCCTCCCTCCCCACAACAAGGTCTCTAAAGAATATGTCTATAGTCTAATAAAAGACTTGTATCTGGCCAGCGTCAGCTGGCTCAGGTTGTGAGGCTGTAAAAGTGCAGTGTAGATGTTAGGGCAGGAGCACCCATGAGGGAGGTGAGTCTCAGCCCAAGCTCCACAAGCCAGAGTCACTTGACCCAGGATCTAAGATTCTATATTTTTTCTTTTCCTTAACACAGTGTGGAATTAGGCCTGATTGAGAGAACAGAGGTGGTGTACAGACTGCAATCAACCCCCTCTGATGCAACTGCCCCCCCCCAATGTAACAATGTTGATGAGAAGTGTAGGGTTTATGTCACTTTAGTTAGGGTGATACAGTGTCAATGGAGTGTGAAATTGACTGACTAGAAAGCCCTGGAGAGCTGAGCAGGTGGCCCCATTTCTGGGCCAGGAGTAGGTGAGAAGCCCAGACTGCTGGTTCCAACTCTTAAAGCGGGATGAGAACTCCAAGTGCTTCTCCACCTGTTCCCACAGGGAGCTATAGCCACCTTGTCAGTTTCTCTGCTAAGCTATGAAATTGATGAGGATGCCGGGGGTCTGGTGGAGAGTGGGGAATGAGGAGAGAAGCCCCAGACTGCTTTCCCCACCTCCCAGTGGGAATGGGGGCTAGGGGTAGCAGCTTGTAGGGAGCCCAGGAGTATGTGGGGCTGTTTATGTTCCCAGACAGCCTGCTAGGGAACTGAGAGCTTTTAGTTCCCTTCTCAAGTTGACGGAAGTGCTCTTGTTGAGGAAGCACTTCACCAACCCAAGGAGGGCAGTGTGGACATCAGCTGCTGCTGTAATGGTAGCTGTAAGTTGCCCTATGTAAAGTCAGCTAATATTTCAAATGTAGATAAGGGCATAATCTTGAAAATGTGTCCAGAGTGTAAATAAATCCATTGTTGTCTTCCTGCGTTAACAGAGAGAGTCTGAATAATGTGGAAATTGTCTCATTTGTCTCAATCAAGATCTCTTGGCTATATAGCTGCAGATACTGGCATTTTTCACACATGCCATAAAATTTACCATTTTGGTTGATGGCAAGCACCAGATCTTTATTTTCTGTGTCTCATTCCTTCTGGGAGTAGATTATTGGCCCCACTGGCTACACTGCTTCCCCCAGGGGGAATTAATTGAATTACAGGTGACACTTCCTTCTTATTTATAAGCAAAACAAATCAAGGCCTAGAGAAGTGGGTAGCTGAAGCCAGCTGCAAGCTACTAGCTTCCTTGGCATAAATGGGGAAAAGAAGATTCTCAACCAGGCCACTGACAGCTCTTCAGGAACTGAGGCCCACAAATTAAGAGTTAGGTTACAGTACTTGAAAATAAGCACTGATTTAATTTGCTTCTGAATGTCTTAAACATTCATCTGCAGTGTAGGGTTTTTTCTAAGCATAAGGGGGTAGGAAGGAAAAGGATCTTTTTTACTGTAGTAAATTAACACTGCTGTATAATTTAGGAATTTTTGGTATGGAATTTGGTCCCCTTGTGCTATGGAATATGCAGGGCACTGGGAATAATCAAGTTACTATGTACTTAGTTTTTAACATAATCAAATATAGAGTTAAAATGGCTATGACTATATTAAAATCTACCCAATTCAAAACTGGTTTAGATTTAGAGTAAAACTTTTAAATGGAAGAACATGTTCTGGGCATAAGGGACTTCCTGTCTTTTATGTCATATGGTTTTTAAACTGAATTTGTGTTTTTATTTTTCTTGAAATAAGACTTGCTTAAGGTTTAATTATTCAGGAGAACAGCTGTAGCGTAATATATTAAGTTATGTGCACCACTTTTCCACACAATAAGATTTGTGTTTTTGAACTTTCTATGTTTCTGCTTAATTTAATTTTCAGTTTGTGGTCAAAGTTTTAAAATGGATGGAAGGTTGAGCTAGTACATCACTTTAAAAATGTTCGGGCTTGTTATGTTACATTAAGTGTATGATGTGTGTTTTATGAGTTTGAGTATGTTTTGCTTATCCAGTTCCTCATTGAAGTTTTCAGCGTTATCTTTAAATCAGCATTTTTCTTTGATGAACGGACTACTAATCCACACTAGATGGCAGTAAAAATCAGAGAATATCTTTGTAGTTTACTTTACCTTGAGAACTTCATCCTAGTGCAAAATCAGATTTTTTTTTAGAGTAAACGACCTATAAAACTACAGTGTGTAACACATTTTTATATTTTAATCTTTCCAAACAAGTTAATGGAAATCAGTGTGAGAATAATCATGTCATTAAAGCACAGGATTAGGAGACCAGTAGACCATGATTCTGGTAATTTGTCTGCCATACATTTTTCCTGTGGTGTGGTTTTTTTTTTTTTTTTTTTTTTTTTTTTTTTTTTTGAGCAAATGCCCTAATCTTGGTGCATCTCATTGCCTTCAGCTATTTCATTCATTTATTGATGATATCCTCTACTTTAATACTGACAAGCTCTCTTTAATATTCAGAAAGTGCTTTGAGATATTTGAAAGGAAGTATCTGTAGAAACTGCTTAGAAGTGCTTATTTTTCTTGTATCAGTCAAAGGTCAATAATCTTTAAAGGAGTATTAGAAAAGATTAATAAATGTTTTTAATATTATAACTTAATTGACTGTTTTAACGGAGATTCTCTAGTCAATCTGCGGTCAATTGGGAATTATTTGATATTCTACACATACTTTGTAGGGCTTTGGTCAGTCTCTCTGTTTCTCTTTTTTTCAATACAAGTTAAATGACATTTTCATCAGCACCTGGGAGAGACTATTCTACAGCCTAGTTCCTGGTAATATCAGGAAATGTTTATTAGCTATAAATATTCTTTTTTTAGCCTCATTCGATTGCTTCAGCTTATGCTTAGGTATTACATGAAATAATTAACCTCAATATTTATGCCCTTCAAATATTTGTTGATTATTTCATGCCTTTTCCTTTACTTGCTTGCTTTATCTATACATATTTACCTCTTTCTTATCTTGTAGACAGGCTCTGCAACCCTTACTTTTGTTGTTGTTTTTCTCTGAATTGTCTCCACCTTGTAAGTGTCTTTCTGATGTGCCCAGAAAGCACATTGCAGACTTGCATATAGACAGGTGATTATCTTCCTGTTCCAGGATGTGATTGCTGTTGCATGGACAGTCCAAAGTCATGTTGCCCTCTTTCGTCATACTGTGTATGTGTTGGTGTTTCAATATCACTTCTAGCTTTGTTTTAGGATGTCTACTTCCCATGTTTCTTCCTCTTACTAAGTACAGCAGGGTGAGTAAGGATCCCACCTCCCCCTGCCAAGGTGATTCTGAAAAATCGAGGGGAAACATCATTTTTGGTAAAACCAAAACATTTTTTTCTGCAAATTGGAAAGGTATAAAAAGTCAAGTTGGGTTAAAACAAAACGTTTTGGTGCATTTTGTTCTGACTTTCCCCCATCCCCCCCCCCCCCCCAACCTGGGCATTTTTAGAAAAGTCAAAGGGAAGGGTGGGGGAAGACCTCTTATATAACCTTTTAGCCCTTTTCATTAGGGTAGTCTTTTGGGATGTGGGAGACCCAGATTTAATTTACCCTCAGCTTGATGTGGAGAAAGGATTTTAATGTGGATCTCCACATTACAAGGAAGTGCTTTAGCCACTGGGCTTTAGGATATTTTGTTGTGGGTCCTTCTCAGTTCGTCCTGTTGAAGGTGCTCCATTATGTGTAAATAGTCATAAGAGCTGGAATTAGAACTTGGGTTTCCTAGATGAGTGTCCTAAACACCAGGGTCTAGAGTCACTTTTGCTTTTTCTGTTGCATCGGGATTCATTGTCATTCACGGAAGCAGTTCATGCTCACTTATGTCTATAGTTTAACCTCTTGTTTACAGTTATCAAGCTGGGTTTTGTCCATAGGATTAAGTTCTTATCTAAACCTATTTTAATTGAATTCTCATGATACAGTAATGATTACTTTATTAAAATCCAAATGCATTACCTGCACTATGCTTCTGTTGTTAAGTGGCTTTGTAATTTTATCAAAAAAATTCGATCAGGTTTGTCTGGCACATCTTTTTCTTTATCAGCCTATGTGTGTGATGGCTCATGGTTCTCCTTTTTATATAAATGACCGGGAAATTATTTTACAGAATTTCCTTGCTCTACATACTGTACAGCACCGCTATGTATTCTGTTCTATAACTATCTTTGTGGGGGGAAAAAAGTAAAGGAAAACACCGAATATTTGAATTTTAGTGGCTTGCATGGATGAAAACAAGTATCTTCACGTATTACCAGGTACTTTAGTAATAGAAGATCAGCTCTATAGTGGACCATGCTGAACTGAGCTACATTGGTTTTCAGGATAGATTTTTTTTTTTTTTTTTTTCAGCTAATGTTTAAAGTCTAGGTGTAAAAATATATATATAATCTATATAAAAAAATTCCCCTCTCACCCCTATGGGTGGTATGTGTCATCCTCAACCTCGGGTCCTCTACCAGAGGCCTGGGAGTTTGAGGGTTCTGCGCAGTATCTTAGCTGTTCCTAGAACTGCACTCTTCTGGACAGAGAGCTCTGATGTTGTTCCTGGGATCTGTTGGAGCCACTCTCCCAGCTTAGGAGTCACAGCCCCGAGTGCTCCTACCACCACTGGGACCACTTTGGCCTTTACTTTCCACATCCGTTCTAGTTCCTCTTTCAGGCCCTGGTACTTCCCCAGCTTCTCATACTCCTTCTTCCTGATGTTGCTGTCACTTGGTACTGCTATATCTATCACCACCGCTGTCTTCTGGTCCTTGTCTATTACCACGATGTCTGGTTGATTGGCCAGTACCTGCCTGTCTGTCTGGATCTGGAAGTCCCACAGGATCTTAGCTCTGTTATTCTCCATGACCTTCTGTGGAATCTCCCATCTGGTCTTGGGAGGATCTAGCCCATACACTGTGCAGATGTTCCTGTACACAATGCCAGCTACTTGGTTGTGCCGTTCAGTGTATGCTGTTCCTGCCTGCATCTTACATCCTGCCACTATGTGTTGGACTGTCTCTGAGGCCTCTCTGCACAGTCTGCACCTTGCGTCCTGTCTAGTGTGGTAGACCCCTGCTTCAATGGATCTGGTGCTCAGTGCCTGTTCTTGTGCTGCTATGATCAGTGCCTCAGTGCTGTCTTTTAGTCCGGCCCTTTCCAGCCACTGGTAGGATTTCCCACTGTCAGCCACCTCAGCTATCTGTCGATGGTACATTCTATGCAGGGTCTTGTCTTGCCATCGCACTTCTTCTGCTTGATCTTCCTCCCATGTCTGCTGCTGCCTCAGGCATTCTCTCAGCAGCTCATCTTTAGGTGCCATCTTACTGATGTACTCCTGGATGCTGTGGGTTTCATCCAGGACAGTGGCTTTGACACTCACCAAACCCCACCCGCCTTCTTTCCGGCTGGCGTACAGTCTCTGGGTGTTGGACTTGGGGTGGAAACCTCCGTACATTGTGAGGAGCTTCCGGGTCTTCACATCGGCAGCCTTCATGTCCTCCTTTGGCCAGCTTACTATACCAGCAGGGTATCTGATGACTGGCAGGGCGTACCTGTTGATGGCATGGATCTTGTTCTTCCCATTGAGCTGGCTCTTCAGGACCTGTCTTATCCTAGGGTGGTACTTGGATGTTGCTGTCTTCCTTGCCTCCTCATCATGGTTCCCATGTGACTGTGGGATGCCAAGGTACTTGTAGCTGGTCTGTATGTCTGCTATGTGGCCTGCTGGTAGTTCCACCCCATCAGTCTTGACTACCTTCCCTCTCTTTACTACTATCCAGCCACACTTCTCCAGTCCGAATGACATCCCAATATCCTCACTGTAGATCCGTGTCAGGTGGATTAGCGAGTTGATGTCTCATTCATTCTTAGCATACAGCTTCATGTCATCCATGTAGAGGAGGTGGCTAATGGTAGTTCCACTCTTGAACTTGTATCCGTATCCAGTCCTTGTGATTATCTGGCTGAGGGGGTTCAAGCCAATGCAGAACAGCAGCGGGGACAGCGCATCACCTTGGTATATGCTGCACTTGATGGCCACTTGTGCAAACTGTCTTGAGTTGACTTCCAGTGTTGTCTTCCACAGTCCCACTGAGTTCTTGAGGAAGGTCCTTAGTGTCCTGTTGACTTTGTATAGCGCCAGACATTCACAGATCCATGTGTGCGGCATTGAGTCGTAGGCTTTCCTGTAGTCAATCCAGGCTGTGCTCAGATTATCATCATTATCACAATCTGATGATATATATATATTCGACAGATAGCTGAGGTGGCTGACATTGGGAAATCCTACCAGTGGCTGGAAAGGGCTGGACTGAAAGACAGCACTGAGGCACTGATCATAGCAGCACAAGAACAGGCACTGAGCACCAGATCCAATAAAGCAGGGGTCTACCACACTAGACAGGACCCAAGGTGCAGACTGTGCAGAGAGGCCTCAGAGACAGTCCAACACATAGTGGCAGGATGTAAGATGCAGGCAGGAACAGCATACACTGAACGGCACAACCAAGTAGCTGGCATTGTGTACAGGAACATCTGCACAGTGTATGGGCTAGACCCTCCCAAGACCAGATGGGAGATCCCACAGAAGGTCATGGAGAATAACAGGGCTAAGATCCTGTGGGACTTCCAGATCCAGACGGACAGGCAGGTACTGGCCAATCAACCAGACATCGTGGTAATAGACAAGGACCAGAAGACAGCGGTGGTGATAGATGTAGCAGTACCAAGTGACAGCAACATCAAGAAGAAGGAGTATGAGAAGCTGGGGAAGTACCAGGGCCTGAAAGAAGAACTAGAACGGATGTGGAAAGTAAAGGCCAAAGTGGTCCCAGTGGTGGTAGGAGCACTCGGGGCTGTGACTCCTAAGCTGGGAGAGTGGCTCCAACAGATCCCAGGAACAACATCAGAGCTCTCTGTCCAGAAGAGTGCAGTTCTAGGAACAGCTAAGATACTGCGCAGAACCCTCAAACTCCCAGGCCTCTGGTAGAGGACCCGAGGTTGAGGATGACACATACCACCCATAAGGGTGAGAAGGGAATTTTTAATCACAAGATTTTTCCTGCAATGTTAAGCAGAGATAGTCTTTTCTGTCGTTTTTGTTTTTATAGAGTTTGATGAGATGTCCTATTAAATATTGCAGAACAACTTCTTCTTCCAACAGAGTTGCAATACCTTATGCAAACTTTGCTACAAATCTTTCTTTGTATATTCACAGATCTCAGCAGGTGAAGAGTCAGATCCTGAAGCTTCGTAGTTGGGAATCTTTTCGATGCTTTGTTCTAAAGAGGTAGCAGTGTTAGTCCAGTTCAGCAAAACAAACAAGGAGTCCTGTGGCACTTAAAGACTAACACATTTATTTATCGCATGAGCTTTCATGGGAGAAAATCCCACTTTGTCAGAAGCTTTGAAGATGGAGGAATTTACAACAGGGGATTCTGACCTCATCTTCTTCTATATGCTTTTGCCCAGTGTTTGAATCTTAACAACTGTTTTGATTTGCTGTTACAGTGGGATCTGATCCTATGACTTCTCTGCATTTATTTCCTCCCATTCTATAAATTCTCGTGTCTTCAAAAGCATATGACAAAGTGGGATTTTTGCCTGCGAAAGCTCATGTGATAAATAAATTTGTTACTCTTTAAGTACCAGACATTTCCTTGCTTGTTTTTTTTGATGCTCCGTTTCAGTTCCTCCAGTTAAGTTTGGCATCCAGCAAAGTTGTAACTTCAAACCCAAGCAGTTCATCTAGCACATGTTGGTCTATTGCTATGCTGAACTGTACCACTCCATAGTTCTCAATCCACCTCTCCAATTGCTTCTCTTTATCTTTTAGGATATTGCTAGCCAGATCTTTCAGCAGAGCAGTCTTGTTCTTTATTGGCACAGTAGCCTTTCTAGTGCTCTTGTACAACAGTCTATCACCTGCATCAGCCACCTGTTGGTGGTTGTCACAGAGACACAGCCAAAATTCTTGAGCATACCTCCTGGAAGCTATTTAAATAACCTTACGAGCTTGCCTTAAGTGGCTGAGTGAGTCTGTAGTAGGTGTAGATTTATTCTCAGTGAGTGGTAGAAGTATCTTTCAGGAGTCTACAAACCAGTTAACATTTTTCTTAATACTGCCTTAAAAACTCTAAATTGCTTCTCTGTACATACTTCTTTTCAGGACTTCCCATGTACCTGAAGCAGCTTCATTCATTGTGGCTGTCTTTGCTGTTACTTCATTAAAAAGCTGTTTCTTAACGAGGTCATTGAATTGACATAAATCAAGGGTTCTCAAAGTGGGGGTCATGTGGTTGTTATGCAGGGGTTGTGAGTGTTCAGTTGCCATCCATGCCTGTAAGGGTGGCATGGCATGGGGGAGCCATCACTTTTTAGGGGGATCATCAGAGTCTGAAATATTTCTAAAAGGGATCCCAACAAATGCCAGATTATGGAATGCCAAAGAGTATGCTGTCTTCTGAAGCTCGTGAAGGGTCTAGATCAGAAAGAGGGGCAGCCCACTGCACAGATTTCAAGATGCTTGTGAAGATAACTCAAGGTTTTTTTGGTCTGTGGATGAAAGAGAAAAAAAGTGCAGAATTCCACTCTGGTTAGTAGTCAGCTTGTAGATCAGGGGTCTCAAACACGCAGCCCATGGGCTTCATGCAGCCCCTAAAGCTATTTCCTGCAGCCTACAACAACACTATTGTTACCAATATTTGCAATATTGTTGTATGAAAAGATTTCAGTGGTGCAGCCTTTGTGCTAACGTACTAGTCCTCATGCGGCCCTCGTGGTGATTTGAGTTTGAGACCCCTCTTGTAGATGGAGCAAGGCATTTCAAGGCAGATTGGATCAAGCCTTTGTGATGATGGGTGTTGGAGGAGGAAGGAATCTGCTGCTCAGGTTCAGAACATTGCTAGTTCTTGGGTATGCCCTGCCTCTGGATGGGACCATTGCTCACACGTGGACTCAGCAGCTATTGAAGAACTAATTGCTGAATACACTTTGCTCCATAAAGAGTGACTGGGCCAGTAAGGGCAGTTGTAGAGAGCAACAGGAAATTATGCCTTTGGTTTTTATTCTTATTTGTGTCAACAAATTGAGTTGCATGAGATTTACTAACAGTGCAGAGTTCCATCTATTAGGACCTGGTATACACTTGTTTGGTCAACAAAACAGACATACTATACGCACTTCAGTCACCTTCCCTTTGCTCCCTCAAAAAACTGCACTGTTTGGTTTGTTGGGTTTTTTTCTACAAAATCAGCTCAGTGAGAAGTATAGGGCTTTTCTCAGCATGGTTGGGGCAACACAGTGTCAGTGTAGACACTTTGTCACTGTCCATTGGCCATGGGGCTGTCAGTCTTCTCAGGGCAGAGCGGTGAAATTGCCAAGAAAGCTAAAGACCTGGCTGCTCCCAGCTCTAATGGAGCAGCCATGTCAATATTGTGACTTGGCTGTATAATTATCAAGGCTGCCCCACCAAAGAGTTGGTTGAAAGGCACACGGGCTTCCAGCTTTGGCTCCCAACTGGGAGTGGAAACCTGCCACCTGGCTTGCAGCATCCTGGGATTCTCACCCTACTCCCAGCTGAGAGCAAGCAAGAAGTCTGGGTTTCTGATCTCTGCTCTCAGATGGGAGCCAGATCATGAAGCCAGGTGCTTCTTCACCTACCCTCCACTGGGGCAACCTGGTGAATCATCATGAAATTGATATGGCTGCCTTTCTGGAATAGAGTGGGGGAATGGAGAAGCCAAACACAGCTTCCCCATACTCCCATCAGGCACAGAAGTGAGAAGTGCCCAATGGCTTCCCCAGGCTCCCAGAGAGGACCAGGGTGGGCAGCCCACAGAGACCCCAGGAGCCGGTGGACTTCCAGTAGAGAGCTGAGACACAGAGCTCTCAACCCCCAACACTGCACCTTAGGTCAGCAGAAGTGCTCTGAGTGAGGATACACTCCACCAACCCAAGGAAGGCAGTGTGGATGTCAGCCATGGATGGCTGTAAGTTGATTTATATTAGGTTGGATTATTTTTTTTAAGTGTAGATGAGGCCTTAGTTAAACTGGTGAAACTTTGAGTATTGATACTCTTACACCAGGGGGGTTAGCTTGACACTAAAGATGAAGTAAACCTGATTTATGCCAGAGTAGAATGGTCATGTGCAAACTTGAACCAATTTAAATCAGTCTACATCCTTCCTTTACTCAACTAGTGTACCTTGTGTGTAGACAAGTTCTAAATTTCTTTGAAAAATATTAAAAATAAATCTGTGGGTGATTATTTCAATATTTTACGTTATTGCATAAGTATAATAGGATAGACTTAATCTAAACTACACTAAACTATGAAAATTTTAAAATGCCACTTAAGCACAAATGCAAATATCGTTTTTTGAAAAAGTGTAAATGTACTAGCTACAGATCTATTTTCTTTGCTTAATATTGTTTATTTTTGCTGTAACTTCTGTAAAATAGCTCTGTCCCCTTTGTGGAAATACTAGTTGTGAATTTCTGACAGCAGTACTTCTCAGTGAATCATACATAGCACTTATCTCTGATGCTTGTAAAGTCTTTGAAAAGCCTAAAAGGCGTTGAAGTGTGCTGTTTGTTGTATTTTATTTGCTCTAAGACTGTATTGAATAGTCCCTTGGAACTGAAATTAAACTCTAGAAGTGGTTTGTCTTTTGCATTGTAATGATCCTTGAGAAGGAGTAACAAAGGTGGTACAAGCAATTATGAGATGAGAGATTGGGTGAGAAGTTATAGTCCGGGGCCAAAGTTTGATCTGATTTACAGTGACATAAATTCAGAGCAACTCCTAGAGTTTATTTCCTCAATATTTTAAGTGTATTTTGTAAGTTGCTGTGATTAATTAAATATGTTTGACTCAGTTGGGCTGTATAATAAATCCTGTGTTGCTATATATCTTGTATACAATAAGATTTTTAAGATACTTTGTTTATGGAAGTACCCTATTCTGAACACAGTTTGCAATTCATTCACTATTTCTTAGCTTGAGGGCACACTTTTCTATTTTTTCCGATCCAAACTGGACTGGAAGAACATATATGCATTAAACATTCTTGAACTGAAGAACATTAACATTGAATTTGATGCTCAGACAACATGGTGATGGAAATGATACAAAAACAGAGCTCCATGGGCATACCTAGTACTTTACAGAAATAAAGTAGATTGCCCACACAGAAAAGCTTGCTGTGAGATCCTGATCTGCAAGTTTCTTTGTGTAGGCAGGTCTCTTGCTCCAATGTATGGCCTCACTAACTTCAGGGGGCCTCCTTGTGGGTGTTAGGATCCCCCAGCATGAAGCAGCTTGTGTGACTGGACCCAAAAGAATCACAAGTGTAGAAAGCAGTAAAAACAAAGGGATGGAGAAAGAGGACAAAAGTGAGAGTACACAGGTTATGTAATCACATAAGCTATATGTTTTGGTGGTGGATTTTAAGAAAGGGCATTAAGGAAGAGTGAGACTGTAATGCACAAGAGAAGCAGATCTCTGGTTTTGGGATTGACACTCATGAGACATTGGATGCACAAGGGATACATTTCTCAATCTTAATCATATTTTCGAATAGTATGCCAGCCCATGTATATGACATAGCTGGAGTACAGGGCTCAGCTCCAGTCCCTCCTCTCCAGCAAAGCTCTTCGTAATGATGGGTAATTGCTCTTCCTTGCCAAAGGCTGCACATAGGGATCCATATAATCTCCTCTCTTCAGTATCTATGTGAAATCAGTACAAAAGAGAGTGAGAGACCATGGACTCAAACTGTCAACAGTATATTGGTGATGATCAACTCAGTTCCCTCTTGCATGCTAGGAACTCTTAGTTCCCAGGGTAGCATAGATAAAAGGTTTCTGCTCGGCACTTCCGGGGCTCAGCTCTGTTGTTTCCTGATGCGCTATAGATGACCGACTCTCAGGGCTTTTCCCCCTGTGAGAGTCTTCCATCCTCCTTTTCCTCCTCCAAACTGCTCTGCCAGGCCTTACTGGGGAGCCAACTGCCCTTTTGCAGTTCCTCTCTCCAAACCCTTAGCTCTTCACAGGCATCTCATGCCCCCTTTCCAGCTGGGTCATCTGATCCCTAGTCTGTCAGGTCACCTGGGACAGCAGTTTATCTGTCATAATCAGAGCTGGGTCCAATGCCCCTTCAGGAGCCAGCCAGCTTGAGAAATCTACACTGACCCGAATTTTTACCCAAAAGCAGAACCGTTCTGTGAAGTCTGCAAGGGACTTTGCTATCGTGTTTATTTTACATGCAAGATCCTTAAATGCTCTGGTAATAAGGCAGTAATATAAAACCTTATGATAGCTGTGAGCAGGATTTCCTTCTTTATTTTCATGTGGGTTTTGTTACATTCACCCTACCTTAGCTCTCCTTTTGTAGATAAAGGAAATTTTCAAAGCCATGACAAAAAAGGTACGAATGAAGCACTTCTAACTTCTGTTACAACTTTTTCTAACCAACAGTATCAAGTGATTAATCAAATTCAATATCTTGACACCACAAACTTCCAGTATCTTGTCATTTGTAAATATGTAATAGGTTTCAATCAGAACTCTTCATGGTCAATCACTTTTGTATAGTGTCTCAACATGAATCAGGTTTTGCATGTTTTTCAGACATCCGTGACTTCTGTTCAGACACTTGACTTACCACAGAAACCACTGTTGCTTCATAAGCTGAATAACACTCTTAAACAAACAAGCTTTGCAAAATTTAGAGTTCTCTGGAAAGGAGATCTTGGAGTCCTAAATAATCTGCAGTGGAATACCCATCTTAAGTGTGTGGACAGCAAAAACAATGGGAGTCCTGTGGCACCTTAAAGCAGGGGTCTCAAACTCAAATCCCCATGAGGGCCGCATGAGGACTAGTAGAGGGCTGCATGAGGCTTAGTATGGTAGCTCGAGGGCTGCACCATCGAAACCTTTCCATACAATGATATTGAAAATATTGGTAATGGTCGTGTTGCTGCAGGAAATAGCTTTAGGGGCCGCATGTTTGAAACCCCTGCCTTAAAGACTAATATTGCTTTGGGCATTTCATTGGGTATGGAGCCCACGAAAGCTTATGTGCAAAGAAATCTGTTAGTCTTTAAGGTGCCACAGTACTCTCGTTGTTTTCGCTAAATCATTTAGACACTTATGAAAATTTGCAATCAGAGTCTAGCTATGTGCAATTGTATTTCCAAAGAGGTAAAAGATGAAATCACAGCAGAAATTGTAAAAAAAAAAATCTTTAGAGTTCAGAAATAGCATACCGTTCTTTAATTTGGGCTTCAGACCACATGGTACAATACAAGGGCCCCTTTTGGAAGCTGGAAAAAATGCTTCAAAGGTCATTAGTGTTCTGTTGAGATCAGCAGGTGACTTGAACTTTGGGTAACATCAGTGTTGCCTTGTTTAAAACAATTTTATAGTCATTATTTTTAGTCTTAAACTCGTTTGTTTCCTATCTCCTGGAATAATAATAAGGTAAAAATCTTTGAATATTAAAATGGATAGCCGTGTTAGTTTAGTCCATTGAAAAAACAGCAAAGAGTTACTGTAGAAGTGATTCTTTCATGTAGAATATGGTCTTTTGGGGGTTCAGTCTTGTTTCCATTTTCTAGTGGTGTAGAAATACTAAAATCAAAATTTGTCTTTGACAGATAGATCCTACCTCTGATGTGATAGATATGCAAACACTTGAACCGCCTGTCACAGATATTAGTTCCTCCGTGTATTTCAGTTCTATGGTAAGTTTTTGGGGTGCAGGTGGAGAACAAAATGCAGTTTGTTAATAGTTGGGGCAATATGTGGGTTTTCTCTAAATTGATAAAATATTTTTTGAGTCCACTAGACAGTTTTACTATTTGGAGAGTTAACTTCTTAGCCATCAAGTTCAAATTTCTTTTCACAATTCACTGTATTATCCAGAAGATGGTGCAGTAGAGAAGTTTTCATTTGGCATAAGAGAATTAATCTTTCATAGTACTAGGAAACTCATAATTAGCCAATGGAAAAAAAATCACACAGTATTGTTTCTATGTACATGTTTAACTTCTGAAAATATTTGATTTTGCTAATTTAAGTTGCAGGCAAACAGATATGTACTAGAGAGCAGTCTTGTTGATAAAGAGTACCAATAATGATATGACTTGATTTTTCTCCTTTTAGGAGAAAAGAAGGAGTGATAGGATTAGCTGCTTTTAGCGTTAATTTTCATGTAACAGTAGAGTGTGGGAGGTAGGAAAGGCAATATTTAAATAGTGCTTTTGTAGGAGGAGAAAAATGCACTCTCGTTGTTGTATAATAAAAGGATGTACTGTTCTAAGTTAGCTTAAAATGAGAAATCCTTTTCTAAGATGAGACTGTTCCCCCCTGCCCTCAGTTATTAACCCTGAAATTGTTCCATTGAATTTAATCATTAAAGGACCGGATTTGTAAAGACCATGCTCTTTAAGGCTAAAGTGAATGGATGATCTTATGGTTCATGGACAGGGCTGTGCAACAGATGTGTGTTTTGCTCCCTGTCTTCCCACAGATATTATGTGACCATAAGTGTCACTTGATTTCTCTGTTCCTATTTATATTATGGGGACAGTAACACCTTCATATAGGTGTGCGGTAAGAGTTTTATTTAATGCTTTAAATGTGCTTTGAGATCACTGGAGGAAGTGCACTATAGAGGTTCAAGTGTTGTTTAACACCTTCCCCTTGCTGCCTCAGCCACACTGAAATCGTCACATAATATTTGGCAAGGGCTGTTGTATTTCAGATGCTTTGATCTTATTCACAATTTTGCTGTTGTGGTTTCAGTGTCACGAAGAAAACTTAGCTCTTTCACTTAGTTCGGGTCAAAATGTTCCACTTGATTTACTGGGTATTTTTTTACAAGTCTTGTAAGTAGTGGGAGGGAAAATAACCAAAGAATCCCACCACAGTAGCATTTAATTTCAGAAGGGTTAATTACTCAGAATGAAGAAGCTAATTAATGGCAATTAAATGGTACAATCACAAGAGTGAAATGTCTGCAAACTTCATGAAAACTTTTAAACTATGTCATGATAGAGCAGGACTCGAGAAACTCTGAACGCCAGGTCGCCATGGTACCTGGGAATTATACCATGACACCTAGCTGCACTGTGGTACTTCAGGGATGGAACACGCTCTGGCAACAAACAAACACAAACAAACAAACAAACAAAAAATCTTGCTGGCACCTTCAGTGCCACACGACTTTTTTTCAACAGCGGATCGCTATGTCCTACACTGCCACTGATACTTCTAGGGTGGGTGTTTCAGCAGTGAGGAGAGCTGCAGCAGGAGGGTGATTAGCGGCAACTGTTTAAGGGGTAGCAGCAGCCAAAACTTGAGACCAGTTGAGGGGGGCCCTCTAATGTGCCGCACACCTAGGCTCCTCAATTTTGGAACTGGTGCCTACATGTGAGGCATGTTTGTCAAGGCTGGAATAGAGGCTCCAACGAAATGTATACCCCAAATAAGTAAGAGGACCAAAAAAGTGTCATCCACTGCTAAACAGAATAAAAGAAGTGGTTGGGGCAAAAAAGCATTCTTTTAAAAATTTGAAGTCAAATCCTACTGAGGAGATTAGAAAGGAGCATAAACTCTGGAAAGTGAAGTGTAAATGTATAATTAGCTAGGCCAAAAAGAAGCTGAAGAGTAATTAGCAAAAGAGACACAAACTAACAGCAAAAAAAAAAAAAAATTAGGTACATCAGAAGTAGGAAGCCTGCCAGATAATCAGAGGGTTCATTGGATGACTTGGATCTGGGGTTCTCAATCCCTTTAGTGTTGTGACACAGCTAGAAGGGCTCCCAAGTGTGCATGACACAGGGATGTGCCCCCCTGCTTAGCCCCCTGCCTCCAAGGCACTGCCTGTTGCCAGTACTTTTTACAGCAGCTGAAATTAAAGTGACCTCTGCTTCTGAAAGAACACTGCTTTCCAAGGCAGTTTTGGTAGTGGGAAGCTTCAGAAGCAGCCTCTGCCGCTGGCAAAAAAAGATGCTCTGAACAGTTTTGGTGATGGCGCTTCTGCCACCAAAGAAAGCTGCCATTGTTCTCAAGTTTAGCAGCAACTGTTAAAGGTAGGAGCAGCCACAAATCAGCCTCCTTCTGCAGCTCTCCTCACTGCTGAAACACCTCGCAAAGTTTTCTTTCAGTGGCAGCAGGGAAGAGAGGCTTTTGCGAGCAGGCTGATTTGCAGCCACACACTCAGCCACTGTGTCATAACACACTTTTGCGTTGTGACACAGCATTTGAGAACTGCTGATCCAGCTGCTTAAGGAGCACTCAAGGAAGACATTGCCATTGCAAAAAAGCTAAATGAATTCTTTGCATTGGTCTTGTCTGAAGAGGATGTGATGGAGATTCCCAGGCCTAAGCCATTCTTTTCAGGTCACAGATCTGAGGAACTGCCCCAGATTGGGGTGTCACTAGAGCAGGTTTTGGAACAGATTAATAATTAAACAGTAATAAGTCACAAAGATTAGCTGTTATTGAAGGAACTCAAATATGAAGTTGCAGAAGTGTTCACTGTGGTATATAACCTATCACTTAAATAAGTTTTTGTACCAGATGACTATGATCACATTAGCTAGCATTCATTATTTAAAAAAGGTTTCTGACAGCTACAGGCTGGTAAGTCAAACTTCCATACCAAGAATATTGGTTGAAACAGGATTACCAGACACAAAAATGAGCACAATTTGATGGGGACAACTCAATGTGATTTTTGTAAAGAGAAAATTTGCTTCAGCGGGTCTATTAGAGTTCTTTGGGGAATAAGGAGTCAACAAACGTGCACAGGGGTGATCCAGTGGCTATAGTGTACTTGGACTTTCTGATTTTCTTTCACTAGGTCCCTCACCAAAGGCTCCTTAAGCAAAGTAAGCAGTCATGGGGTAAGAAAGAAGGTCCTCTCATGGATTAGTAGCTGATTAAAAACATATAGCCTGAGTCCGAGGTCACAGTGAAGTTGATGTCTCAATAGTTTTTCTAACAGCAATAGAAAATTACTCTGAAGGTTCTCTAGTGTTCCATCTTCCAAAGGGGTAGCTGCATTAGCCTAGTCCAGCAAAACAAACAAGGAGTCTGGTGACACTTTTAAAGACTAACAAAATTTACTTATTGCATGAACTTTCGTGGGAGAGAATCCAAACATCTTACAAAGTGAGATTCTCTCCCATGAAAGCTCATTTGAAAAGTTAATTTTGTTCATCTTTAAAAGTGCCATGAGACTCCTTGTTTGTTTTTAGTGTTCCATCTGTTGACCTCGCTCATGTAAATAAGATTTGAATAAAACAGAGCAGTGTGAAGTCTGAACCAGCTATGCTGCTTTATAAGACATATTTGCTGCCTTCTCCTTCAATGATAGTTATCAAAGGAAGGAAGTATTTGTTACTTGAACATAATATTGATTCTACAGTAATAGAAAGCTAAATATTTTAAGATGAGGGGTAAAAATTGTTTCTTTCTATTTGGAGAGGAATTGATTAATTTGAAAGTTTTTTGAAAGCTTGTGTGCGGGAGGGGCAGTATAACATTTTTAAGAATGGGTTAGGAACAAAAATTAATGTTCAGACTTTATTATTGAGAAACACTGCAAAATATCCCATGCCTTTTTGGTGGTAGTATCTAGATTTATGGATGCTAGCATGTATTTATTTTGTAGACATTGACATAGACTACCTTTCCTCTCCCACAGCTCCTCCCAAGAACATTATCTATCCAGAACTCTACTCAGGGTTTTATTTATTTAATTATTTAATGCATATTTGACATTACATTCTGTGTTATGGAGACTCCTAGTATAGATGAAGGAATAGCAGTCTTCATATGCCAGGCAGGCAGCAGCAAGTATAGAAGCTTTTGCACCATTTCTCCTCCCAGCATACAGGCAGTCTTCCCCAGCTGTTTTTCTACCTCACTGAAAGAAGCTGTCACTGATACCTCTCTCTGCTTGGGAAACCATCTTTCTTCTCTGGCTTGATACACCACCAGAATTGCATGGAAGAGAGGGGGACAAAGAAAATTTCCTCCAAGAAATTTTGTTTTATTCCTTTAGTTCCTCTCTATAAAGTTTTGGATAAGGGTACATTCTGTTTATGATCCTCCTCCTGCTGTGGCCTGTACAATATTCTAAACTTACCAATAACATGGAAGACCAACAGATCCAGAAAAATGTAATAAAACCCTAAACCTTCCATGTCTCACTTTCTTCATCAGTCTGGAGTGTTCCTTGGGCTTATGTCAGAGCCCTGAGAAATCCTTAATGCTTCTCCAAATAATGGAGTCACTCCCTCTCTTCCAAGTCGGCTTCCTTTTACCTTGGCTAGTTCTTCTAGTCCAGGGCTCTGTAGCCACATGCGGCTCTCCGGCTGCCTCCTTGTGGCTCTGGGCTCCAGGCTCCTACCCCCACCACTGGGTAGCCCCATGGGAAGCGTGCTCCTGGCTCTGACTCCCCACCACCACCACTGGGGGACCTAGCAGGTGGCCCAAGCCAGGCTCTAGGTTCCCCCTTGCCATTGGGATACCCTGGGATGGGGGGCAGGCCTGTTTCTGCTCTTCACTCCCCCCAATGGACCCTGCAGCAGGTGCCCTGGCCCAGTCCCCCCCCCCCCGGAGGTTACACCCATTGTGGCTTTCAAAATACTTGGTTATTGAAGGAAGTTTTAAAAATGGCTCTTCTTAGTTTTTGGGTTGCCGACCCCTGTTCTAGTCTAACCACTAATTCCTGGTTCCTTTGTTCTGCTGCAGAGAAAATTCTACTACTTCAAATCCTGCCCCTCTTCCAACATGGCTGAGCTAATTTCCCAGTTGAAGTACAGTCATTAACCTTAACAACTCTCCACTGTCCCTGGTCTTGGGAATACATAATAGAGTCCCATGAGTAACTCCACATACAGTGAGGCATCTAGTGATACAGTAGTTTCATAGTTTGATCAATCAAAATTCATAAGCTGTACACTGACAATCTCCAAACTGTCACAAATTGATTCTCTGCTTCTGACCCTGGGAATGCAGTCACATCACAACTTTTTGACGTGCAATGTACCTGACTTTGAGTCATGCCAGTGCATTTGATACTGATTCGATCTAAAAAACAGCTACACACACAAGAGAGAAGGGACACTTAAGAAGAGAGGAATATGACCCTAATGACCTTCCTTTGCACTGTTATGATGATGATTTTCTACCAGGACATATAACAGCTATTTCACTAAAAGAATTGGAAATGTAGATGGTGCTGCTGCATAATTAAGTTATAATACATGCCAGAGTGATTGTTAATAGTGCTTTGAGTGAACTGAGGAAGGAACGTGACTTAATATCCTGGAGGGTTGGAGTGCATGATTTCCTATGCTATTTTTTAAGTACGTAACCTGTGCCTAATAATGACATTATTTATTAACTAATTCTGTAGCTATATTAAAGTAATTAATCATGTTTGTAACAGTAGTGCTTAAGGGCCATCCAAGACACAAGCCCTTCTGTGCTAGGCACTGTAGCCATGGAGAACAGTAGACTGTACCAAATGGTGTCAACCTCCTCTGGCTGGACACTTGCAAAACTGCTGCAGTGGGATCCAAACTCTGGATTGCAGGTACCCCTAGTTTGTTGAGGCTGGGCAAGGTTTAAGCACTGTTCCTGACTTTGGGCCTCTAGGTATTCCCACCAGGTGCAAACTGGAAACTCCCCTCCCCCCTGCATTTTGGCAGTGGACACCTTGCAGTCCAGTTGTTTAAGTGTTGGCCAGTAAAAGAATAGTGGCCAAAGAAGGATCCTTGTACAGTTAGGGCTTGTCCACATAGAGATGTAATATGCTGGCTGCCAGGGTGTGAATGTACAGTGCTCTAGCCTGCCAGATGCTGTCATTGTATGGTCCCTGCTACTACATGCTAAACATGCTGTTAAATGGCAGAAATCAAAGCTGATGACAGAGTTTTAGTGGGCAGTAGCAGGGTCCATGCAGCAACTTAGTGTGTGGCAGGCTGGAGCACAGGAGATTTATATCCCAGCTCATCATATTCTAACAGACTGTGTAAAAAAACCCCTCTAATTTTTTTTTAGTTCTGACTGGGCTTTTTACCGTGTTCTAATCGGCCGACGCTTCTCTGTTTCCCCTCTTATTTCCCCTTCTCAGTTTCTTCACTTCAGGTTCACTTCCCTACCAGCCTCTCTTACCCTCTTCTCCCCTCCCTTGTCTCCCTTTTCTCCCCCATCCTTTCCCACTTAGCTGTTCCCTTCCTAAATAAGCTCCAAAAAGTGTGGAAAAATCATGCAACTCACCTTTGCCACCATCACATTGTTCACTCTGTGTTAAATCCCTTCCTTCCCCCACTCTGTCATGTCTTTTCTTCAAAGTATCTGACAAAGTAGGATTTTCTCCCACGAAAACTCATGCAATAAATAAATTTGTTAGTTTTTAAGTGCCATAGGACTCTTTGTTTGTTTTGTCTTTTTAGAATACAAGTTCTCTGAGACAAGAGTGGCAGTGGGCCCCCATTCTTGATTGGTCCTTGGATAATACCATGATAAACATGATTTAATAAAGAATTTTTTAATATTTTGTTTCAGGTTGTAAAATTAATTGGTTATTTTTTAGTAGTTGTGTAGGTGACAGTGGCAAAAAATATTCATAAATATATTCAACATGGCAGCAGAACTCATGCTTATGTGAAATGATGAAAGAAGGTTTGTCAGATCGGTCTGTGCTTTTTTGTAGTTCATATTAGCAAATCAGGACATTTCTGAGAATGGGAGGTACAGAAGTTCCAGATATTATTTCTGTCTCATAACTTCCAGCAATGCTGTTTTTTGTAAGCTACCATAGTAATTTTTTTCCCTGTGCTGGGAATATAAGCTGTTTATCCAAGTTCACACAGCTGATTCTGAAGCATGTAGAAAATGCGTGACTGCTATCAACCCACACATTTAATAACAACTGGTTCCTTCCTCTTCCTGTGGAAGAGTAACATCCTCTGAGAAGAACTGTACACTAAGGAATGCAAGAACTCAGCAGCTAGTCTTTCACACAGGAAATTACTACTGTCACACTTCCAGAGCAGTGCTTCTTTCACTTGGACTGTCAGCTTGTAATGATCTTCCTGCTGACCTAGAATATGATTTATATTCTAAATAATAATAGATCTAAATGCCATTTATGAGTCTGTTAGTTAAATGGAAAATAATGACGCTAGCATGCACCTGTTCTCTAAATCTATGAAGGCATTCTTGTTTTGGATGAAGTGATGCAAGTGAATTTAGTAAAATATTTTATTGGTCAGTTAATTTAGCTGAATTTAAAAATGAAGAAAATGTTTGGTTATTGGTGGTATGTAGCGTGTAATATGTTCTCCCCTTCCCTTAAAGGTTATCAGTTTTATATAATATATATTAATTTTGAAGTTGCTATGTTAAGGCTGTGACACAAATTGACACAAAGCTAGGGAACAAGACATTGAGGCTGGAACTTTGGCCTTGATTTACTTGGTTATTTCTAACCATAGCAGGAGTCTGAGATTAGTGCAAGAGGCTGATAACCATGTGTGCTGCAATATTTGAATGTGAATTAAAATGCTCATTTTACAAAACAAAAACATTTAAGATTCAAAATGATTTATAAAGCACTTTATTTTAAAGTTTTTCTTTTATTAACTGATTTTAAAATCTCTTTTTCCTTTGCTTACCTGACATATCTCAAGTCAAGGCCATAGAATTTCATTTATTCTGTTACTGACTGCACTGGTCACATCTAGTCCAGTCAAGGAATGCAGCCATCTGCTCTGCTTTAAATGATGGAAGTGACTTGCATTCATGTCAACTCCATAACAGCAGTTCTCCCTACATGATCAGTAACAAGCATAAGGGCAGCTTTGCAGCACATTTTGTGCACACGAAAAAGTATTTATTAATAGTGTTTAAGACCAGAAGGGACCATTATGTGTGTCCAGTCTGACTAGCTGCATATCAGAGGCCATGGAATTTCACATCATAATTTCTGCATGAAGCCAATAACATCTGATTGAACTAGAGCATATATATGTAAATAGAGAGATTTCCAGTCTTGACTTAATTTCAGGTGATAGAGAATCTATTGTTATGCTTTTATCTACTACTGTCAGAAAGCTTCTCTTTTAGGTGTTTATGAAACCTGATTGTCACATCTTTTAACCTTCTCTTCAGTAAACTGAACCGTGTTTTAAGACCTTCAATATAAGATTTTTCCAGACCTTGAGTCATTCTTGGTGGAGCTATTTTTATGAACCTAATCCAGTTTTTGAGGTATGGACACCAGAACTGAACAAAGTTATCAACCAGTGGTCTTATTAATGCAGTAATACATAGGTAATACCAACTCCTTCCTCTTTCTTGATATTCCCCTACTTATTATACAACCAATGACTGTGTTTTGAGCTCTGAGTTACTCTATCACACTGCGCACACTTCTTCAGTTGATTGTATATCACACACCTTAGTTCTCTTATGTGTCATTGCTTTCCAAGTTAACCCCCCACCCCCACCCCATCCTTCAAGTTTGATATACATTAGAATTGTGGCTTTATATTTAGCTGCGTTTAAAATTTTGGTGTTTGACCAAGGTTACTCTGTAGAGTAATACCATTGCACCAATCTTTTTCTTCTGCAAACTTTGTCAGCAATGGTTTTACATTTTCTTACATGTCATTGATAAAGATATTGAATTGCAGTGGTCCAGTAACAGATCCTACTGGAATTACTAGAAACACCACTGTTTGTTGATGATGCTCCATCTACTTTTGTAGATTCAACAGCTAAATAGTTTTTAGTCTATTGAATATGTTGCACTGACACTTGTTGCTAAGTTTTATCAGAATGTTGTGCAGTATGAAATAAGATATATTGCAGAAATCTAAGTATATTTTGTTGCAAGTTTACAATGTAATCAAAAAAGGATATTAAGTTTGTTTGACAGGACCAATTTTTTATGAAAGTGCTTTGATTGGCTTTAATTATGGTACCATTCTTTATAGATTGCATGCCATGTCAGCTGTTCCCTAATTTTTTTTTTAAATACTTAAAATCACTATCAAGATATTCCACCTAAAGTTACACAGGTCATTCTACTTATTCTAAAGAAATATTGATGCATTAGAATTGGAGAAATTCCAGAGGACTGGAAACTGTTTCTTCGTCAAGAGCTTGCTCATGTCCATTCTATTTGTAGATGTGTGCACGCCTCTGTGCACGGTTACTGGAAACTTTTTTTTTCTCACAAGCAGTAGCGATAGGGCTGTCTCCAGGACCCCTTGGAGTGCCATGCATCTGCTGTGGTGTATCAGGGGACACCAGAGCCTAGCCTGCTCAGTTCGTTGTTTCTACCTCAGACGGTTACTGGAACCTTGCTGCAGTCTTGGCTGTTTTTTTCTCTCAACCTTTGGTTCCTTTTCCCCCTAGATTTAGTAGCAATCTGTTTAAGTGTTCCTCTTTGTTATTGTTAGAGTAGTTAGTGTTAGATAGTTCACAGGGGTGTAGGGCATTATGCCTAGCTCTCTGCCCTTTAAGCCAGGGATTAGTAAACTTTGCCGGTCCTCATGCCAGCCCCACCCATCGCACCCTCAGCAAATTGCAAGGGTGGGGCCAGGGACTCCAAGTTGGGAGGAGGGGAGGCTAGGGTCCCTGGGGGCAAGTGGCCTTGGGCTCCCAGCCGTGGTCTCAGGTTCCAGGCTGTGTGGGGGGGCATGGCTGAGGTCCCTCAGGGTGGAGCATGCTGAACTGCCCTGCTTTCCTCCAGCATGGGGCCGATTTAACCCTGGCCCCACTTCCCCTCCCTCAAGGGATGAGCTGCACCACTGGCTGGGCGGCATCACCAGCTGAGAGCTGGGCTGGGCTGAACCTTGGGTGGTGGCACTAGCTGAGTCCCAGGGCAGCCCTTGAGCCCTGAGCCTCATGGAGTCATGCTGGCCACAAGCCACGAGGAGCTGCGCTGGCCCCTGAACTGCTGAGCCAGGCCGGGCTGCACCATGCTGCACCACCAGTCACTTCCACCCCAGTCCAATTGCCAACTCAAGGCTCCACCCACACTTACCTTGCTGTGGAATCAGTGACCAGAGCCTCCACTCTGGACAGGAGGGAGTGGTAAAGTGCAGCCAGCAGGAGCCTGGAGCTGCTCCATGTGGTTTTTGTGGCCCCAACCTCCAGGCCCCACTGGGGGGCAGGACCAACAGGGGAGCCTGAGCAGTGTTGCATGTCACTCAGGATTGGCCTGTGTGCCAAGTTTTGGCACACGTGGCAGAGGTTGCTGACCCCTGCTTTAAGCCATGCTCCTTGTGCAGGAAGTCTTTTCCCCTGAGGGACCCATGCAAAAGTTGTTTTAAAGTGTTTGGGTGAGTCACACAGCAAGGACAAATGCAAGATAGGTAAAAGTTTCAAGCCTCATACTCAAAAGAATTCTGGCTGAAAGCACTCCTAATGGAAGCTGCACTATCCCCGGCTTCGACTCCAAAGCAGACAACAGCTATGCGCTCAGCATCGGTGCACAGCACCCATTCAGAGCGGACACCAGCACCTGCTTTGACATCCGTGGCAGCAAGAAGCCTGAGATGTCATAGTACCTCACCCAGGAGGGCTAAGAAATGCCAACATGGGAATAGCAGCACCCACAGATAGACCATGCAGGGGTTGAGCTCTGCCCTTAAGCCTCAAGAAGATGCAACTTGCCTCCTAGCACCATCAATGCCGGAGGTATTTCAGCCAGCAGGGGCTCTTATGGCAATGCCTTCGCCTCCTCCCAGCATGATTGCAGCCCCAAGCCTAATTTGGGATCGCCTAGTTGGCACCTAGACTGATCTGCGGCATCAGGAATGGAATTGACCTCCCACTCTGTATAGCATAACTCCAAGTGGCGTCGCTCGGCTACTGAGCGGAGAAAGCCTTTGGACACCACAGCTCTGCATGTGACACTGTTGGTGTTCCTTTGCCTTCACCTACCTCCGGTGCTGAAGGCAGTGACCATAGCCAGAAGGGCTCGGGTTCTAAAGGTTTAACCCCAGAGCAACCTGAATGGCCCTCAACATCTCTGGAGATAACACTTTCATCATCCCAAAAAGATAAGAGTCAGGTTGCTGGTAGGGGTGTCAGAACTCCATAAGAGGGCAAGAAAATCCTCAGTGCTGCAGTACCATTCCTCTTGAAGCCCAGATATTCGCCGCTGCAAGCGACACCATACTGTTCACTGAGGACACAGCTCCACTTCATTTTCTTTGGAAGACATTTTCTCCTCAAGTCTGGATACACACTGGAGCCAGAAAAGAAAATGACGCTAAAAATATTCCTCCTTGTCATCTTTAGAGGATAGAACAAAAGCTTAAGCGTACCCAAAAGGGTCAGGACCCCGCCTTACCACAACTTCCAGTTTGGCCCCAAGGACAATGGCCTTCACGTTGGCCATATTGGAGGCCATGGTCTTTCCCCATGGTTACAGCAACACAATCAGCTCCATCCAGTGAAGTCCAATCAGCCCCACCAGCTTTAGAAGCAGGGCTGTCCTTGGGGGGTGGGTAGGTGAGGGGGGCAATTGTCCCTGGTCCCAGGCTTTTGTGGGCCCCGCACTGTCCTGCTGTGAGTAGGGCAACACAGGGGCTGCCACACTGCCCGCTGCCTTTGCCACAGAGCCAAAGGTGGCTGGCAGAAGCACAGTAGCAGCCTCGCTCTGGGCCAGCCCTCCTTGCACCTGGGCCAGGGAACAGTTGGCCCAAGGATGGAGCAGGCCAGCCTATAGGCCAAGGTCCACTCTTCCATCCCTCCTCTGGGCCAGCTGTTCCTTTCTTGGGATGGGGAGGGATGGACCAGAGGTGGGAGGAAAGCAGAGCTGATCCTCCTCGACCAGCCAGGGGCAGAGTGGCTGGCTCATGGGAGGGGCAGGAATGCAGGGTTGGCCCCACTGCCCCCCTTCATGGAGGGGCAGCGGAGGACCCCCCACAGGCTGATTGGCCCAGGGCTCCACACTCCCCTAGGGATGGCTCTGCTTGGAAGAGGACCACCCTTCAGAGTTGGGCTCAGACCCCCCAGGAGGGCAACTTCAAAGGACCTAGTGGTTCATCTAAGGAACCTCAGAGTTTGTAACCTCAGTAATCCTCTTCCTCATCTCCTGATGAGGTTATCAGAGAGGCCATTTCTGCCCCACTGGATGACTTTAAGGCTTCTAGGAGCTGCTGAAGAAGGATGGCTTCTAACCTAGGCATGGAAGCACAGGAACTCAAAGAAGCAACAGATAGTCTCTTTGATGCTCCGATTACAGCAGCTCTTTCCAGAATAGCCCTCACCATTCATGAAGGAATACATAAGAATTGTAAAATCATGATGGCAAACTCCATCATTGGTACCCCCACTTTGAGTCTTCAGGAAAAAAAATACTATGTACTAGCAAAGGGCTTTTTTAATACCTCTTTAACCATTCGGTCCTCGGTACTTTAGTCATGGAGGCAGCAAACCAGAGGGGCAGGCAGGGCCAGCCAAGATCTACTCCAAAGAACAAAGGCCACAAAAAATTAGACCTTTTTGGTAGGAAGAAACCTTCAACATCCAGGTTTCACTTTCTCATCACAAACCACCAAGCCCTGTTACAAAGGTACAGTTGTCATTTGTAGGGGTCAATCCATCATTTTGGAGAAATGCTATAACCAGATCAGGCAGCTGATTTTCTGACTATCTTGGAGGAAGGAATAGCTGTGGCCAGGGCACTCCTACAGACTGCATATGAATCAGCGGATGCCTTGGGACTCTCAATGGCTTCAGCTATCTACATACACTGTTCTTGGCTGCAAGCCTCAGGACTCTTGCAAGAAGTTCAACAGGCAATTCATGATCTGCTGTTCAAAGGACTGCCCTTATTCTCTGCCAAAACAGATGGGAAACTTCATGGCCTAAAGGACTCCAGGACCATGCTCAGGTCTCTTGGACTCTATAATCCAACATCCATTTTGGTGACCCATTACAATGCTGCATCCCCAATACTTACCTCAGCCCTGAAGATATTCCTCAGACTGTCAAAGGGACAGAGCCAGAACCTCAGATTGATGCCCCCTGAGTACAGGCTTGGGTACTGTCTCACACCAACAAGCAGGTCTAGGTGACCAAACAATAGATGGCCCTTTTGAGGGCACAGTGGAGGACAATACACAAGCCCCTAGCGAGGATCCTTCCCCTCCTCTTCTCAACCATTTGGCCCCTTTTTCTTTTGGAGTAGTCCTGCATAACCAGAGACTGTTGGGTCTTAAATACCGTCACCCAAGGTTATGCCATCCAATTTCGTTCACCTCCGCCACCTTCCTCCCCACCCGTCTCTCTTTTCAGGGACATCTTTCACGAGCAACCCTCTTAAGGGAAGTCCAATCCCTACTGTCCCTGGGAGCTGCAGTCCCAGTGCCACCTCAAGAAGGAAGAAAAGGGGTTTTCTCCCTTTTATTTCTTAATCCCAAAACCCAATGGAGACCTAAGACCTATCCTGGATCTTTGATCCCTCAGCAAGTTCCTACTCAAAAGAAAATTCAGAATAGTATCCCTGGCTTCTATTATTCCTTCCTTGGACCCGGAGGATTGGTTTGCCAGCCTCAATCTAAAGGATCCGTATTTCCACGCTTCCATTCTCCTGGCCCACAGAAAATTCCTGCACTTCGTGATAGTGAGCAACCATTACCAACTTACGGCCCTACCCTTTGGCCTTTCATCTGCTCCAAGGGTCTTCATAAAATGTGTCATTGTAGTGGCAGCTTATCTGCACCAAAAGGGCATCCATCTATTTCTGTATTTAGACAACTGGCTCATCAGAGTGAAATCCCAAAGCCAAGTCACTGGAAGCAGTGTTGACAAAATACTGAACACCTGCAAAACATTAGGCGGTCTGGTAAACCTGGAAAAATCTAAGCTCGTTCCTGCCCCGTGGATAGATTTTATAGGAGCAACCTAGGATTCCCGTCAGGCCAGGGCTCTCCTGCCCCAGGCCTGTTTTACAACACCAACAAACCTAATACATGTACTTTAGAGAGGCAGGACAACTACAGTCAGGCAATGCCTAAAGCTGCTCAGACACATGGCAGTGTGTACTTGCATGGTGCGTTTAGCATGGCTAAAGCTAAGGCCACTGCAAACATGGCTAGCATCAGTCTACTCCCCGATCCTGCACCCTCTAAACAAGGTCATCTCAATTCTACTACAGGTTCTAGACCAGATAGACTTGTGCCGGGACCTGGCATTGGTCCTACAAGGTGTCCCTTTCCAGTAAGAGGACCTATCAGTTGCACTGATTTCAGGTGCTTCAGACCTGGTTTGGGTAGCATATCTCAGCACAGGAGCAAGGACTTGGGGCATGTGGACTCCTCAGGACAGATACCTGTACATCAACATCAAAAAGCTTTGAGCAATTCGCCTAGCCTGCAAAGTATTTCTCCACAGCATCGCAGGTAAAGTGGTACACGTGCTGACAGACAACGGCACAGCCATGTACTACATAAACAAGCAGAGCAGCACCCCCTCCTCTGCCCTATGTGTGGAAGCTACCCAGTTGTGGGAGCTAGCCATAAATCATCAATTTTATCTGAAAGCCTCTCATTTGCTAGGGGTTAGCAACATACAGTTGGATCAGCTCAGCAGAGTATTCTTAGATCTCCACAATTGGTTGTTTCACTTAGATGTTGCTTTAGAGATTTTTCGAAAGGTGGGGGTTTCCCCAAAATGATCTGTTTGCTTCTTGTGGGAACAGAAAATGCAATCAGTTCTGCTCCTTTTGGGGACTGGAACTGGGTGCTCTTTCCAATGCCTGCCTTCTTTCATAGTCAGACCCCTGCTATACGCCTTTCCACCAATCCCTCTAATTTTCAAGATGGTCCTGAAAATCAAGAAAAACAAGGTGAATGGTCAAGGCAATGTTGGTTAACGACCCTCCTTCACTTCTCCATTGCACCCCCATGGGAGCTCCCCTACCATCCAGATCTCCTATCACAGGTCTTTGGTCAGCTGCTGCATCCAGACCGCTGCACCTCACGCTATGGAGACTCCATGGCTAAACTGGGAGGAACAGTCATGCTCTACCCAAGTCCAAGAAATCCTGCATGGTAGCAGGAAGCCCTCTGCCTGGACCTCATACTCTAACAAATGGAAACGATTCTTGGTCTAGGCAAAGGAACAAGGTGCATCACCCACAGAGTCTCCAATTTAGGTGGTTCTCAATATTTTAAGTGTAGTAAATATTCAAGGGCTCCCCTTACCTTCACTGAGGGTTCATTTGACAATAATTTTAGCTTTCCATCATCCCTTACAGGGCAGGTCGGTTTTTTCACACTCAATGTCTTTGGTTTTTAAAAGGGATTGAAAGATTGTACCCCCAAGTACGCAACTCAGTATCACCTTGAGACCTTAACCTAGTCTTGTCTTTACTCACACAATCTCCATTTGAACCTCTCACTGCTTGTACAATATCAATCCTGTCTGTGAAGGTAGCTATCTTGAAGGCTATAACTTCAGCCAGAAGGGTCTCTGAACTTAAAGCACTAACATCAGAACCACCATATCTTGTTTTTTTGTTTGCTTGTTTTTTTAAAGGACAAGGTGCAGCTTTCCTTCCCAAGGTTGTGTCATTGTAACCAAGATATATTTCTTCCAGTCCTCTGCCCAAAAGCTCATTCTTCTGATGAGGAATGCTGTCAGCACACATTGGAAGTAAGAAGGGCACTAGCAGTTTATATTGATCAGACTAAATCATTTCAGAAGTCCAGCCAACTCTTCATCGTGGTGGCTGACTGGATGAAAGGACTTCCAGTTTCCTCACAACGCATCTCAAAATGGATTACACAGTGCATAGAATTGTGCTATGACAGGGCAAATGTACCACTCCCTGGCCCCGTAACAGCACACTCTACAAAGGCCCAGGCCTCTTCCACTGCCTTTCTATCTCATCTACTGATCCAGGACATCTGCAAGGCCACTAAGTGGTCATCTGTGTACACAGTCACTTCTTATTATGCCACTATTGAGCAGGCAAGAGAAGATGCAGCTTTTGGAAGGTTGGTGCTTCAGTCCACCCAGTGTTAACTCTGCCCACCATCCCATGTAAGCTTGTGACTCAACTACAAATACAATGGATATGAGCAAGCTCTCAAAGAAGAAAAGACAGTTGCTTACCTATAACTGTTGGTTTTCAAGATGAGTTGCTCATGGCCATTCCAATCCCACCTGCTGTCCCCCACTTTCAGAGTTAGTGGAAAGAAGGGACTGAGTGGGCTGAGCTTCAATGTCCCTGATGCACCACGGCAGGTGCACAGCATTCCAGGGGGGCCACCAGAGACAGCTGTATGGCTACTGCTTGGGGTGGGGGGCCTTTCTGGTAACCATGCACAGAGGTGTGCACACACCTTCAAGTAGAATGGACATGAGCAACTCATCTCAAAGAACAACAGTTACAGTAAGCAACCGTCTTTTTTAGATGTATTAAAAATTATGAGTGGTTCACTGGCTGTTTCTTTTTAAATTCTGGTGTGCAAGTTATCTAGTCCTCCAGAATTAAAGATGTTTAAACATAGATGCTTTTTAATGTTCTCCTTAGTTATTGTTGGAATAGAAATAATTTCTTTACCAGTGTAAGTTATGAATCTACATCCATCTTTAAAAGTAGAAATCAGAAATACTCATCAAACACATACTTTTTGTAAAGTTCAAAGGTGTAGTCTGTTGGCACTTTCTAAAGACTAAAAAATTTACTTATTTCGTGATACTTTTTGTACATCACTACTAATAATTTTAACATTGCCATACTATAAGTATACCATTTCTATACTTTTAGTATTCTTTTAAAAAAATCTTTCTTATTCTTCTTTGGTGTACTGGCCATAGACATATACATTTAGACCTTGAACTTCCCTTGTCAATTATCTACATTTTATAGTTTCCAATTTATAGTCATTGATGTCAGCTTCCCCTTTTGTTCCCCCTCCCCAATATATTAATCTTTTATAATGTCTGTGAAGGCTGTAGGTTCCCACCAACAGTGTGACACTTTAAGCACCACTAGTGAGCTGCTAACATGAGTGCTTTAATGTAGATGCACGCTTGCACCAATCAAGTGCTGTCCCACAGTTTCCCCATGTGTGCCCAGAAAGACAGACAAGTCCTCCCTTAGTCCACTGGGAAAGAATTGTAAAAGCAGATCAGCTTACTGAGTGTTGAGAGCCATAAGACATGCATTACAAACAAGTAAATACCATGTCATTTTGGACACAGTAATGTGAAACAAGCAAGGAGTCCCGTGGCACTTAAAGACTAACAAATTTATTTATTGCACAAGCTTTCATGGGAGAAAATCCCACTTCGTTGAAAACAGTAATGTGACTTGTTTCATGGTGTGGTTACTCTCACCTGAGCTAGGCTAATTCAAAATCAGTAGATAATTTTGAGTTAATTCTTAAAATGAAGACTTACATTTAGGGCAAATCTACACTGTGTTTAAAACATCTGCAGCACCAAGTCTCACAGCAGGGGTCAATTGACTCAAGATGCAGGGCTATGAAATTGTAAGGTATTCAGGCTCAAGAACCCATGCTCCAGCCCAAGCCCAAATATCTACACTCAAATTTTATAGCCCCACAGTCCAAGTCCTGCAAGCCTGAGGCAACTGCGTAGTAAAAAATCAGAGTATGAAGCAAAAGGACAAGTAGAAATGCCCATTTGCTGGCTCACAGTCTCACAAAAATAAACTAAAAACAATAAGCCTGAGCTGGATAAAATGGTTAAGCTGGCAGGGGTCAGGTTGTGAAAGTCTGACCTCACCAAAATTGGCAAGAAGCAAGCTGAAACTGCAATAACAAGTATAAACAGTGGAAAAGTACCTTGAGGAAGGTGGTGTTGGGTCAGCCTAGCACTAAACACATGAGAGATGTCTTGCCTAAACTGTCCTGTAATAAGGATGTTTTGGCTAAACCATGACATCTCGATAAATGGAGATTTTTAATGGTATATGGACCATTAAAGGTAATGGATGGCATCAGGAAGGGGGCATGAACCAATTAAGATAGTTTTGGACACCAAAGAAAGTAGTTTCTGGTGCCAAAGGGGCTGAGCGAATGGCCGGAACAGTGTATAGAAGTAGGAGCCCCAGAGACCAGATTTCATTCAGCCAAGGGGATAATGGAGAGTCCTGCTGTGAGTTGAGCTGTTCTGTTGCATTGCAAGCATGAGCACCATCAGTGTTCCTGTTGACATGGGTCACTTATCATTGTGCTATGTTGCAATAAAGCCTGGCCTGGCACCTTTTGTTTCTACAAAGATCCATGGTTGTGTTGATTTCTTCAGTCACGAGTGTTACCTACACTGGGACATACACATGCAGCCAAGCAGACACCTGTGCTGGACACAGAACAACACATATAAGAATGCTTCTTGCTTGGCATACCACAAGCTGATGCAGACCAGCCACAACCATACCACATGTCTTTTAATGTATCATTAGACATACAGTAAAGACATGAACTTAGGAGGGAAGAAGCTGGCAATTTCTTCAGTATAAATGTAGATTTTTGAAAGGACACTTCATGTTCAAGGATCTCAAACAGAGTTGTAATGGAGGTGAGGTTACAGATTAATGGCAGTGTGATTTATTTTGTTTAGGAAACTATTGGAGGGAAATGAAGAAATGAATGGGATAGGGAATGTGCAGTTAGGATGATTCAATGTAATCTGCTGAAAGTTTTTATTCTGGCATCTGGTTGAAGTGGCTGCCTTCATTAACGGGCTATCTTCAGGTGGCTGCAAAAGTAGAACAGCTCTGACACGTATAAGGGATATGGGCTGAGTTTTTTTAGTTATGAGGACTTGGCTCCTCAATTCACTTGGAAGTGGGCAGGTGGAGAAAAGGAATGAAGACATCTTGTTTACAGTTTAAATCTATAATCTAGATGCTTATTTTCAGCCATGGTTCTTTCAACCAAAGGTAATGCTCAGCTTACTTACATCTCCAGTTCTAAACTTTTAACTAAATCAGAATACATTTGCAACTTAGAGAATTGAGGTAGGTAGTCAAATCTTGTACTTTAGTATGTAAATGTTTTGTCTGTGGGGGTCAGGCAGTAGTTGTCTCTCCATGTACAACATTGAGAAATTGGATAAGTGCAATATATAACTGTCATATTCTCTTGAAGCAACAGATTTTGGCTGCTGTTAGAGGCTGAATATCAGGTTTGATGGGCTGATCCAACATAGCAGGCTCATTTAGCATAGCTAAGTATTTTACATTATATCACTGTAGTATTTGGGTGACTTTCTTTTAAGTAAATCCTGAATGCTGTGCAATACATGTATGGTGATTAAAAATTAACAGCCTGATTAAATATTTAAATTTAACTCTTTGGTCCTCTTTGTAAACACAGTCAACATTCAATCAATGAAAAATAACAGTAAGCGGGAAAGTAGTATAATGCTCCTGTATATGCATGTCTGTCTTCTACCACAGCTGATCTTAATGTTTCTTAGGTACTCCCCTGGTATGCAGTTTATTGTGTACTATTCATCTAATTACTTTAGAAAAGCAATTAAATGTTATTGGCATCTTTAATTGTGCCTTGACATAATTGACTTTTACTAAAAAAAAAATCTCCTTAAATGTAATTGAGGCTCTCATACTGCATTCTAATCTTCACATGTACACTCTTGTACCTGTGCAGAGACCAGCTGAATTTTATGGGACTGCCACGTGGGTGAACCCTGATGCTTACACAAACAAATGATAGACTGATGTTAGTACCAACAATCTTGTGTGTGTGAACTAGCTATGCATTCAGTCTTATCTCTGTAGGTAACCTCTCCCATTATCATATTAAAAGTACTTAGTGTCTAATGGAGAGAGGTATGGAGGTGGCATGCAGCATTACAATTTGCACCTACGTTTAAAAAAATAAAATCCACAGCCCTCACCTAAAATTCTTGTCTTTCATGCTTCTGCTGCTTTTTGCATTAATTCAGAATCAATGCACTTGAAAGTTAATGTGCTATTCTTGGGAATAATATATTTGCACTTATATAGTTAATTTCATCTGAGATTCTTGTAACACTTACGAAAAGATGAATGAGTATTATTCTATTTTACGAATGACAAAAATGAAGCAAAGAGACACTGTGATTCGCTCAGGGTTACAAAGCAAAGAGGCCTCATCCCATACCCATTGAAATTGGTGGCAAAACTCCCTTTAGGAACAGAACCAAAGTTTCAAGACTTCAGCTGTCCTGTTTTAACTTGGAGTCTGCATTTTTCTAGACCAACTCTCTAGTTGTGTACTATAGCAATGCTAGAAACTCAAATTCTGGTATCTCATATTTTGGCTTTGTACAAATTTTGATGTTCTGTCCTAGTCCTGGTATGTACCTCTATTTCTGATTCAGCTGCCAGTGTAAATTAATCACATTAAAAGACAGCTCATCCAAACTGGAAAAATATGATTTAAATTAAACCTGAAATTGTGTGTCAGGACTTTGACATGGCATTTATAAGAGGATACAGTACACTAGTTTGTTCAGATATAGCTCATAAGAATGTACATTGAGTAATATAAGTCTTGACTGTTCCTAGCTGGAGGTCTATGATGTGAATATAGCAACATTGCATGCCACTATAATGTGTAGCAACAGAAGAATGACCAAGGTTTGAGCAAAGTTTGTAAATACAGTGGTATGTAACTTCACTTTTTTTTAGTTTGAGCGCAAAAGGAATGCTAATCTATACCATAGTTTATTTTTCTGGGTAGCTGTGTGCTTGCTTAAACCCTAACCTCCAGATGTTAACAACCGTGTAGTGACACATTTATTATTTTTAAATCAACTATTTTAGGATTCTGAGACTATGTATAAGATCTGAAGCAGTGTTTGGAGGGTAATTTCCATTGGTGTGGGTTATGAATGAAACACATCTATAGTATTGACGTAGGCACAATACCTTAGCTTTAAATGATAATTATTTTGTTCAGTGTTCCTGTTTTCTTTATGTTTAAGTTTTTATAAATAATATCAACAATGCACCATACAAAGTGTTTATGCCATTTTCATTGTGTGGTAATAAAGTCTAACTTTTTCACTTTGCTATTGTATTGTCACACAGTGTGACACCGCACAGTTAGAATTATACACAGTTAAATTGATGTTCTGCATTTGATGTAAATTGTTGACTGAGTATATAGTATATTTCTAAATACTAATCAATTCACAGTGAACTTTTTTTTTAAGTTGTTGCACAAAGTTACGACACAGTTAGTATATTGGTGCATGATAGAATGGGAACATCAGGGCTGTGTGCTGATTAGAATGGTGGGGGGGGGGTATACATTTGCAGCATCCCTGTTTAAACCTACAGTGGAAACTCAGAGTTATAAACACCTGTTATGAACTGATCAGTCAACCACATGCCTCATGTGGAACCAGTAGTATAGAAGCAGGCAGCTGCTAGGGGTTGAGGGGGAGGGAGCAAATACCGTACAGTTCTTTGTTAAACATAAGCTACTAAAAACATAAAGGGGAAGCAGCATTTTTCTTCTACATAATAATGTTTCAAAACTGTATTAAGTCAATGTTCAGATGTAAACTTTTGAAGGAACTGTAGCGTTTTGTTCAGAGTTATGAACAAAGTCCATATCCAAGGTGTTCCTAACAGAGTTTCAGTTGTATTGCAGCATTTTATTATTAAGTAGTAGAGGGATAAATATTAAATAAGGGAATGGAGACACCATAAGTTTCAACATGGGAATTTTCCTTTTTATAGTTACATTGGGACTAAGGCCTGTGGCTCAGCATATTAAACTTGTGGTACTCTGGTGATAGCTGAATGAAAGACATCCTGCCCCTCCCCCCCCCAGTGCCCCCATGCGAATCACTATCCTTCCTCCATACAGGAACCATGACGTAGGAGTTTCTCTAACTGTCAGCCCCTAGAATGTGATGTTGCAGAGACAAAGGGAACTTGTGCATGAATTTCCCCCTGGATTTGGAGGAAGGAAAATCTGACAACACTGCAACAGGTCCAACCATCTCACAACATCAGTGGTAAATCTGAATCCCTCTGGAGTTCCCAGACTGTGGCTTCTATAAGATTTGAGAGAAGGGGAAGCATTTAATGTGTCTCTTTCTTCTCTCACCCTAACCACCACTTTCCTTGGCCACATCAGCGTGTTTTGTCTTTTTCCAGTGTAACCTGTGGATGTGGAGAAGGGCACAAAGATTTAAGAAAAATGTCAAAGGGGCAGCAGTATTAGTATAGTTCAGCAAAACAAACAAGGAGTTATGTGGCATAGGATTCCCTACTTGTTTTTAAGGAAAATTAGCAGCCTACATTTGTATTTGAGAGTAGGTCACCAGCGTTATCCTTTTAGTTTAACAGAACTAATTAAGTTCTCTGTCCTGCTTTGAGCCAGGTGTTGAACTAGATGAGGTCCCTTCCAACTCAAGTTGAATAGTTTACGATCACCAAATGGTTGTGAGCATTTTCTCTCATATGAAAAATATTCACATTCTGACTTCTTTTTAAGTAACAAAATTGAAAAGAATTATTCTTATTTCATCATGTATAATTTATGAATGACTGATGTTGGTCATTTGAAAATGAACAAGCCCACTGAGTGATATTCCCTACTTCTCTATGAAAGGAACTGTATAAACAGCATTTTATATTTCTAGATGGGTTAATCATTTTTATTTTTATATGTGCATATGTGATGTGTATATGGAAGATAAAATCAGCTTGAATATATAAACTAACTGAAATAATTAACAGAGGTTCTGACACTAGAAATTACGTTTTACTGAATGATCTTCAAGGAAGCAATTCTCAAAATGCAGGCTAAGTTAATGTTACCCTTAATCACATTTTACAATTTTCTCTAATGTTATTTCCCTAATGTTGCCACATCAGCTAGCCAAAAACTTCCTAAACATATCAATAGTGACATTATTTAGTGTGATCTTCAAACCCCAGGAGCCAACAATTTCCTTGAACAATTGAAACAAACAAGGAATCTTGTGGCACTTTTAAAGACTAACAGATTGATTTACCTCATGAGCTTTTGTGGCGAAGAATCCTGCCCATGTAGCTCATACGATAGATAAAGTTATTAGTTTCTAAGTGTCGCAAGACTCCTCGTTTGTTTTGCTGAACTCAATTAACACAGCTCCACCTTTGGAACTTGAACAATTGATCACACTTGCTGTTTTTTTCTAGATTTGAATTGCATCCTGGTGCTCTTCTAGGGATTGGGGAAGAGGAGAGCTTTGAAAATATTTCAGGCTGAGATGACCTTATCTCCCCTTGCCATACTAGCCTTGCTTCTGTCACTGCAAACGATGCTGCCTTTAGATCATCTAGCCAGCAACTGCTGCCCCTCCAGCCACCCAGCTCTGCAGAGCTTTGGCTGTCAGCCATGCATAAGGCTGATATCTATAGCCATTGTATGTGTGGGGGCTGATCGCTTGCAACCCCAGCCCTAATAATAACCCCATGACTTTCTGAGGGATCCTAACTCAAGTTTGAGTACCCCTATCCCTACCAAGCTTATGTAAGAATATGTTTAACACTTTGCCTGCTGCTGGACAATGTATCTATTTTGATAGATGCTTGAATACTAATGACAAAAGTATACCAGGTATGTCAGACCACTCTACAGAAATATTTCTTCAAGAGTTAAGTTGGGATTCTTCAAGACACCCACTTAAAGGTTTCCATCTCCCAGCTGTTACCTCATGGACAAAGACCTCCATCTGTGTCCCTCCTGAGCAGGGATTTTAATATCGTACAGCTCCCTGGGTTTGTAAGTGATATCCTCAGCAAGCCAGACTGCCCAAAAGGACAGCATCTCTGTTTTGCTTTCTCTTTGGAGGCTAAGAACAGCATAAGTACAATCATTTGCAAATTATTTCACAGCTGTTTTTAAGCAAGCATATTTATTCTTAAGGTGAAAGCCTGCAAGTGCAGCTTTGAGGTTCATATGATTTAGTGTGCAGGTGCTTTTTTTGGGAAATATCTTCAACAAGTTTTCACAAATTGTGACCAACAGGACACCAAGATTCAGGGTCTATAAGACAGTTGACTACTGGCAGTAAATATGCCCAGTGACCTAAGGTGAGATGTCAGATGGGGTGGGTTCTGAATTACTACAAAGAATTTTTTTTCAGCTGTCTGATTGGTGATCCTTGCCCATATGGTCTGGGTTTAGCTGATCGCCATAGTTGGTCAGGAGGGAATTTTCCCCTAGGGCAGAATGGCAGAGACCCTGGGGGTTTTCACCTTCCTCTACAGCATAGGGCATGGATCACCTGCTGGAGGATTCTCTATACCTTGAAATCCTCAAATGGTTTAAAGACTTTAGTAACTCAGTCTCAGACATAGGTTAGGTGTCTATTACAAGTTTGAGCTGGTAGGGTTCTGTGGCATTGTGCAGAAGGTCAGATTAGATGATCATAACGGTCCTTTCTATCCTATACAGTTGCCTAGGGTGCCAGACTTAAAGGGGGGCCAAGTTAAATGGAAGTGAATTTGTTCCTCTATTTAAAAAAAAATCCATGATTTTTCTCTAGGAGGAATATGGGGAGGGGCATCAAAGTCATAGTTTGCCTAGGGTGCCAAAAATCCTTAGGCTGGACCTGCCAGCAATGTCTCCAGAAAATCATTCACATCAAGTGGGAAGATCACCTAATACCAGCATCTTCATTGAAGCCTGTGTCACCAACATTGAAGTATGATTCTTGTGTATTAACTATGCAAGGTGGGACATTGTGTGCAGATGCCAGATTTTTGCCTCCCACAGCAAGCTCTCTACTCTCAGCTCACTTTTGATCAGATAGCTTGTATTGTGGCCAGAGGAAATACACTGAAATCATACCCTAAGTAATCTGATCTGGATATCATAAACGGAGGAACAAGCCACCAGCTGGCTTCAGTGGCACCGTATACTCCGTCAGGCAGTAGGCTGCTTTGAGGGGAAGCATTTTATTCTCAAAGCTGAAAGGAGAGAGAGAGAAGGAAAAAAAAAAAAAAAACAAAGGAAGAGCTTTCTTTCAGAAAGCACTGATCTAGGAAATGTCTGTACCTATGGCAAGGGTTGGTTCCAGGACAGGAATCTGAATCATCTCAGGACCCATGTGTAAGTATGTAATAGAGATCATCCAGTGAGGGATTCCAAGAGCAGCAGCTACTCACAGACTACACTGTAGAGACATTTTATATCAGCAAAGGGAGGGCCTAGATCAGAGGTCTGCAACCTGTGGCTCTGGAATTGCATTTTACTCTTTGTCTGCCCCCTTGTGGCTCCTGGCTCTAGGCTCCCCTGCCACTGGGGGACCCTACAGTGGGCACTGCATCTGGTTCTGAGCGCTCTCCCCCTGCCAGGGAACTCTGCAGCAAGTGCCCTGGCCCAGGTTCCAGCTCCCCCAACCAGGAGGCTACACCAATGGAAGTTTTCAAAACACGTGGTAATTGAAGGAATTTTTAAAAATGGCTCTTCTCATCTTTTGGGTTGCCAACCACTGGGCTAGATTCAACGCCTTTTGCTAAGAGGCAGTGGGGCTTATGAATTTTTGCTTCAAGAATGAGCAATCACTGAACGCAGGTCATCTCCCAGACTCTCTGAATTCTGTATCTACTTAGAAAGTCATTCAGCAGAAACTACAAGTGGTCCGTCAGACCTGACATTGTAAATTCCTTTTTTCACACTTGGGCAATACCACAGTTGGACCTGTTCACCTCGCAGCAGAACAGATAGTGTTTTATGGGGAGGCCTCAGTCCTTGATCAGTAACTCATGATTTTCTGATGTATTAGAAGACCAAGAGCAGACTTTTTTTTTCCAACTAAAACTTGTTTTCATGAAAAAATGCTGACACTGAAATGTATAGAAAATTCCTGTTGATTTTGTTAAATTGTTTTGGTTGCGGGGGAGGAATGAACCTTAAAATCTGAAATGTTTTGACATTTTTAAAATGAAACATTTTGATTTTTGACTCAGACATCTTGGTTTTAAAATTTTTTCTTGACATTTATTTTAAAAAATGCTTGAAATCAAAATAAAACATTTTGTTTTAGTTAGAAGAAATATTTTGACCAGAAATGAATTTATTTTTTTACTTTTTTGAAATTTGGCAAAAAAAAAATTTCACATTTGGGACTACTCAAAGCAAACCCTTTTAATTTATTTTTAATTGCCACTACATATGAAAATCCATTTTTCACCCAGCTCTACTTACAGTTTTGCCAAACTTAGGCCACTTTAAACCATAGGCAGAATTTTGGGTTCTTTTTGGTTTTTATGTTTGTTTAAACAGTTCAGCCATTTCTGCAAACACTATTAAGGAAAAATACTTTGTTTTGCCCATGTTAACACCTAGAATCATTTCTCTGAGAAACTATATAATGCTTCTATCCTTGAAATGTATCCAGTGGTTTCCATTGGTATTAACAATGTGCCCATGGGTAACTGGTGAAGCTTCCCCTGGGGCATTGCTAGTTTCCTATCTTGCCTCTTCTGTCCATGACCTCGCCCACTCCTCCTTCCCCCAAATGCTGTAGTGATGCAACAAGTGGAGGGAGGATCTTGTGGAGCTGAAGAGGTATGCAGAGAGCATGGGGGTGGAATCAAAGGAGGAAGAGGAGAAGCCACCACAGCCCTGGCAGCAGCTGTGCCAGGGGGAGGTACCTTTTGCCTCCCTTTGAAAATTTTCTGAGCTTTCCCCAGATTATAAGTATTTGAAAATAAGAGCTTACTTGTTATCAGTAGAGACTGATAACTGATCAGTAGTGTTAGAGTTTTGCAGCTAAATTCTCTGAAGATTCCATCTTCAGTGAACTCGTAACTCCCATCTGTGACTAGACCACTGCTGTAGATATGAGCGACAAGTATAATAGGCCAGGAGTAGCCAAACCTCCTACTACATCATTATGAGGATGTAATTCTTTTTCTGTGAACATTTACTTTCCAAACTCCAGAAACCAAAGAAACAGGGAGAATCCCTAGGATGAAAGTGTTCATTAACATGCTAGTAAAGTGTTCCAAGGAAGATATGTCCTGAGAGACACAAAAGTTGTAAAGTACACATTGAAATGCTACAAGGTACTGAAGTAAAATCATGTGAATGACTGGATTTATTTTTATGGAGAGCATATGGGTATCCAATTTAAAGAAATAATCATTTTAAAAAGGTCCTAAGACATCATTGAAAACTGCCAAAGAACAGAAATGCAGCTCTAAACCCAAACAAATTAAAAAGAGACTGAGTGTCTAGAGAAAGTATGATCAATGAGATGCATCTGACAAAGTGTGTTGGAGCCCCTGAAAGCTTATGCCTGAAGAAATCTGTTAGTCTGTAAAGTGCCACCAGACTCTCATTGTTTTTGCTGTACACAGACTAAGATGGCTATCCCTCCAGAGGAAGTATGAATCCAATAAGTGGGATGTATTACTGTACTTACGTACTGTTATTTGGCCTCACTTAATATGTAATATACTAGTGAATGCTAACACCTGAATTTCCTGATCATGTTTATGCTGGAAAAAAGCATCCTGTTTTCCAAGTGTTAGCTACTATGATATTTAACACAATTTGGCTCTTATTGTAGACCTGTGAAGTTCTGTATAAAAATCATGTTAAGTTCTAAATCATGATATTATTACTTACCTCATTTTAAAATGTGATGCTTTTTCTTGGTGTGGACATAAGCTTACAGACAGGAGAGAAATGGAGCTGGAGAGAGAGGCACGGGCTAGAAACCAGAGGAAGAAAGAGATTCCAGAGGACTGGAAAATAGCAAACAGTGCCCATCTATAAAAAGGGAAATAAAGAAAACCTAGGAAATTCTAGACCAGTCAACTTAACCTCTGTACCAGGAAAAATAATGGAACAAATAATTAAGGAATCCATTAGCCAGCATCTAGAAGAGAATAAGGTGCTAAGTGATAGTCAGCATGGATTTGTCAAGAACAGATCGTGTCAAACCAACCTCATAGCTTTCTATGATGGGGTAACAAGCCTTGTAGATAGATGGGAAGTGGTAGATATGGTGTATCTAAACTTTAGTAAAGATTTTGATACTGGTTTGCATCACCTTCCCATTAACAAACTTAGGAAGTACAGCCTGGATGGAGCTACTGTAAGATGAATGAAGAATTGGTTGGATAACTGTTGCCAAAGAGTAGCTATCAGTGGTTCACAGTCATGCAGAGCATAATGAGTGAGGTACCACAGGGAGTGGTTCTGGGTCCAGTTCTGTTCAGTGTTTTCATCAATGATTTAGATCTTGGGATAAAGTGTACAGTTATAAAGTTTGCTGATGATACCAAGCTGTGGGGGAGGGATTGCAAGTTCTTTGGAGAACATTTCCAGAGGGGTAGCCATGTTAGTCTGTGTACAGCAAAAACAAGAGTCCTGTGGCACCGTACAGATTAACAGATTTCTTTGGGCACAAGCTTACATCTGATGAAGTGGGTTGGAGCCTGCAAAACCATATGCCCAAAGTTCTTTGGAAGATAGGATCACAATTCAAAATGCTTTGGACAAACTGGTGAAATAGTCTGAAGTTAACAGAATGAGTTTCAATGAAGACAAGTGTAAAGTACTTCACTTAGGAAAGAACTATTCATTGCATATATACAAAATGGGCAGTGACTGCCTAGAAAGGAGTACTGTGGAAAGGAATCTGGATGTCATAGTGGACCACAAGCTAAATATGAGACAACTGTGTAACATTGTTGCAAAATAAAGCAAACACCATTTTGGGGTGTATTAACAAGAGTATTATAAGTAATACATGAGAAGTAATTCTTCTGGTCTACTCCTTCCCTGAGTAGGCTTCAGTTGGAGTATTGTGTCCTGTTCTGAGTGCCTCATTTCAGGAAAGATGTGGACAAATTGGAGAAAGTCCAGAGAAGAGCAACATGAATGATTAGAGGTCTGGAATACTTGACTTATGAGGGAAGATTGAAAGAGCTGGGTTTGTTTAGTCTAAGAAAGAAGAGACCGAGAGGGGACATAACAGTTTTCAAGTATCTAAGAGGTTGTCATGAGGAGGAGAGAGAAAAACTGTTCTCCTTAACTGCCAACGATAGGACAAGAAGCAATGGGCTTAAATTACAGCAGGGAGGTTTAGGTTGGACATTAGGAAAAAATTCCTAACTGTCAGGATGATTAACCACTGGCACATGTTGCCTAGGCAGGTTGTGGAATCTCTGTCATTGGAAGTGTTTAAGAGCAGGTTAGACAATCACTTGTCAGGGATAGTTTAAGAGGATACTTGGTCCTGCCATGAGTGCAGGGGACTGAACTTGATGACCTCTCTTGGTCCCTTCTAGTTTCTATGACTCTATGATCTTCCTTCAGGAAGATAAGTAAGCCTCGGTGTGTTGGGCTATACAAGAGAAGACACACAAGTAATATGTAGTCTATACAGAATATACAGAATTCTGTTAGTAACTCTGAAGACCCGCTAGCTACACTTTTGATGTATTTAATAAGCTGTTTTATACTCTATACAATATTTATGGTATTTCTCTTTGCTTTCTACCCTAAACCAAGTAGATCTTTTATTTAAGACAAGCTTGTCCAACCTGCGGCCCAGGGGCTAGACTCTGGCCCACCAAGGGCTTTCATCCAGCCTGCGGAGTGCTGCTGCAAGAGCCTGGGAGTTAAGGTTGGCTATGGCCCTTGTCAGTTTCCTGTCCTTCACGCAGCACAGCTACAGGGAAGCCTGGCATGGCTGGAGAGCTGTTCAGGGGCTGGATTCAGCTCCTTTCAAGTGAGCAGAGCTAGGCAAAGGGGGAGTGCCCTGAGCAGTTTAAAATCCCGACTTGGACATCCCTCCCAGTTCTGCTCTCCTCCCACACCCATAACACCAACACCCCTGTCCTTCCCCTGACCTTAGTGGCAAAAACTCTTCTATAGAGATTTGCTATCCATCAATGTTTCTGATACAGGGATGCCCAATGCCAAAACCTGTGACCCCTGCAGAACTGCCAGGGTTTCTGTCCAACTCTGTTCTCCTCTACCTCTCCCCAGCACTGCTCCCCTTTCCCTGAGAAGTGCTTGGCAGGGAGTGAGTTGAGCAGAGTTGGTGGGGTCCCTGCCAGGAAGTAGCTGAATCCTGCCACCCAGCTTCTCTGCTCCCCCACCCCACTTAACCCTTCTTTCCTTCCCCTCCTTTTCCATGGTCCCCTGTCCTGCCTTGCTCCCCATACTCTGCCTTGCCCCCTCACGCAGGCATCCCTGCTCAGGGGGTTAAAGTAAGGTAGAATGCATCAGAACGTTGTTCTGGGGCTCACTATTTTTAGGGGCTCTGTGTTCTAGGGCCCCTAAAAATAGAAAATGGAGCTGGAATGCTACATTATGGGGCCCACCATTTAAAAATAGCAGGCCCTGGAATGCAGTGTTCTGGCTCCATTTCCTATTTTTAGGGGCCCTGACACTGAGCCTCTAAAAATAGCAGGCCCCAGAACACTGTTCTGGCACATTCCGGCTGGCAGAGAGTTGCCCCAGCCTGGGCTGAGGCTCTGGCCTGCGCCTGCTCCAACTAAGCGTGCTCAGAGCCTCAGAGCATGCTCAGTCAGAGCAGGCTCCGGCCCGAGGCTTAGCGTGGGCTGGGACTGCTCCTCAGCGCATGTTGCCAGGTAAGAGGACCCTGGGGGGGGGGGTTCGGGGACAGGTGAGCCAGCCCAGCGGGGAAAGGGCATGGGGAAGGGGGTCAGCTTGGGGCAGCAGGGGAAGATGGCATGGCACAGCGGGGGGTTGGGAAGGATTGGGGTACCAGCAGCAAGACAGAGGCCGGGTGCAGTAGGTGGGATGAGGCAGGCATGTGGGGAGCAGTAGGTGGGATGAGAGGCAGTAGCTGAGGGTACATGAGGGGGGTCTGCCCATTTAGAAGGGTTTGGGGGCTTGCCAAATCATACTTTTAACTACTGCCCCTGCCCCCCTTGTCCTCTGGACACAGTGCAAGGAAAAGCAATGCCAAATATCACACTAATGATTATTTTATTAAAGTTTATTAATAAGATTGATTTCTTTGTCTTATCTATCAAAAATTTTCTCACTGGTCCCTCGACTGAGAAAAGAATTGCAATGTGGCCCCTCACCCAAAAACACGGGACACCCCTGATTTGACACAACTGGAGTGCGCTACTTGTGTATTAGTTGTGTAGACTAATAGCTTGGGACCAATTGCTGTCAGGCACCCCAGAGAGAAGAGCTTCAGCTGTGAATTTCCTGCTCAGTTGTTGGTGCAGGGAAGCTGAAGGATTACAGGATGACTCATGCTTGCTGTTTTCAGGAAATTTATTAGAAATAATAAAGGGAAAGCTTTGTATTGAATATGCATGATAATAGCTCAGTTTGTGAAATTTAGAACACAGCCTGGTGTTGGGTGGTGTGGAGCACGCCATGGTGGGGGGTGGTACCAGGAGTCATTTTCTCTTTGAGAGGCAGAATGATTCCTTGAAGCGCCTTTGCACCTACTAATGATCATTTTAGGAGTGCAACTTAGTCCTCGCCTGTGCAGCTCCACGTGTGTTTATAAGGAGTACAGTATTGGACCTGTGATTCTACTTTTTCCCCACCATATTTGGAGCACCAAACCGCTTCCCACAGATGGTGGAGCAGGAGCAACTATAGCACTCCTTGGAATACAAGGAGCCATGGCTGCAGGTCTGCTTGGCCCCTTTATGCATGCTCTGCAAAGTGGTGAGTGGGTTTCTCATGTCCTCTTCTTCTCCAGCCCCTGCTTGCCTGGATAAGGACTGGAACTGACGTTCAGTGATGTTCTACCACTTTTTTTTTTTCCTCATTGAAGTTTGGTACTCCAGGCATAAGCATCTTTCATTTGCTCCTTCTCTTCAAGTACAGTGCAAACTGTTTAAGACAGGTTTTTCCTAGCTACCTGAAATCAAAAGGTGAGCTTGTGTAGAAGTTTTTTTAAAAAAATGAATTGCCATGTTGTTTGCCTTTGGAACACAAAACAGTGAATTATACTTGGCCTGTCTTGCCTAGTGATAGGTACTGCAGCTGTCAAAGTGATGCCCTTTGTTAGGTGACTTGTATGTAGATATTTGTTTCTTGAGGAATCATTTGAATCAACAACCACTGTTTTCTTGTAGGGTCTAGTTAGTCCCATGTGGTAGATGGTAAACTTTAAGGTTTATTTTCAGCCTATCCCTTTCTAATATCCAACAGAAGACAAATACCACTAACAGTCCTGGAAATCAGGATCTGGCACCACATAGGCACAATTTTCTGACTCAATTTTTCTTGTGTTACCAGTTACGGGTATAAGAATGTTCTTTTTCTCACACAGTAAAAAGGAACTTCTGTAAGCTGAGTATCATATATCAGGATAGTTTTAAAAATAGAGTTCAAATACATAAACAAAGCCAACTCATCATTTGAAGCTTTACTGTTAATGCTACCTTTAAGATGTTCCCTTGACTGCATACATGTATAGTCTGAAGCAATTCACTATAAATTAAAATTGGCTAGTTTATTTTGATTGTGAATAGTGGGAACATTTCTGTGGTTTCATGTTATCTGTCCAGAGTTTTAAGAGCTTCCTGCTGCAGCTATTTGCAGATAAATTGAACACCTGCGTTTACAATATTCCTTTACCTTTTTTATGATGTATTTGAACATTGTTATTTTTAGTCCCTCCGGTCTGCATAAGTACTTTTGCAATTTATGAAACTATTTCAATATGCTGCACAACTGTTATATTTAAAGTGGACTATCTGGTATTCTCTCCTGAACCTTTAATGGTTTCAGTCTCCAGAGTGATGGTTGCATTTATTTTTGTTTCATTGATTGTTTTTGTTTTGTTTTACCAGTGTTGATTTGCTAGTGGAAGAAAATTAAATTTTATTCAATGTTTTTTCTCTGAACATGTAAGGGCAAAATCTGTTTGATTAAAATGGTGATTTTTTTTTTCTGTTACTAATGGCAAAAATACTTTATTTACATAGCATGTATAATGAAATACTTGCAGTAACTTAATCAAAATTTAAATCAAGTAAATAAAAATACTAAGGAAATGAAGTCAAATAACAGGAGAAACTTACTGCAAATCCTGCAATGGGTTTTGCGTGTGTACATAAATCTATATTCATCCAGGGCATTCCGTTGATATGAAGTATATGTGGCCAGGCTTGTGAGTCCTTTGTAGGACTGGGATCTGAATATACAGGCAAAACTCTGAATCAGGCTATAAACAAAGTACCATCAGTTGCACAAAATGAACAAATAGTAGGGAGGGGGAAGAAAAACCTCATCTCTGCCTGCTTTAGAAATGGTGAGTTTCAGTGGTAACTACAAGAGGCTTTTAAAAAACAAAATTTCAGACATAAGTGATTTGTTTTAAGGTTGATTGCTAATGTGCATTTAACATAGTTAATTATATATAGTACAGCAATCTTGGACTATGGAAGTTTTTGCCATTTGTAAGCAAAACTACATTTCTTTAGATTTTGAAAGTTAATTATAACTAATTGATTACCTACACTAACACTGCACTAATGTGTCCATCACAACTTCATGCGCTGCCTCAGTGAGCGGAACATAAACATTGCAACAAGGTCCCTGTTTCTTTCCAGCAGTTGTTGCGAAATTAAAAAAGGGAGACAGTAAGAAGGTTGCTGAATTAGATAATTTCTACTCCCCCTAAATTTTTGATTTTTCAATATTCTGCTAAGTCTTGTATTGTACAAAACTGCATTGTAAAGTTGTCCAGTGTGACACAAAAGGTTTAAATATCTGGGTAAAGAGAGCCCTTGGGAACTGGCATCTAGAAAGTTATTGTGCGGTTTGAGATGATGGTACAAGTACAACTTAATGGTTTTTTCTGTTGAATACTTAACAAAGAGTACAGTTTGTCCTCACTTCTCTTCTGAGTGAATACTCTAAGGGCTCAGGAAAAGCACAATATTTACACTTCGTTATCATTTGGAAGCTTTCATGACCATAGGGGGTTACAAATGTTACTTTTTGGTTTTGGTTTTGGCTTTTTTTAGGAAAGCTTGAAATCTGGAGCAAAATTATGTGCCATTTGGTGGATTGTGCAAGTATGGGATCACACAATATACGGTGCACTCATTATAAGAGAGTATATTGTGTCTTCTCAGTGTATAAGTAGTGAGAATAGTCATAACCATGTGAAAATTACCAGTATAGAAAATTGTTACTTTTAACATTTGTTTGTAATATTACTCACAATGTGCTGTGCACTTTCCAGGTATTTAAGAAGAGTCAATCCCTATGCCATATATCTATTCAAAATACTACTAGCTCTACTTATTATTACGAACATGGCTCAGTGAAGCTTGCAGTTTAAAGCTGTCACAGCTGTCCTAATTTAACAGAGCCATAATGCTGGCCTAAATAAATAAATAAAACTGATTTATCAACACACAGCTGCAAAATGCAAGAAGCACTTAAGTTGGTTTTGCATAGCCACTTTCTGATACAACCAAGCCACCACTTTTTCTTGTTCCTCAGTAAAGCAATGACCTAAAAGTTCAGTCTGCTTAAGGCATTATTTGTTAGTTGAACAAATAAGAAAGTATTTAGTCGTTTTAAGTGAAACTACCTGTTTTACTAAGGAAAATAGTTTGTTAATCCTTTTCAGTTTGTCATCTATGAATGTGTATTCTGGAATGTGAATGGCACTGGCTAAGATAGACAAGGGACCATGCGAGACTCTAAGTGAAATTTTTTGGCCCAAATTTCCTTATTGTGATCGACTACCAAAAAGTTTTGCTCAGATTAGGCATATCTAGTTAGATTTTGGACAAGCTATTTAATCCTCCTGTATTTTATTGGTATGACTACAACTGTAATAAATTATTTGATTATGCAAACTAGCTATGTGAACTTTCTCACCAACCAGTGAAATGCAGTGACTCCTAGTTTGGAACATGGCAATTGTTTCATTCTCACCTCCTTCTCCTGTACTGAAACAACAGGGAAGTTTTAAGTCAATAGAATATACTTAATGTGGATTCTGATAAGGATGCTTGGATCACCCATATATTTGATATAAGTGCTATATGGTCATTAATGGCCACAAGACCATATCACTGTGACTCAACATCCGTTTAAGCTATGTATCATTTTAAATAGGAACGCAGCTGCCATTTTCTCTAAGTGTGCGTATGTAATCAGTAAGGCTATGCAAGTTAAGACTTAACAATAGTGACTCAACTATAGAAAAATCCACTAATTCCTCATCAGAGATTCAAATTCTTAAGCCACATTGTCAGTCAGAAGCCTGGGTAAATAGGTACATCTTGCATCACTTCTTTGAAGGTTAACAATGTCTGTTCAATGAATGAGGAAAACCAGTTCCAGAAAACAGGACCCTCCGTAAAGACTGTTCTGTTTCCAGCCTCAGAAATACAAATCTAGTGACTGCCAGTGAGAGGCATGTAGCTGGTTTCAAAAGTATGAACAGAACATAGAAAGAGCCAGTCTAAGAGGCAAATTGACCATGCTAAACTATTGTTATAACATAGTGATGCTGTGACCATGCTGTTAACACAGCATAATGTTGTCTATATTAAATAAGCTAACCTATATAATATGTTACTAAAGGGCAGCTTTTGGGCGGCTTTTATATTATGATAAATTGCCCATTTCATACTGCCTATGTAAATAGGTTGTAAGATACCTAGTCTAAGTCATGCTGGACTTTAAAGATTAAAATCAGCGCTTTGAATGGTGCACAGAACAAAAAGGAGCTAATGGAGTGCAAGTTTGATATGCTCCACGTGAGAAATGCTGTTAAATAAGCATACATGTCTTGCAGTACATAATCTTTTAAGCTTGCCCCACAGAGAGCCCATTGCAGTTATCTATTCTGAAAGTGACAAAGTCATGAATGACTTTGACAAAATCTGCCTTTGAAATGAAAGTTCACAGCTTCCTTGACAAACTGGCATTCTTAGTGTAGCTGCCAATACTACATGATGATGATCCAAAAACAGCTGAGGATCTAACAGAATACCCTAAAATAAAACCTAGTTAATAAAAGTATTATCCTTCCCTTACCTGCCCTCCCCCAGTTGCACTTCAGGCTAATTAGCTCTTGTCTAGATCCCATAGTACCCTCCATTCTTTTGCATTCAGCTCATGAACAAGTTTTAATAAAGTGTCATATTTTGACATATATTATCATGCCACTGAATGTAACGGGATAGAATAGTCCAGATCTTGTCACAAAGTGAGAGAGGGAGTTAGTGAATTGCCAAAAACAAAAATAACATTAAAACTTCTGCTCATGATAAGCCTGTTTTATTGCTGGGTTATATGCTGGAGGTGGGAGACTAGCTTGTGAAGCTGTTGTTCTTTGTACTGTTTGGGCTTGCAGTCTTGTTTATGACCAGTTGATTTTAGTTGGTTTAGTGTTAAAAGGCCAATGTATCCATATGCTCATAACTAAAAGACTTATTGTTAAATAGCATGGTTTGCCAACCTTGGGATTTTAGAAAGGTTGTCGCAGTAAATTCTACCTTCAAATTCATCTTTCTTACAAGACCATTAGGATATACCACAGGAAGTTATCTAATGTGCTTCTATATGTGAGGATTTACAGAAGACTAAAAGCAGATGTTTAGCAGTTGTTTGTGTTTTTCTCATTCTTTCTCCAAAAGAATTTTTTAAAAACTTTATTTTTCAGTAAACAAGAATTCGATTAGGTTAACTTTACATATGAATGTATCCATCTTAATCAAATGTTATGATGTAGGAGGAAAATAGGTTTTTTTCAATGTTTGTTTCTAGTTGATAAGTGCCAAAGCTCCATGGGAAAACATGCAAGGGTATGCAAGGGTGATAAGGTTACAAGAAAGTTCCTTTCACAGATTTCACTGAGTGCCACCCACAGAGTTTTGGCCATTTTGCTTGACAGAAAGCGAAGATGATCAATTGTGGTGTGCTGACTATGAAATCATTCATAATCTAAATTTAATTTCCCACTAAACATCTGCTTGGTAATGCCAGAGTAATAGCTTCCTATTGATTCATTCTTTCTGCTCCTTGTCCTTCTAATTTGTAAGTGACATGAAGTTGCCCAAATGAATCAGTTTCACTGTTAAGTTAGTGAAAGGAAATACTGTACCCATTTTAATTTTCTTATTCGCTTTGTTTAAAAGTAATCATTCAAAATACAGATAATTCTTGCCTAGTTTGACTGTTCATTCAAAACAAGATATTTTTATGAAGCCTTACATAGTAATTAGTTGTTTGAATGGTAACTTTATTTCCCGACTTAATTTGTAGTAAATTGAATTATCCACATTTATGAATTGGTAATATTCTGTGTGCTCTAAAAAGAGGCTGCTTTGAAGGGGTAGGGGACTGAGACTTCATTACATAAGCCATCCCATAAAAAAGCACTGTAATCTGACAAACAGTGAATTGAAAAATGTTTATAAAAGACCATTTGATTATAAAAATGATGTGTATAAACTGAAAATAATGGCTATGGATTAATAATCAATAATTTTTCCTAATCACTTTGATAGCATCTGGGGTCATTCCTTGACACTAAGCATCAGCCATTTGAGTATTGATTTGGGTTCTGTTGCATACATTCTCTCTGAATTCGTTTTTCACGGGCTAATGTGTTCTAGCTGTCGAATTCAAAGGGGTTCCCCTGTTGTTGACACCAGGAGAAGGGCAACTTTCTACTCAGGCTTCTAGATTTCCTTATTCCAGCTGTAGAACAAGTAGGTGATTCAGTTTCTCCCAACTACTTGTTTTAAAACCTTTTACTTTACTCATTCCCATGCAATTGTGACTTAAAATCTTTCTTTCTCTTTCTTCTTCCCTGGATAGAGTAAATAGCAGGTGGTGGTTTCAATCACTGGATCTGCCATTACAGCACCACCTTCTTGAAGGTCTTCTCTAGCCCACCTCACTTGTCAGAACTGCCTTGAGAATGCCCAGCTTAAATCTCAGCTCTGTTCCCTGCAAGCTTCAGTATTTATGGCCTCCAGAAAGAGTGACTTATACCCTATCTGTTCCCAGTCAACCCTAGGATACAGGACTTGGAATCAGTCAGACTACCAGGTTGGATCTCTACCTTGCCATGAGGAGCCTAAACACAGAAAAACCTAAACAGGAGCTTTTGGAGAGAGAGTCTAAGGACGAGGAGGAAACAGATCAATTAGTTTAGGGATAAGTCATGCTGAAGGCATGGGCTGGAGGTGTGGAAACCCTGACAGGATCCAGAGCTGCTCTTCTCCACATATTGATCCCCAGAAGCAGGCTCCTACCTAGTCCCTCTTCAGCCCACTATGAATGGAGGAAAGTTTCAACATTCAGAGGAAAGTCTGCCAAAACATAGAGAGACTGCAGAGCAGTTAAATGGAAATTAAAAGGAAATGTCATGCAAGAAAAATGCCTGCAAGCTGCATTAAAATATCTAAAATGCCACAGTACAGGTTCAAATTAAATGAATATCCCAAACTTATTTTAAAAAAGAGAGAGAGAGAAGCAAAAACATACTGTCATGGCTAAATAACAAAGTGAAAGAGGCTGTTAAAGACAAAAAGACTTCTTTGAAATATCGGAGGTCAGATCATACTGAGGAAAATAGAAAAGAGCATAAGCTTTGGAAAGTCAAATGGAAAAATATAATTAGGCAAGCCAAAAAAGAATTTGAAAAATAACTAACAGGAGAAACAAAAACTAACAGCAAAAATAATTTTGTGTATATCAGAAGCAGGAGGAAACCAAACCATCAGTGAGTCCATAAGGATAATCAAGATCCTAAAGGTACATTCAAGGAAGACTGAGACAGAAAAAAATTAATTAATTGTATTGGGCTTCAGTGCAGAGGATGTGGTGGAGATTTCTACATGTGAACCATTCTTTTTAGGTGACATATATTTGAGGAACTGTCCCAGATTGAGGTGTCCATAGGGTGGTTTTGGAATGAATCGATAAGTTAAACAATAATAAATCACCAGGACTAAATGGCATTCACAGAAGAGTTCTGAAGGAAATCGAATATGAAATTTCAGAACTAACTTAGGTCAAGTACCAATTGCTTAAATCAGATTCTGAACCAAATGCCTGGAAGATAACTAATGTAACACCTATTTTGAAAATAGCCTGTAAGCTATTAGTACCAGGCACACAGATGGATATGATATGTTGGAGAAGAATCAAGAAGTTTTTTGTAAAAAGAAATCATGCATCACCAATCTGTTAGAGTACTTGAAGGGGTCAACAAGCGTATGATCAAGGGTGATCCAGTGGATATAGTAGACTTCTAAAAATCCTGTGACAAAATCCAGCACCAAAGGCTCTTAAGCAAAATACTCAGTCATGGAATAAGACGGAAGGTCTTGATCATCTGGTACAGTTCCCATTTCACGAGTGCATGAAATCTGAGCCTCTTTCTGGAACATAATGAGGGTCATTGAACTGACTAAAGCTTTGTCTTCTCTTTAGTAAGGAAAGCCTACTTTTTAAAAAGCACATGGCTTATTGTCTAGAGCTATAATGCTTGGAATGAGATATCTTAGGTTCCCTTTTGGTCAAACCTTTGTGATTTGTGATGAGCAATGGATTCCAACTTCATGGCTGCTTGGAAGCCATTTTATACCAAGTAATAGCTATTAGTCATCTTAAACAGATACCCTGTGAATGGAAACTAGCTGGTGAGGAGTTATTGAGGGGAACACAGAATTAGTAGCTGAGATTGCAGATTGGCAGAGCAGCATGATTGGGGGGGAGGGGGTCACCTTGCTTTGCAGCATGGTGCATGGCTCACTTGCTGGTGGATTTTTTTGTACCTTAGGGTTTTTAAACCATGATTTGATGACTTTATTAACTCAGTTGTAGGTTAGAGGTTTATTGCAGGAGTGGGTGGGTGAGGTTTTGTGGCCTGTTTGTGAAGCAGGTCAGGCTAGATCGGGGGTTCCCAATCTTTTGAAGGCTGGGGACCCCTTTTCAAAAAAAAAAAAAAATTCTGCAGCCACCTGGAAGAATCTAATGTTACCACTGTTGGTTGGGGAAGTTCTGGAAGAATCCGTCAGTGGGGTCTGGCCCCTGTGCTGCAGAGTGGCAGGTCCATGGCAGGGGGTGCCAGAGGAATCCAGCAGGGCCGTGGTGGGGAGGCACCAGTGGGGTCTGGCGTGAGGCACCCCAACCCCTCTCTAACCTCCACTCTGGCACTGGCTTCCCCCACTGTCCCAGGCAGGGGCCCCTCCCTGCACCCTTTCCCTGGCTGCTGGTCACTGAACCCAACTCCCCCAATCCAGGGCCCCCTTACCTGGCCTCCAGTGTTCCCTCTAATTTTTCATAGGCTGTGTGCGCAAAAAATTTCTTTTGTGCAAATTTTTGGAACCAGTGTCCAAATTTGTGCGCACTCCAGTGAGTGTGGTCAAACTTGTGAGTGCAACAAAATAAGTGTGTATGATGCAACTAATGTCTAACTTTTATTCTGATTTGGTGATGGAAATGATTTTATAAATTACAAAACCTTATTTGAAACATGCTACTTGAAATTGCCTTCTTAAAGTAGCATAAAAATATCAGCACTGTTGAATTTTTTTGCGCACACTCTATTTTGTTGTGTGCATGGGTTTCACAACCTGTGTGCGTGTGCGTGCGCACACGCACACCGTTTAGAGGGAATATAGCTGGCCACTGGAGCCAGGAGCAGTCTCCCAGCTGCAAGCCGCTCTTCCAGCCCTGAGCATGATCTGAACAAGCTCGAGGTAGCAGGGGAGTTTTAAAAACTTCCAGCATGGGGCAGAGCAGCTCCTGCCACTGTCTGGCTCCTGGCTCCCCCAGCTCCTGCTGCAGGCATCGTCCAGCTCCAGCTCCCAGCCTGTCCGCGGACCCCTTTAAGTGGCTCTGCAGCCGCCCAGGGGTCTGCAGACCATAGGTTGAGAACCATTTTACTAGATGATCATATTGGTCCTTTCTGGTTTTAGAGTCTGAGTCTATTGCAGAGAAGTCTCAGCCTGTCAAAGTTAGCATAACAATCCATTGGTTTCTCCTCGCATCAAGGGTATCCAAGAAAAGTGTATTACCCTAACAAAGAAACATTTAGAACAAAAGCTTCCAAGAAAACCTAGACAAATTTTCCTCCAAGCCAACAAAATACTGTGCATCACAGAAACAAAAAGAGTAGTGTAGTAGCTAGCCCTTCTGCTTAATATGCAGAAGGTCCTGGGTTCAATTCTCAGGGGGTTGGACTCAATGATCTCATGAGGTCCCTTCTGACCCTATAATTTGATTCAATTCAAATATTTGTGTATGAGAATTCGCAATTTCTATTCAAGACTGTTCACTTTGATCCACCCTCTGCATCCAGAGTCTTAAGAAACTGATTGTATTTACAGCAGGGCATAGATGGCACATGGTGCACCTGTAGCCATGCATAGACAACATGTAAATCAGTACCCTGTCCAGATATAGAGTCCTTCATAAATTAGTTGCTTCTGGAAAGAATTCATAACTACCAGCTCTTCAAAATCAAGAGAAGTTTTTCATCTCAATACAGAGAATTGTTCACCCCACGACCAGAACAGAAATGGTTCTGACTGTAATTTTATCATAATAGTAAAGATTTGCTAAGATCCAAAACTTCATTCCACGCATCATTTCGTGAAGGTTCATCACTAATCATTTATTTTCCAAGAACAAAGACTACTGAGGGCTATCTGTCAGCTTCATCCCTTGCATGGTTTTCTAAGAATTCACTTTCTGAATGTCTTTTTGAGGATACTGAACAATGCACTTGATGCAGTGTAAAATTAGATATTCCCAAGTAACATCCAAGTATGTCTATAGTACAATTAAACACCCTCAGTTGGCCCATGCCAATTGACTCAGGCTCATGGGATTTGGCCTAAGGGGCTGTTTAATTGTGATGTGGCAATTCTGGTTCACTGGGACCCTCCCATCTTGTAGCATCCCAGAGCCAAGACTCCAAGCTGAGCCCAGTGTCTACCCCAAATCTGAGCTCAATGCCTACCCTTAGTGTGAGTCCTGTGATCCTGAGTCAGCTGGTACTAGCAAGTGTGACCAAATAGCAAGTGTGAAAAATCGGAAAGAGATTGTAGAAAGAGAGAGGTATAGTGGAGAATATAAGACAAACCCCTTAATATTGGGATGGTCCCAATAGTGTTAGGACATCTGATCTGATTTGGCTCTAACTGGTACAGGCCAACTTCATATTTTGAAATGCAGTGTAGACATGCCCTTTGTGGATAGATACAGTAAGTATGAACAGCATTTGGAAATCTAACCCAACCTCCACTGCAGATCTTTACATTTGGAAACAAACATATATGGAAGACAGTTTTTCATCATTTTAATATATCTCATTTTAGTTCATTTTAACCTCTCTATCACAGTATCTTTTTTTCCTTCAAATATACAGCAAAACTTGCAAACATGGCCACACATGGGCAGTCTTATAGCCCATCTAGCTCAAGATCCTATCTGTAACACTAACCAATACCACATCCATCAATAGAAAGTGCAAGAAACCAAGAGTGGCCAACTGTACTGGCAGAGGAAGCCTGCTCCCTACTTCCCATTGGGAGTTGGTTTATGACTGAGGCATGAGTATTGATATCCTTTTCAAAACTAAGGAGTAACCAGAGGTCATAGCTTCTCTATGGCAATGGAAATGTCCTGGTAGAGAAGAATGGCCTACGTAGAGAAGAATTTTCAAGACAGTTCACATGAAGGATATAGTTGGCGTATTAAGCTTCGGAAAAACTATTCACAGAAGTCCATCAGAGGCACTGTGGGGGAAAAGCATATGAGCCTCGTATGAAGAAGATCTAAGAATTAAATTTCCATTCCTCTGCAGAAATCGTCTTTAGTAGAAAGGTGCTACTGGTTTGGTTTTCACATAACTACTTAATTTATAAAGCTGTGGCTTTATCTTCAGGGAGCTTCCATTCTTTCCTATTATTCTTTTGTAATAATTAAACTCTGTTTATCCTTTTCTTCCTGGCATTCACTGCTCACTACTTTCCATGAATAATGAATAAGAAGAGAAGCTGTGCAACAGAATGAGAAATGTCTTGCGTGCTAGTACTTCTCTCTGAATTCAACCCATCCTGGCAGTCTGGTAGATGACCAGAATATATACTGAAAATATTCTCTAAAGGAAAATGAACTTATGTTTTCTTAAGGTTAATTTAATACATTATATCAAGTTCTTTAATGCTAATAATTAGTAGCTGGAGTGTTTCTTGAACTGCACAAGAACTCTTCCAGTGTCCTGAGCCTAAACCTGGAGTCTCCAGCAACATTGGGTGGCTTCCAAATTGCACAGGTGGGAATCATTGTCCCATGAGTAATAAATTTGAAGAGAAGCCACAGATAGAAAATTGTTAGCTAAGATTTCTCATTTCTATGATTATGGCTCTTTTACTGAAGTGAAGATTGCTGCTCTTGTAAATTTTGTACCATCTAGCGTGGGGCATATATTGATAAAAACATAGCTAGATTAGTCATTAGGTGTGTAGTCATACTCATAAAATAAGTTACCTGACTGAAGTTTGCAAACTTTTTCCAAAGCTCTTTTGTTTATAACTAAGATACAGTTCTGTGGGAATAAATTTTTATGAAGATCATATTTTTTTAGAAAGCTAGTTTGTCTAAATTTTTTGGCTCTCTTTCTTGCCCACTTACTTATACAGCCTTTTTCTGCCATATCTTTTTATCAAATATTTGCACACAATGTCAGTTTCCCAGGGGTCCTGTTCAAGACACCAAGAGAGAACAAGACATTTAGCCTGAGGAAGGGGTACATACATACTGAATTGACCTGAGGTGTTAGTGTTACCGAGTTCCGTAACACACTGCACTGCCCATTTAGTTGCCGATGACCTAGAACAAGGGTCTGCAACCTGGGGCTCCAGAGCTACATGCGAGTCTTTGGCTGCCCCCTTGTGGCTTGGGCCCCTCCTGTATAGGCGGACCTTGGGGGCGGCCCACACCTGGCTCCAGTGTCCGCACCACAACCAGAGAAACCTGCAGAGGGTCTGCTCCTGGTTCCAGGCTCCCTTTCCTTAGCCATGGGACCCAGCGGCACGCACCATGGCCCAGCTCTCTCCAGCCACCACCAGGAGGTTACTCCCTTGGTGGCTCTCAAAACATTTAGTTATTGAAGGATTTTAAAAATAGCTGCTCTTATCTTTTGGGTTGCTGATCCCTGACCTCGAACATTAGAGGGTTGTTCTGTTGTCAGAACACAAAAAACAAACAAACAAACAAAAACCCCACAAACAACCACCTTTATTAATTTCTTCATGCTGCTTTTTTAAGCTAACAGATTTTCTCCTTGGAGTTTCAAAGATACATCTATATTGGTTTTGGTAGCAAAAATTTGTGGGAGGACATCCTGAAATTTATCTGATTTACAGACTGCAGAAATTCGAAAATACATTTGTCATCTCAGCACAGAGATTAACAAGAAACTGCTGATTCCAAGTAGGTAATTTTTTTAGGGTGGACTTAACTTGTCAATGTCTAATACTCTTAGAATTGTTCACCTCCCCCCCCACATAGCCCACCAAATATCTTCCGTATGCATGTATTGTTTTAAACTAGTGTCACTCATTTTAATAATTATTTAAAAAAACTTGATTTATAAAGCAGTAAGCGTTAAGAAAAGGCTAGGGTTATGTTCTGTACTGGTTAGCCAGTTTTACCATCCTTTTGTTTTTATCTCATAAAAAGATGTGTCCCTCATACAGCAAGAAAAAAATGTTTTTCAAAGATCAGAAAAAATAATATTTTTACACAATTTCCTGTTATAATTAAACACAGGGTTCCTCTTTTTTGTTTTATAGTAATAGTTTGTAAAATGAAAGTGGTTTTGGTAGATTTCGCCATAATTTATTTTTCTTATCTTTCTCTATTTACCAGTATTGGAGAACTTTTCCAGGTGGTAGGCTGGCACAGATGCAGAAGAACCTTATCAGTTCTATTTCCTAAGGACACCAAAAGCTAGAACTATCTCATTAAGCCTGAGGTCCTTTTACGATCTGGAAGAAAGGCATTCCCCATAGCCAGAGAGGCGAGATATAAATAGTATCCCTTCTGCCACAACAATTCTCAAGCTGCAACAGCCCTGTTTTCCTCTAACATGTCTAACAGTGCTTAAAGTTAATAGGTGTCAGAAGTCATTGAGATATTCAGGACCCACTCTCTTAAGAGGCTTGAACTAGAGCATTTAATTAATTGTAGTTAATGCACATGATTAACATTAAACAAATTAGCTGGGTGTTAAAAAAAATAGTCATAATTAATCACTTTGATCACACTGTTAAATAACAAAATACCAATTTAAATGTATGAATATTTTGGATGTTTTTCTAATATACTAATTTTGATTATAACACAGAATGCAAAAGGTATTGTAATCCCTTTATAATATTTATTATTACAACTATTTCCACTGTAAAAAAAAAAAGATTTAAAAAATAGTATTTTTCAGTTTATCTCGTACAAGTCCAATCAGTCCACTTTCTTGTTCAGCCATTTACTAGAGATAATGCTGCATGCCTTTTGTTTACAACGTCACCTGAAAGTGAGAACAGGCATTCTGGCACTGTTGTAGCGAGTGTTGCAAGGTACTTACATACCAAATATGCTAAACATTTATATGCTCCTTCATGCTTTGATTCGTAGGCTCTAAAAAGTTACATTGTTTTGTTTTCAAGCACGGTATTTTTTTAAAAAAAAGCAAACCCTATATTTGTTAGTTGCACTTTCACGATAGAGTGCGTTACTGTACTGTGTCAAGTGAATTGAAAAATACCATTTTCTGCTTTACAGTTGAAATATTTACAATAAAAATAACATAAGCACTGCATAGTTTGTATTCTCTCTCTGCAATTTAAATCAACATATTTGAAAATGTAGAAAAACATCCAATAAGGTTTTATAATAAATTTAAATTAATATTTTATTATTATTTAGCTGTGTAATTAAAACTGTGATTGAGACTCTTTTTCTTTTAATCTTGCGATTAATTGCAGTCATTTTTAATCCTTTGCCAGCCCTACTTTGAACATTTCAGAAATTAAACCTAAAATTCAATCCATGCCCAGACAGGAAAGAAGTGGGGATTCAGATTTCCCGCTTTCCGCCTCGAACAACTATTGAGCCATATCTTTGTGCTTTAGTTGCATGCAGAAGCTCAGCTTCTTCCCAGAATAAAACAAATAAGAGTAGTTCAAACACAATGTCATGAAGGCATTCCTCGCAGTGATCAGATCACCAGATTGCTGCAGACTTACAACATTCTGAAAATGTCAGTAAACCTTCCATATCCATGCCTGGCAAGTGATCTTAACAATCCTCTTTGTCCAAGAGGGGCTTATGGGGGGGGGTAGGGAAGGGGAGATATACAGATACAAATCTTTTTAAAAAGATGTTCAACCACAGTATGTTCTTTAATATACATTGTTGATACATCATAATAGAATGGATTTTCTCAAAGCAACAGCTAGCAACACTGAACTGAAAGTTCTGTACAATGCATCTTTTTATGATCTCTCTCTCAAGTTTATAAAAATTCACTGTGAAAACCTTCTTGCTGGCAAGATCTTGACTGGCAAACAACTTTAACATAAATTACATTCCGAATACCATATTTTCAGGCTCAGGTGCTTAACATTTGGGCACCCAAATCTCTGTTTAAATACCTAAATATCTTTTTTACTGATATGGCCCAATTCTTATGGAAGTCAGTGTAAAGATTACTGTTGATTTCACTGGGAATTAGATCCAATTTTTTGCACTTAACTTCACTGAGATTTGCTTAAATTAGTACCTAGGATTCCAACTTTGAAAATTGTACTCTAAACCTATTCAACAGCTTAAATTCCAGGAAGTTATGTTGGTTGAGAGAAGATTTATTTTTAATTGAAGTGTATTTTTAGGTTCTATAATTTGAAAATATATTCAGTTTTAAATTATATGTATTGTGGAGAATTAGAAAGGTAAAAAATCAGCATTTTGTCTTTCCATTGCTGAATGTATAGGGTAGTTTCAGTAGATTAAAAGAACTTTGAGAGGCAGTTACAGTTTTATTTCTCATCTATTCTGTTGGGGGGGTTGGTTTTGTTTTTTTGTTTTTTTTCCTTTGTAATCGTAGTGTATATTACAAGACTAATTTGCTTAAGAAAATGAGATGTGACTGCTATAATTAGGGGTTTTTTTTGAGGAAAGGCATCTGAGACCTTAAAAGAATGTGACCCTTGGCATCTTGAAAAGGCAGGTAAACTTGATGTGAGTGACCATCTGCTTATGGCTGACTTTACAGCCTGTCTTTGCAAGAGAGTGCTATTAGGGTTCATGACAGTGCAAAGAAAAACAGAAATAAAGCAGCATGAAAGGAACAAATATTGCCACCATGATCTTGAAGCAATGCTCATTTATCAGAGTTGTTGGATAGTTTAACCTCCCTCTCTCTCAACTTTAGATTGTATGCCCTGTTGACTTTTTCCTCATGTTCTCCGAGGAAATCAGCTTCCGAGGAAAATGTAGCTGAGTGAATAACTAAAAACTATGGCTGTGTTTCATTGTCTAGGATGCTTTTCTCTTTTACTAAAGAAAGGTTTATTTTGCCATTACTCTCCCATAATAAAGCCTCTAATCCTCAGTCATCATACCTGATATGTAGTAGATAGTGCTGAAATCGTCTCTGAAGGTAGCTGAGTTTGCTCTATATACTGTGAACTCTTGTTCCCTTATAGATCTGCCAGAGCCAAAGTTCTCTCCTTGGTGAGAATGAATTGACGTGATATAAAACTGAACCTTGTACAGGAAGCAAAATTGAACACTTTTGTATGTGCTTTATTTTCATGCCAATTCATTTTTAAAGAATAGAAAAAAATAGCTCTTTATACCTTCCTTTCCCTATCTTTCCAACTAAATGAAGTCAGGGGCAACCGGATCTTCAAATGACGTTTCCACATTTAAGGATGATATGAGCAATGAAGATCTGCGGTATCGTCCTGCTATGTTCTCACCAACAAGTTCAAGAAGGAAGCCAGAGGATGAGACTGAATCAGCTGTGTGTACCGTGGACAAGCGTGTGGGCATCTCACCAGCTCTGGGTAATGCTTTAGAGCACATTGTGGAGCAGCTAGACGTTTTGACTTTAGTGAGTATGCAATGAACTAGTAACTCTTGCTTAATTAATATGGTAATTACCACATTATTGGATAAAAATACAGAAGTCACGCTCATAACCCAAGTATTAAAATGTTGTGTGGGCTGACTTTATAGATGGCTAGAGTCCTGCTGAATTCTTTCATCCCCATGAAATGTTGCCCATGTGAATTGAATCCACTAGAGTCAGACTCGAAGGTTCTTTAAAAGCTGTTTCCTGTTATGTGACTGTCAGTGGCATTTTAGAACTTTGAAAGGCTATTGTTATATTTTTAACTCTTTGGCAGGGAAAGTTGGGATTGTTCAGTAGTAACCTCTAAGTTGTTTTATCAGAAGCCTTTGTTGACTGGAGAGTGTTGGATTCCAACTTGAACAATAATACTCTGGCAGAGGATGAACAAGATAACGGCAGAATGGTTTAAAGAAGAGCATAATTTTTTCATAGTTCAGGACTGTAGCCATTTTCAGCCTTTAGAGCTCCAGGTGTTAGGTGTCAAGGTGGAGTCCAGATACAAGTATAATCCTAAGAGTCAATGAGAGACAGAACAAATAGCAGCATTAATTGATGGCTTCTGACCTGGTTGTAAATGCTTAACATTTCCTCTCAATAACTCAACTCAAGCCAACTTATATTTATGGTATTGCACTGTATTTGGTAATTTATTAAAAGTGAACCTAATTGACATGGGATGATCAGGTAAATGTGGTAAAAGAAATACAGAGAGAAAACACTTAAATTATCAGAAGAATAAAAAGGCCATTGGTTGATTGTAAATTAAAGGAGACCTGCCTAGAAAATTACCTTTCTTGAAATAAAGTGAATTCTTGGAGGATGCCTTTTATTTAGTACTCTTTATTTAAAGACTTTGATTGCTTCAGTAGTATAGCTAGAGACCCCAACAGTATGGTCCATTAGTGACAACTATTTTATTCCATTTATAATAATGTGTGTGTAGATGACTGACTGTCCAGGGATACAAAACCTTTCAGTATGGTTTGTGGAGGCGGGTTTATGACATTTGATAATCTCCTTTATTAAAAGGCACAGTATTAATTTTGGATAAATGGTAGAATATCTGAAGCCAGTATTGTGGCCTTAGTATTTTCTGTTTTTCATTTAAAAAAAAAACAACAAAAAAAACCCCACTGGTTTTGTGTTTTAAAGCATTGCACACATTTGTGACAGTGCAGAAATATGTTTTAAAAAGTTACTATCCTCTTCTTGCAGACTATTTCAATCCTGGAGCAGCGACTAACTTTGACAGAAGATAAACTGAAGGAGTGCTTAGAAAATCAACAGAAAATGTTATTTCAGGCCAGACAAGGAGAATAAAAAGTACGAATGTAGCTGAACTATACTGATGAATGTGTCTCATGCATTCTCAGGGAACTGGTAAATGATGCCGCCTTTAATCTCACGGTGAGCAAAAAGCAAATTTTTGTCTTATTTTAACCTGTTATTGTAAGGAGAAAAAAGTGAAAAAGCACATACAGTATATTTTAAAGATCAGTGGCAACCTAAGATTTGGTTAACATTTAATAAAATGTAAGTTTGCTGAAGATTAATACAATTTTAATACACATTTTGGGTAACTCTTTGACATCCATAGGGCAAAGGTTTCACTCTCTTTTGTATTGTTACCTTTCAGCTTTTCATCCTCATTACATACTACCAGTTGGCAGCCTAGGCTTAAATATTTTACTAATATGCTTTTTAAAAAGCACTGAACACAAACTGTGCAATTTTAGAGAGAAAACCTTTACTGTGAAAGGAAGTAATGCAGCTTTTTCAACCTATGTAAGACTTACTTAAAATAAAGTTGCCAAAAGAACAGCAGGTAAACATTTTACACATAGATAAGTGACAAGACTTCCTCAATTCCAAAGAAAATGCAAGAGGATTCTAGGGTCTTCCATTTTTTAAGAGTAAACAGTTTTTTATTACAAATATGAAAATGAATAACTTAAGGCTTTATCCAGCAGTTGAAATTGTATCAGTCCAGTCATCAGACTGAAGCCTTATTTTGTATTTCTATTCATTGTCTGTGCCATTATAATGTAAATTTCCTACTCAAGTTTAATACTGAAGCAAATTTAAATTTAATATTTTGATAAATATATTGTATTTTTTTATGTAAACACCAAAGTAAAGCTAGACCTAAACCTTAGGCCTTTAAGGTCCTGGTCCTGCAAATGTTTATGCAGTACAAAACTTTGTGTACTGCAAGTAGTTCAATGGAAAGAAGTTAAAGGCACACAAATTAAGCACGTCTATAAGCCAGTGCAGGATTAGAACCTAAAAGAGTAAGGATTTCTATAATCAAGCTCTTAGTTTGCATTTTATAGCTTGGATTCATGTTGTAAATATTGCTAGTTTGATTATTTTTAATAAAGAGAAGGTAGCAGAAAGGAGACATTGTGAACATGAATTCTTAAACATTGAGGGATAAATTCTAACTTCTCTATTATATAGAATTTTTATTTTGTATCTTTACATCTTCATATTGTTATTAAATTAAAATTAAGCAGTCTCTTCCTTCTGCATTTTCCTACTTGGATTGTGAGTTTTTATTTTGCATTTTGAAAAATAAAACAAAGTGGAGATCATATTAATAATGCAAATTAACACCTTTATTCTGCAAGTGAATCTGTATAGCTGAGCCCTTTTTGTGTGTTGACTGTCATGCCATAAGGGTATATCTGTGCTGATTTGATTGCAGAATTGGGGCCAAAGCAGCAAAGAGCATTTCTCAAACATTAGTTAAAACTGTCATGATCACCCATTTCTCACTGTGCGTCACCAGAATCTGTGATGCAGAGTAATCTGTAATTTTTGTCAGTCATATATAGGGAAAAAAACTCAGTCAGATTACGTATTTACATTTTGGTCTTGTACTGTACTTTTATGTGAGGGAAGAGAAATATCACAAGAAACTACCTTTGTTTGGTTGTCTAGGCGTATATATTTCTGTGCAAAAATGTACTTATAAAATGTCTTCCATAATGAAGGTCATTGTTACAGTTGTACTTAAAGGTTTAAGAACTGACCTTGTATTATGCAATTGTTTATACCACTAAACAATGTGTGGCTAAATAAATGCTAGCTTTTAGATCAGATGTACTTTGTTTATTATAGTTTAATATTTTCCCAGTCTGAGTTAACATTGCGTTTTCCTAATTTGATTGGGAGCATTAAGGATTTGCCTGCATACAGCAGCAATGCACACTAAGAGGTGTCATCTCTAAACCACTCTAAGGTGTTTCACATTAATTTGTCCATGTAGACTGGGGGTGGGCAAATGTCTTGACTCAAAGACCACATCTGAGTCTAGGCAGGCTGAAGAGGGATGGAAGAAGGGGCAGGGTGAGGGTGGGAGGGGAACAGCCAGGGTGCTACTGGGCTTATGCAGTAGAAAGGGGGAGAGACATTACTAGTAAAGGGGAGGAGCAGTCACGCTCCAACCCAGCCTAGCTTGAGAGCCTGATGAAAGGCTCTGGCAAGCTGTAGTTTGCCCACCCCTGATGTAGACCCTGCTGGAGCATACTAAAGATTCCCTAGCACACTTTAACATAGTACTGTTTGACCCACTCCTCCCCTTAGGACCCAATACACCACCAAGCAGATAAGCCCTTAGAAATAAAACTCTTTAAATCACATGCCAGTACCTGTATTTTCCTAATGAACTGTCCTTTATTAAAAATAAACCTTATCAGCAAAATCTTTTTATTCTTCTTTAAATGATTGCACATGTCCATTCCACTGTGGATGTGCATGCACTCCAGTGGAGTTATTGGAGAGCTTTTCCCTCTTGTCTCTTGCACTTTGTGTGCAGGCATGAAGGGCTGAGCTGCTCCCAGTTCCTTTCAGTTCCTTCCTGCCACCTGAGACGGTTGCTGGAACTCGTTTTCTTTTTTGCAAGTCTCTAGTCAAGCCTGTAACTAGTACCTGTTGTATAGTTTTAGTAGATGGCTGGTTAGTGTTTAAAAAAAAAAGTTGTTTGTGTAAGTCCAGCACCGAATCTGAGTACCGGCTCTGGTACTGGAGATATGCCACACTCTTCTTGTTTCAATCCCTGCAAGTATTGTGCTAAGGCAATGCTTAATAGTGACCTTCACCCCAGCTGCCTTAAGTGCTTGAGGAGGCTTACAGGAACAACAAACATGGCATTTGTAAGAGCTTTAAGTCCTATTCCAAAAAAGACATGACAGCTAGATTGAAATACCTGCTCCTGGAATTAGGACTATGTCATTTGAGCCAACTACTTCAATCCAGGTGTGCCACCCCTTGGCACTGGTTAGTAGTACACCTCCAACATCACTGGTCCCAACAGGCAGATGGGCATCACCAGTACTGAAGAAGGGGCACCATAAATTGGATTTTGTACTGAGATCATGGAAGGAAGCAAAGAGGTCAAACTCTTTTAAGACTCAGGAGCACTGGCTGTGTCCACACGTCTCTTTTCTTTCGAAATTACACTGGTTATTTCAAAATAAAAGAGATTAGGTCCACACGACGTATTCTTATTTTGAAATGATGGGCTCCATCATTTTGAAATAAGAGCCGTCATTTCGAAATAGCTTAAACCTCCTTTAAATTGAAACAGCTGTTATTTTGAAATGGTTATTTCAAAATAACACTATTTGCATGTGTTATTTTGAATGAACCATTATTTTAAAATAACACTTTTGCCCTTCTCCTTCCCAGGGTACCTTCCTTTTAACCTATATTGGGTGGGGGCACGGCCCAGGGAGGGGGCCATGTTGCCACACCTCCCCTGGTGCCCCTCTCATAAAGCGAAATAGCAAGTCCTGTGTTTGGAACATGCTATTTCACTTTAAGCTTTTCCCTTAATTCGAATTAACATTTTCTTAATTTGAATTAACTTATTTTGAAATAAGGAGTTTATTCCGAAATAAGTCATTTTGAAATAACTTATTTCAAAATAACAATGTATGTGTGGACATAGCCACCCTCAAAGAGAACGTACTCCCCAGAGGACATCTCTAAGCAGGGGAGATCACTGATCGCAGGCCTATCAAGACCAGCTCCCACAGTACCTTCATCAGGATCGCCTCATACCCTAGTGCTTGTGGACTGTTTTCCTGGCACCATCCACTCCTGAAGCATTTGAGACTTTGACTGAGTTGTTAAGCATCACAGTGCTGCCGCCACCAGCCATTCAAGAGGCTTACCAGGATCAATGTCCATGGTACCAACATCAGCAGCTTCACTCCCCACCAGGCAGTTCCAACTGATTCAGCCGTTAGGATACCAGTTAAGGCAGTGTGATCTAAAGGTTAGCAGATTATCACAAATTATCTCCCCAGAACCCCTTTCTTCAGAGTCTGGATTATCTTCACCAGGACTGATGGGTACGATCACAAAGAAGATGCTTCTTTCTCAGACTGTGAAATGGCTCCCATGTGTGTCAGCCTACTCAATTGCACCATCAGGAGTGTATCATCTGCCTGCACTGGTTTCAGCCTCAATACTAGCGAGGGGCTTATCAAAAGGATCCTTGGGGGATACAGTTGGGGACTGGGACCATACTATGGTGCCCATGAGGTTCTCCCCTCAATTGAGTGTGTCTCTACAGCCACTGCAGCCAGCTCCACTTACTGACCATTGGAAACATGGGTGCTGCAAGTACCTAAGTATCTAGGAGACTTGGGATCCCTCTCCTGAGCAGCTACAAGAGAAGCAGGAACTAGGTCAGCTCTGGGTAACACTGGCATCTGCTTCATCCTCCCCTGATGAAGGAGTTGTGCCAAAAATTATTTCTCTGCCTCTTGATGATTTTAAGACTCTTCAGGATGACATCCACCCAGAGGATGTACAGGAAAAATCCCACAGACTGATGGAGGTCTTGGCATCTATAGCACCAGATGGAATAGCTCTCCCTTTTAATGATGCTGTTTTAGAGTCTACCAAGGTCCTGAGGCAGACCCACTTTCCCTGCTGCATCTGCAAAAAGGGCAGATTGCTATGGAGGGGACTGATCAAACCTGTGTCTGGCAAGACCCTGTGGAAGGGCACTGGCTGAGCCCACAACTGAGAGGTGGCAAGTGTACTACAACCAGGTGCTCTGGGAAAAGACGTAGGGCTTGGGTGCTGGGACTCAGGGCTTGAGTGCAGAAGCCTGGCACTAGCTACACTTCTGATTACAGCAGTCATAGGACAATGGAAAGGGAGAGGTGAAAGACACACCCCATGCATTCTGGTGTGGGATGAATTTGGCTCATTGTGGTCATGACTTCTGTTTGCACTCTTCCCAAACCAGTGCTGTGTTACTTCCTTTTATAGACAGATTTACTTTCTACACTCAGACCCTGTACTCACAACTGGGGAGATAGTGCCTTTTTGGGATGACCATGGAATAGTATATGATTTCCTAAGAGACTGGGTGGGGACTCAAGCAGGTTTGGTGGTGTATCGCTGACAGGAACACCTAGATTTAGAGTCCAGTCCTTTGTTGTTACCATCTGTGCTTGGCAGAAGGGTGACACTCACATATGAATTCTGTCCTTTGGTAGTAAACTTATTCTTGTTTTACTTTAAATATATCTAAATGTTGTGTGTTAAGCAGAGTGCTGATCCCAAGTTAAACTAGTGAGCTGCTGTGCACCATTGCTGTAGGAGTAGTGAATCAGAGTTCTGTGGACCAGGGACTGAGTTTTCAGACTGATGGTTGCAGAGCTTGGAGGTTGATGTATACCTCTCAGTTGCTTGCAGTGGAGCCTGTGGGGGCCAAGAGGGGGATATTTGTGCTGCTTGTGGTGGGGTTATCTGGGAGGTTAGCCTTGGCAGCAGAGGCGGCTTTTGGGGTAGGCGAAGCAGGCGCATGCCCTAGGCCCCAAGCAGAAAGTGGCCCCATTGCTGCTTTGCCTACCCCAAAAGCTGTGTCTGTCTCAGCTAGTAGCAGAAAGAGCTGGCCCCTGTGGCTGGGGTCAGCAGCTAATAGCTGGAGCAGCAGTGGGGGTGGGGGCAGGGCTGGATCCAGTGGCAGAGGAGCTGGGTCTGTGGTGGGGGAGCTGGGACTGCATGGGGAGGGTGCCCCTATAGGGGGCCTCCCCACAACGGGCCTTTGCCTAGGGCCCCCAATAGCTAAAGGCCACCTTTGCCTGGCAGGTACAGACAAAACTCTCTCATGGTAAAGGAAAATAGTAACAAGGTGCTTCACAACCCTGCTACAGCCTGTCTTAAGCTTCTAATCATGCCTAATGTAAATTAGATGTTTCTAGATACCTCATCAAATGCAGACTAAGATAACCTGAATCCTGAAACATTACAAGGTGTCAGACATTATATTCAAGCAGAGTAGTTTATTCCACCAAGGGGCCCAACACTATTGTCAATGTATCAGTTATCCTCCTTGAGCTTCAGAGATACAATTCCTCAAGAAAAAAGTACATGAGATACTCGCACATCTCTTAGGGATAGTTTCTTTTAGTTTCAGACTCATTAAGACCAACACTGCCTCTTTTCATGTTCCTAATCTTGAAAAGTAGAAACCTTTAAAATCAAAGCATAAATTTTGGTGAAACTAACAAGGCCACAGTAAAAGTGTTGGTTGAGTTGACCAACTTCTATTGACTGAATTGAATCACTGACAGAAAGGACAGGTCTCCTTACCCCTCTGTAGGTCTGGCACTCCCTCACTTTCTTGGCATGGTGATCAGTCAGGAGCTATGAATGTTTAGCTCCTAGAGTTTCCCTGTGTAATTTTATCTCTTGTGCTTTTCCATGGGAGACCATCATCTGGCACTAAATAGCTCAGTTACAATAATTAATGCACTCAGCACAGTCTCCTGAAATGAGTCATCTCTGAGAGAGGTGATTGACAACTAACCTGAGCAGGTCACAATAGTATGAAGGAAGGAGAAATTTGATTAAGGCTATCTTGGCAAATGCCTGCCTTTAGAAAAAAACGTGTTGAGGGATTTTTACTGTCCATATGAGCAGAAAGACCCTTCTCCTTAAATGTTCTATTGTGGACCCCTTAAATTACCTTCCTTTCCAGGGATCTGATCATGTCTTCACACACCTGTTTTACTACTTTACCGGATTTGCAGTGGGGTGAGATCAGAATCTGGCCCCAAGACAATTGCTGTTCATTTGTACTGTGTTTGCTTGCAGACTTCGTGAAGCAGAGAAATTCTGGATTCCATGCCCCAAATGCTTAAAGAAGAAGTACATATGAATTCAATCCAGGAGTACCATGTGCTTGTCAGAGTGTCCTTTTGGGAATTTTTCGTGCTTCAGATGCACAATACAATGGAAGCCCATTCTTGTTGGGAAAATTAAATGCAGCTGTTAATTGGAAAAAGCTCATAAATGTATTTTTCTTTGGAAGGAACATAGATTGCATTTGTTGGGACTCCCTGGTACAGGTGCAATATCTATTGACTATTCAGGTGGTAAATTCTGTTTTCCATGTGCAATATTAATCATAATTTTAATTTAAATGTTAAAATTAAGCTAGAAGATTTGTTCACAAACCGGTTCAGTGAATTGTACGTAAGCTGCATTTACTACTCAGTGTTACAAGGCATGTTTGTGACAAATCAATGTAATTGCCTTTAACTGAGTGTCTTTTTAATAGTAAAGAGACAAAGTGTTTCTTTATTTAACCATATGTTGGTGAGATACAGTACTTAGCATGGAGACAACTAGGACAAAACAAAATGACTTCTTCCATTTCCTCTCAGACTATTCTGCTAGGGGAGTTAGCAGTTCCCCAGACAATATTAGATAAGGTGCCTGTTCCCCGGACTGTATTAGATAAGGTGTCTTTAACATATTCCTAAATGCGGATTTCAGGACTCAAATAGTAAAAATATGGTTCATTTTCATCTTCATATTCTATGCCTCTAAATTGCAAAATTAAATTAAATCTCTTCTCTCAACCTCCTTTTGGTTTCCTGCCCTTACCAGCAATAGGAGAGATGGGTTTGGGTAGAAGATGGAGCCTCATGGTTTGGGTGAGGAAAGAAAAGGGACTTAGACTGATTCAGAGCCTATTAAAGTAAATGGAAAGATTCCTGTTGATCTCCATGTCCTTTGGATCAGTCTCTTATTCAATAAAACTTCCTCAGTTGTTCTAAATTTGTCAAATCACTTTCTTGGAGGGAAAAAAAATCTCAATTGCAAGTCTTAGTTGCTACAAAGATTTACAGATTTGGTTTAAAACAAATGCACCCAGCTCCTCTTTTCAGCAGCCAAAGGGGTAGTAATTGCCAAGACAGGGGGGAAAAAAAAAAAGACTTCTGTTATAGTCATCTTTTTCATCCTTTCCTGCTTTGTCTTGTAATGACCTCTAACTCAGGTTGTTTCCTACTTCTAATCCCCAGAGGAAATCCCTGTTCCTTTCAGAGAGATAAAACATTAGAACAAAGTAAAAGTAGCAGGAACTTGCCAGTCTCTGAACTATAGAATTTCACTGAAGCCTTTCCAGTCCCTGATGATAGAACCCAAAGGCTTACAGTGTTTATTCCTACACCTGTATTGAATATCAAGGTCTGGGGTAAGATTAATCATTTAGAAGCAGACCATGCTTGCAGGGGCCATTATTTATCAGTGCCTTACATACAACTGTGTCAGAGAGAGAATTATATGAAGTTCAAAGCTGCAGAACTCTCTGCCTGCTGATTTTTTTTTAAAGTAGGTAAAATCCAGAGCAGGTCACATTGAAAAGCCCTGCTGCTTCATGTTACCTTCATCTTGCACAGTTTGGAAAGTGAAACATTAAAGATGCACTACTCCGCATACAAAAAGGGAAAAATACTCCAGGCAACATTTCTTCTTCTTGAGAGCACCTGTCTAACACATTAGGGACTTTTTAATCATTTTTAATTTCTTTTATTTTTACCCTAAAATATTTGTTATGAGCACAAAGCTCAGGGTTTGGGTTAGAACATAAAATGATTTGAAAGAGACAAGACAATTTAAGACGGACGAGTTCCTAATTTATTACCAAATTCAGAACTTAGTTACATCAGAGTACATCTGGGGTAGTTCATTTAAAGTTAAATAGAGCTACACCAGATTTACAGTGTTGCTATGGGCAGAATTTAGACCTTCATTTTTATTCATTGCAGACATTTAGCCTTGTAAGTTCACAATAACTGCTTTTGGTCCCAAGAGTGTTTTGCTTTTGCAGTAAGCTGTAGTTAAACAGTAAATTTAAGCAACTGAGAGATACCGGAATACAGATTTAATCACAAGTAACCACACTAGGTGCTTTCAGTCCAATAACTACAGCCTATTTGTCTACATCACAAAAAACACCTCAGGCTTCGGCAAGACTGGTACTATCTACTCTGCAAAAGAGCTACCCTTGGAATAGCCACATTATTGCAGGACAGCAATGAAGTTCTCTGGAGATGCTTGGACAGCACTTGTGCTCAATTTTAGCTAGTGCTAATATATTATAACTGATTCAACAAGGGACTTACACAAATAGTTTCCAGTGGGGTAGTCATGTTAGTCTATGTACAGTAAAAACAAGGAGAGCGCTGCAGCACCTTAAAGACTAACAAATTTTGGAGGGTACGAGCTTCCTGGGCTCCAGCCCAATTGGTTAGATGCATGCATCAAGATAAAATGATCCCTGACCCACCAACTATCATGGTTTCTTTTATCATTTACAATTATTCAAGAAGTTCTAACAGGCTTTCAAATCATTGTCATCTGAACATCAGAAATAAAACTTAAACTGTGACAGCACTGAGCTTTTTGTTTAGGGAAACATTATGCAGTAAAAAATAATCTTCAGATCTTTATGTTAAGCAAGTAATTATCATATTCCAGAGGGAGTCTCTGTATACTGCCCAAGACGTGTTGTTTCTGTTGATTTTATTAAGTTAAATGAAACAATTGACTCCAATCATATTTATTAAGCCAGCCATTCTATCAAACACTAAAAAAGAAATAAAAAAGAATTGAACAGTAGTTTGGTGGTGGGCCCCATCCCCTGCAAGCAAATGTATTTTTGATGGAATAGTAAATAAAGTGTAACCAAATATTTAAATAACTAGTTGTCTTCTATTGTGCTGGATACATAATTGATGCCTTAGTTTTTCTATAACAACTTTCCATATTTTTTAAAATTATTACAATTTTGGTCAGCTGCTCATTGGAAAAATGTCAGTAGCCTAGAAGCTGCTAGCAGATGAGAGAGAAATTTGCGGGGGGAGGGGGGACGGACTGGTCATTTCTGCCAATAAGGATTTTATGTACAAGCTCTGGTTTTCTCCATCAGTATTTTCTAGCAGGCCCTTAATTGTAATATTGCTGCTTCTCTTTCTATTTTTTTATTTTTTATTTAAGCTGCATCTTCCTGTTTCTTTGCTCCAGCAATGCCATACAGCTCTTCCACTGTTTCATTTTCTCACTTGCTTCTGGTAACCCAGTTTCTTGCACAGTGATTTGATCTTCCTAAGACGGTAACTTCCTGCTTCACTGGAAGAATCTTTGACGTAAGATTGTTTCTCAGGGCCTTAAATTCAGAGGTCAACTCCCTGTTGTCTGCCACGGTGGCCAGTTAATTTACTGCCCTGTCCTTTGTGCCTGTTTTGGCTGCCATGTCTTCAGCTGGAGTCAGAGAGGCCCATGCTGCAATCCTGAAACACTTTTCTTAGTAAGGTTTACTTTTTTTTTTCCTTCCCCCAAAGGGGTGCAGGGAATTCTCCACATTTTGCGCTCTGCATTCTTCTACAGGGAGGCGGGTGAGATGGAGGCAATCCATGGAAATGTATTACTTTGTTACAGACTAATGGCTTAGGTTTCAGGCAGCCATCCCAGTTGAGGTTTTTCTACTAGTCTCTCTACTTCTGTTTTGAACATCTTCCTGTTGATTGTTTTTCCTGCTTCCCCCTACCACTTACGCCCATCAGTGTGTAAATTCTACACACTTATTTGCACCTCCAATTTCGGCATCGTAAGTGCATTTAAAGGGGATGTGATTTGACCACTGCTGAGTGGCTGTGATGTTCTAAGCTATTTTTGTGATGTAGAAGTTACCAAGCAAAATAGAAGCTTTCAGGGAGAATCATTTTTAGTCTTGTATTTTACCCACTATAGGATGTCAAGTTTTTTAGAATGTCTTATTAGCAATGTAACAACCAGGGGAGCTGCTTAAGCAGAAAGGTAGACTGTCCAGCAAGCAGGCCCACCCAAGAGGATTGGTCTGCGCTGTCATAAAATCATAATTGGGTACTCTCTCCAATAGTCGTCCCAAGCACAGCCTCTGCTTCCATCCCTACCAATTCTTGATTTCATTCCCTGCTGCGTATCCTATTTTCAGTTTACCAGTTCATGGCTTATCTCTTCCCGTTTCTGTTTTCACCCACTCTTCTCTCCCTTCCCTTTCCTCTGAAAATGTTTTGCAGCCTATAGCAGTACACTTGGCTGCTGCCTCATTGGGCAGATCAAGAAGCCTTCCTGATCCTTAATAGGTGGAGTTTCCCAAAAGCATCAATTTGATATTAATGTTGTGTAAACAATAGGCCTGCCAAACCCTGAAAAGTGAGAGACAGCTTCAAAATACTGTGCTTGCAAGTTTCTACTTGTGCTGGTTATTGCCTTGCATGAGGTAGAAATCTTGATTTTGTTCATATTCACATAGGATATCATTAGCATATCTCCATTCACTGGAGTTACAGCAGGAAGAAAATTGGCTCACTTGGTGCTGTTTCCTTTGGATCAAGCTGTAGCTTCAGTTTCAAACTTTTCAGTAACTGAAATCACTGAGTTAGTTTTGCAAGTTGTCATGCGATAAATTGCGTAATAAGGCCATAATTTGCAGCTCTGGGATTAAATCTGACTCAGTGCATGGTGTCTGCAAGAGGAATTTGAGTTGAAATTACAATTTAGACAGCATTATGTAAGCTTGACATACAGAATTTCTTCATTCATTTGACAGTTTTACCCCTACTGAGAGAAAGCAGTAGGGAAGAAGTCTTAGGGTATGTCTACACTTACAATTTAAATTGAAATAATGATGATTATTTCTATTTAAAGTAGTGCGTGTCTACTCTAGCTTTCCGTATTTCAAAATGAGGAGCTCCCTCATTTCGAAATAAGGAATGGTCATTTTGAAATAATGAAACCTTGCTTTATATCAAAATGATGGTTAAATCAAAATGATTATTTTGAAATAATGCAGTGTAGCCGTGTTACTTCAATTTAACTGTTATTTCAATGTAACACTTTTTGCCCTTCTCCTTCCCAGGGTGCCTTCCTCTTCCTATACATTGAGTGGGAGTATGGTCCTTCTTGGGGGCCATCTTGCCATACCTCCCATGGTGCCTCTCTCCTAAATCAAACTAGCAAGTTCTGTCCATGAACATGCTAGTTTGATTTGGATTTCAAGTGGGGACATGTTAAATTAATTTAATTTAAATATATGTAATGATATTTATTTCAATTCAATTGGATCAATTTAAGTTAAATCGATTTAACAATCTAAGTGTAGACATAGCTTTAAGTATTTTTACCCAGCAAACTCTACATGGGTGGATTATTATTGGTGGGACCAGTGGCACCACCTGTTATTACTGTTTCCCAGTAATTCCCATTCTAGTATGCTGTTTTCAGTTGTTTATCACTTTGTCTAATTTTAATTGTTCAGGCTGTAATTTCCCATGGCAGATGTCTGCCTCAAGTTGAATTGGCTTTTTTTGGAATATGTCAACCACCATCGTTTATTTCCAAGAATAAAACTAGTGAAAAATGTGTTACTTCATCCTCATTAAAAATTTCTGGTGACCTCTTCTTGGAGAAGCATTAAGATGTCCAATGCTTTGGAGCAGAAACTTAAAGTTTGGTCAGGATACAGCCTTTGTCTCAGTGATGTTTTTGACATGCCCATGAAAATCCACTCAGGTATGGCCGGCCATGTTACTAGCCTTTTAAAAACCATGTTCTCTCTTGTTAGAACTTTGCGGATAAAAATTCTGAAGAGTCCACCTGTACTGGGTATGCTCCTGTCCAGGACTGAGTAGGACTTTCCCTTGTAGCTATGGGCTTTTTGGCATGGGTCATCAGAACAGAGAGTGGGGTATTTGTGGTGTTTATGCTTGCTCTGCAGTGCCCAGGCAGCATGAAAGAAGAAGCTGCCTGATTAAAATACAGAGGACCTGGGCTGGAGTTGTAGACTTATACAAGATGCTGTGGGAGAAGAGGATTTGGAGGCTGGCAGTTGAGAGGAGACCAGGAGCTAAGGAGGGAGACGGTGACTGGCTTAGGTGACTGCAACTGGGAGCCAAAGAGGGAGACTGAGAGTCAGTGGAAACAAAAACTTGGGTGCATTTGGAATTGAGGGGGAAAGAAGAAGATCAACCAAGGAGCCAGAGGGGGACTGGAATTGTGGTCTGGCAAGGAAATTGAGACAGAGCAAGGGGAATATGGGGAGTCCATAGAATGAGATTAGGACTAACTGGGCAAGGAGACAGGATCTGGGATGAAAAATCCAAGCAATGAAGATTGGGCCTGGGCAGGTGAGGAGAATGTGTATGAGATGAGGAGTCAGGAATTGCAGAATGACAAGACCAGGACAGGAACAGGTTGGAGGGAACAGAACCGAAGGGGTAAAGCTTGATGGAAACTGGTAGAAGAACCTGTGCCTGTTAGAGTACATTCCCCTCCAGAGCCTGGACTAGAATGCAAGACTCCTGAGGGTCTCCCCTCTTCCTTGCTGTCAGCATATATTTGTGCAATCCACTGACAACAAATGAGTCTTATCTGATGCATGGAGAGGATGACAACCTACTGCTGCTGTCAGTTACTGTGTTAGCTCAAGTGACAGAGATCTGTGCAGTAGAGCTCAATTTTCCAGCTCCCCTGATGAACCATGTGGGTGTCCATATGATGCCACAAGATGGATTTCTGGGTTTTTTTTCAGTTTGCTTTAAAAAAAAAACAGTAAAATTACGCACAAAAAAACACCAGTAAAAGAATGTTATGATTGCAAAGTCCAACATTGAAGAGTTAGGACATGCCAGTATTAAGCTTGCCTGTGCAACCTTAATACATCCCTTTCATATGTATGCATTATGATAGTCTTTATAATTACACGACGCAAACTATTTTATTCACATGAGCCCTGCCTACTTTAGTGCATGGGATGGCCTTGTTCTGAGGATGAATCAAGGTTGTGTAGTGAAGATAACTATTGTCTGTAGGCCCTTGCTCTCATTTGGCACAGAAATTGGAGGGTGAATAGTGAACAAGACAGGCAAATCCAGGCAGAGAAACGATAGTTTCATGGTTACAGGCAGTTTACTGCTGCCCAGGAGAACTGAATTCTATCCCTGCCTCTGACACAGAGTTCCTGCGAGATGCTGGGCAAGTCACTTAAACCAAACTGTTTACAAGTGGTCACTAATTGCGCGTGTGTGTGTGTGCGTGTGCCTTGATACCCTAGGGCCTGATTTGCAGAAGTACTGTGCACACAAAGCTGCAATTACAGAAACTGTGGTCTGAATATATAGAGTACAATATATTATCAAGTATTCAAAAATACGGCCCTATACTACTGGGTACTTTTGACCTTAATCTCTAGTGCCTCAGTTCCCCGTCTGCAAAATCTCTTCATCAGCACTCCTACATCTCACAAGACACTGTTGAAATAGATTGATTAATGTTTGTGAAGCTCTGAACCTATAAAAAATCTGTAATGAAATTAATGCTTTTGTCTTTCTGCAGAGCAGGAATTGATAGACTAAGCTAGAACAAAATACTGAATAGCTAGTCATTAAGTGAACAGAACATACAGTGCAGTGAAGGAGGCTGAGGATCCTGTGGAAGAAAATAATATGAGATTTTGTGATTAAAAGCTGAATCATAATGTAGAGGTAGAGGTACCCTTAATTCTGGAATTTTCTAACTTTTCAGTGCTTGACTCTGTAACCTTCAAAATGTTCTTTTAAGGGGTGCTTTGGGGAATGTGGGAAATTTTATTCAGATTGCGTTTTCACCTATGTTGTACTAGCTTCTTCCCAAATTATAAAACAAACAAGGAGTCCTGTGACAGTCTTCATGAGATGCTTTGAAGATGGAGGAATTTATTTCCTCCCATTCTGTAAGTTTCCCCATTTTTAAAGCGTCTGACAAAGAGGAATTTTCTTCCATGAAAACTGAAGCAAGAAATAAATTTGTTAGTTTTTAAGTGCCACATGACTTCTTGTTTGTTTTACTGAACTAGACTAACACGGCTGCCTCTTTGAAACTTGCCAGATTATAAGAAGACTGATTTCTTGTCCCAAAGGGCTTACCAACTGAAAGACAAGAAGTAGATGAAGGGTGGGATGGGGATATCATACACAAAGGGAGTGCTCAGGATGATGCCTGGCACATCTATTGGTAGTTCCATTTTTGGCTGGTTTGGGTTATTTCCTTTATACTATCCCAACTCTCTGACATTTATTGGCTAGCTAATTTCTTATGCCTTATATGACAGACATATGATTTGATGAGGGCTTAGAGCAATGAGAGGGCAGTGGCCAGAAAGTGTGGGAGGAAGTGCCAAGTTAGTCGTGAGCTCACTGGTGGCGCTGAGGGGCCCAGGAACCGTGTGAAAGGACACAGTCAAGGAAGTGCCAAGCAGAAGAAGTATGCAGGGTTTTGAAAGCTAAGGCAGCAAGTTTGAACTTGATGTGTGGGGAAGTGCAAGGCAGGAGGGATTCAAAATGGGGCTTGATGTGTTCAGAACATCCCACTGAAAAAGTGATCTTGGTAGCTGCATTTTGTGTGTGCTGGGTGGGGTGATTTGGGAGTGAGGAAGCTAGAGAGGAGAATAAGGGGGACGATAAGTTCCTGGGCAAGAGTTGTAGATGTCTAGCCATGATCTAACAGATAATGCAGAAGAAGAAATGGGAGGATTTGGGCACATACTGTGGGGAGTGAGGGTGTGGGAGGACTAAAACGTGACTCAAATTGTCAGCTTAGGTTGCAGCAAGGATAATAGTTGTGTCAACAGTAACAGATGGAAACAGGAGAGGGCTTTGGAGGAAAATAATTAAATTCACATTGTTAGTGTTAAATTTAAGTAGAGAACAAGACACACAGGAGCTGGTCCCTGCTTTCTTCATTTATAAATGTAGTTTGATATGTATGTAATTGTGCTTATTTGTAAGCCATTGCCCTTCTGATGTGACTGCAACTCATGCTCGCTGATGTTTTTCTGTTTGTAACTTTGCCAATAATATTTTATTACCATTAATACAGCTTTATATATTTTAAAAAACACTTTGATGCTTGTCTGCTCTTGCCCTCCCTCAGGTCTTTCAGTCTTTAATCACCACCCAGAAAAGCTCTGCGGAGTCTCATTCCTCTCTTGTGTTTTCACGGCCCTGCAGACATCAGAACATCCTGAATGTGAAGGGTGGGGAAGTGCTGGGGGAAGGATTTAGGGGCTATAGCCACCCAAAATTTCCCTTAGCCACCCTCTCAGCACAAAAGTCAAATTCAGATGCTTCTCTGCTGCAGCTGGCAGGGGTGGGCATCCGGCCAGCGGCCATTGCTCTCCAGTCACCAGCAGCAATGCAGAAGTAAGGCATCGGGGGGAGAAGCTACAGGACCCAAGAACAGCCCCTAGTCTATGTCCCTGCCTGCCAGAGCATGCCACCAAGGGCAGATGCAGCTCCAAGGCTCCCCAACAGAAGCCCAAACTGACCATTCTGGCCTGAGCTCCTGGGCCCTGCCCCGGCAGTTGCTGTTCCCTGCGGGCTCTGCTGCCCTGGACGTGCATCCTTCCACACAGGTGGCTCTTACAGGCTGTGAGCCATTGAAAGGTGGAAGGGAATAGAAGAGCAGCCGCAGCCCTAGCAGTGCTGGTAGCAGCAGCAGGAAGAGATGGAGCACCACTAATGCCCACATCAAGGCACCAGCCAGCGCAGCAGTCACTCTCCATCTTCTGCCTGGCTCTGGCTTCTGGCTTCCAACTTGCCCAGATGCCACAGGGGCAGAGGAGGCGAAGCAGCACTTCCCAGAGATGGAGCAGGGGACGCAGCCATGCAGATGGGCAGAGCCACAAGGTGGGGATGGAGGTCACAACCAATGTTCCCTCTAATGGCCCAACACAGCTGAGCAACACATGCTGCTTGCTGCGCAGGTGCCCTCGCGTGGTCCCAATCCTGCCCCCCCACAAGCTCCACTGCCTGCCTGGCCTCCTGGCATTGAGGATGAAGCAGCCAGCCCGGATGACCCCCAGCCAACTGTGCCTCCCCGGGGGGGAGGAGGGGCCGGCGCTGAGCTCCGGCATGTGGGGTTGGGGCGCTGGAGTGGCCTGCTCCCAAAGAGTTTGGGCCGCTTTGTCCCTACCTCCCCCCGGCATAAACGGGCCTGATCCATGGGCTGGGGGGGCTGGGGGTGAAGCGGCCCAAACTCTTTGGGAGCAGGCTGTTCCAGCTCCCTGACCCCACATGCCAGAGCACAGCGCCGGCCCCCTTTGCCCCCCAGGGAGGTGTGGCCAGCTGGGGGTGTGCTGGGCTGGCTGCTCAATTCGCTGCAGTGAAGCCGGGCGGGCAAGCAGGCACAGCAGCCTCCAGCCCTCACGGCCCATGGCCCCCCCTTTTCTCCCACCCCTGGGAGTTGCAGTTAGGGACCTCTTACCTGGCCACCAGATGGCACGGCCAGGCGGCTGCTCCTCCAGCCAGAGGAGCGCTCACTGAGAATACACAGATAGTTTGCAAATGCTCAGTGAGAGCTTACTCTGAGTGGGAGTTTTAAAAACTCCCAGCTCAGAGCCGCTCTCCGGGCAGGGACTGCAGCTGACGGCAGTGCATAGCTGGCAGCGTTCCCTGTGCCAGGCAACATGGCCATGCAGCTTAGAGGACACATTGGTCCCAACCCTTTAGTTTTCCATCTAACCCCCCTCAGGAAGAGGTTGGTCCTGCCTCTGATTAATTTGTGTCCCACCCCTGCCTCATTGCAGGTAACTCCCTAATTGGAGTGAGAGAGGCAGAACCATCCCCTGATTTCTCCACTGCCCCAGGGTTTGGGGCGAGCAAGGAGACCTGGCTGGCTCCGCTGCTGCTGCCCTTGGTCTGTTCTTCCCAGGCAACAGAATATTTTCTCCCAGCATGAATGTTAGGAGGCTTCAGCCCACATGATCATGAGGGTGGGGGTGGGGAGAAGTCAACAGAAATATGAAGACTTGAGGGGAGAGCTGGAGCAAGAAGATGATGATTTCCTGCAAAGTGTAGAATTACCCTTAGGAGACGAATGTTTTCTATCCCCAGTGAGTCAGATGTTGAAATGTTATTTTCCCCTCCAAAGTTAGCAATTACTCAGTAGTGACCTTGTGTGTCCCTTACGTATTGAGGCATGTGACAAGAGATGACTGGAGTTTGTTTTTGAGTGCACAGGAAATACTGTTGGTGAATATTTGGAAGATCTGCCTCAGGTGAGTGTATGCAAGGACAAAATAAATTTGCTCAGTGAACTACAAATCCCCTGTTTGTTGGCAAACATCTTTGCTCAATGGAGTGTTAAATGGAAGCTTAGGAGAAGAGAAAGCTGTAAAATGAGATCAAACATACATTAATTGGGATAACTAGCATATTATACAACACAGCTTGTTTTTCCAACCTTCTCTTTGTAACCGAATTTTAATACCTTTGCACAGTGTTGGCTAATTGTAGTGGTCAAAAATGGCGCTAATCAGAGACTTTTCTGTGCTGTTCTAACAGAGTATGGCTTCAACTCTGACCTTTGCCAAATGAATGCATTTACTTTTCACATGAAATGAGGTCAAATCCCAAAAAACAAATTAAGTAACCTAACTTTTTATTTACTTTACTGCTGTACTCTTCAGAGTGTCTGACAAAATGGGATTTTCTCCAATGAAAGGTCATGAAATAAATAAATGTTTTAATCTTTAAGTGCCACAGAACTCCTTGTTTGTTTTACTGAACTAGACCAGTGGTTCCCAACCAGTGTGCCACGGCAACAACCAAAGTGTGCAGCGAGCATCCTCGAGAGCTGGAGTTAAAGTTCCCTCCCTGCTCAGCCCAGCAACATGGGCTGTGCAGGGCTGGGAAAAGACAGGCATTAAAGTAAGGGGGAAGGCACCAGGACACAGTGCTGGGGCCCCTTATTTCTAAGCAGTCAGCCTTCCGGCCCCTCTAAAAATAGAGGAAGGCACATGAACATGGAGTTTCAGGGGTCCCCCTAAAAATAGCAGGAGCAGCTGGAATGCAGATCTCCTGTGGCTCTGACTTAAACCCCGCGCCACCTTAAGCTGAGCCAGCAGAGAGCTGCAGGAGGCGCAGAGTGTGTGAATCTCCCCCCTGAAGGGCAGAGCAGCTTGTGTCAGCCAGCCTGCAAACAGCCCAGGTAAGGGTGCTGGGGGTTGTGTGGGGGCTGCTGGGAGTTGTGCGGGGCAAGTGTGTGTGTGTGTGGAGCAGAGGTGGGTGGGAGTGGCTGTGTAACAGAGGGTGTGTAGCTGGGGTTGTGGGGTGGCCATTTGGTTGGAGGGTGTGTGTACCTGGGGGTGCGGGTGGCTGTGTGTGTGGGTATAGCTGGGGGCTGGAGGCCTAGTCCTGGCCCCTCCAGTGATAGGCGGGACCATCACAGCCAGCAGGGGCTGGGGAAGGGAGGACGGGACGCACTGGGCTGGGAGGGAGCAGCAGTGGGGTGAGGATTTGCCCTGGGTGGCAGGGAGCCACTGTGGAGAAGGGGGAAGTGGGTGCTGGGCCATGCTCCCCTGTCCTGCCCTCCCACTCCCCAAGTTCCCCCTGCCCCCACAAAGCCACTCTTCTTCTCCCTTCCTCTCTCCTCTCTTTCCACCCTTGTGCTGTTCCCCACATGGCTGCACTTGTCCTCTTTTGCCACCCCTGCTATGCTACCCCTACTACCCCACATAGCAGCATTTCTGAAACACTGCGCCATGGTTCATGAATATTCTTAAGTAACTTAAGTTAATTTGAATATTCATGAATTTTTTAATGGTGGTGCGCCTTGAAAAATTTGAAGGTATCAAGGTGTGCCACAGCAGAGAAAAGTTGGGAACCACTGAACTAGACAAACATGGCTGCCCCTTTGGAACTTTTTTACAAGGAGGTTAATAACAGATAAAGATCTGCCTCAGAATCATATTTAAAGCTGATTTGCAATGTTTTTGTAACAAACAAGCACATTTCAGTGCTCCTTCCGGTGCGCTCCAAAAACTGCATTCAGACAATATCTGAGTAATGGTAAGAGGCGGAAATGACTATTTGTATGTTAAATATAAAGAGAACGATTGGAGCTAAAATTTGAAAAGGGAGCCATGTGATTTAGGAGCTTATTTCCACTTTCAAAAGTGACTTATTCACCCAGGTGCCTAAGTATCACTCTATCTCAACAGAACTTCAGCATCTAATGACTTAGGTGCTTTTGAAATTTTACTGTGGGATTATTTAACATATGGTTTGGAGTGCAGGAAAAACTGCAAAATTTTGGTTCAGTGTAATTCAGTATATTCTATATTTGCTGAATATTTATGGTTCCCTTCATTCAGATGTTTCTGTATTAAACAATTAGGAAGAAGTTATGCTAAACTAAAGTAGCAGAGGAAGCAGCAAAAAACACTGAATAAAGGGATTTTCACCTTCAGTGTCAGAATGGACTGTGTATGAACATAAGTATTTGTTAGAATATATTCCTTACAAACTCAGATGTAATCCTGAGAAGATTTGGGACCCAAATATGACATTTAATTTGCTGTCCATTTTTAAATGTTATAACAGTGATTTTTCCTATAGTGCTTCATAGACTTGCTGTTAATCCTCATGTGCATGCACGTGTGTGTGTGTGTGTGTGTGTGTGTGTGTGTGTGTGTGTGTGTGTGATATAAACAGCATATTTTAGCAGAAGTACCTAGTAGGTATTTAAAATTATAAAAATATATTCAGTGAAAGAGCCTAAACTATTAACATGAATGGATGCCTGCTCCTACTCAGGCTCTCATTGAATTCAAATATATGGCTTATGAGTCCAAATATCTAGTGCAGTGGCTTTCAACTAGTGTGCCGTGGCACACTGGTGTGCCATGAAAACTGTCCAAGTGTGCCATGGAATGTTGTACAAAGGAAAAGAAAATCAATGTAAACAAATATTGTTTCATCTTAAAACAGTATTCTATCCAAACAAAATTAAAATGCATAAAACTTGTGAAAATTAATCATCAGATTAAAAGTGAGGCATTGGTTTTTCAATTTTAAAATGTGAGCATTCTAAACGCAGGTGGCCAAAGGGCAAAACTGAGATGATGTCTAATTTTTTCTGGTGGATTTGAAATGTTAATGCATCTAATCCTTCCTGAGTTTGTTGTATGCACCATGTTGCAAACCTCTCTTGTAAGACCATAACCATAGTAAATGTAAGTAAATGTGACACTTATGAATAATCAATTCAGCTGAAAAAAGTTGGTGTGCTGTGGAATCGTTTATCTCATTGAAGTGTGCCATGTTACTGAAAATGTGAACCACTGAATTATAGTGAAATGCATGGCTAGCCTTAAAAATAGACCTTTCTAAAACTAAATATCTGAAATCAGTTCCCTTTTACTTGTAAAATTAGGCCCAGAACTCATAGGACTATGTTTCTTTCACAAGAGTTTGCCAGTTCATGAGGTCTTGCTGGTGAAAAGTAGATCTTGGGAAAGACAGTCTTCTATGTGGGTGAAGCGGGCCACCAGTGCAGAGCATCAGAGCTGGATCAGTGCAGGGGCTATAGGGGCTGAAGCCCCAGGCACCAGCCTGAAATAGGGCCCTGGGTTCCAGCCCCTAAGGCCTCTGCATGATTCGGGCATCTCAGGGCCCAGCACTGGTGGGGCCTGGGAAGACAGTGTCTGGGAAGGCATCTGCCAGGGCTGGGGGTGGGAGAGCCAAAGGCTGAGCTCTCTGGCCTTCCTGCCCCACCCCTGGGCTGACAAGTCAACCCCCAGGGGCAGAGCAGGACAGAGCCAGCAGGTGTGTGGGATATGGCCTCTGGCGCTGCCTTCCAGGGTCTGTGGCCCTGGAGGGCTTCACCAGAGGCTGCACCACATGCCAGCCAGCCCTGCACCCTGGCCCAGGGATGGACCAGGGTGGAAGCACTATGGAGAGAAGCCACTAGCACCAGAGTGCCCCCCCTGGCTCAACATGTGAATTTAGGGCCAGATTCTCCAGAAGAGGTCAGTAGCTGAAAACCCAGCCATTCACTTTGTTGCATAAATGGGAACTGAGATCTTTTGAAAATCTAGCCCCTGTGTCAGTTGCAATGCTGACATTTTGGTGCTAACTGACACCTCTGCTGTACAGAGGGGTCCCAGGTGTAAAGTTTCTGCTCTGAATAACTTGAGTCATGATGGAAGATAATTTTCTTTTTTCATATTAAAATGATGTATCTTCAGCTCTGTTAATCAGGTTGGGCCACCCACCAAACAGCAGAAAACTGAGGATCCTGAATGTTACACAACATCAATGGTTTATCAGTGGAAATATCCATACTAAAATACAACTAAAATGTTATCAAAACCAGATATTTGGCCACTAATATGCAGTGTTTGCAGTGAAATTTGCCACTTGGGTTTGAGCCTTACATCTAAGCATATTACAGTTTAAAATCTGCCTTAAAATAATGGCTTGTGTGCACAGTAACTAGTAAAACTCATATGCTTTCCTTTGTCTGAGTAGACTTTTTGACTCAAGATTGGGGCCAATGGTAAAAAGTGGCCAAAGATGACAACCTAAGAATATGGAGGTCTTGTTTATCAAAAGGTCTGGTGGACAACTCTAACTTGACCTCAAGAACTAGTGCATCTGTGAGAGAAACAGAGTAAAAGATTTTAGCTTGCGAGCTTAAAAACCCAAACCCGGCCATGACAAAAAAGACTGAAACGGGGATATTGTCATAGGCTATGTCCACACATACATCATTATTTCAAAATAAGTTATTTCGAATTAAGGGAAAGCCTGCTTTCGAAACAGCTGTTATTTCAAAATGGTTATTTCAAAATAAGGCCGTTTGGACATGTTGTTTCGAAACAGTTGTTTCGAAACAATGGTGTTATTTCGAAATAACAGCCGTTCTTCGACGAGCAGTGTTCCCGACTGCTCCACTCTGGGTTGTGCGTGTGGCACCGCGCCCTGGATCAGAGATTTTCAATAGCAGTGGCTCAGATGGTGGAGAGAGGAGGTAGAGACGGCATCCAGCACTGCTTCCCACCACTGATGACGTCAGCACCTCACTCTCTCCAAAGGTCTCCTCAGTTCCTTTCTACCGCCCTCTGGCTCTGGACAGAGTCAGTGGTGACTCTTCTTCAGGGAACTCTAAAACAGAAGAAATAATAGACAATTGACCAAATACATTCACCAGGACTCAACAGAAACAACAAGAATGATAAAGAAAAAAAAAAAGAGAGACAGACAAGCGGCACAGTCAGCGATGCCTAATTCATCAGGCTTTAAACGCTGCTCTGCGTGCAATGATCCCATGCCGGCCTCTGATGGCCACGAATCTTGTATTAAATGTTTAGGAGAGGGGCATTTGTCTCACAAATGCCAACACTACCGCAACCTAACCTCCTGTACTAGAAAGGACAGGGAGAGGAAGCTAAAGCTTCTGCTCTTAGAAGGCTCCCTCCGTCCTTCCTCTGACCCGGGTGCCTCTCCTCACATACCTGAGGGAGAGCACAAGCACCACTCTGCCGTTTCCTCACCAGTACCTCTAAAGAAATCTAAATGGACTGATGTGCAGCCAAAAGCCTTGCAGCAGGAACCCAGTCCTAAAAGGCTGAACCCTGCAAGAGCTGATATCTTCAGAACCTCCTGGGCTGCCGCGGCACCAACAATGGCACCGCCTGAGGCTTCAGCGCCCAGCCTGCTGTCGCCGCTGCTCCTCTCACCACCAATGGTGCCGCTGCCTTTTCCTGCACCGAACACAGTACCTCCTCTGGTGCAGAATTTACACCTGCCTTTGGCACCGCAGGCATTCTCAACCCCGGTGCCTCAGCTACCACCTCAGGCACCTTTAGTAATGTTGGCACCTCCAGCACCGCAACCGATCATGCCATGTGACCCCCCCTGCACCTAAGAAACACCTGAAGAAGTCTAGACACACTGTTATGGAGCAGGATCTTTCTATTCATTCTGCTCCTCTCTCACCATTGTTTCAAACAGACTCCTCTAACAGTAAAAAAACAACAAGCAGTTGTGTGGCACTTTAAGACTAACAGATTTATTTTTTGCATGAGCTTTCGTGGGAGAAGATCCCACTTCCTCAGATGCTTCGAAGATGGGTGAACTTACAGAAAGGAATGAAACTAAATGCAAGGGGGTGTAAAACATAGGATCAGGTCATAAAGTAACAGCAAATCAGAGCAGTTTACAGG